>OY759268.1:39531881-39594381 GCA_963662155.1 Lamellibrachia columna
AGTCATTATTTTATGTATATTACTAAAGTTACTTGACAAAAACCATGCACACTAATACAATTATTACCTATTTGTTATAAAAACGGCGATATAATGTGACATCAGTTGCTTAATGTGGCGGTTGGTTTTCAACAACATTCGTTGTAGTTCGACGGTAAACCTACTCACAATCAATTATTTGAACCAGATTTATTTTATTTAGTGATGATATTACGCAGGTGATATTACACAGAATGCACACGTAATTAAGTTAATGCATATCAGCGGTGGCTCAGTTAGCCTGACTCGCGGGATTGCCAATGTATTTTCACCTGTCCGCAAGCGGCAGGATGACTATGAATAGTTGGGTCCAAATTCCCTGTCCGTGGTCCACATTGGCCAAGAATTTGCAATAGTGTCAATCATAGACAGATCTCCTTTATGGGCAGGTGTCCGCTAAGGCAGCTTTGAAAGGTGTACAGCTCAGTGAATTGTACCAACGTGGGTGTCGAAGAGGGTAAATGTGCTAATATTTTTTTGTAATTTTAGAAAAACTTCCATCAGCGGAAATTAACTAATTATTCACTGAAGAAAATCATTAATATTGAGTATTGGGAACAATACTTGTATATCAGAAGAACTGAGGGTAAATGAAGGGGTGGCTATGTTACAAATGCCTTCTTTTCTTTTGTCAACAGCCTTCATCTTCAGTCAGCAGCCTCATTATTCTATCATCAGCATTTATCTCTACATGTCGACAACCTACTCCTTAGGTAGGGAACCTTTTTTCTGTCGGCAGCCTTCACGTTAAGTTGTCAGCCTTCTTCTTCTGCGGGCAGATTCAGATTTAGTCAGCAGCTTTCTTCTTCTGTCGGCAGCTTTCACGTTCTGTCGGCAGTCTTCTTCGTATGACGGCAGTTTTCTTTTTCTTCTTCTGTCGACAGCCTTCACCTTTACTCGGCCCCACCACCTTCTGTTTTTCCTGACAGCAATCTTCTTCTGTCGACAGCCTTCTCCTTCTGTCAGCCGCCTTTTTATGTCATCAGCATTCTTCCTTCTTCTTATATCGCCTTTATCTTTCTTTGTCTTCTGTCGGAGGCCTTTACGTCCTGTCGTCAACCTTCTTCTGCTGTCGACAGCTTCACGTTCCGTTGACAGTATATTTATTCAGCGGCAGCCTTCTTCTTCTGCAGACAGTCTTCTTTTCCTGTTGGCAGCCTTCTTATGTAGGTTTTTATGTTATGTCGGCAGTCATCTCCATCTGTTGGCAGCCTTCTTCCTTTTTCTGTCTGCAACATTCTCCTTCTATTGGCAGCCTACTTCTTCTGTGGCACTCTTCTTTGTCAGCACCATTTTTTGTATTGTCGGCAACTTTCTCCTTCTGCTGGCAGCCTACTTGTTCTGTCCACATCCTTCCCCTACTGTCGGCTGCATTCACATACTGTCGACATCCGTTTTCTTCTGTCAGCAGCATCTTTCTTCTTTCATCAGCATTTTTTTTTTCGACTACCTTCTCCTTTTGTCGGCAGCCTTTATCTGTTAGCAACCTTCATGTTCTGTTATCAGCCTTCTTCTTCTGTCAGCAGCTTCGCGTTCTGTTGGCAGCCTACTATTCCGGTGTCATCCTTATTCTTCTGTCGCTACCCTTCTCCTTATGCCAGAAGCCTTTTTTTATCGGCAGCCATCTCCATCGGTTGGCAGCCTAGTTTTACTGTTGTTTACATAGTTTTACTTTTGTCTCTGTCGGCAGCGTTTTGTTTTCTGCACGCAGCTTTCTCCTTCTATTGGCAACCTACTTCTTATGTCGAAAGCATTCTCCTTCTTTTAGCAGCATTGTGCCTATGAAGACGTCCTTCTCCTTCTGTCGACAGCCTTCTCCTTCTGTCGGCAACTTTATTATTGTGTCGGCAGCCTTTATGTTTAGTCGACAACCTTCATCATCTGTCGTGTCGACAGTCTTCACCGTTAGTCGGCTTGGCAACCTTCTGTTTTCGTTTACAGCATTATTATTCTGTCAGCAGCCTTCTTCTTCTATAGGCAGCCTTTTTCCTTCGGTCAGCAGCCTTCTCCTTCTGTTGTCAGCTACTTCTTCTTTCGGCACCCTTCTCCTTATATCTGTAACTATCCTCCTTCTGTCGGCAGCCTTCTTCTTCTTCTTGTGTCGGCAACATTTTTCTTCTGTCAGCATCCTTGTTCTTCTGTCGGCATCCTTCTCCATCTGTTGGCAGCGTACTTCTTATGTCGGCAGCCTTCTTCTCTTTCTGTCGGCAGCTTACTTCTTCTGTCCGCATCCTTCTCCTATTGCCGGCTGCATTCTCCTTCTGCTGACATCCTTCTTCGTCTGTCGGCAGCATCCTTCTTCTTTCATCAGCATTTTTCTTTTGTAAATCCCAAGCCAATCTTCTCCTTTTGTAGGCCGCCTTTTTGTCAGCAACTTTCATGTTCTGCTATCAACCTTCTACTTTCAACAGCTTCACGTTCTGTTGGCAACTTACTATTGCGGCGTCATCCTTCTTCTTCTGTCATCAGCCTTCTCCGTATGCCGGAATCCTTCTTTTTCCTGCATGTTCTGTCGTGTCAACAGCCTTCTTATAGAGTCGGCTTGCCAACCTTATTTTTTCGTTTCCAAATTTTTTTTTCTGCCTTCAGCGGCAATTTCTCTTTCTGTGGAAAGTATTTTTCTTCTGTTGGCAGCCTTGTTCTTCTGTCGGCTTGCTTTTCTTTCTGTCAGCAGCTTCTTCTTCTGCAGGCAGCCTTCTTCTTTTTTCTGTCAGCAGCCTTCTCCTTCTGTTGGCAGCCTACATCTCTATGTCCGTAACATTCTCCTTTTGTTGACAGCCTTCACCTTATGTCTGGAACTTTTTTATTCTGTCTGCAGGCTCCTCCTTCTATTTGCATCCATTTTGTTTGGTCCGCAATTTTCTCCTTCTGTCGCCAGCCTCCACCTTCTGTCGGCAACCTTTTTGTTCAGATTCAGACTCAGACTCAGGCTCATTTATGTTGACCAAGTAAATGTAACACAATTGATATATAAACAAAAATAAATGGTTACAGAGACTCCCATTAAGACATGTATGTATGCCGCTATGATGGGAGCCACCACTAGTTTAGTCAAGCATCTGAAAATATTATATTAAAAATTATCAGCATATGCATACCTGTGGCTGCCTACAATATATACCTACATATTAATTACGTAAATAAATAACTATACACGTATGCCTCCCTGATTTCGGCAAATGTAACAATGTTGTTTGGTACAGAAAATATTGGTTTATGTAACTGGAGAAACCATATAGACTATGAGTATGGACTTGTCAGTAATATAATTTGGACTATTGTTAACAGTTCTAATCATGCAGCATCTAATACATTTGTTTGCGAAAACATGATTATTTATTTACATAATTTTATTTCAAAAGTGTTAGTATAAGGTATATTATAAAAATATTCAGGTATTTGTTTATTTATTAATTTATGATAACATGTATGTTCTTGTAGCTTGTAGATGTCACTGACCTTTAATAATTTGAGTTCTGTATAAATAGGAGCAGTATATGCATTATATTTACATTATAACGTGATTATTCTAACTGTTTTTTTTTAAGTATAAATATCCGTTGCGTTTGATACCCCCAAGCCAATATACCATAATTTATATAATAATAATATAATTAGCTTCTATGGCGACAATATCCTCAGGAACCTGACCTCAGAGGCGCAACAAAACAGAATCATTAAGCATAATCGTAAACAGGGACGCGCAAAAGTCAATATCAGAACGAGGGACAACCGAACATTTATCATTTATGGTGGAAATGCAATTTGGAATAGATATGTCTTGAGATTTTGTTCGGAAAATAGCAATAGTTACATATATTTTCAAAGTGATGGGGAGTTTATTCCAAACCCTAGACGTAGCCAAAGAGAAGGCACGTTTACCCAGGTTAACTCTTGTTTTAGGTACAATAAGTTGTGAGATTGATGATCTTAGCTGCCTAGGAATATTTGAAAGACGCAGGAGACTAGCCAAGTAGGGTGGCTGTTGTGTAGATAGAGCACGGTATGTAAGAGTAGACAGCTTATAATTAATTCGATAAGAAACTGGAAGCCATTGTAACTGTTTAAGTAATGGTTGTGACGGTGAAAAGCGAGACGCCCTGAGAACCACACATGCCAGACAATGTTATGCTCGTTGGAGTTTAGCCAAGTTTTAGCAATGTTATTTAGTAGTGAATTACAAGAGTCAAGGCGGCTACTAATTAATGCCGTTGATATTGTTTTAGCAGTAGATATAGATATGTGATGCCGAATTCCACGGAGATCACGAATATGATAAAAACAGGATTTACATACTTGAGAAATATGCTGGCGAAGGTTGAAGTCACTGTCAAAGACAACAGCAAGATTACAAACAGTATCTGATATGAATGTATTACTGCCAAGCAATTTAACCGGAAAATGGTTGATGACTCTATTTCGTTGTTGTTTAGTGCCACTAATAATAAGGTATGTTTTATCTGGATTAAGCTTTGGCTTACTTGATTCCATCCACAACAAGATATCGGTAAGACACTCACTTAAAGTCGAAACAGATTCTTGCACATTAGATTGTGAAAGTGATATGTAAACATGTGTGTCATCAGCATAAAGGTGTTGACTGAGATTATGATTAGTAATGACTTGGCTTAGAGACGTAGTATATAAGTTGAACAGAATAGGGCCAAGGATGGATCCTTGTGGCACTCCGAATGGAAGGTGTTGTGGGCAAGATAATGTGCCAGATATGTTAATACTTCGATATCTTTCTGATATGATTTTAACTACCGAAGAGCTGGGTCAGAAATGCCAAAATATCTACGGTGGCGTTGTAAAAAGATTAAATGACCAATTATATCAAAAGCAACTGAGCGATCAAGTAAAGTGAGTGCTGTGAATTTGCCATTGTCCACGTTATCAACTATATAATTGTGTATATTGAGAAGAGCTGTTTCGGTAGAGTGGAAACATTTATATGCAGACTGTAGATCAATGGATAAGTTATGGTTGTAAATATGTTAATGAAGGCGATTAGCAACCACGTTTTCCAATATTTTGACAGAAAACTAAGATTGGAGATAGGATGATAATTCTTTAGGTAATTTTTGCACAAAGTTTGTTTTTTAATAAGAGGATTTACAAGAGCTTGTTTGAATTCCCGTGGAACAACTCCACTCAGCATTGCAAGGTTTACTATAGTAGTAATGAGAAAGATGAGTTGATCGATACAGCTTTTAGTAGAAGTGTTGGAAATGGGTCAATATCACACAATTTGTTAGGATATTGTTTAATAATAATGAGAACTTCATTAGTAGTTGCAGGTGTGAAATTATGTATGGTTTGTTCAGAAAGTGGTGGTTCAGGGAAATCATAGTCATTATCATTAATAACAAGATGTTATCGGATAGGAGCAATCTTATCTATAAAGTATTTTGAAAAAGAACTACACAATGTATCCAATGAAGAATGTTCAGGCAGTGCTTTTAATTTCTGCCGATGTAGAATTGTGTTTACAGATTTCCACATCTGGCGAGGGTTTTCATAATTTATTGAGATAAAATGTGTATAGTAATCAGGTTTTGCTTTTGACATAATGTGATTGCATATATGTAGCTGTATAGTATAACGGGATTGATCAATTGGAGAACGAGTTCGTCGCCAAATTCTTTCAAGATATCGACGACGACGTTTTGCTACAAATATTTCATTAGACATCCATGGTGATGGAGGGCGAACTTGTACACTTTTGGTTTGTTTAGGAGCAAGTTTATCCAGGAGTGTACTTAATTTTTCATTGTACTGATTAATAAGTTCGCATAATGTAGATATGAGAAATGTTACATACTCAGGATATCCGGACACTTTAGTATCACTATTGTCTGGTTTACGTTGGATGTATAATAATTGTAAAGCATAATACAGCTTCTGCAGTGCATATTTCCTTTAACAAGATTTAACAAGATTGCCATCCCAAACAACAAGTTCCAGATGGCAAGGGACAAGGAAGCCATTGGCTTATCGGCAGTCCAACAATTTTCTCATCTATGTGTAGCCCACCCTTATCAAATATCTGTCAATTTTATTTTTAAACATATTCACACTACTAGGATTAACCCAATCATTTGGCGGTTTGTTCCATTCATTTATCACCCTCTTTGAGAAAGAGTACTTTCTCATGTCCAACCTACACTGCTCCTTAAAGAATGCTGCTTCGTGTCCTCTTGTTCTACTGCCTTCTTTAAGTTTGAAGAACATATTCATATCAACATCCTCATAACCGTTCACTATTTTAAATATTTATATTTGGTCTCATCTTAATCTACTGGTCTCTAGTGTTAAATATCAATATAATATTCCAAATGTGGTATAACTATTGCTTTGTACAGGAGTACAATTAGCTGTTTCTCCTTATACGTGATAGTTCTCCTAATTAGCCCTAGAATTTGATTTCATTTCGAAACAGCAATCACACATTGCTCTGAAACTTTCATGTCAGCATTAAATGTTACTCCTAAGTCCTTTTCTTGTGTGGTTCTACCTAGTACAGCATCCCACATTTTATATTATTCGTCCATGTTTCCATGTCCTATGTGTATACATTTACACTTCTTAAAATTGGATAACATTTGCCATTTTTCTGACCACTTAGCTAATGTAGCTATACCATCCTGTAAACTTTGTTTATCTGTATCATTAGTAACCTTTCTGAATACTTTTGTGTCATCTGCAAATTTTAGTACTTTGCTAGATATGTCATCTTCCAGATCATTTATATATATTAAAAATAGTATAGGGCCTAATACTAATCCATGTGGTACCCCACTCAAACCCGATTTCCAGTTTTAAATCTCACCATCTACTGTTACTCTCTGTCTTCTGTGTGTAAGCCACTTTTCTATCCAGTTGATTACTTCATTACCAATACCATGGGCTTTTAATTTAAGTAACAATATTTGATGTGGCACTTTATCGAAAGCTTTCTGAAAAAAATCTAAGTAGACAACACCCACTGGTGACCCGTCATCTACCCACTTTGTAATTTCTTAAACAAAAACATAAGATATTGGTTAGACATGACCTTGCTTTAAGGAATCCATGTTGAGATGTATTTATTAATTTAAGTTTTACAAGGAATTCCACCATGTGGTCTCTAATTAATGTTTCGAGTAATTTACATATACAACTGATGCTAAACTCACTGGTCTATAATTTTTTGGCTTCCTTAAGCAGTTTTGGTGGTATCCCATCAACTCCAGGTTATTTGTTATCTTTCATCTTCCTAATGTTTTTTATATCATTTCAGGAGTTACAAATAACTGCCCTAAATGTTCCGATTTATTGCCCTCAAATTTAGTCAATGGAACTGGAAGTGAGCTGATATCTTCTGTGGTAAATGTCATCTTCCGTCTTCTTGCGTCAACATTTTTGTTTTGTCGACAACCTTCTCCTTATGTCGACAGCCTTTCTCTGTCAGCAACCTTCATGTTCTGCCATTTTGTTTCTGTCGGCAGCCTTTTTCTTCTGCCGGCAGCCTTCTCCTTCAATTGGCAGCCTACTTCTTATGTCGGCAGCCTGCTCCTTCTGTTGGCAGCATACTTCTTCTGTAGACATCCTTCTCCTTCTGTCGGTAACCTTCTTCTTGCATGTTTTTCTTTCTGTCAGCCGCCTTCTCCTTCTATAAGCAGCCTTCTTCTTCTTCTGTCAGCAGATTTCTCCTTTTGTTGACAGCCTTCCCCTTCTGTGTGGAGGCTTTTTTCTGCCTGCAGGCTTCTCCTTCTATTTGCAACATTGTTTTTATGTCCGCAACTTTCTCCTTTTGCCGTCAGCCTTCACCTTCTTTCGGCAAGCTGTTTCTTCAGCCTTCCCGTACTGTCGGCAACCTTTGTCTTATTTGGTCAACCTTCACGTTCTGTCTGCAGCCTTCTTCTTCTCTCTGCATTTTCATTCTCCTTTGAAAGCCTATTATTCCGGCGACAGCTATCCCTTCTGTCGAATGTATTCTTCTTCTGTCGGTAGGCTTCTTCCTCTATCGACAACCTGCTTCTTCTGTCGGAATGCTTTCCTTTCTGTCAACAGTCTTATTCTTCTGTTGGCAGCCTTCTTCTTCTTTGGCCAGCAGCGTACTGCTTCTGTCAGTATCGCTCCTTCTGTCGGCAGCCTTAATCTTTTTCGGCAGCATTCAGCCTTCAGTAGCCTTTTTTATCGGCAGCATTTTATCTTATGTTGGCAGCCTTCTTCTTCTGTCGGCAAACTTCCTCTTTTGTGTATTTAACCTTCTTGTTCTGTTGGCAGCCTACATCACCTGTATACTTACTTCTCTTTATGCAGGCAGGATACTTCTTCTGTCGGTATGCTTTCCTATCAGTCGGCAGCCTTCTTCTTCTTTTTTTCTGTCGGCAGCAAACTCCTGATGACGTCATTCTACTGCTTCAGTTGGCAGTTTTCTTATTCTGTCGGTAGCTTATTTTTCCATATGTCGGCAACCTTCTCATTGTGTTGTTAGCCTTTTTTGTTGGCAGCTTTCACGTTCTGTCGGCAGCGTTGTTCTTCATCTGTCGACATCCTTCACCTTTAGTCGGCTTGGCAGCCTTCTGTTTTTATTGACAGCATTTTCATCTTTCTGCAGATTATTTCATCTGTCATCAGCCTAACGTCGGCAGCATTTTTCTTCTGTCGGCACCCATCGTTTTTTTCAGCAGCGTTCTTGTTCTCTATGTAGCCTTCTCCCTGCACTTGTCGTCCTTTTCTGCGTTACATCCATGTAACGCTGTGCTCGTTTGTATTCTTCCCATTTCCGGCCTGTCTATTTATTTGATTTCTTAGTTAGTCGGCCTTCATCCCTCCGCAGTGAGGAACCTGTGCATCTCATCCGGTATTGACTTGACAAAACGGATACAACATCTGATCGACCGATAACGTGTAAATGTCACAGCCCGATGTATTAATCCCATGATTGACTGACGCGCACTTATTCGCTTATGTGACTTGCATATTTGATTTGAAGGGAGATAATTGCCGTATCGCCTGACAAGCGAATTTAATTATTAATTGCATTCATTTAATAGCATGTTGACGTTATTGTCGATATCACAACGGGGCAGCGTGGTGGGTCATGTCTTGGTAAATGTGTCACACCATTTACGTCGTATTTAGCTACCCATTGTGTTGCTTTTATATGTGATTGCATAGAGCACATGTGATATACACGACTTCTCGTGAGCGTTTTCGTCGCAGCTAGAGCCAATCGCATGAGTCATGCTTCATTTCCGTATTTTCAATTCACTGTTCCATACGTTTTGATGGAGTAGTTGGTGGTTTAAGCCAATACTAAACGCTATTCAGTTTCTTTCTTGGACTATGTAGAACTCATGACGTATTGGTTACAGGGAATACACGAAAGGCTGTCATTTTAGCATTATCAACATCTATCTATCTATATATGAGCCGTATTGTCCCGTGGTTGGGCAAACGCCTCAGCATGTTGTTTCCAAGTTTGCCTATATTGCGCTGTTCTCTGCCAGGTGGTTTCATTCCAATACGTTTTGAAAGCGTGTCCGTTGGTCCATTGGGACGGTTCGTGCATTAAAAACAAATTAAAAGTTAACCTGGGTGGTGATATTAAGAATTAACCTATTTGGACGTTTGACGTATATTACCAGATTACGATACTCGGAACAACAGGTTATCGTATGTTCGTACAGTTTTTCAGATTTACGTAATCATCATCAAAGGTCAGCATAAGTTCGTTGCTATGGTACGAACGCATCGTGAAACAGGCAGTTGGGATTGAAGTTGTAACTGCTATTCACAATGCTTGACTGGGTAGTGGACGGAGTCATGGGCTTTTGCAATGGCTACCTTTTCTCCCGTGCAACGCCGGCCAACTCGGCTACTCTGGTGTAAATCAATGATTGCAAAATGGCGTCAGTGTATGTTGTATCAGTTCAAATGCATGGGAACTGGCGCTTTTGTCTACGCTTAAGTGACATGCATATTTTATTGGTCGAAACCCGGCCAGAGAGAAACAACGCACTAAGTAAAGCGGCGATGACTGAGTGAATCCGCTACAATTGGGCAGAGTTCGATTTATCGACAAATGGTAATAAAACCAACGTTTGACGCGTGACGCATGCGTACATGCCCATCCGACTAAACTAGAAGCCGAAAGATAATTAGTCAACACTGTTTGTTTCGCAGTGGCGGCCAGCCTAACATGCAACATACTCATCTGCATATTAATTCTAATGGCCATAAATGTACTATCAAAAGACCAATATCGATCACTACATTAACATAAATGTAATTGTATATTATGAAACAGAAACGATAACAGAATAAGATTACTGCAATACGTGCAAATGCTCTTAATGTTTCATATGATGCTATGTTCGTTATCATGTTGCCCACTGGTCGACCAGAACTTTCTCTGGTATTCCCGGGCATGCGTAGCAAGTGGCCGAACATGGATCTACGTTTCCTCCGTACTTGCTGTGACAGCGGTCGTGTGTCCCAGCGTACTTACATATCTTCATTAGATATGATCCCTTTAGGCCAGCGCTTGCCCAATATCGATCGCAGGTGGCATCTGTTGCAGGCTTCTACTTTGTGAAGCACAATGGTTGGTACTGCCCAGCTGCTGCAGTTGTACAACATACCTGGTTCAACCGTCGCATTGTACGTAAACATTCGATTATCCAGTGGTATATTGGGCCTGCATATCCATATCTTCCAGAAGGACTGGAATGAGACGTAGCTACAATCGATCTACAACAATATCACACCACATCATATGTTCCACCGCATAATCTTTCATGGGTTACACATTAGCGGTGTTTCTTCACATTACTGGGAAC
Source organism: Lamellibrachia columna (assembly GCA_963662155.1). NCBI lineage: Eukaryota > Metazoa > Annelida > Polychaeta > Sabellida > Siboglinidae > Lamellibrachia > Lamellibrachia columna. The sequence goes on from OY759268.1 coordinate 39,542,753, forward strand.
AACATCAACGGGGCGATCCTTTCCCAGACGGCGGATTATTGAATATTCTTGTAGTCGGGACTCTGACATGAATATCCAGCTGGGACGTTGTCCTTGGTCATTGCTGGGTTCTTGGTGCAATGAGGCGGTGATTGTCTGAATCTTAATCACCACCAGTCACCCTGTGCACACACCCTGTGTCTCGCACTGTCCACCCCCTCATTTCGGGTTGCTAGCCACGTTTCGCTGACACACTAGTGCTGGTCATACCGAAGCCCTCCCTTCTACACTCCACAAATATATATCCTCTTTTTCCCCCTTTCATGACCTGCCGGTTATTAAAACCACACATTCATCTTAACATGATACCCCACAAATCCTATTACTATTAGTCACTAGATCGTCTCTAGGGACATCCTTCCAATAAACTTCCCGTATCACATTTAATATCCTTCCCATATGCTGAATGAAGGTTTACTTCAGAAACCCAATATCTATATCTACTTATGCACCTGCACCTAAGACAAAGTTACACCAAAACATGACAATGTAACTCTTCGTAGAACCAATGTAGCAATTTCCCAGTCACTCACATTGCAACTAGCGAAGCTCGGTCCTGGTTTGGAGAACCTTTAATAGATGCCACTTCACAAGAACCAGATAAAATACCCGTATAACGCATCGTGATCGCGATAGCAAGGCGCGATCACGACCGAAGTTGAGTTTGCACGAAACTGTTACGATCGGTATTACGATTGCGACCCCACTTATTTCAGTACTTACTCATGGTCATCCTGGGCACATGTAAATACAACACTTAGGATATCAATCTCTTGCAAAAACGGTTGCACAGCTTGTTCTCAAGAACTGTTCTATTATTATTAGCTACCACCCCAAAGCATTCTGAATACGTATTCCATTTTGCACGCTCCGATGACTTTTGTGCATCCTTGTTCACGTGCGAAACGATACTGGTTTGTCTCGCCTCTGAGATTGGGTCCTTAAGGAAATATGCACTGCAGAAGCTGTATTATGTTTTACAATTATTATACATCCAACGTAAACAAAACAATAGTGATATTAAAGTGTCCGGATATCATGAGTATGTAACATTTCATTTTTAATATCATCGATGTTTCATCGGTAGATCTCGGTGACTGTCATCAAAGCTTCAGGCCTCGATACAACATTGCGACGACCTTACGGAAGACTGTCTTATTCACGTCTGTAGACAATACACACGAGGATGAAAGAACAACCGTCCAATTTGTTGCTTCGGATACTCGTGATTTGTTCCTGCTCCTGGACAGTTTCAACAAGTGCCAACGGTGAGTTGTTTTATGTATTCGAGACTACAGTCATGTTTCGCTTATCCTCACACATTGGTTCCCAGTTAGTTTCGCTGGATTAACTAATCGTGCAGATTAATGAAACACCCTATTTTTGCTCTTTCAATAACTACCAGTAAAAACGTGTAACGTGTTATCACATGGCTGGTGATTTACCATTTTATTTATCTCCAGTAATTGACAGGGCCTTGTGCAAAGAAGAACACATGAAGCTGTGATGTGAATCATATTACAGTGTTATTCGATTAGAGCCCTTTTTTGTGAACAGTTTTCCGTATAAAAAATGTCGCGGGGGGTTTCACTCACGGAATATCTGTGTGCTAAATACGTAATAGGCTTACTGAAGTATTACATAATTCATGTTGAATTTCAGCTAAGGCTGACAAGCTAGCATTATATAACTGTGTCCATGTTGTTTTGGTATTAGATATCATGCGAGTGACCTTGAGAGTAAGTGTTTCGAGAATACAGGTCCACTTGAAAAACCAAAGCGTAGTGCCGTAAGACATTTAACAAGATTTTACATTTTTTTTCTTAAAATGTTTGGTCTTACTGGCGATTTTCCTGACCTGGAAATTCCATTGATTCTGTTTTCATATGTCGAATAAATACGTCGTTGTCTCAGGCATGGCAATATACCATAAATCAAGCAGATGTGAAGCCACTGTTGTAGCATTTAAACAATGATATAGTGACAACGCCAGACAACAACAACACGTTCACCAAGTGAGAGATGTACCAAATGGTGTAATATACAAATACGCGACCCCACATCAGTTGGTTGTGTATGTTTTGCTTTCCAGATGCAATTGTTGTGAATTTGTGTTGTCTTTCCATAGGCCGTTGTTGTGTGTGTTGTCTTTCCATATGCCACTATTGTGCGTGTGCGTGTGCGCGTGCGCGTGTGCGTGTGCGTGTGCGTGTGCGTGTGCGTGTGCGTGTGCGTGTGCGTGCGCGTGCGCGTGCGCGTATGTGTGCGCGCGTGTTGTATTTCCATATGTCACTGTTGTGTGTGTTGTCTTTCCAGATGCCACTGTTGTGTATGTGTTGTCTTTCCAAATGCACTATTGTGTGTGTTGTCTTTCCAGATGCCACTATTGTGTGTGTTGTCTTTCCAGGTGCCACTATTGTGTGTGTTGTCTTTCAAGATGTCACTGTTGTGTGTGTTGTCTTTCAAGATGTCATTGTTGTGTGTGTTGTCTTTCCAGATGCTACTGTTGTGTGTGTTGTCTTTCAAGATGTCACTGTTGTGTGTGTTGTCTTTCAAGATGTCATTGTTGTGTGTGTTGTCTTTCCAGATGTTACTGTTGTGTGTGTTGTCTTTCAAGATGTCACTGTTGTGTGTGTTGTCTTTCAAGATGTCATTGTTGTGTGTGTTGTCTTTCCAGATGCCACTATTGTGTGTGTTGTCTTTCCAGATGCCACTATTTTGTGTGTTGTCTTTCAAGATGTCATTGTTGTGTGTGTTGTCTTTCCAGATGCTACTGTTGTGTTTGTTGTGTTTGTTGTCTTCCCATATGCCACTGTTGCTTGTATTGTCTTTCCATATGCCACTGTTGGGTGTGTTGTATTTCCAGTTGCCACTGTTTTGTGCGTTGTCTTTCCAGATGCCACTGTTGTGTGTGATGTTCTGACTGGAACAGATGACGGGTTGCTGTCGCTTCCACTGGACAAAACTTCGATACCTCCAACATTCGGTTCACCAAAGAAACTCATCGCAGGCAACGGTATCAGTTGTAATAATAGTAACGTGTTGTCTTGTGCAGCGCCTGTAACCAACTAGACGAGGTGCTCCTGACGCTTACAATATTAGTAATGCAAGTTTTGTTGTAGCAGCTTTGAAGTTTCATAAATCTTTAATTTAATTTAATGAACCTTTATCCCCTGTGTGGGCTATTTTACTTCAACTGGCATATACTTTGGACTTAAGGGACCAAACAATTTAGCATTTTACTAAATACACAGGCAATGTGGGGTGAACGAAATTACCCAAGTATCTAAACGGCAGTAGGCGGACTGGAACCCCGAAACACATGATCGAGAGTCAGGCATTTTAAAGTGCAGGTAAATATATAGAACGTGGAAGTAGACACTACTGATTAAGAAGAAGACAAAGGACTACGCAGTCATTGAGATTAACACGTAGCTGAGTGTATATTACCCACCAAGGATCTCAAAACAATATAATGCAAATCTGTAGTTACCGTGAATATGACGATTGAATGTTTGTCATGTGCTGTGTCACTTGGCAACTCGATCAATTGGAATGAACTTAACCGAACTATGTCATTCCAGGAACAGTTGTTGCTATAGCAGTAGACAACGTTCATGGGCGTATTTACTGGTGCGATAAGGACAAAAAAACCATATATCGCGCCAACTTCAATGGTTCCGACCAAATATCCATCGTCAAAGCAGGTGAGTTAATACTGAAAAGTATTTTTCATTTAGTAGCAGTAATGTGTGTGTGTGTGTGTGTGTGTGTGTGTGTGTGTGTGTGTGTGTGTGTGTGTTTGTGTGTGTGTGTTTGTGTGTGTATGTATGTGTTTATATATATATATATATATATATATATATATATATATATATATATATATATATATATATATATATATATATATATATATATATATATATATATATATGGAGAGCTCAATTCCAAAGGGGAAAGGTGGCCAACGTCATCAGTACACATTTCAGTGTGCTTAATGCGTATGTTCAAGTGATGTATTCAGCATACATTATACATTTAAAGAGGTCTTATACATTTAAAGAGGACACTGGATAGCGCAATGAATATATTTGTAAAATAATTTTACAAATAGACAGTAAGATAGAAATTGGACAGTAATTATCAATGATTGTATTATCGTCTTTTAAAACAGTGGCAAAACTTTAGCAAATTTTAATCTATATGCAAAAATACCAGTTGCTAGTGATTAATAATTATTATGTCCACCACGCTAATTTCAAATGTTATAAGCCTTAGTACTTTTGTAGATAAACTATGTCTTCCACAACAAGATTTTGACTTAAATTATAGGAAGCTTATTCAAATAATCTTTGCAAGAATTATCTCCATTTATTTAAGAGGCAAGCGTTGGGTCAGTATTGTTGAAACAGATGAGTTAAATGTATTGGCAATACGATTGTTTGCCATCAACTGTAAAGTAATGAGAGAATCGTTCTTTTGCGATATTGTAATGAATAATTTAGTTATTTATTGGTCCAAAAGTACAAAAAATAACATTATCCTCGATGAAACCAATCAAGCTAAACATAAATATATGACGAATAAATTAGCCAAATTTAATAAATATAAACATAAAAAGTCTATATGGATAACTCAACGTTTGCTAGCCTCAATACGACACAGATGTAAACTTTACAAACAAATTAACAAATCCTGATTCGTCAGAATATAAAATGTTACTGATTAATCTAAAAACATACAATGTTATATTGAAAAGGAGTTTTCGTATAGTAAAGCAATCATATTTTGAAACAAGTTTTAATCAATTAAAATTTGACATAACAAATACTTGGAAAACTATCAATGAAATCCTGTCTAAAAGTAAAAAGAACAAACCATTTCCTACATATTTTGAAGAATAAAATTATATTATGACAGATAAATTGGAAATTGCAAACAAATGTAATGCATGTTTTACTAATATAGGGAATCATCGGGAAAACAATATTAAATACAACGGTATCCCTGATCATTAGTGTTATCTAAATAAAAACTATGTTTTAACATTTAACAAAATTGAAGAATATACTGCAAAGAGAATAATAAATAATTTGCCCAACAAACATAGACAAGACAATGAGTGACGATATTCATTCTGGATCGATTCGGTTGGGAGGGAATTATTCTCATCGCGCAAAGACAAGTCAAGTCCGGGTGTGAGAAGTCCTGGGCTGAAGCTCAGGCGGATTGTTTTAGGTTTTTAGTGTAGGGGATGTATGAAGGTGAAGGAACTTGAGGTGGAGTTGGAACAGCTGAGGCTGCTAGTTGTGGCAATGGTGGGAAGGGAGCAGGCAAGACAAATGGATCGAAGGAGAGTGGGGTGGGCGAGAGAGTAGTGAAGGAGACGGGGGGAAGGAGACAATAGTTAAGGCGATGGGAGTGAGGGAGACGGGAGGGAAGGTGTCAGGAGGGAAGGCGACGGGAGCGCAAGTTAGCCAGGAGACGGGAGGGAAAGGTGGCAGGTTGATGGGTGAGAGAGAGACTGATAACAGTCTGCTAAGTGACCAGACTGGAAGGGATCCATCGGAAGAGCTATTCTGAGGCAGTGATAGACTGTGTGAGAAAGAGAGTGAGGGTATTTGTAGGATACTCAATAGTTAGGAAGACTGACAGAGTCTTAAACAAGGGAGATGACGTGGTAGTTTGCTTCCCTGGGGCCAAAATAGAGGCGATAACTGACAGGGTAGAAAACATCGTGGGTTCGGGCAAGGGTGGATCTGTTTTAGTACACATAGGGACAAATAACGTAGAGAGGGAGGGTACAACTGCCATAGTTAGGAAATTCAGGAAGTTGGTCGGAACACTAAAGCAGTCGCGGGTTGAGCAGGTAATACTGTCAGGGATTTCACCAGTAATAGGAAGGAGAGGTCACAGATATCGATATTGTCGGGTGATGGCAATTAACATGCTAGTCCAGAAGCTATGTAGGGAAGAGGAAGTTGGATGTGTGGATTTGTGGGGAAGTTTTGTTGGAAGGGCTGATATGTACATGAAGGATTGGATTCATCTAAGTGGAAAGGGGGCAGCAGAATTTGCGGATGGACTCACAGCAGCAGAAGACAGTGGCATGAGTACCATAACAAATATTTTTGGTAGTAAACATTGTTTAAACTAGAAGCGCGGGCGGGGGGTACTTAGAGATGCCTCAAGCAGGACAAGAGGCCACTAGTACAGACAAACCAATAACAAAATGTCCGAAAAACATGTCTGAAGCAGGTCATATATGCGTGTGTTTAAATGCTAGTAGCATAGCAAATAAAAAAACATTAAGGTAGAAGATATTGACCCTCACATAAATGGTATTACCAAATCATGGTCCAACACATATATAACAGATGCTGAATTAGGATTGACAGGATAGGTAACGTTTAGGAGAGTTCGAAGTTCGAATAGGAAGAAGGGGAGGGGGAGTTATTTTATATGTTAAAGAATATATTCAGGCTTACGAAATAAAATTAATAAGGGAAGCAGATTATGATGAAGATGTTTGGTGCAAAATAGTTTCAGGAAATTAAAAAATAACTGTTAGATTAGTTTACCGAAGTCCAGTCCATAAACGAAGAGGATAACACAAAAATACAAAATGCTATAAAGAAGTTAGTAAAGGGGAATGTATCATTATGGGAAATTTTAACCATCGACACATAAAATGGAAATCTCTAGAGATGAGGACCAACAATTTATATTTTTAATTCAGGATATCTTCCTTACTCATCACGTGCTAGAACTAACCGGGGGAGATAATATATTAGATATAATTGTGTCATCACAAAAAGAATTAGTGGACAATGTAAACATACATAAACCATTGGGTAACTGTGAAAACAATCAAATATATTTTGACATTAATGTGAAATCAGAAAAGAAAAAACCGTATAGGAGAAACTTCCACAAAGGTAACTAAAAAGATATGAGAAAACACTTAGCAAAGCTAGATTGGAATAAGATGCTGATGAATAAGACCGCAGTTGAATGTTGAATATTCTAAAATAGGAAATTGAGAGTATCATCGACAAATTGTTTCCTTTGAAAAAGCAAGGAAAACGGTCTAGAAAGAAACACTTGTCAAAAGAAGCTATTATAAAAATAGTGTTTAAGCAAACTATGTGGAGGGTTTATAGGCGTACCAGAAAGGATGAAGACTATGCAAATTACAAAGAGGCACTTAACCTAGCTACAACTGAAATCTAAAAGAACCTTTGAAAAAAAATTGGCATGTAATATAGAAAATGACAGCAAGAGTTCCTAAGCTTATGTAAGGAGTAAACGGAAAGTTCGAGATAAGGTGGGACCACTGGAAAGCAACAGTGGAAATATAATTTCAGACGGGTTTCAAATGGCAGAGGTCCTGAATGAGTATTTCAGCTATCAGCTCACTTACAGTTCCATTTACTAAATTTGAGGGCAATAAGTCAGAACATTTGGGACAGTTATTTGTAACTCCTGAAAGATAGCAAACAATATTAAGAAGACGAAAGATAATAAATCACCTGGAGTTGATGGGATACCACCAAAACTTCTTAAGGAAATTGTTGAGCAAATTAGTACACCACTTGCAAAATTGTTTAACTTGTCACTAGAAGAAGGAATAGTTCCTTCAGAATGGAAAGAAGCAAACATTATGCCGCTATTTAAGAAGGGATCGAGGAACAAGCCAGAACATTACAGACCAGTGAGTTTAATATCATTTGTATGTAAATTACTCGAAACATTAATTAGAGACCACATGGTTGAATTCCTTGTAAAACATAAATTAATAAATTCATCTCAACATGGGTCCCTAAAAGCAAAGTCATGTCTTACTAACCTCTTATGTTTTTGGAAGAAATTACAAAGTGGGTAGATGACGGGTCACCAGTGGATGCTGTCTACTTAGATTTTCAGAAAGCTTTCGAAAATGTGCCACATCAAAGATTGTTACTTAAACTAAAAGCCCATGGTATAGGTAATGATGTAATCAACTGGATAGAAGAGTGGCTTACACACAGAAGGCTGAGAGTAATAGTAGATGGTGAGATTTCAAACTGGAAATCTGTTTTGAGTGGGGTACCACAGGGATCAGTATTAGGCCCTATACTGTTTAAATATATATAAATGATTTGGAAGATGACATACCTACCAAAGTACTGACATTTGCAGATGGCACAAACGTATTCAGAAAAGTTGCAAGTAGTGTGAATATGTTTAAACATAGAATTGATAGATATCTGATAAGGGCGGGCTACACACAGATGAGAAAATTGTTGGACTCTCGTTGGACTCTCGATGGCTTCCTTGTCCACTTGCCATCTGGAACTTGTTGTTTGGAATGGCAATCTTATTAAATTTCTTGTTAAAAGACAGCCCTGATAGTGATCGCGTCTTCGTCAACACGAGCCTTGTGCGGCCTCTTCTGTCCCATATCAGCCGTCTTTTGCCAGCGTCTCATTAGCAGTCAATACCTTGTCAACGGAGCCAACGAACAGATAAGCGTTAATCCGTGGTGACACCGCGCCTTCGCTTGTATTCACTTTGTATTACTGTTAAATACTTAAGCATATTCACATGATGCGCTCAAGTTGATGTGTTTGGTTGTTCCATATACAGTCACTTCGTTCGGGATTGCGGTGATCCCAGAGGAAGCAAAGGTGTTCTTCACCAGGCATTACGTAGGAAGAGTGCAAGTCGTTCATGCGGACGGAGCTGACGAGACAAAAATATACAAGAGTGGACAACTTCTGCTAGGTTTAGCAATTGATTTAAAACAGAGGTGACCTACTGCTTAAAATTACAGTATTTGTAAACAAAATATTTTCCAAAAAAATAACGTATACATGCATGCATGCATGCATGCATGCATGTACAAACACATATTTGCATATATACATAACATCATACGTAAAAACATGGGTGAAAGCATACATACATATTTGCATACATAAATACATACATATATGCATATACACATGCATGCCAATATACATTCTTACATACATACGTGCATATATATATATATATATATATATATATATATATATATATATATATATATATATATATATATATATATATATATATTTATACATACATACATACCTACACATAACAAACATATATACGTACACACACATACACACACGTGTACATGTGCACACGTTTACACGTACACATATCAACTGACATGCATGGATGCATACCTACATACATACATGCATGTACATGCCTATATGCATGTATGCTTGCATTCATGCATGCAAGCATACATATACATATATGCATACACATACATACATACATACATACATACATACATACATGCATACATTTATACATACATACGTGCAGACGTACACGTATCCATATACAAACATACATATATATATTTTTTAGATTTCCTTTCGTTACGATAGCAAACACCTATGTTGTTTATAGACATGATTGTTAACAACCCTTTCCAATCTTATTTCCAGTCTGATGTTCTTCGCGTCACCAGAAGCCTTGCACAAAGCCAACATTGATGGTAGCGAGCATGTGGTAATCGCACTGGAAGGAATGCTATCGGTGCATGGCGTGGCACTTGATCACAGCAACAAGCAAGTATGCTGGACCAATGGAGGTACGGGACATTAGATGGTGGACGACGGTTAGAGCACTGTCGGAAGAGAAATTAAAAACAGTTTATCCCTTCTTCTGGTGTATGCCTCAGGGGAAGAAAATGTTCGCACACTTTCGTGGACAGAGTGGTTTGTGTGTGTGTGTGTGTGTGTGTGTGTGTGTGCGTGCGTGTGTGCGTGCGTGCGTGCGTGCATACCGTCATAAATAAATGTATGCATGCATACATGCATATATGTATATATGCATATACGTACGTACATACATACAAGCACTTACACACATAACAACACGTACAAAAACATACACGTAGACACACACACACACACACACACACACACACACACACACACACACACACACACACACACACACACACAAACACACACACACACACACACACACACACACGCACGCACGCACACGCACACACACACACACACGCGCGCGCGCGCGCACGCACGCACGCACGCACACACACACACAATATAATCCATAATTGTGTTCTCGCTCTCACATAAATTAAACAGTACCAGCTTTCCCGTGGGGCAAAACCTAGTCCAAAATGTATTTTCCCGCAGTGAAGCACGGCGCCTGGCTCTTGTTGGTGAGGGGGTGCAAGTCGGGGCCAATTGTGCAAGATAACGCTCCTTTCCATTAAGCCAGAAAAGTTACCGATTTTGTTGAGAACATTGAGGTTTTGTTGTGGTCTGCTAGAAGCCCATAGCTGAACCTAATAGAGCATTTATGGGGAAGCAACCCCTAAGTCTACTCTCAGCAAATTAGTGACTTTAATGCCGACATGACGTCCTGCTGTATTGAAGTATCTGGGATAGTAAATTTGTCTCCGTTTTTCGCCAATGTAGTTGTGAATGCTGCTCTTATAAGTGATCTGGCATATGTTTTACTTTGCGCTGGCCACGTTCTGTTACTCATTTGACATACGAGAGAGTGACCATACCTTTGGATTTGTCTGTGTTCTTATTCTTCCTTTCCTTTGTTTTTCCTTTATGATCTTCTTTATAATCCAACTTGGGTACTCACATATTTTAATGCCATGGTGATGTTCTCTAATTCTTTGTGGTGTGCTCCATCACGTTACTGCACATATACAGTATTTTTTTGATGACACCCAGTTTCTGATGTAGCCGATGGTGATAACAAAAGTTCACATATGGGTGTTGGTGAAGAGAGACACTACATCGTTTTATTGTAAAATATAATCTTGTAAGATCATGATAGGTATGCCAGTGATCTTGATACAGTGTACCATATCGACCCTATATTGTCCACACAATGGGTATGAAAGGGATGTATAGTTGTATATGAAAGTGTTGTATAATGATTTGTATAAAGGTTACCGAAAGTAGACGAACTCTAAATAGTTGCGATTAGAAGAAAATAGTTAATTCCATATTGTCTACCAACTTGATAAACATTTTCACGAACACAAAATTATATTCCTGTACACATGCGTAGAAAGAATGAGCAATCTACCAGCTAAGCTAATGTGTTGCAGGTGCAGTGATCATGGAATGTTCAGACTACGACGGCCAGAAACGTCGAGTCTTACGTCGCCCTTCATCTAAACCTGTTGGCATATACACTGAAGACGACCTGCTTTTGTGGACAGAAAACTCACCACCAAGGTAGTAAATACCTCTCTCTCTCTCTCTCTCTCTCTCTCTCTCTCTCTCTCTCTCACTCTCTCTCTCTCTTTCTCTCTCTCTCTCTCTCTCTCTCTCTCTCTCGCACACACTCCATCTCTTTCGCACGCCCTGTTTGTACCCCTTTGTCCACCCTACTCCGTCCCTCCCTCCTTAACCCCTCTTTCTAGTTAATTGACGCTGACCAACATATCATTTGTATTTCAGGTTGTATTCAGCCCACTTTAATGACAACGTCTCTCGAATGATTGAGTTAGAGACCAATGCGTATGTAGCATTGGAGAGGTGTCAATGCCCATGTAAGTATCCGAACTGTTTTGTTCTGCAACAACTAGCTTTTACAACATCAAGATAAATTATACAATCAACTATTTATCTTACAACAGTTCAGCGTGTGTCTCGACACGTGGAGTTATATCATACATATATTTACAATGATTATCCAGTAATTTAACCTTCAAAATTGCACTGCAGAAATGTTTACGAGAATTGACTTGTAATTGTTGGTATTGTATTTACAAATGAACTACGCAAGTGGTAACGCAGTGTTGATGTGTTTGTGTTATTGTTTCGTAGTGATTGGACGGTATGTTCTCGACCCACCAATGAAGACGGACATGTCAATTCGCCTGAATGACGCCGACAACGAGACATGTATGGCTCTGTCCGACATGGACTTCTACAAGTTTGATGCAAGAAAAGAGCGCTGGTTCCCACGTCCAGAGAACAAATGTTTTTTGTCTGGACTAGTCATCAAGAAATGTATGCCGGCCAATATGAAGACGTCATTCACTGTCACAATCACCGGTCATCACCTCAAGTGTTCCACGGCCCACTTCAAGGTGGCGGTGCGACAAACCAAGCGGTCATCCTGTCACCTCGCTGGGCTGTACAGAATCTGTAAATGGAGCGGTGCCGTCGAAGCTGGTGGTCTGACCACGTGTGTCGCCGCCTGTCGGTGTGACGGAGACGACTGCAAACACCTGACTATCCACATTCCCAAGTTGTACGAGGGCTGGCAAATATGTGAAATCAACGTTAACTAAAAGTAAATGACAGCATGCAGAAGCAACGACATGGTGTTTTTGACAAATGACATATTATCAATTGACGATAGTGTAAAATATTGCTATTCACTTTGAAAAAGCCATATCAATTGAAATAAAACAAAATTTTGTTTATGTACATATATATGTGGTTTATTTTAGATATATATCAATTAAAAGAATGTATATATATATATATATATATATATATATATATATATATATATATATATATATATATATATATATGTGTGTGTGTTTGGTTTATTGTCTATATATATATATATATATATATATATATATATATATATATATATATATTAGAAACCTGCCTCTTTAATATCTACATTATCTCTGATCCAAGTATTAGTCTTTGTCAGAGTTCAGCTTGAACTGAGCATCTTGTCCCTTTACATAGCTACACATAATTTCAAAATCTATGTTGGTGAATTTCGTGTTGATGTATTCAAATATAAAATTAAATCATAGCGTGCGAGCAGTTATTTTGTGAAGGAATGATTTACCGCAGCACGATATGTACTCCTCGTTGATGTAACTTGCATAAATGTTGCACTTGAGGTCCTGTGCATGTTACTTCAGGTCGCCGGGTACATTTTTACAGTGTGTGGAAACAGTTTTATTCAGAGTGATGTGGCACATATGGTAGCGTTGAATTGCCACATATATTTGCTTACTAGTACTGCGTTAATAATTAACGAGCACGTGACGTGTGTGGTTTGCATTTGTTCATTTCTACTTCAAGTCACGACTAGTGGTGTTTGACTCGTTGTGTATGTATAATTGTTTACAACATAGAGTTCATTCCCTGGCAATAACAACATGTAATAGAACATATATCCTATTGATTCCCCTGAAACATAGACAAATAGTCATCCTTTCAGATCACACATATGGTGTCGGTTGGTGAACCAACTGAACTAATTTGTTGTTCTGGTCCGGAAGTTAGATTACTGTCCGAACTTGTTATGAAACAGCTAAGAAAGAAATGTCTACGATAAAAAGTGACTTTCTCTTTATGAATGTGTCTGCTTATGTAGGCGGCCAAAACCAAGGAAGTTAGTGTATTAATTAATACAATTTGTGACTAGAATATAATTACGTGTCATCGCAAATTTCTTGCGAACGTTTGCGTTTTTGTGTGTGGAATAACTTCCAATATGTCGGACAGTGTAACAGTTCCGAGCGGTTACCGGTTAAACAATTTTACTATTTAAAACAATATTAGTTCCGTACCGGTGCACTGCACGACGCCATGGTGGTGCGAAGAACATTTATTAAACAATTAGTACGCGTGTTTGGAACCCCATCCCCTTTAGTACGCTTTATACGAAGGCGTAAATGTCGATATTTGTGAACAGCCTCTATTGCTGCTTTGTTTCACCTGTCTAATATTACACCCCTAAGATCATCAGTGCGGTGAAGTTTATTGATAACACCAAACATCGTCCGAATAAATAGCATATTTTAAAAACAGTAAACGTTCGTTAAGAAGCCGTCCATAGTTTTCGACATTTACCTATTCGAACAAAACCGTACTAAGTGACAAGGTTAAGGCCCGCAAAAATGTCGTATGCGAAATATGACCTCCGTTGGTCATGCAGCGCCGCGCGGTGACCTGGTACGGAACTAGTATTGTTTTGTATTGTGTAACCAGACACCTATCCGTGGAAAACAGTTACGAAGATGAGATTAGTGACAAAGAAGAAAGGGAAACAACAATAGAAGACCGTTATCGGTGCAAGCCTCTCCCCCGTTATGCACTGCGGCATTATGACGTTACTACCTCTCAATTGGGCTTTCTCGTTGGTTATTGGTTTCATTTCGCAAGCAGAAAGGTTATTTCCTATGACATGTATTGCTCTTATATGTTGGTTTAAATTACCTTGATTATCGCCCGTGTGTATCGACTACAATGTGCCCTAGTGAATAATGGAAATCCACCTATCGGAGTGTTCTGATTAGTTGGTTTGATTAAATTGGTTATCATTCACTTCCGGCGACCATAGCGTTTGTGTTGGTGTGTGTGCTATATTGGGACTACGAACGAGTCCCTGTCTAATTACGGAGCGAGGAACTGGTGGGAAATTAAAAAAGGAAGTCAACACCTGTATTCGTCTTAGAGTCGGTAATATACAGCAGGAAGCTGTTTGTCAAGACACTCGAGTAGCTAACCAGTCACTAGAAAGGAAAATAAAAAAAATATGTTTGTCGCTACTGTTCACTCGTCATTGATTCTCTACAGAAATTAATTGTTCGTTGACACACCAAGAATAAGTTGTTTACATTAAGCTGAATGTAATTATTATTACGTTAACGTTCTCATTGTCATGACAATGCATAACAGTTAGCGCAGTTATTTATGAGTGTTAAAAAACTATCAGATTGAAACAGTAAGCCTTGAAAATAAGGAAGTCGTTGTGTTATTTGTAATAGACGGAATGGCCGTTACTGGTTACCGGGTGTGTCCAAACGCTAGGCGAAGCCAACTTTTCCCCACTGTGGAGGGACAAATATAGTACGGTGAAAATTGTATGACCTGGCCTCTCTCTAGAAGCACATCAACACAATTTACGCTCATCTAATGCCTTGTATTTGCACTTAAGTATATCATTTACCAGGATAACAAATGCTTGACATCTTAATTAAATTCAATAAGCAAACATATTAAACAAGTACTGCACGAGTATAAGAATACCAGCCAAGGTAATAGTGACGTGTTTATATATATATATATATATATATATATATATATATATATATATATATATAAACAAAATGCCCCATTACATCCGTTAAGCATCCTTTACTTTACTCAATACATTCGTCCATCTATCCAGCCATCCATTTTTCAATTCATTCTTCATCCATTTCATCCACCCAACCATTTTTCATTTATCCATCCATCCATCCATCGATCCATCTAATTCAATCATTCTTCAATGCATCCATCCATTTATTCATATATCCACGCATTCATCAATTGCAATAATTCGTTAATACATCTATTCATTTTATACTGGCATATATTCTGGTCTGAAGAGGCATGAACGCATGCATGAACGCACGTTCGAAGCCACACATTTATCTGGGCGGTATCTACTCTCCTTCGCAAGTTATATATGAACAGTTGGAAGAAGAAGGCATTGACATCGAAGAAGAACGTCTTACTATTATCGCGCAACATTTGACCCCGTGTGCTACCTCGACGACACGCAGCTTCCATCTGCTACGGATCGACTCGATTCGAGTCACTGAGTGTGAGTGTCACTTAAACGTGTAACATCGCCGAAAACACTGAACCACAGTGTTTCATCACGAATGAAAATCCTAGCGAGTTAATTGGATAACTGATGAGTGCGCCATAGAGGATCAGTGAAGTTGCGTACGGAATACTCAAAGATAAATTTCAAGACGTATTCCACCAACTCGGTTAGCGGTTAGGTATCGGGATAGCAATCGTCATTCCACTCAATTTGGTGTTGATTATTAATTTTTTCAACTCGAAAAAATTACTTTAAATAAAAAATTATTTCGAAAACGTTAAATAAGTACTTTGAAAGTACTTTTTTTTAAACAATAGGTTTAGTGAGTGGTCAACGCAGGTAATATTGATGTAAATTCACTGTTGTCTATTTATCTTATATATATTACACTGCTGTTCCATTCAGACCATTAATAAAATAAAATAATTGTATAGGTGTTATTTGCTAAAATACAAAATAATGTTGGTTATGTTTGATTAGGACTCGTGAAAGTGATAGGACCTCCACCGTCTCTCAGATTTTAAATCATATCCCAAAATGTCCGCACATCCATTATATATACTTATTATATAGATCACTTTGGCAAGAATATTTTATTAAAGGTTGGAAAAAGCATTCGTGCAAAAGTAATATAAAAAATGCATATCTCAAATAAATTTGCCACAAAAACTGTTTCACTAACGAAAAGTGTTTTAATATATTTTAAATTACCTTTTGAATTTTTTTTAGTTCCGTAATATAACATAAAAAATATCCATCCCTGGGCGTCGTCATCACTCCCATCCATGCACACGCATACTTCAACTTCAGGATTGCGATCGCGATCCCAAGCCCTTTATAAAGCATACTTCGATCGCGAAACTCGATCCACCAACGAAGTAGGATTGCAATCGCAATCTCGATTGGTGTGTTTACACGTCACATATTATCGGAATCACGATCGGTGAGTACCGTGCATGCCGTGGTATTACTGCCTGACATTTTCAATAATGTATTAAACTAGCACACATACCCACCGTCCGTACGATATAACTTGGTAATTCTTAAGTGACTGTCATTATAACAATACTTACACAACTTCCAGATTCACAGTATTATTACATCAATATTTTCTAACCCACAAATTTGTGTTGGCCACCCTCGCATACAGCACAACCCTCTAGCATCTGGAAAGACATTCATTTATTTATAAACTCTCCTCACCTTAAAACTATATATATATATATATATATATATACATATATATATATTTATATATATATATATATATATATATATATATATATATATATATATATATATATATATATATATATATATATATATATATATATATATATATATATATATATATTATATATATATATACTGTTTATATATCGCGTTAATCAGTCCGTAAGATTGTTCACCTTGTACTACACCCCTGGTAGATCTATTCATGGTAACACCAGCTCGACTTCTCCGAGAACAACCATTCAGCCACCCTGAAATTACTGCGCGAATATTTTTCTCGATTCAAAATGCAATATTCAAACTATGTCCAGATAGTCTACGTCTGCACATTTCTTCAGCAAACGTTTCTCATCACGTCGGGTGACGTCTTTAAGAAAGCCTACAGAAAATAAAAGGAAGCATGTTGTTTTAACAGTGAAACCTGTGCACAATCTTCGCTGTATGGTCACTTTGTGGTCCTGTCCCCATTGGATACGCTCTGATGTGCAGACAGTAATGAATATCTGTCACAGGAGTTAGCAACAGTGCATGAAAACATCAATTCGAAAAAACAAAACAGGGATCGGCCCGATTCTTACTATTTGAAGTTGTATTATATAAATATTTGAATTATTCATTATTATTATTATTATTTATGTATATTTATTAATTGTATTATTAGTTTTGTGTTTAATATTATTGTTATATTGATATGTTATTATTACTATTATTATCACTAAGCTGTTTTGATGTGACAATAATTGTATTTGTTTATTTAACAATTATATACTACCCATTGTGATTCTTTTTATTTAAAAATAATTTACATTACTAGTAGTATTTAATTAATACATTTATCTGTTTGTTTATTTGGCGATTATTTATTACCCATTGTACTATTTTCATTGAAAAATAATTGGTAAACACAAACATTCTACAATCGTTTCTTGCTACGTACCTCAGTCACTTTTGTTTGCTGTCGTCATTTATATGTGTTATCCTGCAGTATAAAAGGTAACTTATATAGTGCGGTACCCAGCGGTACCCGCGGTACCCGGTACACGGGACCTCCCTATGGGCTTAACACATGAATCCCTGGAAGACCTGTTCTACCACTAGTAGGGTTTGGATATGAAAATAGTTATTACTATTTGTTTTGTAATGACTGCGCACCGGGGGCCTACCATTGGCTGAACCCATGTATCTAGTATTGTTGTGGTACTAATAAACCCGTGACTGGTTGCGTACGCACGTGCGTGCGTGTTCTTGCTTTACCATTGTATTTAGGCATATTCAAATATGCCGCCGTTGATATGACATTAAGCAAACAACGAGGAAAGTTTGAACGAAACTTTATTGTAATGATATATAAATGAATAAACAGTTGACACAACTGTTTTAGTAACTACCGAACATTGCATATATGAAAGCAACTGGAGGTCATTTCTGCCTTTTTTGTTCGAACGGAGCGAAAAAGTGCGATCTTCGCGCAGTTGCGGGTAACTGGCGATTACGGCGATCACGAGAATATTCAATGTTATATTCATTATGATAACAGCACTGATGATCGCAGGTTTGTAATCGTCGAAACCACCACTGACATCCATTTTGATTCCGCTTTAGAACTTCCTGCGGTAGGACGCTGTCTTCCTGACACCAGTGTTCACTGTTATAATCTTGTGGCCCACACGCACACACTGATGTATTCCGAATGGTTAGCATCATTCAGTGCCGAAGGTATACCACATGCGTAAGTGGCTTCATTATTATTGTCAGACCTATTACACTAAATACGTCTATCATGTGTCCTCCCCTTGGAGTAAGAATCTTTGCCGCCGTCTGAAGTTCCACGATGCGTGTGGCGTTGGCCTCGACAACAATTTGGGTATGTATAAATGGTGAACTTATTACACCATGCGGCATAGATAACGATGCTGTTTAGTGGTGTACATGAACTATGTTACTACAAAGAACTTCCATCGCCTGGCGACACAAATGGATGCATAAACTGAAACACAACAGGTACTTTACCTGATTAAACACCACAGGTACCTTACCTGATTAAACATCACAGGTCCCTTACCTGATTAACACTACAGG
Organism: Lamellibrachia columna; assembly: GCA_963662155.1. Classification (NCBI taxonomy): domain Eukaryota; kingdom Metazoa; phylum Annelida; class Polychaeta; order Sabellida; family Siboglinidae; genus Lamellibrachia; species Lamellibrachia columna. The sequence continues at coordinate 39,561,734 of OY759268.1, forward strand.
TACCTTACCTAGGTACACCCAAAACATGGCACGAGTTCATGAAGAAATAATTGCTAGTCTTAATTTACAACGTTATTGTCATGTGACCACTTATTAAATTAACATTCTCCTGATAAGCTTAATCGTATTCAGTTTGCATGTGTGCGTGATAAAATGGGCAACATCCATAGTCGCACATTGCAACCAATCACACCAATTAATACAGTGGTGGCATTTTATCCTGATCAACACGCCCCTAATTAGTTTCATCGCACGGTATATCGGGTTCAGTTTGCGTGTGTGCAGCTGTTCGTGTTAGAAATAGTATACAATTAAAACTACCAGTTTAATAATATAACTTGCTTAAGTTAATAAAACATAAGATAAAATGTATTGCCATGTGTAATCATTGCAGTGATACAATAGAAACATTGGAACGTATAAAGATGTTGGGTCGTATCATAACGTATACATGACAATACACTCACATGCACCAAACCGTATGAAACAAACTACCTGACATCATGCACAGTAAATGCACTCTTAAAATCCATGATCATTTGTTTTGTTTTGTTTACGTTGAGCTCCAGATTGTTTTCGCCGCACCTGATCACAGTACTCAGACTCAACCGTGTTCATAATGAGCCCTATCACTGTAGAGTCGTCTGCAAATTTTGTTTTGTTTACGTTGAGCTCCAGATTGTTTTCGCCGCACCTGATCACAGTACTCAGACTCAACCGTGTTCATAATGAGCCCTATCACTGTAGAGTCGTCTGCAAATTTTGTTTTGTTTACGTTGAGCTCCAGATTGTTTTCGCCGCACCTGATCACAGTACTCAGACTCAACCGTGTTCATAATGAGCCCTATCACTGTAGAGTCGTCTGCAAATTTTGTTTTGTTTACGTTGAGCTCCAGATTGTTTTCGCCGCACCTGATCACAGTACTCAGACTCAACCGTGTTCATAATGAGCCCTATCACTGTAGAGCCGTCTGCAAATTTTGTTTTGTTTACGTTGAGCTCCAGATTGTTTTCGCCGCACCTGATCACAGTACTCAGACTCAACCGTGTTCATAATGAGCCCTATCACTGTAGAGCCGTCTGCAAATTTTGTTTTGTTTACGTTGAGCTCCAGATTGTTTTCGCCGCACCTGATCACGGTACTCAGACTCAACCGTGTTCATAATGAGCCCTATCACTGTAGAGTCGTCTGCAAATTTCAATATTTGGGTACTTTTATGACACGCTGCACAATCATATGTAAAAAGAGAGTATGGCATTGGTGACAGGACACAACCTTGAGGTGCGCCAGTAGACAAAATGAGTGACGACGATAAATTGCCACCTATTTTCACAACCTGCGGTCTGTTCAACAGAAAATCGAGGATCCACAGGCACATGGATTGTGGAACCCCGACCTTCTTTGTTTTCTCGAACAGTTTTGAGGGGATAATGGTATTAAAAGCAGAGCTATGATCAACAAAAAGGATCCTAGCGTAAGTATCTGGACTTTCTAGATGCTTGAAAACATAAAACAACCCTAAAGAGACAGCGTTGTCAATATATAGATTTCCACGATACGCAAATTTAAATCGGTCAAGCATTGGGTCGATAATTGATTTCAGAAATTGCAGGACCAAGCGCTCGGGCGTCATCATGACTACGGGTCGCTCTTCAAGGCAGACGGTACTCTCTTCGGCAGCGGACGGCCCGCCCTTCAAGGCAGGCGGTACTCTCTTCGGCAGCGGACGGCCCGCCCTTTAAGGCAGGCGGTACTCTCTTCGGCAGCAGACGGCCCGCCCTTCAAGGCAGGCGGTACTCTCTTCGGCAGCGGACGGCCCGCCCTTCAAGGCAGGCGGTACTCTCTTCGGCAGCGGACGGCTCGCCCTTCAAGGCAGACGGTACTCTCTTCGGTAGCGGACGGCCCGCCCTTCAAGGCAGGCGGTACTCTCTTCGGCAGCGGACGGCCCGCCCTTCAAGGCAGGCGGTACTCTCTTCGGCAGCGGACGGCCCGCCCTTCAAGGCAGGCGGTACTCTCTTCGGCAGCGGACGGCCCGCCCTTCAAGGCAGGCGGTACTCTCTTCGGCAGCGGACGGCCCGCCCTTCAAGGCAGACGGTACGCTCTACGACTGCAGTCGGTACTCTCTTCGGCAGCGGACGGCCCGCTGTTCGAGACATACAGTACGCTCTTCGACTGGTAACGGAAGCGGAAGGCACGCTGTTTGACTGCAGACGGTGCGTTCTTCTGTAGTGGACGGCCCGCTCTTCAAATGCAGACGGCACGACTGCCGAAGTGTGACATCAAACGTCACCCCACCCCCCCCCGTTCGCGACGACCAAAAACCATATCCGTCTTTCATGTAAGGACGGGCTGTAATGTGGACACGCTGCCACATAAATGGCAGGCCTATTGAACGGTTTGTAAGAATACAGAGACTCGACTTTGAGAGTGTTTAGGTATTAGATGCCTCAAAATAAAAAGTGATGCATGTATGTATGTATGTATGTATGTATGTATGTATGTATGTATGTATGTATGTATGTATGTATGTATGTATGTATGTATGTATGTATGCATGCATGTTTATAAGTATGTATGTTTATTTACTATGCTACTCCCCCTTGACGCTTCATTGATCTGCATTCGTAATATTTGTTTGCATATGTATGTATGCATGGCAGTTAGTACGTTACTGTGAAATGAGAACACGTGACGCGTATGCCATTACTGGACGCTCTGTGTTATTGATCTACTGTTTTTATGTTTATGCTATAGCCTAAGTTGTACACAATCGACAATTCATTAACATAATTTTACTCATTGCAGAACTCCAATTAACAATACTTTGTGTATGCACTATTTTATATGTTTACAGAGAATAAACTAGACAATAAACATTCATCACTTCACAATAACCAACACCAGGGTCATATGCTCCAGTTAATGGCAACCCGAAACTAAAGAATATATTAATCCAAAAGCAGATAGTATTGTGTAAGATATTAATTTCTAAGATATTAACTGGAATCTTATGAGTATGCATTTTTTTTAATAACGGACGATTGCCAAATATTGACATATAAAATATCACTTTATAGAATAATGAACACATAGGTTAGTTACACATATAATGATATGTTTCATCACTTACATATAACTAACATATTTTTTACCTGAATTAACCCTAGCCACCACTTTAATCGGTTGTGCTTTTGACATGACCCCCCTCTCTCTACATTACCAATGTACTGACACATTTTGGAGCTGATGGTTCAGTGTACCTTCACATATATAGCCATTTACACATATGTAGCCATTTACACATATGTAGCCATTTACGCATTGGTCAACACACTGAACAGAGAACTTACCAACCCAAGGTGACATCAAGGTTATATGTAAATTGAACAGGAAACACAATACAACAATCAATACCTATTAGATGTCATAGTATATTGATTCAACAAATCAGTAGACAGAGGAGGAAAATGAAAGTACGTGTAGCAGTACTGCTGAACAAAAGGTGCACATATGACATGGTAATTCCTTCTTTACAACTGTCATGATATATCACATCCCTACATGTCATAGTAGTATTTTTTTACAATTGCTCCATCCAATCCATACATGTCATATTGATGCCTTCTTTACAACAATCCCAATCATGTTGCATCCACATATATTATGTAAACAAGCCACATCGATACATACATGGTGACAACTTCTTTACACAAATTACAACCAAGGTAAAACCAAACATGTTATAACAGTGCCTTCTTTGTAACTGTCATACAAATTGCTTCATAACGAGAGACGAATTTGATGAAGTAGTCCTGAAGAAGTGTCTCTTCATAGTGAATTAATTCCTTCTTTACAACCCTCGTGTTCGCTAAGCGCCCCACGACAGTACTGAATTTTCTCATTTTAACTACTCTATGAGAGGATGCTTAAATACAATCTTCAGAGCACCGTGGGTAAATGACAGACCCGAAGAAGAGTTAGTTGAGACGCACCAATACGTGCTAGATATCCGTAACATGATTGAGACAATAATAATAATAATGGCTAGAATGCATCTGAGAAATTTTCAGGACAGGTTTAAACTCATTTCGATCGGAAAGCAAAGGTAGGATCCCTAGAGATAGGAGAAAAAGGCTATCAATGTACATCCAACAGACTCAAATTAATTGCTGATGCAGTGTAAGGGCCCTAATGAGGTAGTAGAAAAGGACAAACGATTATCGAGTAAAGATGCAGGTATTGTCAAGTTACTAAGATATACTTACTAATGTGAGTTGTTGAACGCCATTTGTTACAAAGAGTGGCGAGGGACGAGGGACGAGGCAGACGGTACGCTGTACGACTGCAACCGGTACGCTCTTCGGCAGCGGACGGCCCGCTCTTCGATACATACGATACGCTCTTCGACTGGTAACGGAAGCGGAAGGCACGCTATTTGACTGCAGACGGTGCGCTCTTCTGTAGAGGACGGCCCGCTCTTCAAATGCAGACGTTGCGCTCTTCAGCAGCGGACGGCCCGCTCTTCGGCTGCAGACGATACGACTGCCGAAGTGTGACATCAAACGTCACCACCACCCCCCCTCCCGTTCGCGACGACCAAACACCATATCCGTCTTTAATGTAAGGATGGACTGTAATGTGGACACGCTGACACACAAATGGCAGGTCCATTGAACGGTTTGTAAGAATACAGAGACTTGGCTTTGAGAGTGTTTAGGCATTAGATGCCTCAAAATAAAAGGTGATGTTGCTTAAGCATTTATCTGCCTAATTATATTGACATTATAATTATGCCCTAGAATCTAGTAGATGTGGGCACAGATAGGCGGTTGCAGGAAGGACGCACAAGACACACGCATGCATGCACACACTCACGTACGCACGCACGCACGCACGCACGCACGCACGCATGCATGCATGTATATGTATTAATGGCAGTTCGTACGTTACTGTGAACTGAGAACACGTGACGTGTATGCCAATACTGAACGATCCGTGTTATTGATCCACTGTTTTTTTGTTTGTTTGCACTGTTTGTTTGCACTGTTGCTTAGTTTCTGACAGCGACTCGCTAGTGTCTGCATTTCAGAGAGTGCCCAGTGCGGAGAAGCCCACATAGCGACTGTACTGCAAGGGTAGTGCACATGTACTACTCTCTCAACGAAATATCTTCCAATTGTAGGCAAACTGCTGACGAAAGAAGGTCAACCGGCATAGAAGGTGAGACCGTTATTTATGTAAAACACACAACTTCTTCGTTGGGAGTCACTTAGTGATCAGGTAGATACATCGAGGTTCAAATCCGCTTGCTCTCCTTCGAAGCATGTGCTATTTTGTTATTCAAATTCCCTCAGCTGTGTACGTGGCTGCTTTAAAATGTGGCGCAATGATGTGGACGGATAGTCTTCTCGAACAATTGCAGCGTGAATGGATGGTTCCCACGGATTTTATGGTACGATTGGTAGAACATTTATGTCATGTATGTAGATGGGTAGGTAGGTAGGTTGGTAAGTAGGTAGGTAGCTAAGTAAGAAGAGTTAGGAAGGTAGGTGGGTAGGTAGGTAAGTATGAATGTGTGTATGCATGTAACATGCTTATGTTCAAATGCAAATGCATTTGAAAATGTCGCATTAGCATTTGCATTGAAATGCAGTGTCATCTCTGTGCGCCACTACTGGCCGATCCGTGTTATTGATCCACTGTGTTGATTCTTGATCGAAATCGAAAGGTTGATGGTTGTGCAAAAAAAACCAACGATAACTCTCCATCAAACGTGCTCCGATGTCAGAACTGGATACGTTTAGTAAACAAAGACCAAGACATATTGCGTAAGTTGATTTCATTAAGCAGCAAAAAAAAAGAAAATAAACCCTACTTAGACATCCCCACAAAATAGTGATCAATTATAACAAACACATCCTGTATATTTAACCCCAGATTATAAAGGAATTACATAATCATATTCATGAAATCGTTAAAATGGAGACAACATTGCTAATCAGTCTGAACCTAAGCAACCTTAAAAATATATGTTTCCTTTTATTTTCTGCGTGATTGGAAATATTTGGGGAAGAAATATGTAGATGTAGGCATCATGGACGTAATTTAGATACGCTATATATGCGAGAGTAATGAGTGTTGTGTAGACTAGTTAGGAAGGTATATCAATAAAGTAGCCGAGTTGCTCACCGTTGCACGGGATAAAAGACAGCCACTTATGGGGTAGTGGAAAAGGTGTGGACACACGATTATCGAGTAAAGATGCAGGTGTTGTCAAGTTACTAAGATATACTTACTAATTTGAGTTGTTGAACGCCGTTTGTTACAAAGAGTGCCATTGTGTGATTAGTGGAAATAATTATGATGACATTAGTGTAAATAACTTTTTGTTGACAAGTTCAGGAAATAGATTCATAGCGTGGGGTAATTTATCATTTCTGCTATTTTGTTATCATAATACTATTTCCCGTTTCTTTCTTTCTTTATTTATTTATTTAATTTACTTACTCAAGCATGGCCGTGTCCGTGGATGGCGTTGGTTTGTTTATGTTAGAAAATGATGCATATTAAATAGACAAGGATCGGGGTATTACCCGACTTAGGGGTGTCTTCATAGGGGACTAGACAAGGAGACGGTGATTGGTGAATTGGTGTAATGTGTTATCTCAGAAACAAGTAATATAATAAGATACTGGATACATATGTGATCATCTCGACGAGTAGATCACGCTGAAGTAGAGTGGACACATATGTGTCATGTAGCCCAACGTGGGCGCCCGGATGTCAAAAGAAGGGCACGTGTGAGTCAGCCACATAAAACGAAAGACTTTGCGTATGTTGGTAGAATTGTATACTGTCATCAAAAGGAGAAGGGGAAACGTAAGAGAAGTATTGATCGAGCACACGACCGAGATGCACAACGTTGATAGAAAGGGGTAGATGGACGCATGTCCATTGCGTCTATACTCGAGAGGCAACGAAGCGCACGACGACCGCGGAAGGCGCGAGGGACGAGGCAGACGATACGCTCTTCGGCAGCGTACGGCTCGCCCTACAAGGCAGATGGTACTCTCTTCGGCAGAGGACGGCCCGCCCTTCAAGGCAGACGGTACTGTCTTCGGTAGCGGACGTCCCGCCCATCAAAGCAGACGGTACGCTCTACGACTGCAGCCGGTACTCTCCTCGGCAGCGGACGGCCCGCTGTTCGAGACATACAGTACGCTATTCGACTGGTAACGGAAGGGGAAGGCACGCTGTTTGACTGCAGACGGTGCGTTCTTCTGTAGTGGACGGCCCGCTCTTCAAATGCAAACGGCACGACTGCCGAAGTGTGACATCAAACGTCACCCCACCCACCCCCCGTTTGCGACGACCAAAAACCATATCCGTCTTTCATGTAAGGATGGGCTGTAATTTGGACACGCTGCCACACAAATGACAGGCCTATTGAACGGTTTGTAAAAATACAGAGACTCGACTTTGATAGTGTTTAGGTATTAGATGCCTCAAAATAAAAAGTGATGTTGTTTAGGCATTTATATGCCTAATTAGGATGTTATATTGACATTATAATTATGCCTTAGAATGTAGTAGATGTAGGCACAGGTAAGCGGTTGCAGGAGGGACGCATATGACACACGCATGCACGCACACACGCATGCACGCACACACACATGCACGCATGATGCATGTATGTATGTATGTATGCATGTTTATAAGTATGTATGTTTATTTACTATGCTACTCCCCCTTGACGCTTCATTGATCTGTATTCGTAATATTTGTTTGCATGTGTATGTATGCATGGCAGTTCGTACGTTACTGTGAACTGAGAACACGTGACGCGTATTCCATTAATGGACGATCTGTGTTATTGATCTACTGTTTTTATGTTTGTTTGCACTGTTGCTTTGTTTCTGAAAGCGACTCACTAGTGTCTGCATTTCAGAGAGTGCCCGGTGCGGAGAGACCCACAGAGCGACTGTACTGCAAAGGTAGTGCACAGGTACTACAGTCTCAACGAAGTATCTTCCAATTGTAGGCAAACTGCAAACGAAAGAAGGTCAACCGGCTTAGAAGGTGAGACCGTTATTTATGTAAAACACACAACTTCTTCGTTGGGCGTCACTTAGTGATCAGGATGATACATCGAGGTTCAAATCCGGTTGCTCTCCTTCGAAGCATGTGCTATTTTGTTATTCAAATTACCTCAGCTGTGTACGTGGCTGCTTTAAAATGTGGCGCATGGATGTGGACGGATAGTCTTCTCGAACAATTGCAGCGTGAATGAATGGTTCCCACGGATGTTATGGTACGATTGGTAGAACATTTATGTCATGTATGTAAATTGGTAGGTAGGTAGGTTGGTAAGTAGGTAGGTAGCTAAGTAAGAAGATATGTAGGTAGGTAGGTATTTACGTAGGTAGGTTAGTTAGGAAGGGAGGTGGGTAGGTAGGTAAGTATGAATGTATGTATGCATGTAACATGCTTATGTTCAAATGCAAATGCGTTTGAAAATGTCGCATTAGCATTTGCATTGAAATGCAGTGTCATCTGTGTGCGCCACTACTGGCCGATCCGTGTTATTGATCCACTGTGTTGATTCTTGATCGAAATCGAAGGGCTGGTGGTTGTGCAAAAAAAACAACGATAACTCTCCATCAAACGTGCTCCTATGTCAGAACTGGATACGTTTAGTAAACAAAGACCAAGACATGTTGCGTAAGTTGATTTCATTAAGCAGCAAAAAAGAAGATAAAACCTACTTTAGACATCCCCACAAAATAGTGATTAAATATAACAAACACATCCTGTATATTGTACCCCATATTATAAAGGAATTACATAATCATATTCATGAAATCGTTCAAATTGAGACAACATTGCTAATCAGTCTCAACCTAAGCAACCTTAAAACTATATGTTTCCGTTTGTTTTCTGCGTGATTGGAAATATTTGGTGAAGAAATATGTAGATGTAGGCATTATGGACGTAATTTAGATACTCTATATTATATGCGAGAGTAATGAGTGTTGTGTTGACTAGTTGCTCATCGTTGCACGGGATAAAAGACAGCCACTCGAAGATCGTATGACTCCTTGCACTGCCCAGTCAAGTTTTGGCAGCTAAGCCCCAATTACAACTACAACGTCACGCCCAACAAGCCAGTGCATATAACTACGAAATCATTTGTTCTGAGTTACGTAATCAACTTAAAACGTCCACATATATTCCTTCGAAATATCCCCCCGGGGGGAATTTTTTATTATTTTAATGCGCGACACATGTTTGGAAGCGCTTGTGTTGCTATAATAATTCATCATAATTAATTATGCATACCTCCATTCGTAGCGCTTAGTGTCGCAAATAGATAATGACAATACACAACTTCGCCCGAGTGAGTCACTCCGGCAATGGCTCAGGCAAACAATTATATTGTTTTGGCAGCATTGGCAGGCCCGTCCTCGGGGGGGGGGGGGTCGAGAGTTTGTTAGATAACAATGACAATGTCACGCCCAATAATTTGTTCTGAGTTACGTAATCAACGTAAAACGTCCACATATATTCCTTCGAAATATCCACCCGGGGAAAATGTTTTATTATGTTAATGCGCGACACATGTTTGGAAGAGCGTGCAGGGCTATAATAATTCATCATAATTAATTATGCATACCTTCATTCGTAGTGCTTAGTGTCGCAAATAGAGAATGACAATACACAACTTCGCCCGAGTGAGTCGCGCCGGCAACGGCTCAGGCAATCAATTATATTGTTTAGGCAGCATTGGCAGGCTCGTCCTCGGGGGGGGGGTCGAGGGGTCGATAGTTTGTTAGAATAGGAAAACCATACATATAGAGCCTTACTTTTTAAAGTCACATATTTCCGTTTACTGAAGTATGATATCAAAATCTGATTAAACGTTTACGCAAGTGATCGATGTTCAAAATCGGTAGCAGGTAATGAGCACGGTGTTCATCTCATGCCAAGCGTACACTGCTAAGCTGTTGTTGCAAGACGCACGATTGCACGTTTATATTATAGTGAGTGGATTTTCTGGAACTGTTTGCGTTGAAATTTTTTTATTAGTTCAGTGTGTAACGTGTTGCGCTGCTACAGGAAAGCATGGCAAACTAAACCGCCCCCCCCAACACGAATAAAATGTTGTCACAATTTTAAAGAGTTATATAAGAGCACTTTTATTTCTAAAGGTAGTACGTGTTTTAATATATTTAATATGCCAATTGATTTGATTATTAAGCGTAGGAGTCTGCATACGTTAATTGGGCATATTAAAAATAATGTATTTTGATTTGTTTTTATTTAATCATAATTTATTCATATTTAGCCATTCAATAGATTTAGAGAGTTCTTCCTTGGCTCAGGAGTGTTTAATTGTATTGCGTATGCTCTAATTGGCCCATTGCTGCGAATACAATTTTGTGGAGTTGCTGACCAGCAGTGACCCCTTTGACTTAATATTTGTATTTGTTTAGTGTGTAACGTTTGCGCTGCTACAGGAAAGCATGACAAACTAATGGGTGACTAAACTTGCCCCCAATTGGCTTCTTTGCATGATCATAAATACGCCACGACTGACTAAGTTAGATTTTCGAATTGGTTCAACAACAACAATGTCAGGAAATTCATTGCGCGAATCGAGTTTTGTTGTTGTTTGTGTTTGTGTGTGTATGTGTGTGTGTGTGTGTGTGTGTGTGTGTGTGTGTGTGTGTGTGTGTGTGTGTGTGTGTGTGTGCGTGCGTGCGTGCGTGCGTGCGTGCGTGCGTGCGTGCGTCCATGCGTGCGTGCGTGCGTGCGTGTGTGTGTGTGAAGAGCCTCTTTTGTTTTTTAATTTTCGGTATTCCCAATTTTTCGGTTTGGTTGTTTTCTGTTGCATTCCATTCTGTGTGGTTACTGAAATAATAAATAAAGCATCGTAAATTAATAGGATAGAGGAATAAACATCTATGACCCTGCATGACCCAACCGGACTTAAGTCGGAAACATAATAAATTCAGCATTTACTGAAAGTGTATTCATTTATGAATAACATAAACAACTTAATTAATTAACTGAAACGGTTTTGATTATATATAAATTTGAAATTATTTCTTGGCAAGAAATAAACTAAATCTGCATTAAAACGATACGATACAGTACCACGAAATTGAGTGATGCATAACTTTAGGACATGTAACTACAGAACACCGATTTATGAACTCGGTGTATTACAGCAGTTGTAGTTTCTCTTAAAACTACGCGATGGGGCGCGTCACAGCTCATAGCAACAGTAAGTAGTCATTGTTTTCACCAAAGAGTTCCACACTACAAGGCCAAATTTTGACAGGATATGTTCATAAAATATACAGACAAACTACTTATATGGAAATATTTAGGTGATAGAAGTTTGTGGGAGAATTAACTAAAACAAAAAAAAGTTGGTTTGAATGAAATTGTCGTTTTTATGTCTGAGTTCATTGGTTCTGTAATGCAGCATTTGTTCGAAATTGTCGTCTCCTATTTACGTCGGAGAGTAGTATGCAGCGTTAAAAGATTATTTGGGATAAAATAATTACATTGAGGAAAGGACAATGATTTTAGTAAAAAAACTAAAGTCCTGAACATTTACCGGGGCACAGTGAATCACTTGCTAAATTCAGCCACTCTACCCCGAATCACTGTACCCCAAATGCAATAAATACAAAAACGTGACATGTTTCTACAAATTGCCGTCTACACAGGAAAGAACACGTATTCGTTAAAGTCATGAAACATTCCCCCTAATTACCAATACGTGCTTGGTTTTTTATTCCTGGATGATCCACACTAAATAGCAAAAAGAGTAGAGTCGTGAAATTTTACATTTTCTAGTGAAAAACATAATTTACCTTGCTATGTTTCACCAGCGAGGTATGTCTCGATCAGAAGCAATAATTCAGATGGGGATTGCCTAGAGGCATAAACTGATGACATAGTGTCCTATGTGTCTGTTTCTACAAATGGCCACATATTGACTGTGTCCATTGAACCACTGTGCCTCTGTCTCCCCACCTTGAAACTAATGTTAAGACGTATGTGTTCGGAACGACCGACATACTGGGATCGATATTTAGAACCCTTCGTGTTCGCTAAGCGCCCCATGACAGTACTGAATTTTCTAATTTTGAACTACTGTATGGGAGGACAGTTAGGATGCTTAAATACAATCTTCAGAGCACTGTGGGTAAATGACAGACCCGAAGAAGAGTTAGTTGAGACGCACCATTACGTGCTAGATCTCCGTAACATGATTGAGTCAACTTGCAAAATAGCTAGAGGGCATCTGATAAATTTTCAGGACAGGTATAAAACTCATTTCGATCGGAAAGCAAAGGTGGGATCCCTAGAGATAGGAGAAAAAGGCTATCATTGTACTTCCCACGGACTCAAATTAATTGCTAATGCAGTGTACGGGTCCTTATGAGGTAGTAGAAAAGGTGTGGACAAACGATTATCGAGTAAATATGCAGGTGTTGTCAAGTTACTAAGATATACTTACTAATTTGAGTTATTGAACGCCGTTTGTTACAAAGAGTGGCATTGTGTGATTAGTGGAAATAATTATGATGACATTAGTGTAAATAACTTTTTGTTGAGAAGTTCAGGAAATAGACTCTTAGCATGGGGTAATGCATCATTTCTGCAATTTTTTTATCATAATACTATTTCCTGTTTCTTTCTTTCTTTATTGATTTATTTATTTAATTTGCTTTCTCAAGCATGACCGTGTCCGTGGATGGCGTAGGTTTGTTTATCTTAGAAAATGATGCATATTAAATAAACAAGGATCGGAGTATTACCTGACATAGGGGTGTCTTCCTGTGGGACTAGACAAGGAGACGGTGAATTGGTATAATGTGTTATCTCAGAAACAAATAATATAAGAAGATACTGGATACATGTGTGATCATCTAGAGTAGATCACGCTGAATTAGAGTGGACACATATGTGTCATGTAGCCCAACGTGGGCGCCCGGATGTAAAAAGAAGGGCACGTGTGAGTCAGCCACATGGAACGAAATACTTTGCGTATGTTGGTAGAATTGTATACTGTCATCAAAAGGAGAAGGGAAACGTAAGAGAAGTATTGATCGAGAACACGACCGAGATGCACAACGTTGAAAGAAAGGGGTAGATGGACGCACGTCCATTGCGTCTATACTCGAGAGGCAACGAAGTGCACGACGACCGCGGACGGCGCAAGGGATGAGGCAGACGATGCGATCTTCGGCAGCAGACGGCCCGCCCTTCAAGGCAGACGGTACGCCCTACGACTGCAGCCGGTACGTCTTCGGCAGCGGACGGCCGCGTCTTCGAGATATACAGTACGCTCTTCGACTGGTAACGGAAGCGGAAGGCACGCTGTTTTACTGCAGACAGTTCGCTCTTCTGTAGAGGACGGCCCGCTCTTCAAATGCAGACGTTACGCTGTTCAGCAGCGGACGGCCCGCTCTTCGGCTGCAAACGTTACTTCCACCCCCCCCCGTTCACGACGACCAAAAACCATATCCGTCTTTCCTGTAAGGATGGGCTGTAATGTGGACACGCCGCCACACAAATTGCAGGCCTATTGAACGGTTTGTAAGAATACAGAGACTCAACTTTGATAGTGTTTAGGTATTAGGTGCCTCAAAATAAAAGGTGATGTTGCTTAGGCATTTATCTGCCTAATTAGAACGTTATATTGACATTATAATTATGCCTTAGAATGTTGTATATGTGGCCACAGGTAAGCGGTTACAGGAGGGACGCACATGACACACGCATGCACGCACATGCGCATGCACGCATGATGCATGTATGCATGTATGCAAGTATATATGTATGTATGTTTATTTACTATGCTACTCCTCCTTGACGCTTCATTGATCTGCATTTGTAATATATGTTTGCATATGTATGTATGCATGGCAGTTCGTACGTCACTGTGAACTGAGAACACGTGACGTGTATGCCATTACTGGACGATCCGTGTTATTGATCTACTGTTTTTATGTTTGTTTGCACTGTTGCTTAGTTTCTGACAGCGACTCGCTAGTGTCTGCATTTCAGAGAGTGCCCAGTGCGGAGAGACCCACAGAGCGACTGTACTGCGAAGGTAGTGCACAGGTACTACAGTCTCAACGAAGTATCTTCCAATTGTAGGCAAACTGCTGACGAAAGAAGGTCAACCGGCGTAGAAGGTGAGACCGTTATTTATGTAAAACACAGAACTTCTTCGTTGGGAGTCACTCAGTGGTCAGGATGATATATCGAGGTTCAAATCCGGTTGCCCTCCTTCGAAGCATGTGCTATTTTGTTATTCAAATTCCCTCAGCTGTGTACGTGGCTGCTTTAAAATGTGGCGCATTCATGTGGACGGATAGTCTTCTCGAACAATTGCAGCGTGAATGAATGGTTCCCACGGATTTTATGGTACGATTGGTAGAACATTTATGTCATGTGTGTAGATTGGTAGGTAGGTAGGTTGGTAAGTAGGTAGGTAGCTAAGTAGGTAGATAGGTAGGTAGGTAGGTATTTACGTAGGTAGGTTAGTTAGGAAAGTAGGTGGGTAGGTAGGTAAGTATTAATGTATGTATGCATGTAACATGCTTATGTTCAAATGCAAATGCATTTGAAAATGTCGCATTAGCATTTGCATTGAAATGCAGTGTTATCTGTGTGCGCCACTACTGGCCGATCCGTGTTATTGATCCTCCAAATAACGTAGAGAGGGAGGGTACAACTGCCATAGTTAGGAAATATAGGCAGTTGGTCAGAACACTAAAGCAGACGCGGGTTGAGCAGGTAATACTGTCAGGGATTTTACCTGTAATGGGCAGGAGGGGTCACAAATTTCGAAATTGTCGGGGGATGGCAATTAACATGTTAGTCCAGAAGCTATGTAGGGAAGAGAAATTTGGATTTGTGGATTTATGGGGAAGTTTTGTTGGTAGGGCTGATATGTACATGAAGGATGGGCTTAATCTAAGTGGAAAGGGGGCGGCAGAATAATCGCGGAAAAACTTTCAGCAGCAGTAGATAGTGACATGGGTACAATGACAAATATTTTGGAACTAAACATTGTTTAAACTAGAAGTGCAGGGGGGGTACGTAGAGGTGTATCAAGCAGAACAAGAGGCCACTAGCACAGATAAACCAATATTAAATCATCCGAAAAACATCTCTGAAAAAGGTTATAGATGCGTATGTTTAAATGCAAGGAGCATAGTAAATAAGAAAAATTAATTAAACATTATGGTAGAAGATATTGACCCTCGCATAATTGGTATAACTGAATCATGGGCCAACATAGATATAACAGATGCTGAATTAGGACTGACAGGATACGTAATGTTTAGGAAAGATCGAATAGGAAGAAGGGGCGGGGGATTTATTTTATATGTTAAGGAATCTATTCAGGCTTATGAAATAAAACTAGAAAGGGAAGCAGATTGCGATGAAGCTGTTTGGTCCAAAATTGTTTCAGGAAATTCAAAATTAACTATTGGATTAGTTTATCGAAGTCCAAACATAAACGAAGAGGACAACACAAAAATAAAAACCGCTATTAAGGAAGTTAGTAAAGGGGAATGTATCATATTGGGAGATTTTAACCATGGACACATACAATTGAATTATCTAGAGAGCACATGGATTGAGGACCAACAATTTATATTTTTAATCCAGGATAGCTTTCTTACTCAGCACGTGCTAGAACCAACCAGGGGAGAAAATGTATTAGATGTAGTCTTGTCATCACAAAAAGAATTAGTGGACAATGTAAAAAATATTTGAACCATTGGGTAACAGTGATCATAATCAAATACATTTTGACATCAATGTAAAATCAGAAAGTAAAAATAAGAAAACGTACAAGAGAAACTTCCACAAAGGTAACTACAAAGATATGAGAAAATACTTAGCAAAGCTAGATTGGAATAACATGCTGATGAACAAGACCGCAATTGAACGTTGGAATATTCTAAAATATGAAATTGAGAGTATCATCGATAAAGTTGTTCCCTTCCAAAAACAAGGAAAACGGTGTAGAAAGAAACACTTGTCAAAAGAGGGTGTTAAACAAATTGTGTTAAAACAAACTATGTGGAGGGTTTATAGGCGTACCAGAAAGGAAGAAGACTATGCAAATTACAAAGAGGCACTTAATGCAGCTACAATTGAAATCAGACAATCTAAAAGAAGCTATGAGCAAAAACTAGCATGTAACATAAAAAATGACAGCAAGAGTTTTTATGCATACGTCAGGAGTAAACAAAACGTACAAGACAAGGTTGGACCTCTAGAAGACAGTGCTGGAAATATAATATCACAGGGGTTTTTAATGGCGGAAGACCTAAATGGTTACTTCAGTTCAGTGTTTACCAAAGAAGATATTAGTTCATTACCAGTTGCTGATGCTAAATTTCAGGAGGCTAAATCTGACTATTTAGGTCCGTTAGTTGTAACTCCAGAATTGGTAGCTAAGAAAATTAAGGCAATGAAGGATAACAAATCACCGGGAGTGGATGGGATTCATCCAACATTACTAATGGAGACAGTAGAACAAATCAGTATACCACTTGCAAGAGTATTCAACTTGTCATTAAAAGAGGGAGTTGTTCCGTTTGAATGGAAAGAAGCAAACATCATACCATTATTTAAAAAGGGTTCGATAAATAAGTAAGAGAATTACAGACCAGTGAGTTTAACGTCGATGATTTGTAAATTATTAGAAAGGTTAATTAAAGACCATATGGTGGACTTCCTCGTTAAGCATAAATTATTAAATTCATCTCAACATGGATTCCTTAAAGCGAGGTCATGCTTAACAAATATGTTATATTTGTTGGAAGAAATGGGAACTTGAATGTAAACTATAAAACGGGAGATACTGTTCTGGGAACTACTGTAAAAGAAATGGACTTAGGAGTTACAATAAGCGCTGATATGAAAGTTTCAGAGCAGTGTAGTATTGCAGCTTCAAAGGGTAATCAAATTATTGGATTGATTAGAAGAAACATAACATACAAGGGAAAAAATTAATTATACCTCTTTATAAAGCAATAGTTAGACCTCATTTAGAATACTGTATACAAGCATGGAGACCATATCGTAAGAAGGATATAGATACGCTTGAACGCATACAAAGGAGAGCAACTAAAATGATTCCAGAACTGAGAGACCTTAGTTATGAAGAACGCCTGAAAGAATGTGGTTTAACAACTCTAGAGACAAGGAGGTTAAGAGGAGATCAGATTGAAGTTTTTAAGATATTGAATGAGTATGAAAATATTGATAGAAATATGTTTTTCTCACTCAAGAAGGATAGCAGAACTAGAGGACATGAGGTAAAATTAGTAAAGGATCAATGTAGATTGGACATCAGGAAGCACTCGTTCTCACAGAGGAAAATAAATGAATGGAACAAATTGTCTACAGATTGTGTAACGCCTAGCAGCGTGAATATGTTTAAAAACAAGGTTGACACATATCTCAGGAGGGCGGGTTATAAGTAGATGAACATTGTTGGACTCTCGATAAGCCAATGGCTTCCTTGTCCACTTGTCATCTGGGCCTTTGGCCTGGATGGCAAATCTTTTTAAATCTTTTTAAATCACCGTGTTGATTATTGATCGAAATCGAAGGGCTGATGGTTGTGCAAAAAAAAACAACGATAACTGCTCCTATGTCACAACTGGATAAGTTTAGTAAACAAAGACCAAGACATATTGCTTAAGTTAAGCAGCAATAAAAGAAGAAAAACCCTACTTAGACATCCTACAAAATAGTGATTAATTATAACAAACACATCC
This sequence comes from Lamellibrachia columna, assembly GCA_963662155.1. Classification (NCBI taxonomy): domain Eukaryota; kingdom Metazoa; phylum Annelida; class Polychaeta; order Sabellida; family Siboglinidae; genus Lamellibrachia; species Lamellibrachia columna. The sequence continues at coordinate 39,579,566 of OY759268.1, forward strand.
TGTATATTTTACCCCATATTATAAAAAAATTACATAATCATATTCAAGAAATCGTTAAAATGGAGACAACAATGCTGATCAGTCTGATCCTAAGCAACCTTAAAACTATATGTTTCCGTTTATTTTCTGCGTGATTGGAAATATTTGGTGAAGAAATATGTAGATGTAGGCATTATGGACGAAATTTAGATACTCTATATATGCGAGAGTAATGAGTGTTGTGTTGACTAGTTAGGAAGGTATATCAATAAAGTAGCCGAGTTGCTCATCGTTGCACGGGATAAAAGACAGCCACTCGAAGATCGTATGATTCCTTGCACTGCCCAGTCACGTTTTGGCAGGGAAGCCCCAATTACAATGACAACGTCACGACCAACAAACAAGTGCATATAACTACGAAATAATTTGTTCTGAGTTACGTAATCAACGTAACACGTCCACATATATTCCTTCGAAATATCCCCCCGGGGGAGAATTTTTTATTATTTTAATGCGCGACACATGTTTGGAAGCGCGTGCAGGGCTATAATAATTCATCATAATTAATTATGCATACCTCCATTTGTAGCGCTTAGTGTCGCAAATAGAAAATGACAATACACAACTTCGCCCGAGTGAGTCGCGCCGGCAATGGCTCAGGCAAACAATTATATTGTTTTGGCAGCATTGGCAAGCCCGTCCTCGGGGGGGGGTCGATAGTTTGTTAGAATAGGAAAACCATACATATAGAGCCTTACTTTTTTTAAAGTCACATGTTTCCTTTTACTGAAGTATGATACCAAAAGCTGATTAAACGTTTACGCATGTGATCGATGTTCAAAATCGGTAGCAGATAATGAGCACGGTGTTCATCTCATGCCAAGCGTACACTGCTTAGCTGCTAATCTGTTGTTGCGAGACGCACGATTGCACGACTATATTATAGTGAGTGGATTTTCTGGAACTGTTTGCGCTGAAAATTTTTATTTTTCAGCGTGTAACGTGTTGCGCTGCTACAGGAAAGCATGGCAAACTAAACCGCCCCCCCCCCGTGTACGTGTTTTAATATATTTAATATGCCAATTGATTTGATTATTAAGCGTAGGAGTCTGCATACGTTAATTCGGCATATTAAAAATAATGTATTTTGATTTGTTTTTATTTAATCATAATTTATTCATATTTAGACATTCAATAGATTTAGAGAGTTCTTCCTTGGTTAAGGAGTGTTTAATTGTATTGCGTGTGCTCTAATTGGCCCATTGCTGCGAATACAATTTTGTGGAGTTGCTGACCAGCAGTGACACCTTTGGCTTAACATTTGTATTTGTTCAGTGTGTAACGTTTGCGCTGCTACAGGAAAGCATGGCAAACTAATGGGTGACTAAACTTGCCCCCAATTGGCTTCTTTGCATGATCATAAATACGCCACGCCTGACGAACGTAGATTTTCGAATTGGTTCAACAACAACAACGCCAGTAAAATCAATACGCGAATCGAGTTTTGTTGAGTGGAACAGCGCAATACGCTGTACCCTGGTCGGCAACTCAACACAACTCGATTCGCGTATTGATTTTCCTGGCGTTGTTGTTTGTGTTGATTTGCAGCAACTGATGTTGTGTGTAATGTGCGCCGGTCTATGAGGAGCCATACTGGATCGGTCAATGTACGCTAGTCAGAAAGTTAACATAAATCAAGCAAATGGTATGGCAGTGTGTGTGTGTGCGTGTGCGTGTGCGTGTGCGTGTGAGTGTGCGTGTGCGTGTGCGTGTGCGTGTGCGTGTGCGTGTGCGTGTGCGTGTGCGTGTGCGTGTGCGTGTGCGTGTGCGTGTGCGTGTGCGTGTGCGTGTGCGTGTGCGTGTGCGTGTGCGTGTGCGTGTGCGTGTGCGTGTGCGTGTGCGCGTGCGCGTGCGCGTGCGCGTGCGCGTGCGCGTGCGCGTGCGCGTGCGTGTGCGAGTGCGTGTGCGTGTGTTTGTGTGTGTGTGTGTGTGTGTGTGTGTGTGTGTGTGTGTGTGTGTGTGTGTGTGCGTAGGTGTGTGTGTGTATTTGTGTGTATGTGTGTTTGTGTATATGTGCCTGTGTGTGTCGGGGGGGGGAGGTAAGATACAGAAACGATCTCGACCATATATATATATATATATATATATATATATATATATATATATATATATATATATTATATACGCCTACTCCTCTGTCCGCGCTCTCGTCCACGTTTGCGTATCTGACGTTGTTGATTCCAGTGTGTTTGGCGTTTAGCGGTGGTCTTCCTTCATCCACCACACTTTCCCATAAATGTGTTAGTGACAGTGTCATAATAACAACTATTGTAACACAATGTATCCCTTGCATAGAGGGAGGGTCCTTTCACCATGATACTGTGCACATTCATGGTGTTTGGCTCCCGGTGCCCTTGCCATTGACCTTGTAAGGATATGTTTCACATGTTGCACCCTCGACCAGGCTTTCCTTTAACGTAGCGTGTTTGCAGCTTTAGCCTTTGCATATTTGCCTCTGTATGTTCTGCTTCTCTGAAATGCAAACCGCCTTGGCTTCGTGAATGCTATGTTTTGTTTCCATATGTTGCTGATGTTGTCGCAGCATCCTTGATAGGGATTTCCGCAAGAACCAGACATTTCTTGATATTTGGCTTTTTTGTGGGGCTAATGCCTTCTTCCCTCAACAAATCATGAGCTCTCCTTTCTGGTGTGTAAAGTGCCAAGAAAGTGTTTATGCTTCCACTGTTGTTTCTGTTGCCACTGTTGTTTCTGCTGCCACTGTTGTTTCTGCTGCCACTCTTTTTGTTGCTTGGACTGGCATTGTTAGTCACCTTAGAGTTTTGCACCGTTTCTTCAACCGCGATATCTTAGCGCATTTTTCTTTTGCGGCCTGCAATTCTTCTCGTCTTTGTCTGTGCCCGGGGGTCAACAGTTAACAACCAATCGGTTCTGGGCACGGGTGATTGTAACTTGGGAAGCATTCTGTAAAGCAACATAAATTTATGTTCAACTTATAGATGGATGAATGTTATGCTAACATTAAATTACTATTCAAAGACTGTCAAAGTGTTCACGAAAGAATAATATATATTAAAAATCAAATAAGCTTAGAATCATTATCACTGAAAAATGTACAATTACATTGTGCTATGTTGATCTGCTACACTGTCATGGGACCTCATCAGTCGATTGGCAAGGCATGCGACCCTTGGCAGGGCTGTTACCAAAGTATTGATCGTTTCATACGTATACATTCAGTTTGAAGTAATTATGTTAATTAGTTTTGTCTCAATTCATAACAAAGCTTGGTATCGGGCGTAACCAGTTGATCTTTTGCATTTTTTAATCAGCACGAATATCAAAGTTAAAGATATTATGATAATGGTTGCTATGAACGGATATTTTTATTCATAAATTACATTATGTGCTGTTTTCATAGCAATGCTAATTTTAAAAACATTAATTTGTAGTATTGACACAATGGTGAGAAAGCTTGGTACTGGGCGTAACCATAAAATGGGTCTATTAGCAAAGAAATAATTTTGGGTAGGAGAACTTATTCTTGGGGACTATATTATAGTTAGCTACATAGATACGAAACTTAACGTTAGCATCATACACTTCAGATAGTGTCAATACTTAACTAGACAATTCAGGTATTGGAAACATACACTATTTTTGGGAAAGCCTATTTTGCTGTTTTTGTCTATTTTATTCGGAATTGGTGCCCTTTTATGACATAGGACCATAGGAAAGTATATATTTCCTTAAATATTTCGACGATACAATCCAATGATGTTAATAATTTGTATTGTAAGTCAGAAATTAGGAAGTAATACTATAGGGAAAGTTCAAAAGGAACTGTCAGACAATTTTAGAGAGTGGCCCTTAATGCGCGAATACTAGATTCTTTCACATATCCACAACGTCTGTAGCCAGGTACTACGGTGAAACCTGTCCATAGCGGATACCGCTGGGACTGCGCAATATGTCCGTTCGTTGGCTTCACTGTCACCAGCACTTTCGGTCGCTTCGCTTTGTTCTTCCTTGAACCTGAATAGCCGAGTGTCTTCCCTGTCGGCGCCCAGTGCTTCAGCCACTGGCAAATTATCATCAATCGTGACGTACTCTTCAACAACCATGGTTACACGTAGTTCCAACGCATAGTTATTTGTGAGAAGCAAATCCGTTAAGTTAGCCAGTGAAATTAAGTTAATTAATGATATAATTCGCTGCCCCAGGAAAAGGTGAGCTGGTATTGATGTGGTTACCAAAATAAGCTAAGGCGTGAATATTTAGACTGCTGCTTGTGACCCTAATTATCAAGTAACTTTGTGTCACGAAAGTCAGCGTGTTCGTCTTCGTCGACTTGATAATTCTGGAATGAAGCATTTTCGACAAGGCCGAAAATGTTATTTGGAATCTTATTAAAATGCAATAAACACATATTTGAGGTTTATAGTCATTCTTTTATGTATATTATTAAAGTTACTTGACACAAACCATGCACACGTATACAATTATTACCTATTTGTTGTAAAAACGGCGATATCATGTGATGTCAGTCGCGCAATGTGGCGGTTGGTTTTCAAAAACTTTCGTTGTAGCCCGACGGTAAACCTACTCACAATCAATTATTTGAACCAGATTTCTTTTATTTAGTGATGATATTGTGCATGTGATATTACACAAAATACACACGTAATGAAGTTAATGCATATCAGCAATGGCTCAGCTAGCCTGACTCTCGGGATTTCCAATGCACTTTCTCATGTCCGCAAGCGGCAGGGTGACTATGAATAGTTGGGTCCAAATTCCCTGTCCGTGGTCCACATTGGCCAGGGACTTTCAAAAGTGTCCGTCATAAACAGGTCTCCGTACCAACGTGGGTGTCGAAGAGGGTTAATATGCTAATTAAGATTTGTAATTTTAGGATACCTTCAATCAGTGGAAATTGACTAAATATTCACTGACGAAAATCATTAATACTGAGTACTGGGAACAATACTTATATATCAGAAGAACTGAGGGTAAATGAAAGGGTGGCTATGTTACAAATGTTTCCTTTTCTTCTGTCGACAGCCATCACCTTCAGTCAGCAGCCTCATTATTCTATCATCAGTATTTTTCTCTACATATCGACAACCATCTCCTTATGTAGGGAACCTTTTTTCTGTCGGCAGCCGTCACGTTAAGTTGTCAGCCTTCTTCTTCTGTCGACAGCATTCTCTTTTTATATCGTCAGCATTTTTCTTTCTTCTACAACCTTCTCCTTATATTCGCAGCATTTATCTTTCTTCTGTCGTCAGCCTTTACGTTCTGTCGTCAGCCGTTTTCTTCTGTCGGCAGCCTTCTTCTATAGGTTGTTATCATGTTATGTCGGCAGTCATCTCCATCTGTTGGCAGTCTTCTTTGTTTCTCTCTGCAACCTTATCTTTCTGTTGGCAGCCTACTTCTTCTGCAAGCACCCTTCTTCTTCTTCTTTTTCTGTCCGCAACTTTCTCATTCTGCTGGCATCTTAATTGTTCTGTCCGCATCCTTCTCCTACTGTCGGTTGCATTATCATACTGTCGACATCCGTCTTCTTCTGTCAGCAGCCTCTTTCTTCTTTCATCAGCATTTTTCTTTTGGCCGACAACCTTCTTCTTTTGTCGGCAGCCTTTTTCTGTTAGCAACCTTCAACTTCTATTATCAGCCTTCTTCTTCTGTCAGCAACTTCGCGTTCTGTTGGCAGCCTACTATTCCGGCGTCATCCTTATTCTTCTGTCGCTAGTCTTCTCTTATGCCAGAAAACTTCTATTTTCGGTCGGCAGCCTTCTCCATCGGTTGGCAGCCTAGTTTTTCTGTCGGCATTCTTTTGTTTCTGTCGGCAGCGGTTTTTTTGCCTGCAGCTTTCTCCTTCTATTGGTAACCTACTTCTTTTGTCGACAGCATTCTCCTTCTTTTGGCAGCATTTTTCGTATGCAGACGTACTTCTCCTTCTGTCGACAGCCTTCTCCTTCTGTCGACAGCCTTCTCCTTCTGTTGTCAACTTTCGTATTGTGTCGGCAGCCTTTATGTTCAGTTGAAAACCTCCATCATCTCTCGCGTCAACATTCTTCACCTTTAGTCGGCTGGCAACCTTCTGTTTTCGTTTATATCATTCTTATTCTGACAGCAGCCTTCTTCTTCTATAGGCAGCCTTCTTCTTCTTCTGTCAGCAGCCTTCTCCTTCTGTTGGCTGACTACTTCTTCTTTTGGCCCCCTTCTCCTTATATATGTAGTGTCCTTCTTTTGCCGGCAGCCTTCTTTTTCTTGTGTCGGCAACGTTTTTCTTCTGTCAGCAGCATTGTTCTTCTGTCGGCATCCTTCTCCGTATATTGGCAGCCTACTTCTTCTGTCGGCATTCTTCTCCATATGTTGCAAGCCTACTTCTTCTGTCGGCAGCCTTATTCTCCTTCTGTCGGCAGCTTATATCTTCTGTCCATATCCTTCTCCTATTGCCGACTGTATTGCTGACTTCTTCTTCTGTCAGCAGCCTCCTTCTTCTTTCATCGGCATTTTTCTTTCTTTAGACAATCTTCTCCTTTTGTAGGCACCCTTTTTTGTGAGCAACCTTTATGTTCTTTTACCAGCCTTCTTCTTCTTTCAACAGCTTCACGTTATGTTGGCAATTTACTATTGCGGCGTCATCCTTCTCCTTCTGTTAGCAACCTACTTCGTCTGTCCGTATCCTTGTGTCGGCAGCCTTCTTCATCTTGTATCCGCAGCTTCACTATTCCGGCGGCAACTTTCTGTTGAAAGTATTTTTCTTCAATCGGCAGCCTTTTTTATGTCGGCAGTCTTCTTCTTCTGTCAGCAGCCTTCTGCTTCTGCAGGCAGCCTTCTTCTTCTTCGTCAGCATCCTTCCCCTTCTGTTGGCAGTGTACTTCTTCTGATAGTATCCTTTTCCTTCTGTCGGCAGCATTCATCTTCCATCGACAGCCTGCAGCCTTATGTAGCCTTTTTGTTATATCGGCAGCCTTTTTCTTCATTTAGAAACCTTCTTCTTCTTCTGCCGGCAGCCTTCTTCCTCTGTTTGTATGCAATCTTCTCGTTAAGTTGGCAGCCTACATCGTCTGTTCACATTACTTCTCCTTCCATAGATAGTGTACTTCTTCTGTCAGCAGCCTTTTTCTTCTGTCGGCAGCATTCTCCTTCTGTTGGCAGCCTGCTTCTTCTGCAGGCATCCTTCTTCTTCTTTTGTAGACAACGTTTTTCTTCTGTCAGCAACCTTTTTCTGGTGTCACCACCCTTCTCCGCTGCTGGTAACCTACTTCTTCAGTGAGCAGCCTTTATCTACTGTCGCCAGCCTTGATCATTTGTCAGCAGCCTCCTTCTTCTTTCATCAGCATTTTTCTTTTGTCGACAACCTTCTTCTTATGTCAATAGCCTTTTCTCTGTTAACAACCTTCATGTTCTGTCATTTTGCTTCTGTCGGCAGCCTTTTTCATCTGCCGGCAACATTCTCTTTCAATTGGCAGCCTTCTTCTTATGTCGGCAGCCTTCTCCTTCTGTTGGCAACATAACTCTTCTGTCGACATCCTTCTACTTCTGTCGGTAACCTTCTCCTTATTCTTGCATGTTTTTCTTTCTGTCAGCAGCCTTCTCCTTCTGTAGGCAGCCTTCGTATTCTTTAGGCAGCCTTCTTCTTCTTTTGTCAGCAGCTTTCTCCTTCTGTTGACACCCTTCTCCTCCTGTCTGGAGGTTTTTTCTTATGTCTGCAGGCTTCTCCTTCTACTTGCAGCCTAGTTTTTCTCCTTCTGTCGTCAACCTTCACCTTATGTCGGCAAACTGTTTCTTCTGTCGACAGCCTTCACGTGCTGTCGGCAACCTTTGTCTTATGTTGTCAGCCTCCAAGTTCCGTCAGTAGTTCTTCTCTCTGCAGTTTACCTTTCCTTTGGAAGCCTACTATTCCGGCGACAGCTATCTCCTTCTGTCGAAAGTATTCTTCTTCTTTCGGTAGGCTTCTTCTTCTGTCGGCAGCATTCTTCTTCTCTCGGCAGCCTTCTTTTTTTGGCAGCATTCAGCCTTCAGTAGCCTTTTTGTCTATCAGCAGCATTTTATCTTATGTTGGAAGCCTTCTTCTTTTGTCCGCTGCCTTCCTCTTTCTCCTTCTGTAGGCAGAATACTTCTTCTGTCGGTATGCTTTCCTTTCTGTCGGCAGCCTTCTCCTTCTTTTGGCAGCCTACTTCTTCTATCAGCATCCTTATCCTTCTATTTGCAGCCTCATCCTTCTGTCGGCAGCCTTCTTCTTCTTCTGTCGACACCTTCACTTTTAATCGGCTTGGCAGCCTTCTGTTTTTGTTAACAGCATTCTTCTTCTGTATGAAGCCTTCTACTTATGTCGGCATTCATCTTCTTTTGTCGGCATTATTCTCATTTGTTGGCACTTTCTTCTTTTCTCTACATCCTTCTTCTTCTGTCAACAGTCTTTTATTATGTCGGCAGCAAACTCCTGATGACGTCATTCTACTGCTTCAGTCGGCAGTCTTCTTATTCTGTCGGTAACTTATTTCTCAATATGTCGGCAACCTTTTCGTTGTGTTGGTAGACTATTTCGTCTATTCGCATCATTCTCCCTTTGTCGGCAGCATTACCTTCTGTTGGCAGCCTTTTTTTGGTTGGCAGCCTTCACGTTCTGTCGGCTGCTTCTGTCAGTACCGTTCTTCTTCTCTCTGCAGCCTTCTCTCTGCACTTGTCGTCCTGTTCTGCTTTCTTACATCTATGCTTACGCAGTCCTCGATTATAGTCTTCCCATTTCCGGCCTGTCTAATTGTCGCATCTGATTTCTTAGTTAGTCGGCCTTCATCCATCCGCAGTGAGGAACCTGTGCACCTCATCCAGTATTGACTTGACAACAACTGATACAACATATGATCGACCGATGACATAAACACGTAAATGTCACTGCCCGATGTAGTAGTTCCATTAATAACTGGCGCGAATGTATTCGCTTATGTGACTTGCATGTTTGATTTGAAGGGAGATAATTGTCATTGTCCTAAATGCGGCCATGCAGAAACAACGCACTCTGTTAAACTGGAAATGACCTGGCAAATGCACAACGCCTATTGTTTTTCCAATGACACAGTGAATTACATTTCGTATTAGTTGCCGGCGGTTTATTTGTCTCCTCGTTTCGCATAGAATTAAATCGCTCCAGCCTTATCGCCTGACATGCAAATTTATTTATTAATTGCATTAATGTAATAGTAAGTTGACGTTATTGTCGATAGCAGAACGGGACAGCGTGGTGGGTCATGTCTTGGTAACCGTGTCACAACAGTTACGTCGTATTTAGCTACCCATTGTGTTGCTCTTACATGTGATTGCATAGAGCACATGTGATATACACGAATTCTCATGAGGGTTTTCATCGTAGCTAGAGCCAATCGCACGAGTCATGCTTCATTTCCGTATTTTCAATTCATTGTTCCATACGTTTTGAGGGAGTGGTTGGTGGTTTAAGCCAATACTAAACGCTATTCAGTTTCTGTCTTGGACTCATGACGTATTGGTTACAGGGACTACACGAAAGGCTGTCATTTTAGCATTATCAACATCTATCTATATATCTATCTATCTATCTATCTATCTATCTATCTATCTATCTATCTATCTATCTATCTATCTATCTATCTATCTATCTATCTATCTATCTATCTATCTATCTATCTATCTATCTATCTATCTATCTATCTATATATCTATCTAAATATCTATATATCTATCTATCTATCTATCTATCTATCTATCTATCTATCTATCTATCTATATATCTATCTATCTATCTATCTATCTATCTATCTATCTATCTATCTATCTATCTATATATATATATATCTATCTATCTATCTATCTATCTATCTATCTATCTATCTATCTATCTATCTATCTTTCTATCTATCTATCTATCTATCTATCTATCTATCTATCTATCTATCTATCTATCTATCTATCTATCTATCTATCTATCTATCTATCTATCTATCTATCTATCTATCTATCTATCTATCTATATATCTATCTATCTATCTATCTATCTATCTATCTATATATCTATCTATCTATCTATCTATCTATCTATCTATCTATCTATCTATCTATCTATCTATCTATCTATATATCTATCTATCTATCTATCTATCTATCTATCTATCTATATATCTATCTATCTATCTATCTATCTATCTATATATCTATCTATCTATCTATCTATCTATCTATATATCTATCTATCTATCTATCTATATATCTATATATATATCTATCTATCTCTCTCTCTCTCTCTCTCTCTCTCTCTCTATATATATATATATATATATATATATATATATATATATATATATATATATATATATATATATATATATATCAGTCGTATTGTCCCGTGGTTGGGCAAAGGCCTCAGCATGTTGTTTCCAAGTTTGCCTATATTGCGCTGTTTCATTCCAATACTCATCCAAGTCGTCTCTCCGTCGTTTTGCTGGTCTTCCTCGTAATCTCTTCCTTCCGTACGGTCTCCAGGTGGTAATGCGGTTTGGCGACTGATATGTCTTGCCCAATACCACTTCATTCTTCTTGCTGTTTTTATCACGTCTGTGACTCCTGTCTTTGTTCTCACCCAGCTTGTTTTGTGAGTGACCATGTTTCAGCACCGTATGTCATAGCTGGCAGTACACACGAGTTTAAACCTTTCTTTTTAGGCAGATGGCAACGTTACTTTTGAAGATGTCGCGATGTTTTGCATATGCTGTCCAGCCGGCTGTAATTCGACGTAGGATTTCCTTGTCTTGGTTCTTGTCCCTAAGGCTGAAGCGTTGGCCTAGGTATACGTAACTCTCCACATTCTTTATCTGAGTGTTATTAACGTATATTGGGGTGTTGTCTTCCACCATTACTTTTGTTTTTGAGATGTTTATCCTCAAGCCGCTTACGTTACTTTCTTCGCATAGTTCTTGTAGCATCGTTTCTAGTTCTTGTTTATGTACACAGGAAGATATCGTTTATGTACACAGGAAGATATCGTCTGCGAAACGGAGATGGTTAAGATATTCTCCGTCTATTTGCAGGTCTTTGTTCTCCCAGTTCCGTCTTCTGAAGATACTTTCGAGTGTTGGAATGAATAGTTTGGGTGAGATAGTATCCCCCTGTCTCACTTCTCTTTTGGTGTTTATTTTCTCGCTCTCTTCGTGAAGACATTCTGTCACAGAGCTGTCTGTGTATATATCCTCCATGAGTTGTATGTATGCATCTTCTATCCCTTGGTCTTGGAGTGAAGACAGTATTGCCTGGATTTGTACCGAGTCGAAGGCCTTCTCATATTCAATGAATACTATACAGAGTGGTATGTTACGTTCGCAGTATTTCTCCTTCAATTGATTTATGACATGGATGTGATAGGTTGTTGCGTAACCGCCTCTGAATCCTGCCTGTTCTCTGGGTTGATTCTCGACTAGTATTTTGTCCAGTCTGGCTGTTAGAATCTCCGTGAATAGCTCGTAGATATTCGATAGAAAGCATATTGGCATATAGTTATTTATGTCTTTTGGTTGCCTTTTTTGAAGATTATCACCATCTTTGCATTTTTCCAGGTAGTGGGGATTCGTCTTTCTGATATGCATTTTGTATACAGCTTGGCTAAGGCTTTGGCGATGGTATCCTCTCCTGCCTTCAACGTTTCAAGGTTGATTTGGTTATTTCCTGTTGCCTTCCCGTTTTACATCTTCTTTAGCGCGGCTTCTACTTCCCATGTTGTTACTGATGGTACTTCTCTTGGGTCTGTGCGTATTGTTACGGTTTGGTCGCTGTTATAAAGTTCGGTGTAAAACTCTTCTATTCGTTCTAATATCTTATCCTGGTCTTGGATTTCTCTGCCCTCATTGACTAGGATTGTTATTAGTCTATTTTGGCCTAGGAAGTTTGTTCTTCTGACCTTGTTCAAGCTCTTTGATGCCTCTATTGTTTTTCGTATGTTGTCTAGTTTGTATTTTCTTATGTCTTCTTTCGCTTTCTTTTTGTGAGATTCTTGCATATTTATGTGTACTCTATGCAGTCCCTAGCGGTGTTCTTTACCATTTCTCTACGTTTTTTCATTAGTGCTCTTGTTGGAGTTGATACTCTAGACTTGTCCCGTTTGGTGTTTTGTTTGGCTATGTTTGTCGCAGTCTGTTGGAACATTTCTGTCATGTTTTCATTTAGGGTGTCGATGTCATCCAGTTCTTGTAGAGCAGTGAACCTTTTTTTCAGTTCGAGTTGGAATTCGTTCTTTTTAATTCCAATTTCTCTAGTGTCGACTTTTTGTGGTTTCTTTTTTTCTTAGCAGCTTCTTCCTTTCTGCTTTCGTGTATAATCTGATGTTGCTCATCAACATTCTATGGTCGCTTCCAATGTTTATGCGGTTTATGACTCTTACATATGTGATCATGTTCGGCTTGTCAGTCATGATGTAGTCAATTTCATTCTTCGTTTTTCCGTCCGGGCTTCTCCATATATCAACATATATCAACATATATTCTATGCAGATAGCATCGTCACAATTTTATTATTTGAAGGAAACACCACTTTTGAAATAACCAAATTCGTTGGTAACAAGATTTTATTTTCAAACTACAAAATTCAATACTAGAATCTGAAAAGTGTTATTTTAATAATCCTAGTGGAACGTTTTATTTTAATAAATATAATGGAAAGTATGACCAGGGGAACGTCAAATTACTAACTTATGTAATTTGTTGTTGGTCGACCTCTTCTTTCTGAGCAGGACTTTGTTAGCTACTTTGTCATGACGCATAACACTACCTGCCAGACGAAGACGCCGTTTTCTCACGGTGGTGGTGATCCTTGGGAAGGAGCCGTACAATACTTGGTTGGTCGTTCGATCGGGCCATGACACGTTTAGAGTTTTCTACAGCATTATTGTGTTGGTACCATCCAGTTTTTGTGTTTGCGACCATGAATCGCATCCATGTATCAGGATCGGTTCGACCGTCGTGTTGAAAATCTTCAGTTTGGTGAGTCTGCTGATGGCCGCTCTCCAGTCTTTGTCAAGGGCGTGAACTGCTGCCCATGCCTGGGCTTTTATACACTAGATGTCATGTTGTGGGTGTCTTTAGGATCCGAAATATATAAAATCCTCTACTTTGTTGTAGGTTTGTGTAAGATCCGATATATTTAAATCCTCTACATTCTCAATATCTTTACTAAGTCAAAGGCTTTATTGAAGTCGATAAAATTAAAGGCAGCCTCTTTCTTGTGGCTTCCAATTTCTTCGATTATACGTCAAACAGCAAGAATCAACGAAAATGTAGATCGTAGGGGTCTAAATCCGTTCTGGTTTGGGCGTAAAATATGTTCTAGCTCAGGGCGAATTCTACTAAGAAGGAGTCGATTGCAGACCTTCGCAGCATTCTGTGTTTTGAGGAAGTGTCAGGCATTGCCGTAAATCAATCTACACTTTGGAGAAAGTATGTGAGTCAAAGAAAGAAGAAACAGTCCAACAACAGCCAATATGTTTCATCTCCCAGTACAGTTCGCTAACAGACATATCCAGACTAAACTAGTTAATTGTGTCTTTTCTGTATTATAAAATAGGGTGTGACTCTGTATGTATGTATATATGTTCCTTAATATCGCCGTCTTTTTAGATTGTATTGGTCTGACGTTTAGAAAGCGTGCCCGTTGGTCCATTGGGATGGTTCGTACATTAAAAACAAATAAAAAGTTAATCTGGGTGGTGATATTACGAATGAACCTATGTGGACGTTTAACGTATATTACCCAGATTACGATACTCGGTACAACAGGTGATCGTAGGTTCGTACAATTATTCAGATTTACGTAATCATCATCAAACGTCACAATAAGTTCGTTGCTATGGTACGAACGCATCGTGAAACACTCAGTTGGGATTGAAGTTGCAACTGCCATTGGCAATGCTTGACTGGGTAGTGCATGGAGTCATAGGCTCATGCAGTGCCTGCCTTTTCTCCCGTGCAACGCCGGCTAGCAAGGCTACTCTGGTGTAATTCAGTGATTGCGAAATGACGTCCGCTTCAACTGGGCCGAGTTCGATTTACCGACAAATGGTAATAAAACCAACGTTTGACGCTTGACGCATGCGTACATGCCCATCCGACTAATCTAGAAGCCAAAAGATAATTAGTCAACACTGGTTGTTTCGCAGTGGCGGCCAGCCTAACATGCAACATACTCATCTGCATATTGCTTCTAATGGCCATAAATGTACTATAAAAAGACCAATATCGATCACTACAATAACATAAATGTAATTGTATATCATGAAACAGAAATGATAACAGAAGAAGATTACTGCAATACGTGCAAATGCTCTTATTGTTTCATATGATGCTATGTTCGTTGCCATGTTGCCCACTGGTCGACCAGAACTTCCTCCGGTATTCCCGGGCATCCGTAACACGTGGCCGAACATGGATCTACGTTTCCTCCGTACTTGTGTGACAGCGTTCATGTGTCCCAGCGTACCTACATATCTTCATTTGGATATGATCCCTTTAGGCCAGCGCATGCCCGATATCGATCCCAGGTGGCGTCTGTGGCAGGCGTCTATTTGGTAAAGCACAATGGTTGGTACTGCCCAGCTGCTGCAGCTGTACAACACACCTGGGACAACCGTCGCATTGTACGTAAACATTCGATTGTCCAGTGGTATATTGGGCCTGCATATCCATATCTTCCAGAAGGACTGGAATGCGACGTAGCTACAATCGATCTACAACAATATCACACCACATCATATGTTCCACCGCATAATCTTTCATGGGTGACACATTAGC
>OY759268.1:39599381-39666881 GCA_963662155.1 Lamellibrachia columna
TTGCTTAAATGATTGTTTGTAGTCTAGCAAATGGAATAAGGAAGACGATCTGAGATACCGCTGTCTTAAATACCAACTAATGATTTTAAATATCCTTCCGATAGTTTACATAGATAATTGTCAACAAGTGCGCCATGAGTGTTTGGTGATATCGTAAGTTTTTTTGGGAAACGCGTGTAACTTAGCGATATCAAGGTATTCACATATTAAGTGTATTTCTTTTATTTTCAATAAATTAATATTGCACTCACCAGCTATTATTACGTCGTTTTTTAATGTTATGATAATACTGGAAATGATTATTCAATGAAGGTTAGGTAATTCTCATTAAAATATATCGTTGGTCGATATATATTTCCAATTATTAGTTTGTTCTTGATCGTGGATGTTGTTACTTAAAAAAATGCAATGTATTTATTATGTATTATTTTTGTTATATTGTGTTGCTAATACATTATTTGTAATACCTTATTCGTTTTACTTCAAAACTGCGGTGTTGTACTGCTACTACATTATTTTACAGCACCTTTACAGCAAAAACTGTTGCGCCTGACTGGGTGGCACATTTGCCATACCGTCTACATGGCATTGATTGCTGAAGGAGCGATACTTGGCATAATATGTGTCATGATAGTTGCGAAATAAAACATTTTTGATAATAATAAATTCGCCTCTTATCTTCTTAGGCGTGCAGTTAACGCCTCTTATCTTCTTAGGCGTGCAGTTAACGCCTTTATCTTCTTAGGCGTGCTGTTAACGCCTCTTATCTTCTTAGGCATGCAGTTAACGCCTACGGAAGAGCGTATTGCTTTGTTAATTTTTTTCTTATTTTTTTACTTATTTTTCAATGTATTCTATCAGATCAGTTGCACATGCTTGGATAGCCTTAGCACTATCGCATTAAAATATACTTATTTTAAACATGGCAAACATGGCACTTCCACCGTACACGTTGCAAATACCTCTCATGGTTCCATTCGTTACTTCCACCATAAAAAAATAAAATAATGCACTGATTTACACCGAGAATTATGTAACATTGATACACACACACACACATATATATATATATATATATATATATATATATATATATATATATATATATATATATATATATATATATATATACATATATCAATGATTTTGCACAAGCCAGTAAAATTTTAATTTCATCATTTATGCTGACGACACAACCTTATCAAGTACTTTAAATACTTTTAATGATAACATACACAATGACAATTTAGAATGTTTAATAAATGTTTAATAAAAAAATAATGGCTCAAAATAAAGAAATTATCATTAAACATTGAACAATCTAAATATATGACATTTCTAAAGGCAAACAAAACATTACAGACGCTTACTCTGAAGACAGATAATATGAATATTTAACAAGTTAAGGAATATAATTTCTTAGGTTTAATTATTGATAAAACAATTATCTGGAAAAGAAACACTGAACATATTTCAAATGCAGGTTCTAAAAAGATTGGTATTTTAAATAAATTAAAATATATGTTATCAGAACAAATTAAAACGTTATTATATAATTAATTAATCGTAACAAACATTAATTATTGCATAATGGCTTGGGATTTTCAAACAAATAGAATAATACAACTTCAAAAGAAAGCTCTGATAATTATTACCTTAATTAATTATAATTCCCACACAGAGCCACTCCATAAAAAAATCAGCATGTTAAAAGCAGATGACATTCTTAAATTACGACAATTAAAATGTATTTATATAACAATTTACCAGTTTATTTACAGAACTGGAGACTAATCTTCAAATATGACACACACAATTATGATACACAAAAAAAGAATGAAATATATACTTATAAAAAACACGAATTTGCAAATAAATGTCTTCGGCATAATTTACCATTTTTACTTAATGATATTCCTACTATGGTTAAAGAAAAGCTTAATACACACAGCTTACAGGGATTTGCTCAGTACGCAAAACTTATCGATACGATATCACAACCACTGTTTCTAAGAATGTATCACTGAATAGCAATTTCATCACAAGTTTCACATTTAAACTTAGGCATTTTAAACTCCATACTAAAAATTGTCTTTTCTTTTGTGTGGCTAATTAAGCCTTAATCATAAAAATAAGGTGAATATTGAAATATGTTAATTTTACAATTGTAATTAATTACTTGTTAGCTTTTAACTTTGGTAAATGGCAACATCATAAGGATGTCAACCAATCGACAGCATGAAAGATATCGATACCGATTTACCAAGAACTCGAAGGAGGAATTGACCCTAGATGTCCTTCTTGTCGACCACAGGGAAGGAAGCTTATGGAGGCATGTGACTGCCCCGTTCTAGATGTGATATTGGGCAGACCCAGGAGCTGGCTGACCCGTTCTCCAGAAACGACGATCGTGAGTCGGTCTACGTATTCCTCCGTCCAAAAGCTTAACTCCCAGTGAACGACATGAGGGGACATCAAGGATCAATTCCTCTTTCAGGTTCTTGAAAAATGGGACTCGATAACGTTCACGTTGTCGATGAAATGACATCCGGTTGATGTTGACCTCAGCCACATCATGACGAAGGCTCGCGACGATGTAAGTATCGTTTCGAGAAGACATTTCTTCTCGGTCGACGGCGGCTGCAAGACCATCAGTGACGATATTCATTCTGGATCGATTCGGTTGGGAGGGAGTTCTTCTCATCGCAAAAACAAGTCAAGTCCGGGTGAGAGAAGTCCTGGGCTGAGGTTCAGGTGGATAGTTTTATGTTTTTAGTGTAGGGGATGTATGAAGGTGAAGGAACTTGAGGTGGAGTTGGAACAGCCGAGGCTGCTCGTTGTGGCAATGGTGGGAAGGTAGCAGGGAAGACAAATGGATCGAAGGAGAGGGGGGTGGGGGAGAGAGTTGTGAAGGAGACGAGGGGAAGGAGACAATAGTTAAGGCGATGGGAGTGAGGGAGACGGGAGGGAAGGCGACGGGAGCGCAAGTTAGCCAGGAGACGGGAGGGAAAGGTGGCAGGTTGATGGGTGAGAGAGAGACTGATAACAGTCTGCTAAATGACAAGACTGGAAGGGATCCATCGGAAGAGCTATTCTGAGGCAGTGATAGAGGGGGTGAGAAAGAGAGCGAGGGTGTTTTTGGGAGACTCAATAGTTAGGAAGACCGACATAGTCTTAAACAAGGGAGATGACGTGGTAGTTTGCTTGCCTGGGGCCAAAATAGAGGCGATAACTGACAGGGTAGAAAACATCGTGGGTACGGGCAAGGGTCGAATCGATATTGCCGGGGGATGGCAATTAACATGCTAGTCCAGAAGCTATGTAGGGAAGAGGAAGTTGGATTTGTGGATTTGTGGGGAAGTTTTGTTGGAAGGGCTGATATGTACATGAAGGATGGGATTCATCTAAGTGGAAAGGGGGCAGCAGTATTTGCGGATGGACTCACAGCTGCAGAAGTCAGTGACATGGGTAGCATAACAAATATTTTTGGTAGTAAACATTGTTTAAACTAGAAGCGCGGGGGGTACTTAGAGATGCCTCAAGCAGGACAAGAGGCCACTAGTACAAATAAACCAATAACAAAATGTCAGAAAAACATGTCTGAAGCAGGTCATATATTCGTGTTTTTAAATGCTAGGAGCATAGAAAAAAAACCGAATTAAACATTATGGTAGAAGATATTGATCCTCACATAATTGGTATAACCGAATCACGGCCAACACAGATATAACATATGCGGAATTAGGATTGACAGGATACGTAACGTTTAGGAGAGTTCGAGAGTTATTTTATATATTAAAGAATATATTCAGGCTTATGAAATTAAATTAGAAAGGGAAGCAGATTGCAATGAAGCTGTTTGGTGCAAAATAGTTTCAGGAAATAAAAAAATAACTATTGGATTAGTTTACCGAAGTCCAAACATAAACGAAGAGGATAACACTAAAATACAAAATGCTATAAAGAAGTTAGTAAAGGGGAATGTATCATAAAGGGAAATTTGAACAATCGACACATACAATGGAAATCTCTAGAGATGAGGACCAACAATTTATATTTTTAATTCAGGATATCTTCTTTACTCATCACGTGCTAGAACCAACCGGGGGAGATAATATATTAGATATAATTTTGTCATCACAAAAAGAATTAGCGGACAATATAAAAATACATAAATCGTTGGGTAACAGCGATCACAATCAAATATATGTTGACATTAATGTAAAATCAGAAAGTAAAAATAAAAAAAACTATAAGAGAAACTTCCACAAAGGTAACTATAAAGATATGAGAAAATACTTAGCAAAGTTAGATTGGAATAAGATGCTGATGAATAGGACTGCAGTTGAATGTTGAATATTCTAAAATATGAAATTGAGAGTATCATCGACAAATTGTTTCCCTTGAAAAAGCAAGGAAAACGGTCTAGAAAGAAACACTTGTCAAAAGAAGCTATTATAAAAATAGTGTTTAAGCAAACTATGTGGAGGGTTTATATGCGTACAAGAAAGGATGAAGACTATGCAAATTACAAAGAGGCACTTAACCTAGCTACAACTAAAATTAGAAAATCTAAAAGAACCTTTGAACAAAATTGGCAGGTAATATAGAAAATGAGAGCAAGAGTTTCTAAACTTATGTAAGGAGTAAACAGAAAGTTCGAGATAAGGTTGGACCACTGGAAAGCAACAGGAGAAACATACTTTCAGATAGGTTTCAAATGGCAGAGGTCCTGAATTAGTATATCAGCTCAGTTTGTACCACTGAATATATCAGCTCACTTCCAGTTCCATTGAAAGATGACAAATCACCTGGAGTTGATGGGACACCACCAAAACTGCTTAAGGAAATTGTTGAGCAAATTAGTACACCACTTGCAAAATTGTTTAACTTGTCACTAGAAGAAGGAATAGTTCCTTCAGAATGGAAAGAAGCAAACATTACGCCGCTATTTAAGAAGGGATCGAGGAACAAGCCAGAACATTACAGACCAGTGAGTTTAATATCATTTGTATGTAAATTACTCGAAACATTAATTAGAGACCACATTGTGGAATTCCTTGTAAAACATAAATTAATAAATACATCTCAACATGGGTTCCTAAAAGCAAGGTCATGTCTAACAAATCTCTTATGTTTTTTTGAAGAAATTACAAAGTGGGTAGATGACGGGTCACCAGTGGATGTTGTCTACTTAGATTTTCAGAAAGCTTTCGAAAATGCGCCACATTAAAGATCGTTACTTAAACTAAAAGCCCATGGTATAGGTAATGATGTTATCAACTGGATAGAAGAGTGGCTTACACACAGACGACAGAGTAATAGTAGATGGTGAGATTTCCGTTTTGAGTGGGGTACCACAGGGTACCACAGGGATCAGTATTAGGCCCTATACTGTTTTAAATATATATATATAAATGATTTGGAAGATGACATATCTAGCAAAGTACTGAAATTTGCAGATGACAAAAAAGTATTCAGAAAGGTTGCTAATAGTGTGAATATGTTTAAACATATAATTGACAGATATCTGATAAGGGCGGGCTACACATAAATGAGAAAACTGTAGGACTCTCGATAAGACAATGGCTTCCTTGACCACTTGCCATCTGGAACTTGTTGTTTGGGATGGATCTTATTAAATTTCTTGTTAAAAGACAGCCCTGATAGTGATCGCAGTTTCGTCAACACGAGCCTTGTGCGGCCTCTTCTGTCCCATATCAGCCGTCTTTTGCCAGCGTCTCATTAGCAGTCAATACTTTGTCAACGGAGCCAACGAACAGATAAGCGTTAATCCGTGGTGACACCGCGCCTTCGCTTGTATTCACTTTGTATTACTGTTAATTACTTAAGCATATTCACATGATGCGCTCAAGTTGATGTGTTTGGTTGTTCCATATACAGTTAATTCGTTCGGGATTGTGGTGATCCCAGAGGAAGCAAAGGTGTTCTTCACCAGGCATTACGTAGGAAGAGTGCAAGTCGTTCATGCGGACGGAGCTGACGAGACAAAAATATACAAGAGTGGACAACTTCTGCTAGGTTTAGCAATTGATTTAAAACAGAGGTGACCTACTGCTTAAAATTACACTATTTGTAAACAAAATATTTTCCAAAAAAATAACGTATACATGCATGTATGCATGCACAAACATGTATTTGCATATATACATAACATCATACGTGCGTGAAAGCATGCATACATAGTTGCATACATATATGCATACACACATACATGCGTGCATGCGTACATGCATGCCAATATACATTCTTACATACATACGTGCATATATATATATATATATATATATATATATATATATATATATATATATATATATATATATATATATATATATATATATATATATATATATATATATATATGTATATATATATATATATATATATATATATATATATATATTTATACATATATACATACACATATACACACATATATACGTACACACACATACACTCACGTGTACGTGTGCACACGTACACACGTACACATATTAACTGACATGCATGGATGCATACATACATACATACATACATACATACATACATACATACATACATACATACATACATACATACATACATGCATGCACATGCCTATATACGTGCAGACATGCATGTATCCATATACAAACATACATGCATATGTTTATTTAGATTTCCTTTCATTACGATAGCAAACACTTATGTTGTTTATAGACATGAATGTTAACAACCCTTCCCAATCTTATTTTCAGGCTGATGTTCTTCGCTTCACCACAAGCCTTGCACAAATCTAACATTGATGGTAGCGAGCATGTGGTGATCGCACGGGAAGGAATGCTATTGGTGCATGGCGTGGCCCTAGATCACAGCAACAAACAAGTATGCTGGACCAATAAAGGTACGGGACATTAGATGGTGATGCTGTGGACGACGGCTAGAGCACTGAACACTAAATCAGGAGACAACATTAGCAACGTCTTTCAACCCACGTTGCCTGTGTCTGTCGGTAGAGAAATTAAAAACCGTTGATCCCTTCTACCTGGTGTAAGCCTCAGGGGAAGAAAATGTTCGCACAATTTCGTGGACAGAGTGGTTTGTGTGTGTGTGTGTGTGTGTGTGTGTGTGTGTGTGTGTGTGTTTGTGTGTGTGTGTGTGTGTGTGTGTGTGTGTGTGTGTGTGTGCGCGCGTGTGTGTGTGTGCGCGCGTGTTTGCGCGCGCCCGTGCGTGCGTGGATGAGTGTATCCGTAACATATAAATCAAAAACGTGTTCAATAATGACGGTTTTACTTGAAGAACGTTATGTCGTTACAAACATGAATCATGTAGGTTTTGTAAGTAGTACCTTATAGCTTTTCAAACCTCACTTTTATCACAACTTCATCCGGTTGCGCGCGCAGCCGGATGCGCAGCCCTCTATAGCGCCATCTAGCGATTGACGCGCGTGCAGCGCGTGCGTGCACGCAGCTCCCTAGCGGGTATTATAGCAACTGATGTGTGCAAGCGCGCGTGCGCACGCGTGCGTGTGTGTGCGGTCTTCTGGATAACACGTGCGCTCTTTAGCGACTGCGACTGAATGGCGGGTGGGGAGATTTTTCGGGTAACAGGTGCGCTCTCTAGCGACTGCGACTGAATGGCGGGCTGACGGGCGGGGACACCTAACGGACTCATGTTTTGACCTAGTAAGGAGACGAACAAAAGCGTACGGTGCACACGTATTTTATTGAATAAAACAAAGCGGTAGCGATACAATCGTAACGACAACAGTACAAGCGTGTTCGAATGAATACAACGGGTATGATGACGATGAGTTGACTTGCGGATGTCGACCATCGCGCCAGAGGTCGCGAACTTACGGGTGTCTCCACCTCGCCAGAGGTTCAGTACGATGTGCGATAGTATGGTATACCCTTTTTTAGTAGGTTAATCCAATCGAACACGCGACAATCGTTAGCGACCAGATCAGTCCGGAACGCGTTTACGAAAGTTCTCATAGGAGAACCGTTACATCGAAACATTATGTAAGGTACACAATATTGTCCGCAAACGTTAGACACACCACTCTGAAGTATCTTGCTATTATGAGTCCACTCGGAACAGTGTTTATTCAAGAAGGCGCTGAACACGGCGTGAAGGGGTGGTAGACCGTACGAACAGAAGTATTCGCCGCGTCCATCGGAGGATAGGTACAGCGCTATCCAATGTTCGCCCGGTTCGTCACCGTCGTCGGTGTTGCACACGAAGGCAATCGGCAAAGCGTCTAATGTTTTAGGCAGTCCGTCTTTGGGCACAACGCCACCAAAGACGGACGCGGTGTTCGGATCCATCGTCAGTAGACGGGCGATCTGCAGGGTGTCCATCTCAGTAGTCGTAGATGACGTTGCGGTTCTTGTCGATTTCCAGCACGGATTCGAATTCGGCGTAGGCGACGACGTTCACGGTGGTCAGAAGCGCTGCTCGGAAATGAAATTCGATGCGCAGGTTGCCTTTTTGCACCAGATTGAAGCAGGGACCGTCGCACTGGTCGGGAGTCAGATCGAAACAGAAGAAGGTGTAACCGTCTCGGTAGTCGTCGCGAGTCAGACCGTTCCCTTCGTCCTGCCAGATCTTGCCTGTCGAGGTGAACAGGCTCGTGTAGCACCTGACGAAGAGGTTGTCCTCGAAGTTGGGCTGGAAGGGTTTGGAAGGTATCTGAAGTCCGTCCACGTACACCGAGTGGAAACCTATGGCGTTGTTCTTGGCGTGAAACGGGTTTTTATCGTACGCGCCGTTGTAGGCATCGTTGTCGATGCAGCACAGTACGAGACGTTTTGGCAGCGTGTTGAGGAACAGGTTCTCGTGCGTGTGCGATCGAGCCCCCGCGGGAATGGAGTACACCTTCATACTGACATTTTGTAACGGATACTTGACCGTACTCTTCTCGAGTGCTTTGATGTGAGCCAATTGCACGGCTGGATTGAGGGTGGCCTTCTTGACGAACAAGCTTGCATTGGTGATCGTTATCTTGTAATCGGGGGCTGCTCCTCCAGCCATCAACGCAAACGACGGCTTACTACGCACCAGTCGTATCTTGACGTCGACTCCGTTGATTAGGAATTTATCCTGTAGAAACATATCCACGTGGAGACGACCCATCATGTCGACCATGCGACTGCCTGTTATGTACTCTCGTCGAGTCACGAACCCGGGGTTAGGATCGACTCCACCTGGCAGCTCGACGGCGCTCATGCGACTAGCCTTGTCCTTGTACCACAGCTGATTCGTCAGCTGCGTCGACTTGGCACCGACTCCGTAAGTCAACAGCGTTTCCACGAAGGCCCTATACGGGTACGTGTTGGTCGACTGGGTCACGAGCGCACCGTTCAGGAAGACGTCGACCTGGCTAAACAGCGAATGCAGCCAGTTGTTCACCGGTCCTACGGGCGCAGCCGCGTCGAGATCGGCTCCGTTGGGTTGCGTCACCTTCACCTGTACGTGTAGCATCGTGTTGGCGAGATCTATGTAATCATCGCCCGAACCTGGGATGGAGAATTCTATCGGACCTCCAGAGTCCAGAGACGCCGTGGGTTGATGTTCCACCACGTGACTGGCGATGATGCAGTTCTGAGTGGGAGGCACGGTAAAGAGATCCAGCTCGCTCTTGACTCCCTCACACGACTGTCTATGCACGAATGCCATTGTTGATCTCTCGTTTCTTGAACGTCCGTCTCTCGCTTCGTCTCTTTACTATAGTGATTGTCTTCTTCGAGGACGGTTGTTTTATACCCTTAGTTAAAGTCACGGTGTTTATGTCGTGGCGCAACACAACGTTCACTCCACGACCTCGTCAGTATTACACGCCGACGAAGTCGGGCAGCGCACCGCCGACCGGGCGAGCGTAAGCATCGTAATTCGGCGGGAAGTCCGTAAGTCATCGGTGCGAATGTGCTGGTGGTCTCGTATCTACTATACACGATCGGATACGGTGTGTTCATGTAGGAGATCGGATAGTTCACGTGGTTATACACGAGCGTATACGGTGTGTTCTCGTAGGTCTTATATACGAGCGTCATTGTCGAATATGTCGATCTCTCGTTTCTTGGACGTCCGTTTCTTGCGTCGATGCGTTACTGCACTGATTCTCGCCTTCGCAGTCGGTCTCTTTATACGTTTACCAGGGGGAGGTCGAAGTCCCATCAACACGGCATCGGTGACGCGTCGCTTGGCGGCCGTTTTTATGTTCTGACCCGATAAGACATCGCCGGCTATACGAACGCCGGTCTTCAACGCTCCCCTACCCAAAGCCACGGCACCTCTCTTGATGAGCGGCATGGCGCTGCGCAACAGACCGCTGAACAGACTGCCCAGTCCGTGACCTCGTTGGTATTGCGCACCGGCGAAGTAGGGTAGCGCGCCGCCAGCCTGACGCGCGTAATAATCGTTGTAGTTCATTAGAACAGTCCGGTCTTGCGTCGACGAAAATGAAGCGTCACCGTCACTCGACCGTATTCGAATGGTACGCGTCTACCCATGTCATCTCTTATATCCACTTCGATCGAGTGGAAGTTCGAGCGTAACAGAGGTATGTAGTGAACGTTAGTGAAACGTTCGGACACCCTGTCACCGTGACGTCCACTAATCGGAATGGATCGCAACAGTGGTGCGAGAGTGTCACCCACTATACGAGACTCCACGACGTCCGTGTATACGTATAGGGTGTTGAATCCCTGCGTCATGTCCACCACGTCGGGGGCTTCGATGTGGAAAGGGTACGAGGAGTCGGAAGTTCGAGAGTTGGAGTCGAGTGACGACGTGGACGTAGCATCCGTTTCCGTTCCGGTGATCACTTTCTTGTGGAATCCTAACATGGAAGTAGTCGAACTGTGGTACGGTATGGTGAACCTGGTGTTCTCCGTCATGTGTAACGTCATTTTTTGAGTGAC
Organism: Lamellibrachia columna; assembly: GCA_963662155.1. NCBI lineage: Eukaryota > Metazoa > Annelida > Polychaeta > Sabellida > Siboglinidae > Lamellibrachia > Lamellibrachia columna. The sequence continues at coordinate 39,610,310 of OY759268.1, forward strand.
GGAACTATAGCTCATTTGAGCTCGTGTCTTCTCCGTTCTCAGACTGTACAGTCCGTTGTTGACGTGGTACATCAATGTTAACGGATCGTCGTAATATCCACACGACAATTTCGCGCGTCGAGTCACGTCGGGAACATCGTCCTCTTCGAGGAATAACCAGACATCGTCCTCCGTGACGTTGTACCAAGTGTGCGAATACTGCATTTCTGTCAATCCGCACTCCCACTCGCCGATCAGCTCGACTCGGTGAGGCAACTCCGTGACGTAATGGGTCAAGGTGTTGTCGGGGTGCGTCTTCATAGAAGCGTTGCTAGGCAGCGTCATGTAGAAATCAGTCGTCATTGCGTCTCAACTGGGATTGTGTAATAGATAGCCCAACGAGCTACTCAACAGAGCCGTCCACAGATTAGAATCGTCGTGACCGACAGTCAGGTTGTAGATGTTTATCACGATGACCGTGTACAAGATGACGATCTGACACAGAAACACTATCTCCTCTTTGGGACACTTGATACCGAACAGATGCCAAGGAGCGCTGTCGTTCGATGCGTCGGTGCAATCCTCTTCCTCCTTCTCCTCCTCCTCCTCCTCCGCTACGACGATAGTGTGCGGTGCCGTGTCTTGCTCCATAATGACAATCCGTCTCGCGTCGTTTAGTCTTTATAGCGAAGTGAGCGACCTGGCGTCGATCCAGCTGTTGAATTTGGACGGATAGCCGAACCATTTCACCAAAGCATTCGTTCGAGGGCCGACCTTACGACGTTCCAACACCGCTTCCACTCGGAACTCTTTATCGCTCGCTATCACCACTTTTTGCAGCTCCAGTTCGTAGAAGGTGCCTTCCAGCACGTCGCCGAGATCGTCTCGTAGACGGTACACGGGTGGATCGGAGGGGTGAACTTCGTGCACGGTGAACACCTCTTCGCTCCAGTTCGTCTCGTAGCCCTTTTCGAACGTGCCTTTGTACTTGCTGACGCGCACGCGATCCGACACGCGTAACTTGGGCACGCCCTTACCGTCGTGTCCGTACAGACGTTGCCACACCGTTTCTTGATTCTTTGTGGTCACCTGCGACGGAGCCATACCGAGACTGCGGTGGCGGGTGTTGTTGTACGTTCGCACCAGATCCGGAAGGACGTCGATGTAACGCCACGACTGAACTTTCGTGAAGTAGTGCCACATGTGCTCCTTCAACGTCCTGTTGAAACGTTCCACGATGCTCGCCTTCGTCTCCACGTTGTGAGTGGCGAAGTGATGGACGCCTCGTTTTCGTAAGAGCGTCTGAACGGATTTATTCAGAAATTCCATTCCCCGATCCGTCTGTAACGTCTGCGGCGGGTCGTCCGCGAACGCGATTCGCAGAGCGGCGACCAACGACGCGGCGGACTTGCTAGGCATAGGAATGCATTTGGCTCGGTTCGAAAAGACGTCGATCGTCGTGAGGAGAAAGGTCATACCGTCGTTGTCGTCTTTTAACGTCTTCAGATCGACGAGATCGGCCTGCCACTGTTGATTCATACCACCCACGATGACGCGTCGTTTCTTGAAACGCCGTCTCGCTGGTTTGTGTAAGCTGTAGGCGTCCTGTTCCGACAACCACCGCGCGACTATTTTCCGCGGCGCATGCGTGACGCGTCGCAAGGCATCGACTCCTCCGTAACTGCCTACCCGACTCGGATCGAAATAGACCTTCTTCAGGGTCTTCGTCATCGTTAAAACAGAAGATCCGACGCGTTGACGACGATGCCGGTGACGTTGACGGTTCTCGAGTACTGACGAACGACGAGGAGTGCACTGACGTATAGTAGGACGCACGTTATCGCTCCCACAACGGTGACGACCGAACAACAGTCTGGTAACGAAACCATAGTCCGAATAACACCTGTTGTATAAGAATACCGACTGTAATGTCACCGAACAAGATAAGTCCACTAAACGATATCGAAGCGACGATGCGTGTCTTGCGAACCCAACGACATGAGTGGGTTACGACTACGACGTAGTCTCCTTATAAGTCGACCCAACGAGGTGGCGTGGATGTGGGGTGTCTCGGACGGGCGAGGGGTGTCCAACGTAGAGATTTTCGTGCGCTACCAACAGCGCGCGGGGTAGTTGCAGACCGTCGAGAGAGAGAGTCCGTTTGTATGTAGGTTCTCCTGGCTGCGTTACCGATCAACTCCATGGGTATGTTGACGGTGCGGAGTTGCTTCGCGAGCGATTGCCAACCCGTCGGTGCGTCGGTCTTTCTCTTACGCAACAGATCGTGAACGAGATCCACCGCGTTACTTCCCGCAATGGGAACACCCTTGTGCACGAGTTCGCCACGATCGCTCCACGTGACGTTTCTTTTGAGATGTTCCATCAATCGTCTGGCTTTGACCTGCAGACTCTTGGGAACGGTGTCCAAGACGGTAGCCTCCAGTCTTCTAATAGGAGTATCCTCCTCCTTCTCCTCATCCTCATCCCTCGACTTTGAAGCTTTCGTCGATTCGTTCACCGAAATCGTGCGTATCGGTTCCTTGACGCCTTTGTCGACCAGACCGTTGTATCGTTGTAACACCTGATTATACAGCGTTACCTTTATCCCGTCGTCGAGGTCCTTTCTATCGAGGATGGTCTTCATCTCCTCGTCGAGGGTTTGCACTATTTTACCTACGGTATCCGTTGGATGAGGTTGCGAGCGAAGTGTATCCAACAATCGAGGGTCTACCAAAGCCATATTTCGCGCGTGATCCATGCGTCTAATTCCCGGCCAGCCCCTAACGAACCAAGGGCAGCAAGACTGAACCAGCCAACGGAGCTAGGAAGGCCGATAGGAAACCTCCGCTCTGTCCCTCGCCGATCTGGGGTAACAAGAGGCGTTTTCTCCGGGCGGCGGTCGTGTTTCTTCGGGCCAACTCGCGTAACTTCGTCCTGTATTTGCCCAATCGTCGCCTCTGTAAAGCGGTCAATGGAATGTTCTTCGTTAGTATGTTGTAAGCGCACTCGGCTAGTGCGCACAGCAACTTGGCGTCTGCGTTGGCGATGATGCCTTTTTTTATGTTGTTGTTCTTGACTCTGGCCAACGTCTGGATACACAAAATGTGTCTCTTCACGAGCGCAGACATGATGCGAATGAAGAGACTATCCACACACTCGATCGTTTTATACCTTCGGTAAGTACACGTACTGCACGTCGTCGTCTGGAAAGATGGCCGTGCGCAGACGCATGTCCTCGGGCGTGTCCTGTTTGAGATCGACCAATAGATACCCGTACGGTACCGTCGTGGCGTCTTTAAACGTCTCTTGCACGAACTTACCGCGTCCCGGATACATCTGTCGAGCCAAGGTCGTCATCTGCGATGCGTCACGTGGATTCTTGAACACCACCATGTACTGTGAATTCAGACTGATGGTGCGACTCTCTTTGTTTTTAGGGAACAGGTTCTGCACGAGATACAGCACGGACGTGTTCCTGTGGTGGCTTTTTTTAGTGAACAAGGTCGTGACCCGTTCGTCCGTTTCTGCCATGAGATCGTCTATGACGATGAGGTTCCTAGTTGTCGGATCGAACATGGCCGCCGTCGGTAACCCTTCCTCGAATCGCACGTGAGTCAAGTCCGTCGTTGCGTAAGCCTCTTGCCATTCTCCGTAACACCACGTTATTTGTTTGGGTGGTGGATCGATCATCGCAGCTGCGTGACGCAACATACGCGTCACGAAAGTACTCTTGCCACATCCCGTCGGTCCGGCGATGATGCACGTGAAGGGGTGTTTCCATCGCGCGTCCATGGTCCGTTATGACAGACCGTCGAACCGCGTCGACTTATCTACACGTCCGTCGGACCCGTGCTCAAACCGTCCTCGTGCACCACGCGTTTGGCGTAGAAGTAGGTGAGAGCCGCTCGTTCCTGCACGTACGTCATCACGGTCGATTTATACACCCGAAACCCGCGGTTCTTTCCGCTTCCACTCCGACGACTGGTGAGCACCTCCAGGAACGCCTCCTTGTCGATGGTGTTGTGTCGTTTGCTCAGACCTTTGGTGCTGTACTTGTCGGTGGATCCGAAACAATAGTACGTCTTGCTGCACAAACCCACGAACCCGTCGCCCGACCATTCCACCTTGAACAGTCCCGGAGTTCTCTTGTCGAACGCTCGTCGCATCTTGCAGCACTCTTCACCTCCGACCCACTGTCTGTCGGCGAGTCGACAGCGCACGTACTCGTCCCGATGTGCATCGCAACATTCCGACGGGAGCCATTCGAATCGATGTCGAAAATAATGTTCTCGTAGTGCAGGGGTCACGAGGGCATCGACTGACTCGGCTGCCAAGGCCAAATAGGCACTATCCGTATCCATCTCGCAGTATTGGAACAGAGGACGCTCCACGTATCTGTCGATGAAGTCGTAATAGAACTGCAGCATGCGCATCTTGGCGTACTGCAGAACGAAGAATCCCACGTGTATAGGTAAGGCATACGTCACTGTTCTCTTGCTCATCTCTATCTCGTACGCGTCGTCGACGACGACGTCGAGTTGCCGGAATCGACGATTGTTGACCAGGCGCGACGCCGTCTTCTCCGTGCAGTAGTTGACGTCGCGATGTCTGTCCACGTTGGTGATGGTTTTTCCATAGCCCGAGTTTCCCAGCAACTTCATGGTGTCCGCGATGATGGCCTTGTCGCTGTGAACGTCTCCCGCGCGTCTGGCCTCGGACACGGCATCGCCGAATCGACGGAAGCACGGAATCGGATCGTATTCGACGATCTGATAGACGTGTAACACCTCGAGTCCGTGGTCCATATACCATCGCAACAGAGGCGTGGCGAGCCGTATCTTATCGCCGTAATAACTGCCCACGAGCATGCGTCTCGGAGTCGTAATGATGTTGTGCTCTTCGGCGTATCGACGCATGAACGGACCGAGATCCTCGCGTACCAGACTGATATTCTTGAACACGGGCTGCATCTCGGCAAAGTGATCGCGCAGTTCTTCAGGCACACAAATGTCGCACTCGATCATGCCGAACACGGTTCCGTCACGCACGTTGCTCAGGATCTGTTGCTGAGTCATCGTCCACTGAACGCGTCGACGTCGTCGTGGAAACGCGGCGTCCAGACACCGTTTTACGTGCGGCTCTTGTCTCATCTTTTTCCACTCGCATTCCCACAGTTCGACGACCTTGACGAAGTGACGTAGGTAGGCGGTGGTCTTTCGGGTCTCGACGAGCAGTTCGGTCATGGTTTTCCCGTTGACGGAATTGACCTCCGCTTGAGTGCACGAGCAACCGTGGAAAAAGCACCCTTGGAACTGATAAGCTGTCTTCGTCTCGCTGCACCAGCCATCCACTCGATGTTTACCTATACGTTTCTCTCGTCCGTTGGTCTGATGTCGTATGGAAAGTCCCGTACGTTCGGATTCCCACGTCAGCCATTCCGAAGCCATCTGTCCGTACAGCTGAGCCGATTCGGGTCGGAAGTCGTTCTCAAAGCGTCGTCGCGTGTACCATCCCGTGGGCATGTCTTGCATGAGCGACCATAGGTACAGCGCGTTCGCGTCGTATCCGACGATCGATCGACATGGATGAGACGTCTCTCCGTACTCGTTCTGACGTAGCGTGGTGACCCCTTTCTCGTGATAGCGGTTAAATATGATCGATGGACCGCCGCAAATGTTGTCTTTGACGAGATCGTGCAGATCTTTGTGTTTCTCGTTGAAGATGGTAAAGTAGGTCTTCTCGGGAAGGTCGTTGAACAGGTACAGCAAGGTCAGACCCGGTACACTGATGCCTTGCTTGAACATGTCTATTCCACGCTGCTGATAGAAGTCAAACTGTCGGTCGACGGCCTGCAGAAAGGGAACCACGTCTCTGTTGTTATACCAGACGAGAAAGTCGCGCAACGTCGTCATACCGTTGTCGCGCCATGCCTCCTGACAACTGACGTAGTCCTCGTCGGAAATACCTTCGTTCTTCAGTCGACTGAAGAAGGCCTCTTTCGAAGGTAGAACGGTATCGTCGAGCTTCTCCAGCCGATCCATGTACTCGTACGGGAAATGACCTTTCGTCACCTCGCATCCGTACGCTTTCAGATACTTGGCGTAACTGAATCCGGGAGCAAGGTAGTTGGTCATGTCTAGGAATTTCAACTGATCCGTCGAAAGACACATGAAAGCGTTGTTGCGCTTGATGACGAAAAAAGGTCCGCTCTCTTCTTCTTCTTCTTCTTCTTCTCCCTCTTGTCGTCTCTCTTCTCCCTCCTCTGTCTTTGCAACGGTCAGGAAGTAGGGCACGAGGAACTGTTTGACGATATTGAAATCGTACTGACCCGAATTGAACCCGATAACGGGTAACTGACGCATCCATCCATACAGTTGCCACATCAGCTTTTTGTACGGATTTTTTGTACGTCGACTTTTCTTGTCGTTGGCCGCTCTCGTAGTCTCCTCTTGCTCGTCCCATTGCGTCAATTTTTCTGCGAGCTGGTCCATCACGTTCTCGTACGAGTCTTTGATGCAGTCGTACGCGGCGTTGCTCATCGATATCAGAATGGTCATCATGTCGATCATCAACTTGTTGGAGTCTCCGTTCGTGACGAGACATGTCACTCGTTCGTGTCCCGGTACGTTTGAGGCCACGCTGACGCTCAGTGGAACGTGACGCGCGATCCATCGAACCTCGCTGTTGGAGGGAAGGTGTTCGGTGTCGAACCAACATTCGAAATCAAAAGTGGCTCTGTACGGGTAGTACCGCAACGACTCGTTCACTCGGATGTTCTCGTCGTCCAGTCGTTCGAATATCGACGGCGTGGAATGGTACACGCCTCCTGGAAAGACTCGACGTACAGAACCCGTACACGTACTCTCGTGTACGCGTAGGTTCCATGTGCGTTTCCACAACGAGTTGCATGTTCGACATCTGTACGAGTGACAGTACATGCGTACATCGCTGAAGGAGAAATGCGTCTCGTGAAGGTTGAGGTAGAGCGTGGTAGGGTATTTACAGATCGATCGACGGATGAGTTCGGCGGTTGGTCGTTCGTCGTCGTTCTCGTTCGGTTTTACGAGACTGTACACGCACACGTTCGTCTGGAACGTGGTCTCGACACGATAGAGGTCTTTCACCGAGACTCCGGCAAATTTCTCCATGGGTACACCGTCTTGAGCATACGTCTCGTACAGCGTCTTCACAGCTGGTTTCAACCGACGTACGTCGCATCCTCGTTGTAGGGCCAGACATCGAAAGAGACACAGGTTATCTCCGTACCGTCTGCCGTGGTTGAGGTCCACTTCCAATCCGACGACTGCTTTGTTCTTCTTAATGTAGACCGGAAGGGGTATAATTCCCACGCATCCTATCGGATGATCGATGATGCGATTGACGAAAAAAGTGGCGTTTGTCACGAGCTCGCACACCCACGCGGAATCAGGTCTTTGAATGATGGCCCATTGCAAGACGTCGGCTTCTCGGATTCGTTCCAGAAACTCGTCAAAGTCCTTGCTGTTGGCTATGAGACTGGGTTCGTCCAGGTACCGTCCGCAACAGTTACAAGACGCGTGATAATACCTGTACCGATCCGAGTTATTGTTCCTCAACACGAATGCGTAACTGAGGTTAATCTTGAAGGCGGTGGTCTGTTCCTGGAACACGTTCCTCAACGGTGCTTCTAGAACGGTCGTGTCTAGCGTCGTTAATCTGTAATTGTACCTACTCTGGAGAGGACCTCTCGCCACGCATGTCCTTATGGAGGACCAGTGCTCTCGAACGACGTCTAACAAGTTCGTCGACAGAGCGTCTGGGAAGGGAAGACGCTCGGGTGGATCAACGGGGTCTTCGTCGGTGACTAGCGGGTGATGAGGTGGTAGTGGTGGTGGTGGTGGTTGTGTTGGTGCGCACACGTGTTTGATCAAATAGTCACGTCTGACAAAATTCTTTCCGCATTCGGCACACGTGAATGTCTTGGTCTTTCTTTCTTTTTTAAGACGACATGTTGTTCTTACGTGATGCCGCAGATCGTTCCATCTTTCAAACGTCGCTTCGCATTTACACGAGAATTTCGTTTTCTTCGCGCGATCGTCTTGAGAGGGGTCTTCTAAACGAACACCAGAGGGCGCTATCGAATAAGAATGTTCGTTCTCAGACGGGTGACTCTCTAAGTGGCTTCGTAGAGCCGCATACGATTCGAGCACGAGTCCACAGTGACGACATAGATGACGTTTCATGATACCAACGACGTATCTACAACTGACAGACATTGACTCTCGTTATAACATATATACGGTTCAGAACCGTTCGTTATTTATTAAATATTCGAGAGAGCGTTCGTTATGCAAACGGCACCAAGACCGTACGGTGGCGACGTCTGATGGATGGACATTCGTTATGTAAACGACACCAACACCGTACGGTGGCGACCTCAAACGAACGAACAAACGATATCAAGACCATACGGTGGCGACGTCTGATGGATGGATGGACATTCGTTATGTAAACGACACCAACACCGTACGGTGGCAACCTCAAACGTGAATGCTACATCGACACAAAGCGGGTATTTTGGGAAAACAAGCGGTACATTTCGCAGGGAGTTAAGGCGAATATTGCACTTTCGTGAAACGGAAACGGTTTAATACAGTCATTTATTAAGGATTGACTCTACTACGAGTTCCTTCTCCTAGAGGCGACTCACACGAAGGCGATATCGAACGAACTGCGAGTTCCTTTCGTTAAACATAATTCCTTCGGAGGTTTCTTTACGATAAAGAGGACTGACAACTCGCACTATATATATATATATATAATTCTTTACGAGGGATGATAAAGAATCTACGAAGAATTTCTACGACGACAACACGCATCATATTTTTTGTTTCATTTTTTATTATGTTGTAATAATGTCATACATATACGATTCGACTTATAGATGATGATGATGATGATGCTGGGTTTATGGATCTTTATGATCTCGACAGTGACCCCTAGCTTACGATCTGTTATCGATACGGCAGTGGCTAGTATATGAATAACTTGTGGGCTGTTAACCACGACAGAGGTTAGGTAATGTTGATGATTATAAGTCTTTTTCGCAGAGATGTATATATATATATATCAACATAACAAAAAACAATATATTAACGAATTTTCATTTCTACAGAAACGGTTATATTCAATGTTCGTTTCTACAAAGTACGTTTCTACAACGGTTATAATGTTCGTTTCTACAACGGTTATAATGTTCGTTTTTACAATGGTTATAATGTTCGTTTCTACAACGGTTATAATATTCGTTTCTACAACGGTTATAATGTTCGTTTCTACAAAGTTCGTTTCTACAACGGTTATGTTTCTACAACGGTTATAATGTTCGTTTCTACAGCGGTTGTATTCAATGTTCATTTCGATTCCAACTGAAGGTGTCGGCGAACTCCCTTCTGCCAATCCGTCGATGTTATAGTGACGGCTACGTCCTGGCACACGTTGTGAGTTGCCCTCTCGAGTGACAAACGACTGTTTTGACGTTCGAGCGTGATCTTACGACCTATCACCTCTTCGAGGATGACATCGCAGACCTCCTGCGTCATGTCCTCGTTTGGCGTACGTGGCTTAAACACAGCCGGGGTATCGTGCGGTGACACAATAACGGTGGTGTCTGGTAGAACGAACAATACCGGCATCTCGTCATCCGTCGAATCGGAACCGTCGTCTTCCGGTGGGGTTAGAGGACATCCCTCCGGCTGTGGCGATGAAGGCGATGAAGTTGTCGATCTCTCGATCAGGTCTTTATCTCCCGGTTGGACGATTGCTGGCACTTCCACCGCCGGTCTCGCGAAGACCTCCATATAGTCCGCGTCACCGCTCGTCTCGCACGCCTTGTATGCCGTCATTCGCATGCGCGATCTCTTCGTCATCGGCGCTATCCACTTCGGTGTTGCAAAGACGGCTTCATCGTCGTCGCTCGACGCCGTCCTCTTGTACGCGTCTCTGATACGCTGCAAACCACTCTATTGAACAGAAAAAAGATTAGTACATATATGAACCGTATTGTTCAATTAAAAGCTCTCTCACCTTATCTTTCACTCGGTGTCGCCACTGTATACTATTACACGTTGACATTACTTCTATACCCATCCAACTCACGACATGCAAGATCGTGCTGTCTGAAGGCATATCGCTCTCTGAATCTAAATTCGCTATACGAGCCATCTCAGCGCATGCGTATTCCGCAGCGGCTTTCTCTACAGCCTGGTTAAATTGTTGTTCGTTATACATACTTTCAGCACGATTGGCTATTCCGTCTATTCGACGCACCATTTCCATACAGCTATCGCTGTCGTCGTCGTCGCTGCCGCCGCTGTCACCGCTGCTTACTACTATACCAGTGGGTCTGTCCTCCTCCTCCGTCTTATTGTCGTCGTCTGTTATCACAACGAGTGAGTCCGATATCGAAGAAGAAGAAGAAGAGAATAAATCGTTACAACTATTATCCTCTAACCACTTTCTCACCTTTTTGTTTCCGTCGACAGCGGTGGCAGCGGTGGCGGGTGCATCGACGACAGTGGTTGCAGCTTCGTTCTGTCAACAAAGTTACATATTTATGATATTAAGCGTCTCCGCAATGTAATTTACATACTCTCCGGTCACACGCTTCCTGATGACAACCGTGACCTGGCTGCCTCGCAGTGTCGACATCGACTCGTAACGTTGTTCGTCCGTGTCCATCAGCACGTAATCGTTTGCTGTGAAACCTAGAATTTTGACGACATTCGCGTCAAAACAAGTACACCAGCACTCGCACCCGATACTGTCTGACAGCAGTACGCGCAGAGCGAATCTGTTCACGTGCTCACGCTGGTAGCCGTGCACTGCGCAGACGTGGTTGGTGAGTTGTTTGGGACATTTAGTGCAAGCCCTGTAAAACACGTATTTATTTTGAACACCGAGGGCCGCTACTGTTAAAGGCTGCGCAAACACATACCGACCACCGCTTACCTCGCATTGTAACTTCGTCAAAGTCATATCGTCGCAGATCGGGTTTGAGGCAGTCATCTTTGAAGTCGAGTAGAATCGCTTGAAGACAATTGTGATAACTGGGCTAGCGCTGCTGTGTTTATATAGGCCCTTACCAGCTGTTGACAACGCTATTGCGACGCAACGTGTGATGCTTTCACCAGTACAAACGAGTTCGGACTGGTTCTGGTGTTTTTGCTATTGCAAAACAGCGCGTGATGCTGGAATCGGGTTGCAAGTCGCGTGATGTTTTCCCGATGCCTGGTTACAATCTCACATCCGCGTTACATCAGACCCATTTTTACCTGCTGGTGAATTCGAATGAACTTTCTTAGTTGCATAAGTAACTCCCCGAGCGTATTCTGACCCCTTCGACCGTCGTAGGTTAAAGCACCCCAAAAACCCTCTGTACTTCTCACCCATTCCGTCAATTGTCTCTCTCCCGTGCTTAACAGGCGTTTCCGTAAGTATCGATCACGAAATTTCACAGCTACTAGAGCATACATCACGGAACGACGTTGCGTGTTCCAGCTCTCTCGTAAATGACCAAATAGTTATTAGAACCTTTAAAACGAACTGGACGATGCATACTTGTGTTAAAACACGCATTCACTGCATTACATAAACGAGTGCTGTCACCTCGATTTTTTGTCCGTTCGCCAGACGGTCTTATCTGTCAGGACTATAGATAGAACTCCCGTCGCATTCTCGTCAACAATATTTCCCCTATATATACCACTCCCGTCGTGTTCTCGTCATCATCGTCAACATGTTTTCACGAATCATCGCCGAGATAATGTCAATGATCGTCATCGTCATGACGCTAACATACAAATACATGAAATGTTATTGGGCAGATTTAAAGATCGTGCGTCTTGTGACTCGAGAGAAATTCAGCATGGAGATCGATCTTCGGTGAGTTTATTTCTAGTCTATAATGATATGTTGTTTTTTCTTGTATTCAATACTTTGTCGTTGCAAAACTTTAAGAGAGGAGGTATTCGTTGCAGAGTTCTGTCTTCGGTAAGTTTATTGTTAGTCTATAATGATGTGTTGTTTTTTCTCGTATTCGACTATATCTCATTTTTTTGTTTTCTCGCAGCGCTCACTGTCGCCGATGGTGCGAAGTAATGCAAGAACTGAGAGAAGTGAGCTGCCAACGCGCCTTCGAGAGGCTCAGTAAAGACATGTGGGAAAAAAGGAAGGAGGCGGAAAGGAGATCACTGCTGCAACCGTCCGTGTTGACGGCAATGATTCAACAGATGCACGCTCGATCTCTCTGGCCGGCTGTTATGAAGGAACTCACACTGAAGTTTGCCTATAAGAGTACAGAATGTTACGAAAAAGTACTGGAGGAGGAGCATTGGATGATCGAGTACAAAAACCAAACGGTGGACGATCCGAAAGTGATGGAACAAGAGGGTTGGGTGACCGACGACGACGACGACGACGACGACGCCCCGGCTCCGATTCAGCGACCGCCATTACAAATCCGTCGTCGTCGAGGTCGTCGCGGCAAGCCGCTTTGCGTGCGATTTGCACCGCGCTGAACATGAACAATCTAATAACATGAACTTTCAACTTTTGCTTTAATGTGAATTCGCTTTTTTAATCATGTGTATCTTTCTGCTATTAAATTTTGCTTTGTGTCATTAATCATGTGTATCTTTCTACTATTAAATTTTGCTTTGTCATTAATACAAGAACAATCTAATAACATGAACTTTCAACTTTTGCTTTAATGACAATTCGCTTTTTTTATCATGTTTATCTTTCTGCTATTAAATTTTGCTTTGTGTCATTAATCATGTGTATCTTTCTACTATTAAATTTGCTTCGTGCCATTAATACATGTCTGTTGTTTTTTACGTACGTTCTCAATAATATTACACGATCCTTCCTAATACATCACACTCACAAAACAGTTCATTATATATATATATATTTATTACACAATCCTTCCTAATACAACACAAAGTCCAATCACTTGTAAATTTTCCCAACCGCTTTCCGCATACAGCTCGACCAGCCGTCGACTCCAAATCCACGTTAAATCAGTCGCTTCAGTCTACAACAGAACGCAGTTGTTTTTGGTTAGGTATCGAGTTACAACATGCACGCTGTGAATTAAAAAATAACATTACCTTCGTGTCGTCAATTTCCACACGTTTAACAATCGCTAAATCCCATATGAATGCAGCTGTTTCGAATAGGTATCGAGTTACAACACACACACATCGTAATAACGCGCTTCAGTCCATGTTGAAATGAGTCTCCATTCAATTTCAACCACTAAATCCCATATAGGTCAGTGCAACAGAACGCAGTTCGTTTAACAGTCGCTACAAACCATGTTTTCGGCCTACACGGTTGCCTGCCGATAAATGGCCCCGTTCATAGTCCGTCGGATATCAAGTTACGTCAACGCCGACTATAACATCGACTCGAATATAGGGTAGTGTCGCATTAATTGTTACATAATAATAGGGTAGTGTGGGATACGACGATACGCGTGCTGCACGCGCGCGCTCGTCGGTCGCTATAATACCCGCTAGGGTGCTGCACGCGTGCACGCGCGCGCGTCAATCGCTAGATGGCACTATAGAGAGCTGCGCATCCGGCTGCGCGCGCAACCGGATGAAGTTGTGATAAAAGTGAGGTTTGAAAAGCTATAAGGTACTACTTTTGTATATGCCTTTTATGTGAATCACATTCAAATGTTGATTTGTTAATGAGTAAGTTGCTGCCACAACCTTCGCGTCTGTTAGCCATTATTTGCAAGTAGTACTTCAACGTTGACGTGGCAACGTAACTGTCATTATACGTATGTATATATGGATTTATGTGTTTAAATGCATACGTATGTATATTTGTAAGTACCCATATATGTGTTTATGTGTACATGCGCACACATCATGTCAGACACTTAGTCCCTTAATAAAGTATTAATTTTAAATTAACATTGTATATGATTCACATAAAATGCCGCAGGCAAAACCTACGTGATTCATTCTTGTAACGAGAGGATGTCACTAACGGAAAACTGTGTTTAAATGTTACCGGTAACACACCGGCGCCGCATTCACGCACGCACGCACATCCGCCCGCACGCTAGTACACACGCACGCACGCACGCACGCACGCACGCGCGCACGAACTCACACACGCTAGCAGACACGCACTGTCGCCACGTGCACGCTCGCACGCACGCACGCAGGCACACACATACACACATGAAATTTCATAAGGCATTTGTTTTAATAATTCGTGCGCGCTTGTGTGCGTGCGTGCGTGCGTGCGTACATACCGTCATAAATAAATGTATGCATGCATATATGCATATATATATATATATATATATATATATATACATATATATATATATATATATATATATATATATATATATATACATATATATATATACATATATATATATATATATATATATATATATATATATATATATATATATATACATATATATATATATATATATATATATATATATATATATATACACATACAAGCACATACACACATAACCACACGTACACAAACATACACGTAGACACACACACACACACACACACATACACACACACAAACACACACACACACGCACAAACACACACACGCACGCACACGCACACACTAGAATCCACAATTGTGTTCTCGCTCTCACATAAATTAAACAGTACCAGCTTTCCCGTGGGGCAAAACATGCGTATGTGGGAAAGGGTGGGTGAGAGGTATAGTGCAAAATGTATTTTCCCGCAGTCAAGCTTGATGGGAGGGGTGCAAGTCGGGGACAATTGTGCAAGATAACGCTCCTTTCCATTAAGCCAGAAAAATCACCGATTTTGTTGAGAACATTGAGGTGATGCTGTGGTATGCTTGTAGCCCATAGCTGAACCTAATAGAGCATTTATGGGAAAGCAACCCCTATGTCTACTATCAGCAAATTAGTGAATTTAATGCCGACATGATGTCCTGCTGTATTGAAGTATCTGGGACAGTCAACGAGATGTTAGCTATGCTATTTTGATAAATATTTGTGCTATGTATGCATTAAAAATGTAATTCAGGGACGACTTCTTCTTCTTCTCGCCAGTTGGCATGGCAAGCAGACGGTCCCGTACGTGCTGAGCCGGTATCTTTTTGATCCACCTTTAATCCACCTCGTGTTTCTGTTTCTTTCTTTGTTGATCATCTTTGTTCCATCACAGTCAATGATGCAACTGTTTATGTCTGCATGGTCGTACCGTCGTTGAGTATCTCGTTCCCGGAATTTTTTTTTCTCCGTTTATCGCCAATGTAGTTGTGAATGCTGCTCTTATAATAACCATACCTTTGGATTTGTCTGTGTTCTTATCCTTTCTTTCCTTGGTCTTTCCTTTATGATCTTCTTTATAATCCAAATTGGGTACTCACATATTGTAATGCCTTGGTGATGTTCTCTAATTCTTGGTGGTGTGCTCCATCACGTTACTGCACATATACAGTATTCTTTTGATGACACCCAGTGTCTGATGTAGCCGATGGTGATAACAAAAGTTCACATATGGGTGTTGGTAAAGAGAGACACTACATCGTTGTATATGAAAGTTTAGTATAATGATTTTTGGAAGTGCACGTGTCGAAACCTGCTTGCATACTAACTGGAGGGCGGAAGAAAAGCTAATCGTCCCAGAATTCAGTTCAATATGAAGGTTACCGAAAGTAGACGAACTGTAAATAATTGCGATTAGAAGAAAATAGTTAATTCACTATTGTCTACCAACTTGATAAACATTTTCACGAACACAAAATTATATTCCTGTACACATGCGTAGAAAGAATGTGCAATCTACCAGCTAAGCTGATGTGTTGCAGGTGCAGTGATCATGGAATGTTCAGACTACAACGGCCAGAAACGTCGAGTCTTACGCCGCCCTTCATCTAAACCTGTTGGCATATATATTGAAGACGACCTGCTTTTGTGGACAGAAAACTCACCACCAAGGTAGTAAATACATATCTCTCTCCTCTCTCTCTCTCTCTCTCTCTCTCTCTCTCTCTATATATATATATATATATATATATATATATATATATATATATATATATATATATATATATATATATATATATATATATATATATCTCCGTATCACTCCTTTCATTTTAGCTTTGTCTTTCTCCCAGTATTTATCTATCTTCCTCCATATCGCATACACTCCACCTCTTTCGCACTCCCTGTCTGTACCCCTTTGTCCACCCTACTCCGTACCTCCCTCCTTCACCCCTCTTTCTAGTTAATTGACGCTGACCAACATATCATTTGTCTTTCAGGTTGTATTCAGCCCACTTTAATGATAACGTCCCTCGCATGATTGAGTTAGAGACCAAGGCGTATGTAGCGGTGGAGAGGTGTCAATGCCCACGTAAGTATCCGAATTGTTTTGTTCAGCAACAACTAGCTTTTACAGCATCAAGATAAATGATACAATCAACTATTTATCTTGCAACAGTTCAGCGTGTGTCTCGACACGTGGAGTTATATCGTACATATATTTACAATGAATATCCAGTACTTTAACCTTCAAAATTGCACTACACAAATGTTTACGAGAATTGACTTGTAATTGTTCGTATTGTATTTACAAATGAACTATGCAAGTGGTAACGCAGTGTTGATGTGTTTGTGTTATTATTTCGTAGTGATTGGACGGTATGTTATCGACCCACCAATGAAGACGGACATGTCAATTCGCCTGAATGACGCCGACAACGAGACATGTCTGGCTCTGTCCGACATGGACTTCTACACGTTTGATGCAAGAAAAGAGCGCTGGTTCCCACGTCCACAGAACAAATGTCTGTTGTCTGGACTAGTCATCAAGAGATGTGTGCCGGCCAAGATGAAGACGTCATTCACTGTCACAATCACCGGACATCACCTCGAATGTTCCACGGCCCACTTCAAGGTGGCGGTGCGACAAACCAAGCGGTCATCCTGTCACCTCGCTGGGCTGTACAGAATCTGTAAATGGAGCGGCGCCGTCGAAGCTGGAGGGCTGACCACGTGTGTCGCCGCCTGTCGGTGTGACGGAGACGACTGCAAACACCTGACTATCCACATTCCCAAGCTGTACGAGGACTGGAAAATATGTGAAATCAACGTTAACTAAATGTAAATGACAGCATGCAGAACAACGACATGGTGTTTTGACAAATGACATATTATCAATTGATGATAATGTAACATGTTGCTTTTCACTTTGAAAAACCCACATCAGTTGAACAAAATAATAATAATAAATTATATATATATATATATATATATATATATATATATACATATTTGGTTTATTGTATATATATATATATATATATATATATATATATATATATCAATTAAAAGATGATGTGTATATATATATATATATATATATATATATATATATATATATATATATATATATATATATATATATTAGATACCTGCCTCTTTGATATCTACATTATCTCTGACCCAGGTATTAGTATTTGTCAGAGTTCAGCTTCAACTAAGCATCCTGTACCTTTACATATAATATCAACATCTATGTTGGTGAATTTCGTGTTAATGTGTTCAAATATAACGTTAAATCATAGCGTGCGAGCAGCTATTGTGTGAAGGAATGATTTACCGCAGCACGATATGTACTCCTCATTGATGTAACTTGCATAAGTGTTGCACTTGAGGTCCTAAAGCTATGCGTGTGCATGTTACTTCAAGTCGCCGGGTACATTGTTACAATGTGTGGAAACACTTTTATTCAGAGTGACGTGGCACATATGGTAGCGTTGAATTACCACATATATTTACTTACTAGTACTGCGTTAATAATTAACGAACACGTGGCTTGTGTGGTTTGCATTTGTTTATTTCTACTTTATCTCACGACTTGTGGTGTTTGACACGTTGTGTGTGTGTAGTTGTTTACAACATAGAGTTCATTCCCTGGCAACAACAACATGTAATTGAACATATATCCTACTGATTCCCCTGAAACATAGACAAATATTCATCCTTTCAGATCAAACATATGGTGTCCATTGATGTACCAAGTGAACTCATTTGTTGTTCTGGTCCGGAATTTAGATTACTCTCCGAACATGTTATGAAACAGCTAAGAAAGAAATGTCCAAGATAAAAAGTGACTTTCTCTTTATGAATGTTGCTGCTTATGTCGGCGGCCAAAACCATTGTAGTTAGTGTATTAACTACTACAATTTGTGACTAGAAAGTAATTACGTGTCATCGCAAATTTATTGCGAACGTTTTCCTGTTTGTGTGTGGAATAAAGGTGAAACGACCATTTTATTGTCTTGACCATCCACTGCTGCATCGTCTCAAGTGGATTAGCCATACATTAGTGTACTGTGTAAGAGGCCGCTCACCATTCGATCGTCATTTACCTATTATATTTTACAAAATATTTTTATTTTTAGACACCTCTCCTCCCTGGATCAGTACTTTAAAATGTTGAACATTGTCCAGATTGAAAAACATTATTGAGTTTCCAATGTTAGAACAGTGCATTTAATGACCATCAAGGTATGCTTACAAACATCTACCATCTATGATAATGTTCAAGCTTTATCTTTTTTTTTAAACTCGATGGAGTTATATTGCTTTCACGAAGTAATGAATGTCCAAGATGTCGGACAGTGTTACAGTTCCGCGCGGTTATAGGTTATACAATTTTACTATTTAAAACAATATATTTATTAAACATTTAGTATGCGTGTTTGGAACCCCATCCCCTTTAGTACGCTTCATACGAAAGCGTAAATGTCGATATTTGTGAACAGTCTCTAATGCTTCTTTGTTTCACCTGTGTTGCATCTTATGCTACGTCAAAACAGCGTCTTAATATCACGCACTTTATTGAACGTTCCCGTAATTAGGGCTTAAAGCGGATACAACATTATTCATCAACTCCTTGCTAGATCACGCCATGCTGGAAGGGGCGCGCAAGTAGTCCGAGATGCGGAATGTCAATTACTCCGCAATAGCTTACTCATAGGCAACGGCTAATAGTCCACGATGCCACACTCCTCCCTTGTACTTCACAGCTACTGTGCCATATGAACCATAGTGACCACATTAGCTTAATGTCACATTTGCACTACAATAATGTCACTCGTTGCTGTGAAATATTGAGAGTATTAACATTAAAAATCTCCATTAGATTAATGTCACTTGAATTACTTATTAATTAAAGTCTTTGAAATAAACAGGAGGACGTCTTTCACAGTGGACTTCACTGCCGTTGTTTCTTCTTCCTCGGTCACTGCCTGCGACGGTGCGTCAATTTGGCCTGCCTCGGGTAAAGGGGCCATCTGCGACTCTGCAGGGTCGGTCAGTGCACGCTGCTCTGTATCAATTGTAGTCGATACATTGTCACAGTCGGTTTTCCTCCGAATGTGATCCTGGTAGACGAATGACACAATTGTTGTCATCCAATTTCACGCGGTAGGAAACTGGACCCGACTTTTCTTTTACAATGCCAGATAACCAGTCGGGTTTACCACTGAAGTTTCGTGAGTACACTCTATCACCGATTTCAATAGAGCATTCATGAGCATGCTGATCTTGTTGTTCCTTTTGATAACGTTGCCTTCGCTGTACCCTCTGCGACAAACTTGGATGCAGAAGGTCTAGATGTGATCGTAGTCGTCGACCCATCAATAATTCAGCAGGAGATTGGCCAGTCGTTCCTTGTGGTGCGTTGCGATATTGCAGCAGGAAACGAGCCAGTTTCGTCTTGAGACTTCCTTCCCCATTTTATCAAAACCACTTTTGAAAGTCTGCACAGCCCTCTCTGCCAATCCATTCGAGGCTGGATGGTATGGTGCAGATGTCACGTGATGAATTCCATTCTTCTCACTGAACTCTGCGAATTGTTCACTTGTAAACGACGTAGCGTTGCCGCTTACTATCATTTCCGGTAACTGAACGATACACGCAACATGTCAATGGTTGTTTGTGAACTGGTTGATGCCACTGGATATATGTCCAACCATTTTGAGTGTGCGTCCACTATTATCAACCACAGTTGATTGTGATACGGTCCCGCATGATCGATATGTATTCTCGACCATGGACGTTCCGGCCACTCCCACGGATGTAGTGGTGCTTTGACTGGAGCGTTCTGGTTAACTTGACACATGTGACAATATTTAACTTTATCCTCGATGGCTTGATCCAATTTAGGCCACCATAATGTAGCTCGCGCTAAACCTTTCATCTTTGTCATTCCCGGATGACACGCATGAAGCGCGTCCAACGATTGTTGATGCCCTGGTGGTGGGATAATCACTCTACTTCCCCATAGTAAGCAACCATCTTGAATGCTAATTTCATTTTTACGAAATAGGGTTTGAATGTCTCCATAGGAGAACTATTGGGCCATCCCTTCATGGTATAGAGCAGCACTCGAGACAGGACTGGATTAGTTCTTGTCCATTGTTTAATCTTTGCCGCATCCAGTGGTGTATTTTCCAGTCGTTCCAACATTTGGATCACATCTCCTGGAACTGGAATCACGCTAGGATATGAAGGGAAAGGTAGTCGACTTAGCGCGTCACTGTTCCCATTGTCCTTTCCTCCTTTCTACACTAGTCGGTGCTTTTACGCGGCTAATGTTAACACCCAACGTTGCATGCGTGCTGATGCCATAACTGGCACTCTTTTGTTTTCACCAAGTAAGCCAAGCAATGGCTTATGGTCACTTGTGATTTTGAAACTTCGACCGTATAGGTGCTGATGGAACGTCTTGATTCCAAATATGATAGCTAGACCTTCCTTGTCCAAATGAAAGTATTTCTTTTCCGCTGGAGCTAGTGTTCGTTAAACAAAACCAATTGGTCTTTCCGAACCATCTTCCATGACATGAGATAGTACTGCTCCCACACCATATGGTGAAGCGTCACATGACAGGATCAATTTCTTGTCCAGGTCATAATGTACCAACAATGTTTCTGAACACAGCTGTTGCTTAGAAGTGTCAAAAGCCTTATGTTGCGGTGCATTCCAACTCCAGGGAATTCCCTTCTTGAGCAGATCATGAAGTGGGGCTAGCACAGTTGACAGGTTTCGTAGATATATGTGTTAATAATTTATGATACCTAAATAGGCTCTCAATTCTGTTACATTAGTCGGGGCTGGGGCATTCTGAATAGCTTCTACCTTTGCCTTACAAGGTTGTATTCCTTTCCCACTGAGAACATGTCCCAGGGCAACATTTTTCTCCTTCATGAATTGACATTTGCTTCTCTTCAGGCGCAATCCAGCCTGATATATTTTCTCTAACACGAGAGCCAAATTCTTCAAATGTTCCTCATCATCTTTCCCTGTAATTATGACATTATCCAAGTATGGAGCCACGTCTGTCATTCGTTGGAAAAGACATTCCATTATTCTCTGGAATATTCCAGGAGACGAAGACACTCCACATGGCAATCTCTGATACTGGAACAAACCACGATGTGTGTTGATTGTCACACATTCACATGGTGACTCATCCAGTAGTATTTGCTCGTAAGCATGGCTTAAATCGAGTTCTTAATATTTCTTTCCTCCCTCTAACTTCGCGAAAAGTTCATCCACCTTCGGAATTGGATAAGAATCCATACGTCTAGCCTTGTTCCCTGTGAGTTTGTAATCTCCACAAATTCTCACAGAAGAATCCGATTTCACGATTGGTACGATCGGCGTAGCTCAGTCGGAGAATTCAACTGGCTTAATTGTACCCTCGTTTTCCAGCCTCCCCAGTTCAGCTTCAATTCCCTTACGAAGAGCATATGGAACTGGTCTACTTCGCATGAACACTGGTGTGGCGTCATCTTTCAAGTGTATTGACGCTTTTATTCCTTTAAGTGCACCAAGTTCATCGTTGAAAACGTGTTGATAACGTTGTAGAACATCATTTAGTGCCGACTGATTTGTCGATGACATATTGTGTAACTTGGCTTGAATATCCCGCCAGTTTAGCCGAATTTAACGCAGCCAGTTTCTACCCAAGAGATTTGGTCCTCCAGAAATGACCAACAATGGTAACACGTGCTCGCGATTTTGGTAATTCACCGAGACATCTATCTCACCCATAGGGATGATTTTCTCGCCCGAGTATGTTCTCAGAATCGTTTGTGTCTTCTTTAACACTGTACTGTTCTTCAATTGACGGTAAGTGTTCTCATTGATTACATAAACAGTTGCCCCTGTATCAATTTCTAAGTCAATCATTTGATCTTGAATCATGAACGATTCAATGATTCGGTCCTCTCTTTTCCGTCCATAGCAGCTGTCAATTGTATACATTGCATAACTCTGCTCATCACCTCCCCCTCTTGTAGAAGATGAGTTTTGGATTGTGATTGTGACGTCATACTTCGCCCTTTTCCTACACGCCATTTATGTTCAGGGTGTTTCACAAATGTTTCACTTTGTTGTTGGCTCGATCTACACACTGGTTTAATGTGGCCTGTTTTCCCACAAAGATTACAAGTTGCGTTTTTGAACCAACACACACATGGGTTGTGTTTTCTGCCACAACGGTAACAAGTAGTTTTCTTGTTATCACCAACATAGTTGTTGTTGTTACTTTGTAACTTGTGAACGGTGCTTGCTTGTGCTACCTGTGACAAATCATGCACATTTTTCGCAGCTGTCTCATATATAGCTTCGAAAGTTACTATTTATTTGTAAACTCATGCCCGTGCAGTCTATTCACTGGAAGTACGCGGTGCAGTCTATTCACCAGAAGTACGCGGTGCAATATATTCACTGGAAGTACGCGGTGCAGTCTATTCACCAGAAGTACGCGGTGCAGTGTTCATTTGAAGTGCGGTGGCTCAGTTCGCCATTTGCAATTTTCGGTGAAGTCGAAAATGTAACTTTTTTTGCTTCAACAGTAGTCAATTCGGGGCTGATTTCGAGCCAACTTCCTCGTCGCCAATTATGTTGCATCTTATGCTACGTCAAAACAACGTCTTAATATCACGCACTTTATTGAACGTTCCCATAATTAGGGCTTAAAGCGGATACAACATTATTCATCAACTTCTTGCTAGATTACGCTATGCCGGAAGGGGCGCGCAAGTAGTCCGAGATGCGGAATGTCAATTACTCCGCAATAGCTAACTCATAAGCAACGGCTAATAGTCCACGATGCCACAACCTGTCAAATAGTACACCTCTAAGATCGTCAGTGCGGTGAAGTTTCTTGATTACACCAAACGTCGTCCGAATAAATAGCATATTTTTAAAACAGTAAACGTACGTTAAGAAGCCGTCCATATCTGTCGACATTTACCTATTCGAACAAAACCGTACTAAGTGACATGGTTAAGGCCCGCAAATGGTTTATATTGTATAACCAGTCACATATCCGTGGAAAACAGTTATGAAGATAAGACTAGTGACAAAGAAGAAAGGGAAACAAAAATAGAAGACCGTTATCGGTGCCAGCCTCCCCCCCCGTTATGCACTGCGGCATTATGACGTCACAACCTCTTAATTGGGCATTCTCATTGGTTGTTGGTTTCATTTCGCAAGCAGAAAGGTTATTTCCTGTTACCTGTATTGCTCTTATTTGTTGTTTTAAATTACCTTGATTATCGTCCACGTGTATCGACTACAATATCCCCTAGTGAATAATGGAACTCCAGTGTTCTGATTAATCGGTTTAATTACCTTGGTTATCGTCCACTTCCGGCGACCATAGCGTTTTTGTTGGCGTGTGTGTTATATTGGAATTACGAACCAGTCCCTGCCTTATTACGGAGCAAGGAACTGGTGGGAAATTTTAAAAGGAAGTCAACACCTGTATTCGTCTTAGAGTCGGTGATATACTGCAGGAAGCTGTTTGTCAAGACACTCGAGTAGCCAACCAGTCACTAGAAAGGGAAAAAATACGTTTGTTGCTGCTGTTCACTCGTCATTGATTCTGAACAGAAATTAAATGTTCGTCGACACAACAATACTAAGTTGTTTACATTTAGCTGAATGTAATTATTATTACGTATACATGACATTAATACTGATTACATGTATGATAATTTCGTTACCGTTCTCATTGTCGTGACAATGCATAACGGTTAGCGCAATTATTTATGAGTGGTAAAAATACTATCAGATTCAGTAGGCCTTGAAAACTTGAACATGCCTGTAGAGTCATACACCGAGTCACGCAGCTCCCGGCCTGCAATGGTGGTGGAAATGGGAGGGAGGAATATACAACTGATAGTTTTCTGGGACTTCCTTGTGGACTGTTACCTTGTCGTGGTAAGGAGGCTTGTGTACCCCTATGACCCTCTGAGCTATACCGGAGGGAGGCAACTCCTGGCAGGTCCAACCATACCGGGCAGGTCTGGGGCGAGTGGTCAGACAAAGCACAGTCCAGCCACATCTCTTGATCATGGAGCCCGGGAGGAAAATGGTCTACGACCACTGCTGAAAACTTGTGGGCACAGCGGCTTGGGCTAATCACCCACTCAGTTGTTATTGAAATCGATTACAGAAACCGAAACCATGAATACTCAACCACACCTCGATCTGAGCAAAGCAGGCTGTCCTGAAAGGGTGCGTATGAATCCCTTGGGTGAAAGCCGACAGGAAGCCCAAGGTAGGAAGAGTCTGCTACAGCTCAAGTCAAAAATTAGAATTGGATGTTGGAATGTCAGGACACTGTACCAGGCAGGAAAACTGGCACAGCTCGCCAAAGAAATGAGAAGATACAAGCTGAGCATCATTGGAGTCTGTGAAAGCAGATGGAACACCTTTGGGAAGGTTACAACTAGCTCTGGAGAAACTTACTTGTACTCTGGGAATGAGAGAGAAGAAGATGCGCACACACATGGAGTAGGGCTGCTCCTCTCAAAGGATGCAGCAAAAAGTCTCATCGAATGGGAACCAGTCTCGGAGAGAATCATCACAGCCAGGTTTACATCAGAAGGTCGGAACATCACCATTATACATTGCTATGCACCAACCAACTCTGCTGAATTTGAAGAGAAAGAGACCTTCTACCAACATCTACAAACAGTCACCCAACAACTACCGAAGAGGGGTATCCAAGTTGTTATGGGGGATATGAATGCCAAGATTGGAAAGGATAATGACAATTGGAAAGGCACAATGGGGAAAGAAAGTCTGGGACAGATGAATGAGAACGGTCTCCTGTTTGCAGATTTATGTACTCTCAATGAACTGATAATCGGAGGAACTCTCTTTCCACACAAGCCTACACACAAAGCCACATGGATATCCCCAGATCTAAAGACGGAAAACCAAATTGACCACATAACAATCACCAAGAAATGGAGGAGAGTGCTTCTAGACGTCAGAGTGAAAAGAGGAGCTGACATTAACTCCGACCACCACCTCCTTGTGGGTGAATTTAGGATGAATCTAGCAGCAAAGAAGAAGACGGATAACAAGGTACAAAGAAGGTTTGAGATAAGAAAACTTCAAAATACTAAAATACGACAGGAACTGGGAATCACACTACGGAACAGGTTCCAAGCATTGGAAGAGGGAAAATACCAGGAAAGAAACAAAACAGTTAAAAAGAAGACAAAGAGGGACAATAAAACATATGTCGAAAAACTAGCAAACGAGGCTGAGATCGCAGCTAGGCAAAACAACTCCATAGAGTTATACAAGATCACCAGACAGCTAGCAGGGAAGAGCAAGAGCACTAGTCGCCCCATCAGGGACAAACAGGGAAACCTTCTCACTAAGGAATCTTTACAGTTACAACGCTGGAAAGAATATTTCCAAGATATCTTGAATAGGCCTCCACCAGATTCAATCCCAGACATTGAAGAAACAAATGAAGACCTTAACATTAATTGTGGTAGGATATCCAAAGAGGAGATCAAGAGAGCCATCAAAAAGCTGAAGCTAGGCAAAGCACCTGGAATTGACAATATACCATATGATGTCTTAAAAGCTGATATTGGGGCCACCACAGACGTTTTATACAGCGTGCTAAATGAGATCTGGGATAAAGAGGAAATACCAACTGAATGGAAGACAGGTATGCTAGTTACAATCCCCAAGAAAGGCAACCTCAGTGAATGTAAGAACTGGAGAGGGATCATGCTTCTATCAGTGCCCAGTAAAATTATCTGCCGTATCATCCTGGATAAGAAGTTAAGAAAGGAACAAGCTGGCTTTAGAAAGGATAAATCCTGCACAAATCACATTGCTACACTCAGGATTATCGTTGAACAATGCATTGAATGGCAGAGCTCCCTTTACATAAACTTTGTGGACTTCGAAAAAGCATTTGATAGTATAGATAGGACAGTTCTATGGAAGCTCCTGAGGCATTATGGTTTACCTACAAAATGTGTAACCCTAATAAAGAACATATACGAAGGTTTCACTGGTCATGTCATCTTTAGTGGACAAGTTTCAGAAGGCTTCCAGATTGGAACTGGAGTACGACAGGGCTGCTTGCTATCTCCACTGCTCTTTCTCATAGCCATAGACTGGACAATGAAAAAATCCACATAACACCATCGTACTGGGATCCAGTGGAACTTGTTCTCACAACTAGAAGACTTGGATTTTGCAGATGATCTAGCACTACTCTCAGAAACCCATAAACACATGCAACAAAAAACAGAAAGGCTTCAAGAAAAAAGCAGCCAACTGGGTCTTAAGATCAATGTGGGAAAGACAAAGGTGATGAAAGTCAACAGCAGATCCTCCGAACCCATCTCACTAGAAAGTGGTACTGTTGAGGAAGTACAAGACTTCATCTACCTCGGGAGCAACATCAGTACAAATGGTGGAGCTGACAAAGATGTGGAGCTACGCATCAATAAAGCTCGCCATGCCTTCAGAACCCTACGCCCTGTATGGCTCTCTTCCCAACTATCCATAAACACTAAGATCCGCATTTTTAACACCAACGTTAAACCAGTTCTTCTCTATGGCTGTGAAACGTGGAAAACTACTCAGTCTCTCAACAACAAACTCCAAGTCTTCATCAACAGTCGCCTCCGATACATCCTTAAGGTATGGTGGCCTAACAAAATATCAAATAAAGAGCTCTTGAAGAAAACCAAACAGGAAGATATAAGCACTACAATCAAGAGGAGAAAATGGAGCTGGATTGGCCACACACTCAGAAAAGATCCAACAAATACAACCAAACAAGCACTGGATAATAACCCACAAGGAAAGAGAAGACAAGGAAGGCCAAAAAGCAACTGGAGACGCTCCACACTACAAGATCTTGAAAAAGTGGGGGTCACCTGGCAAGAGGCCAAAGCTATAGCCCAGAAGAGAGTGAGGTGGAGAAACATTGTTGACGCCCTATGCTCCTGAAGGGGCCAAGATGATTAAGTAAGTAAGTAAGTAAGTTTTCTGGGAACCAAGGCAGAGAATGAAATGCTAACCCTTCAGATATTCCAGAATGAAGGGGAACCCAAGATAATAGACTTTTCACTTGTGGGGTCACTGGGAAGATAACCTGGTGGATAATTACAATTACCACTAATCACTCTCTCATTGCTAATGTTTACTCCCCGAACGAGCTTCCCCCCATCCCACCCCAAACAGTGCCAACACAACAACTCATATGTATGTACGCATGCCAGTTCATACGTGACTGTGCGCTGAGAAAACGTGACGTGTGTGCCACTACTGGCCAATCCGTGTTATTGATCTACCGTTTTTATATTAGTTTGCACTGTTGCTAAATTTCTGACAACGACTCGCTACTGGCTGCATTTCAGTGTGTGTCCAGCGCGGAGATGCCCACATAGCGACTGTACTGCGAAGGTAGTGCACATGTACTACAGTCTCAAGGAAGTATCTTCCAATTGTAGGCAAACTGCTGACGGGAGAAGGTCAACCGGCGAAGAAGGTGATACCATTACTCATGTAAAACACACAACTTCGTCGTTGGAGGTGACTTAGTGATCAGGACGACAAATCGAAATTCAAATCCTTTTGCTCTCCTTTCGAAGCCTGGGCGATTTTGTTAGTCGAATTCCCTCAACTGTGTACGTGGCTGCAATAGAATGTAGCGCATTGATGTGGTCGGATAGCCTTTGCGAGCAATGACAGCGTGAATGCATGGTTCATACAGATGTTGTGGATAGAACAGGTCTGCCCGGGAATCAGTAATATATAACAAGTACCAAGTTACAATGCATCGATGGATGTCTCTGTAGTAATGTTGTGCATCCTGACATTTTGTAAATATTGTTATCGTAGCAGTCACTTTCGAACTACCAGTTTATCCAATCCACAGGAGGGAAATTTTTGCTAATGTCACCAACGCATGTAGGTAAGTAGGTAGGTAGGTAGTTAGATATGTAGGTAGCTAAGTACGTAGGTAGGAAGGTGGGCAGATAGGTAGGTAGGTAGATAGGTAAGTCGGTAAGTAGGTTGGCAGATATGTAGATCGTTAGGTATGTAGGTAGCTAGGTACGTAGTTAGGAAGGTGGGCAGATAGGTAGGTAGGTAGATAGGTAAGTAGGTTGGCAGATAAGTAGGTATATATGAAGGTAGGTAGGTAGGTAAGTAGTAGTTAGGTAGGTAGGTATGTAGGTAGGTAAATATATAGGTTGGAAGGTAGAAAGGAAGATATGTATGTATGTATGTATGTATGTATGTATGTATGTATGTATGTATGTATGTATGTATGTATGTGTATATGAATGTATGAAGTAGGTAGGTATGAAGGAATGTAAGTAGGTAGGCAGGCAGGTAAGCAGGTTTGGGTGCAAATACAAATGCTTAAAACTATTCAAATGCAAATGCGAGTGTTTGAGAAGATTCAAAAGCAAATACAAATGTCTCAAATGATTCAAATGTAAATCCATTTATTTGTATGACTGAAAAATGCAACAAAATATATACCAATCTTCTTCAACTTTATTAAACAAAGTTACACACAACACATGCTTTATTACTAAATACAATTTTAGTAATCAATAACATATATTACACTCAAAGGAAGTAAGTTCATGTAAGAACACAACAAGTGATATATTAAATTACGGAAAAACAGTGGATTTATTCAAGTTGGGAGGCTTCTTTCCCCCATAAAGGAAATGAGTAGGCTGCTGTCTTTAATTGTCCGATCTCTGTAAATAAGCCACATCAGAAAGATAATGATATAATATATTAATGGTGTGGCACATTTGCTTAGTAAGAAGTCCTTGGGCTTTACTGTCTGCAACATATACATAGCGCTTGGTGGAGAGAAAAAATATATTGACATAATTACTCAAATAAAAAAACAGTTAACATATAATGTTATTCATTGCGAAAAATGTGTGGTGGCGTGTGGTATATGGTGATTATGGTAATTACGGTTATATTTGGCAGGCTTAGTCTTAGTGCCACTGTCTGTCTGATAATGATATTTTTTGGGGTGAGAGCAAAGCAATCCAAATTATTAAATGTGATGCATCATTTTAAGATGATTACATTATAAATAGTGTTTAAATCAAGATAGATTGTAAGTACCAAAATATGTGTGACAATTGTGGCCATGGTTTCCAAAAGACTGTCTGAACTCACTGATTGGATTCACATATAAGCTTAGCATAGATGATCACACAGACACTACCAACTGGGGTGGGTTGGTCATTCAGTTAGCCAGGCAGGAATTGAAGGGCCTTCTAAAATAGCATGTCCATTGGTAGGGAGATAAGTTGACTGCTAATCATGCCTTCTGCGAATTTGTCAAAGATAAATGTTTGGGGCTGGCAACTTGCAGCCAAGTGAGACATTTGCAGTAAAGGCGTCAACTCTTTTGATTTAAATGTAAATGTGTTTGATTCAAATGCAAATGCAAATGTTTTGATTCAAGTGTAAGTACAAATGCGGAGCAGTAGACGACACTGCATTTAAAAGCAATTGCAAATGCGACATTTTCAAGTGGAAATGCATTTGCCTTTGAACCCAAGCCTGGCATGCATGTTAGTATGAATGTATGCGTCGTCTCTGTATGCCACTACTGGTTGCTCCGTGTTATTGATCTACTGTTTGATGCTTGCTTGCACTTGTTCAGTTTATGACAGCGACTCGCTACTGTCTGCATTTCAGAGTGTGTCCAAAGCGGAGAGGCCCACGGAGCAACCATACTGCGAAGGTAGTGCACAGGTACCACTGTCTCAAGGAAGTATATTCCTTGTAGGTAAACTACTGACCGAAGAAATCCAACCGGTGTAGAAGGTGAGACCATTATTTATGTAAAACACTGTGGTTCACTTTGTGGTCAGAACGATGCATCGAGGTTCAAATGCAATGGCCGCTGTTCACGTTAACGACGAATGAGCGCTTGGCTTCAGTTCTGACGCGTCAAAATGGTTTAAATGCTTTCGATCGAAATCGAAGGGCCGGTGGGTGTACACAAGAATAAATAGTAACTCTCAATCAAACATTTTGCTATGTCAGAACTGGGCAAGTTTAGTAAACAAAGGCGAAGACATGTTGCATAAGTTGAATACATTAAGCAGCTCGAAGAAAAGAAGATAAACCTTTCTTAGACATACCCACAAAATAGTACTTAAATATAACATCCATTATATGTTACACCATATTATAAAGGAATTACCTAAACCTATTCAACTTATCGTTCAAATGGAGACAACATTGCAGATCAGTCTGAACTTATGCAACGTTAAAACTATGTTTCGGATTATTTTCTGCGTGATTTGGTGAAGATATATCTAGATGTAGGCATTATGGACATA
This sequence comes from Lamellibrachia columna, assembly GCA_963662155.1. NCBI lineage: Eukaryota > Metazoa > Annelida > Polychaeta > Sabellida > Siboglinidae > Lamellibrachia > Lamellibrachia columna. Next base: position 39,641,057 of record OY759268.1, read on the forward strand.
ATTAACTTAGATACGTTGTATATGCCAGAGTAATGAGTGTTGTGTAAACTAGTAAGGAAGTTATATTAAAAAACAATAGCCGGGTTGTTCAACGTTGGAAGATCGTATGACTCCTTGCACTGCCCCGTCAAATGTTGGCAAGGAAGTGCCAATTACAACGACAACGTCACGCCCAACTGTCGGTTTCTCGAAGCGTTCGTACGGTACAAATGATCTGATGTGGACGTTTGATGTTTGACTTAACACGTAAAATCGTAAAAAAATCATGTGTGGCTGTGCTAAAAATTGTACATAACTACGAACTCCTTTGTTCTGAGTTAGGTAATCAACGTAAAACGTCCACATAGTTAAATTCGTAATACCCCCCGGGGTAAGCCAAATACATGCGAAAACGACGGTGATGCGAGGGAATTTATGACATAGATATATGGCTACCGAGTACGGATTTGCTTGTTCTATGAAGTTCAGCGGAGATTTTGCGATATCGTTAGGATGAATTCAGCACCACCAGTGACACAAAATGATGATCACACCAGGTGGTTTAAGACATCCAGTGATCATCTGCCACAAGCATTCAGTCCCGATTCCAGTTGATGTACATGTGCCGGTCTTCCCCACACTGTTTATACGTATCTCGTTAGAGAGTTGGAAAATGCAGGCGCGTTGGCACTTATTGTCGTGGCTGGGTTAGCTCCCAACACGAGTCACTGCGCCATCGAATAAAAGACTTCCGTGCATTTACCTAGCTTTTGTTTTCCGCGTGAAGGCTAAAGATGGCAGCAGAAACGTTGAACAAGTAAACTTCAGTAGCTGTGATTAGAAGAAAATGTTTCTTTCATTGTGCTTCGATGTATAATTATTTTCACAATGTTGGGTTCTAAGTTCTAAATCAGTTCCCATCAACGCGATGTGCGCACATTTTTGGCTCGTGATAGATTTGCCTTTGGTCGTTTCGTTGTGATGTGAGATGTTTCACTTACGGATTACCAATTATTTTTAGCGGAACGTGTGATGGTTCGGTTGATTGAGACGTGTGTTTTTCGAAGCTTGTGGCAGGTTACCGTTGACCTTAATGAATTATGGATAGCACAATGCATCATGTAGCGCTTGTAGTCGCAAGTCGAATGACAATAAGCGACGTGCTCTGAGGGTGTCATGCCGACATCAACAACACTCAAGCAAACAATTCGACTGTTTTGGCAGCATTTGCAGTCCCGTCCTCGGGTGTTTGCGGGGCTGGGGAATTTAGATATTTGTTTTGACTGAAACGCACGCACCAAGTGGTGGTTTCCTCAACTATCGCTCTCAATATGCTGTAATTGGCGAGAATATATTGTTGGTGAATTGTTGATATCCCCAGGCCATGATACAAAAATTAATATGTCATAATATTAATGAGTTACAAAAGAGCACTTTTATTTCCAAAGGTAGTACGTGTTTTAATATATTTAATGTGCCCATTGATTTGATTATTTGCTTGTTAATCGTAAGAGCCTGGAAACGTTGATTAGGCATATTAAAAATCATGTATTTTGATATATTTTATTTAGTCTTACTTCACTAATATTTAGCCATTCAATAACTTTAGTAAGTTCTTATTTTATTAAGGAGTATATAATTGTATTACGTGTACTCTAATTCGCCCGTTGCCGAGAATAGAATGTTGTTGCTGACCAGCAATGGCCCCTTTGACAAAACATATTGATTGGTTCTGTATGTAGCCTGTTGCGCCGCTAAGGAAACATGGTAAACTTATGGTTGATTAAGCTTACCCTCAATCGGCTTCTTCTTTGCAGGATCATATATAACCCACGGCTTACTCAGCGAGATGTTTTGTCAGAGAAAGTTTCACTCTATGAAACATTTGTGTGCCTGCGATAAAATGTTCGAATCGGTTCAACAATATGCGAATCTAGCTTTGTTGAGTTATGGACCTGAGCAACAAAGCAGTGTACGTATGACATTATATCTTTGTAAATTGAAGCTGTTAGCTACATTATATACAAATGCTAGGTGTACATAACTCAACTGTTGTTGTAATTAGTGTACTAAATTAACTTAAACTGATCAGACGTGAGATGTATTTTAGTCCGTACCTCAACACAATTCGATTTTCATGTTGATTTTACCGTCTCAACAATTGTTCAACCGATTCGAAAATGTAATCGCATCAACTGATGTGGTGTAATATGCGCCGGTCTATGACAAGACGTATCGCAGAATCGGTCAATGTACGTTATTCAGGAAGTCAACATAAATAAATCAAATCGTATGGCAGTAATATGTCAAATTATTATAGTTGTTAAATTTTAATTGGGGTTAATATTGTAATACATACATACCTTGCAAATCATTCATTTCAATATAGAAGAAGAAGTATATTTGTTTCCCCCAAATACAATAATTAAGATATGCTACATGTTTTGGTTTGAACAAGTAGGAATATACCCATATGAATACAAATATATGCATGTACAAACATATACCTCATAAACATAATATATACTATATTAATGCCTATGGGGTAGGTGGCTCCCATTAAGACAAAATGTGTCGCTGTCATAGGAGCCAACCCAGTTTTAATTAAATAGTTTCAATGCTCTATTGGTCATGTGTCATGTGTGTGTACCATATTTGTTATTAGTTATATATAAGTGTGTGGTGTGTATATACGTCAGTGTTCATTGTACGAATATTTGTGTTTTTATGCTAATCGTTTGTATATAAGTGCTACATAATATTTATAATTCAATGTTTTTTGCAAATATATGTAGCAGTCGGGTAATGTGTATATATCACTATATTTTGTCTAAAAAAATATTTTTTTACATAAAATGTGAATCAACGTAAACTGTGAGTGTATATTTCATTTTTGACTATTGCGGGGGTGTAATTGATAGAATGTGGTAAGTTATATTTGAGACATTTCATTGCAAATTCATATTTAGTTCTAAATGTATATATACATTTTATTTTCCGAGTGTTGTAATTGTGTATGTTAGCAATTATGATAATATACACGTTGATTTAACAAATTGGCAAATATGTGTATTTATTTAAAGTAAAATTGTAATACCTGCAACTTTTGTAATATTAACTTTTTTATTTTGAACGTAAAAGTTGTTGTGCGTTTATTGGGCATGTGAAAAATCATATATTTTTATCTGGCTTTGTTTATGTTTAGCCATTCAATAACTTTCAATAGTTCTTCATTTATTAAGCTTTGAGTACTTTTATTGTGTGTATGTGTTGTTCCTAAAATGTATTAAAGTGCTAGATACTGTTGTGTCGTCATTATACATGATGGCTTCTGAAAAATCATTTGTGTATATAATAAATAAAAGTGGACCGAGAATTGAGCCATATGGAATGCCAATTGTTATGGGTAAAGTGTCTGGCTGGATTTCTTCAATTTCGATATATTGTTTTCTGTTTGTTAAATAACTTATAAATTAATGCAAATTTGAGCCATCAAGGCCATAGTATTTTAATTTATTTAGTAAAATGTTATGGTAAATTGTTTCAAAGGCCTTGGAGATGTCGATAAATATGTTAATTGGTTCTTAATTTTTATCCCTTTTTGTTATAATGATATATGTTAGTTCAGGTGCAGCATATTCAGTTAATTAATCGGGTCTAGATCCATACGGATTAATAAAAAGAAGCTTATAATCTTTTAAATATTGAAAACAAATTTTTTTAATATTGGAATAACTTTCGAAATGTTAAGTTTATCTGAGAATAAACCGGTATTCAATCATTTGTTTATTAACAGCGTTGGTGATTTTATAATCGAGAATTCAATTAGTTGTAACAGTTTGGAAGAAATGCCATTGAATCCACAACCGTTTTTTTGTGTGAGGAGATTTGCAATGGTTCTCTTTACAGTTTCTTCGTCAACACTTTTAAGTGTAAAAACGGAGTTGACTTGTTTATTTAGATAATTACTATAATTTGTATTTCCTTTGATACTAAAGCTATTTGCAGTATTCTGGCCTATATTGGTGAAGTAGTATTTAAATTAGTTTGCAATGTCTTTTTTTATATGTGATTGTTTTGTCATTTTCCAGGCTGTGTTAGTTTTTTGTGTGATTGGTTGAGAACATTTCATTTATAGATTTCCAAGTATTTTTATGTACTTTCTAAGTTGATTAAATCTTTGTTAAAAATAAACTTGCTTGGCTGCACGAATGCTATTTTTATATTTTGTTATATGTTTTGAGGTCAATGGTAAAATGTCAGTTTGATGAATTTGGGTTTGTCAATTTTAATTGTTTATAAAGTGTGTATCAGTGTCGATTTGATCTTAACATAACTTGAGTAATCCACGTTGACATGTTATGTTTGTATTTATTAAATTTCACCATTTTATTTGGCATATGCTTGTTTTGTGCTCGTATAATGTCTTGATTTATTATCTCTTAATTAAAAAATACATTTATAATAATATTTATATAGCTAATTAATTGATGGAGAGTATTAATTAGATAACAATGACCGGGGGTAGGTATCATATGGGAAAATGTATTAGACATAACACCGGCACATGAAAGCGCATACGTTTCAACAAATAACGTCCCGATTCCTGCGATGTGCGCAGTCGCACAACCAAGAAAAGCGTTGCCAATTTTGCAATCACGTAATACGTAAATACATGTCAACAGTTTACACCTTACATTCCTTGCGACATTCATAACATTTGTGGAAACAGCTTTCTAACGTACTGAATAAATGACACTTGCTTGTACGTAGTCTTCTGTTTGGCTCTTTCAGCATGAATTACCGACTCAAGATCGAATTAAGGAGGAAGCACGCAGCATCAGCGGAAACCACGCTGCATCAGCTTAAACCATGAAACAGAAGTCTCGTTCCATCTTAGTTTTTATTACAACTTACAGCAACGTACATCACCCTTACAACGGTTTACATAATACAGTCACAGCCCAAGCCAGGAGTACAGCAAGTGTCCAACTTATTTGCAGGCTACCCCGTATGCAATTATTTGTCAAGTGGCCATTATAAAAGTCCACTGGAAAGGTGTCTGTGGAAAGTTAAAAGTACCTCCCCGGGGATCGGACTGTCGAGAGCGGCTACACGGTGGCCATACCGTAGAGAACGGTTCCTCGTTGTTTAGACCGTCGACAGCGCTCTATTGGTTGTCGAGAACGCCCCCCCCCCTTTGTCCATACCGTCGACAGTGGCTCATTTCTTATATAGCGCGGTATACAATCCTTGTGACTGTTTAATGCACTTTCCACTTCACTCCCTGGCAGACCTGTTCACTCCATTGCAATCAGTACTTCTCTGGGAAACATTCAGCCACGCTACAATTAATGTGCGAAGAATATATTTTTTCACATATCCACCACTGTCTGTAGCCAGGTGCTAATCTATACAACTTAGTAAATTGCGCCAATTTGTGTGTGGAAGAGGGTTAATCTTGTAATTAATAGTTGTAATTCCATCAGTGAAAATATACTAAATATTCCCTGATGAAAATCATTAATATTGAGTACCGGGAAAAATATTGGTATATTAGAACAACTGGGGGTAAACAAATGGGTGGCTATGTTACAAATGAAGTGGTGTTTATATTACAAATGAATGGGTGCTTATGTCACAAATGCATTTTACTCCATTTTTAAGCTTACTGACAGAAACTTAAGTAGTTTGCTATACGACGCCACAGAGAGTAATTGATGGCAAAACATTATTTAATAAGTGTGTCCAAATAAAATTAAATACTTGTATATCGATGAGAGATACACCAACTGCTAGCAAAATAATCATACTCACTTAACATATTCACCTAGATAAAACAATTATTACAAATCGCTGTAACTCCTTTTAGATGCATCGTATGTTGTTTGTTGTATTAAAGTTGATGAAGTTCGTCTTCTAAGAAAGTTGATGTAGATATGTTTAATATGGTTTGACAATAATGTCTTATTACCACGGAGTTGGGTTCTTCGAATAGAAGGGATAATGGCGTTGAAGCCTACCAATTACACGTGCAGATGATGCTCAAATTGCATGTCTACTCGTTGCCAACCTGTCTTTAGGCCTATACAAGGATGATGACGCGATCAATTAAATCCATTAAACTAAACCTAATGGCAACAGTAGCAACGTTCCGCCTGAACTATTAAAGCCATTGGGTTTGTAAGGTGTTGTTTCACTATGACCATTGATTTACTATAGCTGTTGAAAAATCGCTTAAACGTTATCGTTTTAATTGCGTGGTTGAAGCAATGCACGCAAGTTCTATCTCGAAGCTCCCTTTAAATGGTTGGGGTTAGTTCATCACCGGCCTTACACAGCCCCATATGTTATTTGTTTCCGCTTCGCTTTTAGACGGCAACCTTCTTTTTTCTCTCGACAGCCTTACCCTTCTGTAGGCAGCTTTCTTCTTCAGTCGGCAGCCGTCACGTTTTGTTGGCACCCTTCTTCTTCTGTCAGCAACCTTCTTCTTCTGTGATGCAGCCTTCACCAACTGTCGGCAACCTTCTTCTTATATCGACAGCCTCTTCCTTCTATGGAAAATCTTCTTCTGTTTGCTGTCTTTTTTTTTGTCGTCAGCATTCTTCTACTGTCAGTAGCCTTCTTCTTCAATCGGCAACATTCTTCTTATGTCAACAGCCTTCTCATTGTATCGACAGGTTTCTTTATATGTCGGCAGCGTACAGCCCATGGCATAGGTAATGATGTAATCAACTGGATAGAAAAGTGGCTTACACACAGAAAACAGAGAGTAATAGTAGATGGTGAGATTTCAATCTGGAAATCTGTTTTGAGTGGGATACCACAGGGATCAATATTGGACCCTATACTCTTTTTAATATATATATATAAATGATTTGGAAGATGACATATCTAGCAAAGTACTCAAATTTGCAGATGACACAACATTATTCAGAAAGGTTACTAATGATACAGATAAACAAAGTTTACAGGATGATCTAGATAAATTAGTTAAATGGTCAGAAAAATGGCAAATGTTATTAAATTTTTGGAACGTAAATGTATACACATAGGACATGGAAATATGGACGAAGAATATAAAATGGGGGATGCTGTACTACGTAGAACCACACAAGAAAAGGAATTAGGAGTAACATTTAACGCTGACATGAAAGTTTCAGAGCAATGTGGGATTGTTGGACTCTCGATAAGCCAATGGCGTCCTTGTCCACTTGCCATATGGAACTTGTTGTTTGGGATGGCAATCTTGTTAAATCTTGTTAAATGTTTTTGTAGGCACACGTCTACTTCTGTCAGCAGACTTCCTCTTCTGTCAGCAATATTCTTCTTCTGTCATCGACCTTTTCCTTTCTATCGGCAGCATTATTCTTCCTTATGCAGCCTTCTACTTCTGACTGGCGCCTTCTTCTTCTGACAGCAGCATTCACTTTTTGTCGGTGTCTTCTTCGTCTGTCGATAGCCTTCTAATTCTGTTAGCAAAATTGTTGCAATCTACATTTCTCTTTCGTCAGGCTTCTTCTACTGTCGGCAGGATTCTTTTTCTACAGGCAGCCTTCTTCTTTTGTATGCGGTGTTCTTATTCTGTATGCAGCCTTATACTTATGTACAACCTTCTCCTTCTGTCGGCAACCTTATTCTTCATTCGAGAGGTTTGTCCGTCTATTGACAAGCTTCTTCTGTTTACAGTCTTTTTCTCTGTCGGCAGCATTCTTCTACTGCTGGCAGCCTTCTTCTTCTTTTAACAAGCTTCTTCTGTTTGCAGCTTTTTACTACTGGCAAGCTTATTCTTCTTTCGGCAGACTTCTTTTACTATCAACAGCCTTCCCCTTTTTTCTGCCAGCAGCGCTCTATTTATGTCGGCAGTGTTTTTCATCTGTAGGCCAACTTCTACTTAAGTCAGCAGCCTTCTTCTATAGTCAGCAGCATTCTTCTTCTGTTGGCGACATTTTCCTTATGTAGGCAACCGTCTTCTACTGTCGGAAGTCTACTTCTTCTTTCAGCGACTTTCTTTTTCTGTCGAGAGCCTTATAGTTGTATCGACAGGCTTCTTCTTCTGTCGCAGCGATCTTCTTTTGTAGGCAACTTCTACTTCGTTCAGCCCTGTTCCTCTACTATCAGCAGCCTTCGCGTTCTGCCGGCAACGTTCTGGTTCTATCGGCAGCCTTCTGCTTCTGTTGGCAAAGGTATTCTATTTGCAGGCTTCTTTTCTCTGCGGGTTGCCATCTTCTACTCTCATAAGCCTTCTTCTTCTGTCAGCAACTTTTTCTTTAGTAGGCAACCTTCTTCTTCTGTCAGCGACCTTTCCCTAATGTCAGCAGCCTTATTCTTCGGTCAGCAGCTTTTTCTTCTGCCGGTAGCTTTCTCTGTTCACGTGTCGTCTACTCTGCTTTCTGTCGTTCCTATTTATGCAGTCCTCCCGCCTCGGCTGTTGCGTTCCAGCTTACGACCTGGGGGTTTCTTCGTATGTGCTTTCTTAGGTAGTCCGCCCTCCTCCAACCGCACCAAGGGAAATGCCCATGTCTGCGGCATTGCCATGAAAAACTTATACAACATCTGATGTAAATCGATGACATAGACACGAAGTAAATGTCACTGCCTTATATTTCAATCCCATTTGTAAACGGCCCGCATGTCTACGCTCTTATGACTTGCATGTTTGAGCTGAATGGAGGTGACTGTCATTGTTGTAGATGTGGCCAGGCAGAATCAACGCACTACGTTCAGTTGGCGATGAACGGGTGAATGCGCAACACCTATTGTTTGTGTAGCGGCACAGTGAAACAGCACCTTTTAAACTAATTGGCTTCATACTTCATGCGGGACATGAAGTATAAAGCCAATTTGTTTGGCAATGTTTTCTCAGGCCGTTGATCGATCGTTTTTCGTCGTTGTGTCAGGGTGTTGTCGCATAAATTCGCAATGTCAAAAAACCGTATGACAACGTATTCCTTGCAGGCCTTTAGCCCGCTTTTAACATGGGGGGGGGGGCATTTTTTTTCAATAAAGTCTACAGGGGCGCCACAAGTTCTCATGCGGGGACATATTTTCTTAGTCAACTCCAAGAGGACGCCACAGGGTGTCACATTTTCGCAAACAATCTCCAGGGGGCGTTACAAGTTCATATGGGGGAGGGGCCATATTTATCAAAAAGAGAGAGTGCCACAAGTACTGTGCACAAAGCCTTTCTACTTAATCAATGGTTTCATACAATAAAACAAACGTAATTAAGACACACGCACGCACACACAATCACGCACACACACATATTTCCTGGGTTACTTATATATTACAAAAAAATTTCAATTTAGAAAATATTTAATGAATATTGTTAATTATGAAAAGCTCAGTTATATGTCGAGGTCAAAATGTATGTTACATAAAAATTTATGAAAAGCACAGACAAATGTCGAGGTTTGTGCTGTTTACGCACACCTATTTATGCACTATGCTTTGCAATTAACTTGAAAAGTTAATTAATTAAATTTCAATTAACTTATAAACTATCCAATTAAATTCAATTAACATCTTAGATTCCTTAGGTCAATTACAATAAATTAACCAGACACGTTTCTCAGGTCAATAAAATAAACAATTAATTGTATTCAAATAATTATTATATCATATGTTGGTAGAACTGTTTACACTTTTAAAATGATTCAAAAAGCACAAGACTTATAAGATAAATGTGTTTTGTAAGTTTAGTGGAAAGAGATCCGCTCATTTACACTTACTTGTCCAATCATTTCTTCAAGGGGCATTTGATAACATTTTAGAAGTTGTAGATATTTTCTGAAAGGGATTAAACGTTGTGGTTAAACATTTGCAGGTGTGGGTTAGGTTTCCCTTTACACACTAACATTTAAATGTGTATCCTTTATTTGCTATGCATCACTACAATTGGCATGCGTTTGATTTAAGTTGGCACTGTAAAAAGATCCCAAATTGAAGCACTATTACCTTTCTCAACATCTCCCCAGTAACGGTTATAATGTACGCACGAAACAATTTTAGATGCTTAGGTCTAATGGTCCAACTTGACTGCAAGTTTCCAGCCCCATATGTTTATTTTAAACAAAGATTTGCTGAAGCCATGGTTAGCCATCAAATTATCACCACCAGAGGAAATTCTAGGCCTTCCCTCCATTTCACACTTGCCTCAAGTGTCAGCCCACCCCAGTTGGTACAGTGCTCTTGTGTTCTGGAGTGATCTGCCTACCATTCACACATGGCTGCACCGAATCTCTCATCGGTGACTGGAATAGTAAAATCAACTGTTATATGAGAACTTAATTGAGAGTTAATTAGGAATTTGTCAATTCAATTGAATTATCCACTTTTTTGGAAAGTTAATTAACTATCTGAAATTAGCCTTTGTGAAAAAAAAAATTAAATTAAAATAAATTGAGTTAATTAAATTAACAAATTGGCAATGGCAATTAACCCATGCATGATGCTTTGTGTGTGTGTGTGTGTGTGTGTGTGTGTGTGTGTGTGTGTGTGTGTGTGTGTGTGTGTGTGTGTGTGTGTGTGTGTGTGTGTGTGTGTGTGTGTGTGTGTGTGTGTGTGTGTGTGTGTGATATGGATGTCTGGATGCAATCACAACAAATATAGTACTTGGCTTGCTAACTCTGCTTTGTATCAGTGAGCAGATATTTTGTGAAACCATAACATGTTCTGTTTATAAGTCTTCATCTGGTTTGAATAACTGCTTAGCGACTGTCTGTACATTGTCTACTACTCTCTGGCTGTTACCAACTAACCACCCGTAAGGTGATTTGGTAACACAAATATAGTTAAAATAAGATTATTTATCAAACACATCAGATAGTTGCATAATATATAATATATAATTATATTTGTACCCCCCTATGAAAAGTGTGAATCCCCAGTAATATGAAAATAATATTATAATGTTTTAATAAATGTGAATCCCCCTTTAAAAAATAATGTAAAACAGTTTCTCAAAAGCGTGAAACCCTCCCCCAATATTAATTTTCATAAATGTGAACCCCCCATTTCCAAAAAAATAAAATTAACGTATTAATGCACATTGACGATATTATCGATATAAGAACTTGGCACCGTGGAGGGTAGTAACTTGGCAATCGTGTCACATCAGTTAAGTCGTATTTAGCTGAACATTTTATCGCTCTGATATGTGATTGCACAGAGCACATATGATACGCATATAATGTCATGAGCGAACCTATAAAGGCCTATGGCGGTTTTGCACATCCGGAGATTTCATCGCAGCTAGGGCCAATCGTAAGAGGCATGCCTCTTTTCCTTGTATTCAGTTCATTAATATATACGCAGCATATTGGGATTATGCTTTGGTGTAAGCAATGATGATCATGTGTACGTTATCTGAAGTGCCACACCATGTTTCGAGGGAGTGGTGGGTGGTTTAAACCAATGCTAAACACTATGCGGTTTTTGGACTTTGTAGAATTCATGACATATTAATTATAGGGACTTTGTAGAATTCATGACGTATTAGTTATAGGGACTTTATAGAACTCATGACGTATTAATTATAGGGAATACTCGTAAGGCTGTAAGCAATATCAACATATTTACTGTGCAGACAGCAACGTCACAATCTTACTATTTGAAGAATCAAAAACAATTATGAAATAACCAATTTCCAATTAACCAACAACAAGTAAGTTTTCATTGTCCAACTAAACAAGTCATTACTTGAACAATTTATTAAAGGTCTTAGAGAGGTAGATTCCGAAAAGTGTTATTTTAAATAATTTAATGGAGACTAAAACCAGAGGAACATCAAGTAGTCTCATTGAACAAATGGTATCAGATAATTATATGACGAATTATGGGGATTTTTGTGTATTAAAAATAGTTAACATTGTTATTCTGATGGAGATGATGTAATGCTTTCAACGTAGCAACTTCGCAGTCATTCAGATTGCACCCAAAGAAGCCCGGTTTCAAAAAAATGTAATGGCTGATATGTTGACCCATCATAACAGCATGACATAACACCCCGTCTACACTGCTGTAAAGAATCGCGATCACGATCGTGATCGCAATAGCAAAAGGTGATTGTCATCCGAAATTGCATTTACACGAGACTGTTAGCGGTCTGGATCCCAATTAATTTGATCGTTACTATTTATTATAGTTTTCAACTCGTTGCTGCTCCTCCTGAACAAATGCAAATACAAAACATTGAATATATGTTGCACAAATTATTGTTCAGGTTGTTCTCAAGAACTGCGCAAACTACTACCTATGGGAATTATGAAACCACACCTACAATGCCAAAACATTCTGAAAACATTTAATTCGCTCCGAGTACTTTTGTGCGGTCGTGTGAAATGCTTAACGATTTATTTTACGCCTCGCCTCTCAGATATGTTCCCTGGGGAACTATTCGCTGTAGAAGTTGCTGTTTCTTTACAATTATTATGCTTGTTATTATGTCCATAGAGAACTACGCGCTGTAGAAGTGTTATTGCTGTTTCTTTACAATTATTATGCATGCGACCTGACGACAGCGACCTTAAAATGTCCGGATATCCCGAGTATGTAATATTTCATTTTAATATATTATCGATGTTCCATCGGCAGCTTTCGATGAATGTCACCAAAACCTTCTGGCTGCGACACAACATAGAGACGGCCTTACGGAAGAGTGTACATCAAAGCCGGTGTTGTATGCACGTTTAGAGAGAATACTCAGGAAGATGTACGTACAACCGTCTCATTCGTTGCTTCGGATACTCGTTATTTGTGCCTGCTCCTGGACAGTTTCAACCAGTGCCAAAGGTGAGCTGTTTATTCTACACTACAGTCATGTCTCGTTTATCCGCACAACTTGGTTCTTAGTGGCTTTGGCTGGAATAAGGAATCGTGCAGATTAGTGAAACATATTTTCGACCTAGCTAAGACTGTCGGTAATAACGTGTAATGTATAATTAGATCTTCACAGTGTTTTACCATTTTGTTCCTTAAAAACAGCTTCAAAAAAGCGTCAAAACTGCATATAGGGGTTCACTTTCTGATTATCTGCGTACATTTTATCCAACACACTAACAAGTCAGATTTTATTGTCCAACTACAAAAGTCAATACTTGAACAATTTATTAAAGGTCTTAGAGAGGTAGATTCCGATAAGTGTTATTTTAAATAATCTAATGGAGACTAAAACCAGATGAACATCAAGTAGTCTCATTGAACAAATGGTATCAGATAATTATATGACGAATTATGGGGATGTTTGTGTATTAAAAATAGATAACATTGTTATTCTGATGGAGATGATGTAATGATTTCAACGTAGCAACTTCGCAGTCATTCAGATTGCACCCAAAGAAGCCCGGTTTCAAAAAAAATTAATGGCTTATATGTTGACCCATCATAACAGCATGACATAACACCCCGTCTACACTGCTGTAAAGAATCGCGATCACGATCGTGATCGCAATAGCAAAACGTGATTGTCATCCGAAATTGCATTTACACGAGACTGTTAGCGGTCTGGATCCCAATCAATTTGATCGTTACTATTTATTATAGTTTTCAACTCGTTGCTGCTCCTCCTGAACAAATGCAAATACAAAACATTGAATATATGTTGCACAAATTATTGTTCAGGTTGTTCTCAAGAACTGCGCAAACTACTACCTATGGGAATTATGAAACCACACCTACAATGCCAAAACATTCTGAAAACATGTTGCATTTAATTCGCTCCGATTACTTTTGTGCGGTCGTGTGAAATGCTTAACGATTTATTTTACGCCTCGCCTCTCAGATATGTTCCCTGGGGAACTATTCGCTGTAGAAGTTGCTGTTTCTTTACAATTATTATGCTTGTTATTATGTCCATAGAGAACTACGCGCTGTAGAAGTGTTATTGCTGTTTCTTTACAATTATTATGCATGCGACCTGACGACAGCGACCTTAAAATGTCCGGATATCCAGAGTATGTAATATTTCATTTTAATATATTATCGATGTTCCATCGGCAGCTTTCGATGAATGTCACCAAAACCTTCTGGCTGCGACACAACATAGAGACGGCCTTACGGAAGAGTGTACATCAAAGCCGGTGTCGTATGCAAGTTTAGAGAGAATACACAGGAAGATGTACGTACAACCGTCTCATTCGTTGCTTCGCATACTCGTGATTTGTGCCTGCTCCTGGACAGTTTCAACCAGTGCCAAAGGTGAGCTGTTTATTCTACACTACAGTCATGTCTCGTTTATCCGCACAACTTGGTCCTTAGTGGCTTTGGCTGGAATAAGGAATCGTGCAGATTAGTGAAACATATTTTCGACCTAGCTATGACTGTCGGTAATAACGTGTAATGTATAATTAGATATTCACAGTGTTTTACCATTTTGTTCCTTAAAAACAGCATAAAAAAAGCGTCAAAACTGCATATAGGGGTTCACTTTCTGATTATCTGCGTACATTTTATCCAACATACTAAATATTGAATAGGCCTAGAAGGCCAACTAAGAATATGAGTATAACAAATTACTAAAGTAGGGCACCAACTGCAGAACAGGTTTTATCTCAAGAGTTGTTGCCCGTGGTCTAAGGTTCAGGTGGATGCCATTTATACAAATTAGTGTCTTGGTTTGCAATTATGGCTAAATTTGAAAAATGTGTATAAAACGATTTACTCATTATTTTGGGATGATCATTGCATTAAACTATGCAACATTATGTAAATCCTTATTCTATGAATATGCAGATGCATAATTATATCCATATAACTTATATTATGCTAAATTACATTTATTCAACAACTTATGATTGGCTTACATGAACACTTCAACGTATTACTGACAACTCATGTCTATACTGGCACTCATAAACATACCCACTATTTTAATCATCTATTTCGTCTCCTCAATGGCTTAGAATCTAACATAATCAATCCTAATACATTAATTATGCAACAATTTGTGTTGTGAACATTATCACACATGAAGCTATTTGCAATTATTATATAATTAAATTTGGCAACATACGTATCAAAACTAGCATATACGCGCTCAACAATATAAGTGTAATGCAGCTGTACAATTATGAATAATCTACAATATAATGCACACATTGTTACTCACCATTACCATTACATTAGAAAATGTTTCTACACAAACCCATCACATTCATATACAATATTTTAAAGAGGTGTGCAGTTCGTATTGACAAGGAAACATGGAGTATTCGTAAAATCATATGCAACAAGTAATGATTCATATTATTGAAACTATTCAGAATCATCCTCGTCTTCCTATTTGTCTCTTGAAGAAGAAACCAAATTGAGTTGCATATATTGATAGGATTGAAACGGTCCTCATCATTTGGACACGTGCAGATTGTGCTTGAAGCAACTGCATCGGCGTCTCTGGCATTTCGACGATACACAAGAGCAGCGTATCAATTCAATACATACCGCAGATGCTGAATCCTAGCTCATAAGCTTTGACTTCGTATTACAATCAACTCTCCTCCAGCCGTAGCCAACATATGCTGGATCCTGGCTTACAAGCTCTGGCTTCACTTCACCATCAACTATCCTCCAGTCATTGTGAAAAGGTGATGGTAAGACTGATTTGGCTATATGTGGCTGCTGCCACGCAACTACTTGAAAGTTGATCCTGAGGAAGTGATGATGCAGTGCATCCTCTGTGGATGATAAGTGTTATGTGCTGCTCTGTTTCTGGAAGAAAACACGTTAGTGTAGTTCAATCACAACCATAAAGGAATGTGTGACATGCGACAATTTTACAATGAACTAGTGAATCGTCAGCTTCCTTTCCAGCTTGAGGAAATATTCTCAGATCAGAAATGTCTGCTGTTGGATTTTCATCATGCGAATATACCTTCCATGCAGTGGCTTGTCCATATCTACATAAAACATTTGTCTTGTCGCAAACATAAATAGCATGCAATGCTTGTATATTTTGAGAATAGAATTACAGTTGTCCAATTTATCTGCTATTGAAAGTACTGGGTTGAAATTGGGTTTGCTGGATATCCAAACTTAATCAGACAAAGGAAAGCATTCTGAAGAGCCAATATATGGACATTAGTATTATGCGACTAGATTACAATCCGTTGGTTTCCGTTACGAATAGCATCCACAGCAGGCATCTTGGTGTCGGTCTCTTCATGGGTAGCATGCACATGTGAAACTGTACGCTCAGTTATTGTGCAAACGTACACATCGTCCTCAAATTCACCACCAATTTCCAAGTGTACCTGCTGATGTGATGGTTTGGCTTGAGCAAGTGGTTAGACAATAATGCTGATGTGATGGTTTGGCTTGAGCAAGTGGTTAGACAATAATGCGGCAAGGTCTGCCTAGTTCTTGTTATGCTTGATCTTTGGGAGTGGAACCCATGGGTCATCAACGTTCAATGTGATCGCTACTCATGTTGTTCTTCAAAAACATTCTGCAAAGGAGTTTGCAAACTCATAGCGATCAAATATGACAGATATGCGAACAACATGTTCTCCAAGTTTACTAAAGATTGCGTCTGCTTGTCTCCAAACGTGGATATCTCAGGAGGTCTGATATGTGAACCACAGCCATTGTAACATAAATGTAGCAGCACCGTCCATCTGCCAGCTGTATACGTTCCTTACAGTATGGTTCACCGACACGTTCTTCTAGTATATAGAATAACTTTGCTTTATTCCTCTTGTACAGTGGCACCAGCCAGAGACCTGCTGATAGTTCTTTGTTAAAGACCTCACTCATATTGACTTGGCGAGGTCGGGCTGCTTCAGGCAACTGACCAAACAAATTAGCCTGTCCGTGTACTGTTTCCAAAAACAAATTAGCCTGTCCGTGTACTGTTTCCAAAAACAAATTAGCCTGTCCGTGTACTGTTTCCAAAAACATCACTCATATTGACTTGGCGAGGTCGGGCTGCTTCAGGCAACTGACCAAACAAATTAGCCTGTCCGTGTACTGTTTCCAAAAACAAATTAGCCTGTCCGTGTACTGTTTCCAAAAACAAATTAGCCTGTCCGTGTACTGTTTCCAAAAACCAAACATCGCATTCTTCTTCGTAGCTTTATTTAACTAATGAAGTTTGTCTTTTATCTGACTGGTGGCTTCGACAATTTGTTTTGCAGCATTGGTTTCTCATTTCTTTGAAGCAAATCACCCATCTTCTGTGCAGCACATTCCCTTGTACTGTACTCATCGTCAATGAGTACAGTACAAAATACTTTCCAGGAAAAGCGTCATGCGTTTATGAGCCATCGCTGCAGTCACTGGTCAGCTAAAACTGAGCAATTATTTTTAAGTTAAATTTTCCTCATAGACACGTTACTATTACCGTTTCATTTGAAATGCATACCCTCGTTAATATTGTTCAATAGGAACCAGTCGGTAACATATACTGACTCGTGTTTTAGTGCATGAATAATAATAACCTCCAGCCGCCGTGGAAATTATTTGAAATGTTGGCCTCTACTTAGAACATGTTCCATATATGTTTTAGAAACAGTTCAGCATGGAAAATATGTGCAATAGGGGATGCCTTACGAAGGGTAGCATTTGTGAACCTGGCCTCCAGCTATGCTGAAGTATTAGATGATCTATGTTGAATCTTAATATTGGAGGGTTTCCATTATCATCTTAAAAGTAAACATGTTGATTTGGTGTGATATATTTTTGTGGGTGACCGACCCGAACGCATTTTGCCGCCATAATTATAATAATATCATCGTGTTACGAATTCGTAACTATTGCGATAATAAGGGCTCCTTTGAATTTAAAGTGGAGTTCGGAAACACACAATAGCCTTACTGGGCATCCCCCTGGCTTCTTCATGAATATTCCACTGATTATATTTTCATATATAATATAGTATGTCACATAAATACGTCTAATTTAACAGTATATAAAAATAAAGCATACCATTGTAGCATTAAAACAATGCTAGAGAGATAGCGTCAAACAACAGCAAATTCGTCAGGGAGGAGCTTTTCAAATGGTGCATTATACAAACACTTGACATCGTCTAAGATGGTTGAGTGTGTTGCCTTTCCAGATGCTACTGTTGTGTGTGCTGTCTTTCCAGATTCCACTGTTGTGTTTTTTCTTCCCATATGCCACTATTATATGTGTTGTCTTTCCAGATACCACTGTTGTATATGTTATCTATCCAGATGCCAATGTTGTGCGTGATGTCTTTCCAGATGCCACTGTTATATGTGTTCCATTTCAAGATGCCACTATTGCGTGTGTTGCATTTCCAGATGACACTGTTGTGCGTGATGTATTTCCAGATGCCACGGTTTTGTGTGATGTTCTAATTGGAACACCATACGGTATGGATATGATTCCATATGACACAACAGCGATACCTCCAATATTCGGTTCACCAAAGAGACTCATCGCAGGTAAGAGACATCAGTTGTAATAATAATAACGTGTGGTCTTATACAGCGCCTGTATCCGACTAGACATGGCTCTCCTGGCGCTTACAACATTATGTCTCTTAAATATAACCTTTTTGTGACTACGACAACATATACTGTTGAGTGGGAAATGTTACTTTCCCTGGCATAAATAGCATACATAAAGGACCAACGAGTGTCAACATCTACTTCATTACACAGGCAAAGTGGGGTAAGCGAAATTTCCCAACATTCGAAAGAGCAGTAGGTAGACTCTAAACCGGGCCACTCGTTTGACAGTCACTTTAATCGACGAGCAACCGCGAGTCATTGGTATTTATTTCAGAACAGTACATACTGCTTCGTGTTTAGCTTCAATGTGCAGGCCAAGATTTATAATGTGGAATTAGACACCGGTGATTAAGAAGAACACAACTGACAACACAATCATTGAGATTAACCCGCAGCTAAGAGGATATAGTCCACCAAGGATCAAAAAACAATAAAATGCAAATCTGTAATTAATCTGTAATTGGCGATTGAATGTTTGTTATGTGCTCTGTCATATAGCAAATCGACGAACTGGAACGAACTTAACTGATCTGTGCCATTCCAGGAAAGGCTCTTGCTATCGCAGTGGATAAAGTTGGTGGACGTATTTACTGGTGCGATGCTTCCGTTTTAACCATCAATCGCGCCAACCTGGATGGTTCCGAAAAAATAGAAATATTCAAAGGAAGTGAGTAATTGTTTAAACAAACCAACTAATTATTATGAGTATTTTTTATATTTAGTGGCAATAATGTTTATTTGTGCGTATATATATATATATATATATATATATATATATATATATATATATATATATAATTTATATGTATATATATATATATATATATGTATATATATATATATATATATATATATATATATATATGTATATATATATATATATATATATATATATAAATATATATAAATATATATATATATATATATATATATATATATATATATATATATATATATATATATATATATATATATATATATGTACACACATACGCATTGCTACATTTGTTATCCGAATGTACCTCAAAACAAGGGGGCTTGGGCTTATTTGATGCTGCACCAATAGATGGACAAGTGTATTTAGGCAAGTGAACTTTACATCACACGTGATGGAGGCAATGGAGTCCTAACAAATGACCCTGACAAGACCGCACAAACTCACTCCTCCAAACTCGTCTTCACCGCTGTGTAGTGTGCCTACACGTTCCAAAGGACATGTTGGGTAGACCTATGAGCTGGCTGATTCATTCTCCAGACACGATGATCGGGAGTCTGTCTACCTTCTCCTCCATCCTCAGGTTTCTAACTAAGTGGATACCAAGAGGGAAATCGAGGGTCAATTCCTCCTTCAGTTTGTTGGCAAATTGGGATCAATGTAGTCAGCGTTGTAGATGCATTGACATCCGGTTTATGTTGACATCAGCCATACCACGACGATGACACACGGCTGCCTCCGCGCGGATATAAACAGCGTTTCGAGAAAACATTACTGTTCGGTCGAGGGCGGCTGAGTGACGATATTCATTCAGGTTCAATTCGGTTAGGAGGGAAATGCTCTCACCGCGCGAAGTCAGTGATCGCGTCTACGTCAGCATGAGCCTCGTCTGGCCTCCTGTGAGGCCCCATATCATCAGTATTCTACCAGTATCCCAAAAGCAGCCAAAACTTTGTTACGGAGAACATGAAGTCACGATGACCTTTATCTCTTTAGCAAGGAGGAAGGTGCTGTCCTCCGGGCACTTGATCAGCATCAAGTATAATAAAGCATAAATAATGGAACATACAACAGCCCGGGGCGACTTCTACATTTTACGCGATTCAACTGAAATTTCACGACGGCACCTTTTGTAGCTATTGCTTGCGTGCGTGGATGCGTGTGTACATACCTGCATCAATATATATATATATATATATATATATGTGACCCATCTTAACGAAATGAGTCACATGTCGGAAATGTTTTTAATTGAGTTATTAGTAGCGTTGGATAGAGCAGAACCTTTGCTTTTACGTGATATATCAAGCAAGAAGATCGCTCAATTCTAACTGAAGTTATGGCTTGACAAACACGTGTGGGGTAGAAACCTTGAAACGTAGAAAACGGCCGTCAAAGTTTATGCAAAATATTTGTTATATTTCTTGAAATGTACCTTAGTTACCATGGACAGATCTTGCTGAAATTTGGACTACTCGAAGATAATGTCATTCTCAAGATATTCTGCTAATATGAATACATCATCTTTGTTAGAAAAAAATTAGCAGATCAATTAACATATTATGTAACTATCACCATTCTTAAGAAAAGCAAACAACCTGTACTAATATTATACCTTGGTTAGCATGAACATATCTGGCTGAAATTTGGACCACTCAAAGATAATGGCATTCTCATGATATTCTATTTGTTAATAACAAAATCTTTATATGAAATAATTAACAATAAAATTAATTGCTTATGTAATTAGTGCTTTTGTTATGAAAAGCGAAAACCTGCATATAGCATGTACATATCTGGCTGAAATTTAGACCACTCAAAGATAATGGCATTCTCATGATATTCTATTAATATGAAAACAATTTTTTTTTAGAAATAATTAACAATAAAATTAATTGCTTATGTAATTAGCGCTTTTGTTATGAAAAGCGAAAACCTGCATATAGCATGTACATATCTGGCTGAAATTTAGACCACTCAAAGATAATGGCATTCTCATGATATTCTATTAATATGAAAACAATTTTTTAAAGAAATAATTAACAATAAAATTAATTGCTTATGTAATTAGCGCTTTTGTTATGAAAAGCGAAAACCTGCATATAGCATGTACATATCTGGCTGAAATTTAGACCACTCAAAGATAATGGCATTCTCATGATATTCTATTAATATGAAAACAATTTTTTTAAGAAATAATTAACAATAAAATTAATTGCTTATGTAATTAGCGCTTTTGTTATGAAAAGCGAAAACCTGCATATAGCATGTACATATCTGGCTGAAATTTAGACCACTCAAAGATAATGGCATTCTCATGATATTCTATTAATATGAAAACAATTTTTTAAAGAAATAATTAACAATAAAATTAATTGCTTATGCAATTACCGCCATTGCTATGAAAAGTTAAAACCTACAACACTATTATACCTTAGTTAGCATGGACATATCTGGCTGAAATTTTGACAACTTGAAGATAATTGTCTTCTCGTGTCACTCTATTAATAGGAAAAGAAGATTTTTGTTAGACAAAATAATTGCTTGTGTAATTACAACGTTAAGAAAAGTTAATTCTGGCAACACTATTATGCCAATGTATACGTAACTTTTTAGAGATAATTATCATTACTATCTGTAACACAGGTGGGTCAGTAAGAATGTTATAATTATTAAAACAACTTATTCAAATGTATGAAAACATGTCAATACGCTGAACGTTGTTTTCTCTTCACAGCAAACACCAGAACAGACTATCACATTTAACAACTTTAATACTAATCAACAACGTAATTACATAAACACAACAGATCGGTAACAACGTCCAGGTCAAGTGTCCCTTCCAGGACGGCCACGTCCTCGCTTGCGTGGTGTTGGCACGGGTGCAGGTGATGAGGATAGCTGACGGACTCGACGCCCTCGTCCACGTCCCCTGCCTCTTCCCCTACCCCGCCCCAGTGCAGCAGTAGTTGCTTCACACTCTGGTTCCTGTGCACTGGACGGTCCGGCAACAGGGGCAGTATCCTGCTGCCCAGACGGTCCGGCAACAGGAACAGTCCCATCAGCAGGGCAGGGACATAGGATGTCCTCAAAGCCTTCCTTCACAAACTGTCGGATGTGCCGGTAGAGATACGCCTGGCGAGCAAGGTCGAGTCCAGGTGGAGGGATGGCGGCAGGAGCTGAGGCAGGGAGAGTGCCAGCATCAGCTACGAGCAGGTCGATGCCTTCCTCTTCATCTTCGGGGGTGACCTTGGCAAACACAACTCCTGGACGAGCAGCATCGAACCTAATATCACAAACAGAATAAGCGGAGTGCTTAATAATAATTATTATTATTTGTATGTTTCTGTTAAAAACGCACAGGATCTGTTGTACTCCCGCCTGGCAGACTTCATACCAACATGACTTGTATTCTATCACTATGTAATTACTCATTTAAATTCACAACTATCCACAGCAAGATCTTCATTTACACAGTTGAATAAACCAAGACAACGTGGAGTGGTTGAAATTGTCAATTATAATATAACGCCAGCAAGCTCATTTGAACCATGTTTCTGTTGACTGAGATGTCAACGAGTGAACAATGCTGGCTTTCTCACAACAGTACACATACAGTATTATTGACATTAATTGACTTTGCTCTCATATACATCATAACAGATGGTACAATTATAGGAAAAAAAATGGTCATACCTGAAGTGCTGGTACTTCTTGATTCCCACCAAGGGCCTGAAGAATGGCCTCAGGTGGCTCTGCCAGTTTCCCACAGGGACGAAAGACGTACCGTCTTCCAGGCCGATGAGCTGTGCTGAATTTACACAGGCGCTCCCATTCACGACGGTCTCGAACTCTGACAGAGACGATATCGCATGGCGTTTGAATGCCTGCTTCAAAAGCCCAAAACATCCGTCCGGGGCAAACTTTGTGTGTCCAGCAAGCATAAAGTTGAGAGTAATGGACTGGTGGAGACCAATGGCGACCCTCCATGCACAATACCACAGGACATAACGGTTCTTGTTCTGTCCTGCGCAATTGTCACAATGAAGGTCGGCATGGGTCTCACCCAGTCCAAAATTCTCAAAAAAGTAATGCAAGTAGGACAACACAGCATTTGACCCCTTTGAGATGAGATGGGCTTCATCAATGAGGAAGTTCACCTGCTTTGGGAGCCCCTCGCAGCAGACCCCAAATATCCCACACTTCCTAGGAACTAGGAAGTACAAGGGGCCTGGCTGGAGAGGGTCACTTGGCAGGTGAACTTGCTGCGCATAATCGAAACTGTAGTGCATCGAGACCTGTCTGCTGCAGGGAGCACTCCTGTGTAAATCAGACACTTGGAGCTGCTTGCATGTCTCCTTGGCACGTGCCAGCATCTCGTTGTAGTGCGACCGAGCTAAGTGAGCAAGTCGCAGGTGGTTCTGTCAAAACAATGTCACCAACTAAACAACTGCATGTGTTTGCATAACATTATACCTATCTCATATAAGCCAGTCAGTGTACTCCAGTAAATAATTTAATTATCTGTTACTCTTCATTTTGAATGACATGAATTTTATTGTTGAAAATTAAGTCATTAACTGAAGGCCGATATTATAACTTTATATGAAAAAAACTAATGTAATTTTTTTAATTTATAAATGTAATACTTAAACATAAACTATAAACAAAATAAAAGTGTACAGATACTGCCATGATGAAACGATTTGTCTTTCATTTGTTAACACTGTTAGTATTATCACTGGTCAAACCTCTTGCTTCTTCAACCGCTGGCTCTCCTCCTCCTCTACAAGGTTCACTCCTCTGTATATCATGTGATTGTTGGACTGGCAGGTCCAACACAGATCGGTCATAGGCCGTGCAGTTAGGATGTGAGGAACCAAATTCAGCCAGGTAGTCCGGAAGACCGACATGCTCATCACTGCATGATCTGCAAACATAAACACAGTTGGTAATAATGTACATAGGAATCCCATCAATCTGAACACAAGACCAGTATTTTGTACTGTGGAAGAATTATTTTTATAGTGTTACCGTTATGTAAAAATCATGGCTACTTGTGAATAGATGCACTTTATTGTTAAAAGGTGGACAAATTAGTATGACCTTCATCCTGTTTGATGCCACAGATTCGCTAGCCAGTCTGAAAGACAAGACAAACTCCATAAATTATCATTATAGTTAGACCAAAAAAAGTTTCAAATACCTTTCTGTTCGCAGGCAGACTTGTAGCACTCGTAGACCTTTGTCTTGGTCTCTGACGAAGGCAGCAACTTGATATCATCGCGCTTGTAGCCGGGGATGCGTCCGGGAAGCACCAATGCATTGTCCTCTGCATAGCTGCAGATGAAGGACACTGCTCGCTTGGTGTCCTCGAACGTGTGCGCCCTCACGTTGCTCTTCCGGCCACCTGTCAGCTTTTCTTTAGCGATTAAGCCGTTGTCCTTATACCAACTGAGCAGAGAACTCAGTCGGTTCTGGCTGATGCTGTAACATGATTGATGGAAAACATTCAACAATGGCAGGCTCTGTTAAATGTAACAGTCTAAACATGTTCACAATGGGTATTTCAGGACATCATGTTTGAAGATTAACTCAGGTGGCACGGACTAATCATCAGTAGGCAACAGTGATTCCACACTAATCTAATTTTAAACATAATTGACATTAATCATTGAAAAAATAATGAATACTATATTAAATAATTTTATTAAAGATTAATAAGCTTACAAAGTAATACACAACTATTAATTACAACAGTGCTTACTCATGTATAAACTTGAACGTGTCACGGCACAACTGGTGTCCCTCCAGGAAGTACCGGGTTCGCTGATGTTCTCGAACTTTCTGTTCCACCGACTTTTTCTTCCCTGTCAGTCGCTCAGATAGGTCAATCATCGTTGACAGCTTTCCCAGTAGAACTAACATCTGTTCCCCTATAAATTATACCCAAAAATAAGAATGCAAATAACATATTTATTGAAAAAGTAAACAACTGATCACTGACAATGTATGAGCAACTATGTTCAATGACATTGTCAAAGCTATGCAAAATAATAGATTTATGTCCGTTCGATGTCAACCACACTTGTAACAGTACATACTCATGAATGCTAAACATAACTGTAATAAATAAAATTAATCAACAGTTAGGAATGTTCAAATTGTATGTAATTAGTGTTAGTATTTTTTACCAACAATTACCATACAATTAAAATTACTCATACAATGAGCAATAATGAAGTGAGACATTATGTGATTACATTTTACTTACTTGGAGTAAAATCAGCCATCATCAACCTCCTTTCGACAAGTTGTTGCGGTCCAAAAATTTTATAACATGGGCCGCCTTTGTTATACTTACAGGAACATCTATAAATCAAGAACACAAAATGAGATGTAGTGTAATGCATAAGATTTCAGTTTTTCCTACAAATACAATATCTTTATATTTGGCCATGACAAGATAGTATGGGTCACGTGACATGTTTCTTTCTCTTTGTTCTCAACACAGGTCTAAACATTAATTATTTTCACTCCATCGCTAATGTCACTTGTCACGTTTGCTGTTGTAGTGTCACAACCTTAATTTCCAAAGCAGTGACTAACTGGAATATAACATGTAGTGAAGAAGTACGGTAAAACGGGAAGCCAG
>OY759268.1:39671881-39696881 GCA_963662155.1 Lamellibrachia columna
GCATCAATGGTAACGTAACTGGCGTGATTGAGATTAGAGCTACGGCGGCTATAGCGTTGCGGCGGTGTGAATGCCCATGTAAGTGACCAGAATGTTCAGACATTATAACAAACCAGGGTTTTGTTATATCAACCCGCCGATATACGATATGTTAAATCAGCCCAGTTTTTGCTTAACGACAAATATTTTCATAAAACCAAGATTTGTGATGAAGTCCACTGTCTGGACGCTATCATTTATATTACATATTTATTTATTAAAAAATATCTAGTGCTTTAACATTCAAAATTGCAATACACAAATGTGTATGAAAACTGACATGTGATTTTTGCTACTGTGTTTACAAAGGAAATTTCGCAAGTGTTATCAATAGTACAGTGATGATTTGATTGTCGTATTGTTCTGCAGTAATTGGAGGGTATGTTCTCGACCCTCCAGTGAAGACGGGAATGTCAACTCGCCTGAACGACGCCGACAACGAGATATGTCTGGCTCTGTCAGACATGGACCTCTACACTTTTGATGCAAGAGAAGAACGCTGGTTCCCACGTCCACAGAACAAATGTTTTTTTGCCTGGACTGGTCATCAAGAGATGTGTGCCGGTCGGGATGAAGACGTCGTTCACTGTCACAATCACCGGATATCACCTCGCGTGTTCCACGGCCCACTTCAAGGTGGCGGTGCGACAAACCAAGTGGTCGTCCTGTCACCTCGCTGGGCTGTACAGAAACTGTAGATGGAGCGACGCCGTCGAGGCTGAAGGGCTCACCACGTGTGTCGCCGCCTGTCGGTGTGACGGAGACGACTGCAAACACCTGACAATCCACATTCCCAAGTTGTACGAGGACTGGCAGATATGTGAAATCAACGTTAACTAAATGTAAATGACAGCAAGCGAAATAAACGAAATGGTGTTTTCGACAAATGACATATTATCAATTGATGATATTGAAAATTTTGCAATTCCCATTGAAAAACCATGATGGGTGATTCAGTTTCAAATTAAATGTACATGTGAACTGAAAATATTATATGTGTGTGTGTGTGTGTGTGTGTGTGTGTGTGTGTGTGCGTGTGTGCGTGCGTGCGTGCGTGCGTGCGTGCGTGCGTGCGTGCGTGCGTGCGTGCGTGCGTGTTTAATGTTATATTTATATGTCAACACCTACGTTGGTGAATTTCGTTTTGATGTGTTCAAATAGAATGTTAAACATAACGTTCGAGCAGTTTTTGTGTGAAGGAATTATTAACCACAGCACGATGTGTTCTTGGCATTGATGTAACTTACACAAACATATTTACTCACGACACAAATCTTCTTCTGCACGATTCAATTGTGTTTGCCTAAGTATTTCACCTGAGGTTCTCAAGCCAGAAGCGTGCATGTTAGTCCAAGTTGCTAGGTACGGTGTTTCAGTGTTTGTTCAGAGTGACGTGGCATATATTTTAGCTTTAAACTGCCACATATATGTGCTTATTAGCACTGTATTAATAATTAAAGAGCACCTGACATGTATGGTTTGGATTTGTTTATTTCTACATAATTTCACGACTTGTGTTGTCTGGCACGTTGTTTTTGTATAGATGTTTGCAACATTGAATTTATTTCCTGGTAACATAAACATGTAATAGAACATATATCATAATGATTCCCCTGAAACATCCTTTCAGAGCATCCAAACGGTGTCCGTTGATGTACCAAGTGAACTCAGTTGTTGCTCTGGGCCGGAATGTAGATTACTGTCCGAACTTGTTATGAAACTGTTAAGAAAGAAATATCCAAGATACAAAGATGCTTACTCTTTATGAATGTTGCTGCTTATGTCGGCGGCCAACACGAAGCTAGTTATTGTGTTAACTAAGACCGTTTGTATTTAGAACGTGTCATCGCAAATTTGTTGCGAACGTTTGCGTGTTTGTGTGTGGAATAAAGGTGAAACGACCATTTTATTGTTTTGACCATCTACTGCTGGATTGCCGCTCACCATTCGAACGACATTTACCTATTATATTGTACAAAGGATATTAATTTTTAGACAACTGTCCTCCACGAATCAATAGTTTAAACTGTTGAAAAATGTCCAGATTAAAAAACATTATTGATCTAACAGTGTTAGGACACAGTGTATGTAATGGCCATCAAAGTATACTTACAAAAATATATCTTCTATGATAATGTTCAAGCGTTATGTTTTTCAAAAAAACTCGATGGAGTCATATTGATAATTGTTTTCCACGATGTTGTTAATTTTCAAGATGTCGGACTCTGTTAAGTTCCGCGTGGTTACCGGTTAAAAATTTTTCCATTTAAGACCATATTAGTTCCGCAACAGTTCACTGCATGACGCCACGGAGGTAATAATTCGCGTGTTTTGACCGCCTCCCCATTTAGTACGCTTTATACGAAGACGTAAATGTCGATATTTGTGAACAGCCTATAATGCTGCTTTGTGTCACCTGTCAAATATTACACCCCAAAGATCGTCAGTGCGGTGAAGTTTGTTGAGCGGGCATTGATAACATCAAACGTCGTCCGAAACAATAGCATATTTTAAAAACAATAAACGTTCGTTAAGAAGCCGTCCGTATCTTTCGACATTTACATATCCGTACTAAACCGTACTAAGTGACAGGGTTAAGGCCCGCAAAAATGTCGTATGCGAAATATGGCCACCGTTGCGTCATGCAGCGCCACGCGGTGAACTGGAACGGAACTAGTATTGTTTTATATTGTATGCCCAGTCAGAACCCGTCGGAAACAGATATCAATATGAGATCACGGAAAGGATCGACGTAAATCAATCAAGGATAACATTTGTTGCGATATATCAGTACACTGGTTGTTTTACCTGTAACATACGCAGCACTTGTGTTTTGGAAACAAAATATTTATAGCCAACACAATACTCAGCAATTGTTGACAGTATATGCACGCATACGCAGCATTACTAATTAGTTGACACTAGTGCGAGAGTGGAGACAACAGTGAAACGGGACTAGTGACAAAGAAGTAAGGGAAACAACAATAGACGACCCTTATCGGTGCCAGCCTCATCCCGGGCTGCAGGGATAAAGAGGAGAGCAACAACAAGTGTAATTCGTACATATGGGACTCGTATTCGACAACCCTTCATGTACTGCGACATTATGACGTCACTTCTTCTCAACTGGGCGTTCTCATTGGTTTCATTTCGCAAGCGGAGAGGTTATTTCCTGTGCCCTTGATTGCTCTTATCTCATTATCGCCCACGCGTATCAACTGCAATGTCCCCAGTGAATAATGGTATTTCACCTATCGGAGTATTCTGATTGGTCGGTTTGATTACCTTGATTATCGTCCATTTCCGGCGACCATAGCGTTCTTGTTGGCGTGTGTGCTATATTGAGATTACGAGAGAGTTTCTACCTTATTATGACGTGTTGTGGCGAGCAGGGAGTGACACACAAGTGCGCTGCCCCGTCTGACATCGAGGAACTGGCAGGAAATAAAAATAGGACGTCAACCTCAGGATTCAATTAAGAGTCGGTGATATAATAGATGGAGCTGTTTGGAGATGTTTGCCAAGACATTTGTCAAACCAGCCAGTTACTAGAAAGGACAATGAAAAAAAAAACGTTTGTCGCTACTGTTCTCTCGTCGATGATTCGTTACAGACTTTAAATGCTCATTTGTAGAGACACCTAGACTAAGTTGTTTGCATTGAGCTGATTGTAATTATTATTGCGTGTACATGACATTAATACTGATTGCATGTATGATAATTTCGTTACCGTTCCCATTGTCGTGACAAAGCATAACAGTCAGTGCAATTATTTATCAGTGGTACAAAAACAAACTGATTGAAACGGTAAGTCTTTTAAACTTGGAAAAATCCAATAAGCAAACATATTAAACAAGTGCTGCATGAGTATAATAATACAAGCCAAGGTAATAATAACGTGTATATACTCAATTCATTCATCATCCACCCATCCATTTGTTCATTCATTCATCCATCCAATTCAACCATTTTTCAATTCATCCATCCACCCATTCACCAATTAAAACAATTCTTCAGTCCATCTATACATTTCAAAATGGCATCTATTCTGGGCACTTGTAACGTGTAACATCACACTGAACCACAGTGTTGCATCACGAACATAAATTTGATTTCGAAGACATCTTCAAGGAAGACGGTGAAAATAAAGACACAATCAACACAGCTACGACAGAGGAAAACGAGGTAGGCAAAGTGGACAGTGAAAATAACAATCCCGTCGCCAAATTGATAGGTCGCTTCCAAACATAATAAGAAAACTTAAGTAGATGTTGGTCAAGACACTTAGAAAGGCACGGATTGGAGAGATTGTATTGTCGGGGATATTTCCATTAATGAGAGGCCAGGGTCATCGAAGTAGAGGGTCAAATGTACTAACTACACTACTTTAAATAACTCTAAATAAGTTAAAATATGTACGTTGAAAATACTTTTTTTGGAAAACAATTTAGGTTGATGGAGTGGTCAACCACCTACGAAGAAGGATTGCGATCGCAATGTCGATTGGAGTGTTTACACGGCACATATTGTCGGAATCACGGTCGGTGTGTACTGTACATGCCGTGGTATTACTGACTGACATTTTCAATAATGTATTAGACTAGCACAAATACCCACCGTCCGGACGAGATAACTTGGTAATTCGTAAGTGACTGTCATGATAACAATACTTACACAATTTCAAGATATTCTCAACATTATTACATCAATATTTTCTATTCCATCAATTTGCGTTGGCCGCCTTCGCATACAGCACAACCCTCTGGTGGACTAATACGTTGTAAACAGTTTCCATTTGATAGAAAACAGAGATATATGAAAACTGGGTTGAATAAAAAGTTATCGAACCGGCAATATGTGCGATAGCTGTAGATGAAATGCGGCTTGAACAAAACGACTAAATTGTCAATAATCTGTCCGTCTGCATTTTGTAGAATACAGGTTCCCACTACGCTGTGAGAGAACTCACGGGTGCATCAAATCGATATTTCCGTCGGAAATGTACTCGTCCAGACAGAAGTGACTTCCTGGACTAGGACACCTCTCGAATTGTCCGCCATCCAGTCTTTGCGTAGATGGTATATGTTTCACGATCCAGTGTTCGGAATGTCTCAGAATTTCATAACCGTACTGATTGCGCGCATACAGACCGGGGTTGTTATGAGAATTTATCCATTGTCCTACTATCAGCACTTTTGTCGGTGTGAGCCGGGGATCTTGCACCAAGTGGCTCTCTGCAATACTGGCACCTGAACTGCCATATATATCGATGCCCCAGCCGCCTGGGCATCTCAATACAAATGC
This sequence comes from Lamellibrachia columna, assembly GCA_963662155.1. Classification (NCBI taxonomy): domain Eukaryota; kingdom Metazoa; phylum Annelida; class Polychaeta; order Sabellida; family Siboglinidae; genus Lamellibrachia; species Lamellibrachia columna. The sequence continues at coordinate 39,677,225 of OY759268.1, forward strand.
TTCACAGTCAAAGTTTTCCGGTGTCGTATTTGGGACACAACTTCGCATAGATTATCTCTAGCGTGTAACCCAACTTCTCGAATTCGTGTCGCTGCCACCAAAGGCTGGCGTTCCTTGTCGGCACGTACGCTATGTCGGCGTCCAGTTCCCAAGGCAAAACTCCGCTGAACTTGACAGCCCCGAGAGTTGTGCCGCAGTTGGTGCTGCAGCACATACCAATCTTCGTACACATGCCCATTATGTCGTTGATTGCCTTCACTAGACTTTCCAGACAACATATCGGCACGATGACCCCTGCCGTCCACGTACATGTGATATCCGCCTCCTTGCACGAATAAGACAGGCGTGTTCCATCCGGGAACTTGACGCGGTTCAACCGGAGCCTCCGTGCAACGTGATTCCATTCATCGTGTCGCCTTGATGGCGAGGCAGCGTCGTCAGTCTGAACGTAGAACACGACGTCAGGGCAAGACACGACCAGCTTTCCGACTTCCCTCACACGAAGGAAGTAGTCGTGGAATACAGCGAGCCGTGGCGTATATTCGAGGTTGAAAGCTCGGAGAGTCGATGTTCTGGTAACGAACGGTGAAGGGATGTAGTCGCAGTAGGCACAGGACGACGCCGCAATGTAGTAGCCGGCAACATAGGCGAGAGTGTAGTTCCGCAGATTTGTCTGTTGACAACCCATTGACCAATGTCCGTTAGGGGTCCGGAGTGCACCGTCAACGAAGTCGACACCAAATTCGGACACAACGCGGACCATCCTTTCGAGGCGCCCTGTTAACGGGAAATGTTCCATTCGTCGCCCGACGAGAACATAATCGGTGGAAGCCATCATGACCAGTTCATTCCACACGTAGCCCGTCATCGCCGTGTTGGAGAGGACGTGTTGAACAACGTCGACTGTCACGTCACTTGGAATGACCAGCCTCTTCACGAGAGCCAGGTGGACGGTGAGACGGGGATATATAGCGTTAATCTCTCGCAACACAACCGTCACCTGATTAGTCTCGTCGTAATCGAACCCATTCAAAAGAATCGAGAGGACATCTTCAAACGGACGTGCATTCGTGCAATTTGTTAACACATGTTCTTTACAAAGCGCCTTATACTTCTCTGGACACACGTCGAGCAGAGCACCCTCGCGTCGGTCTTTCGTTCGTTCTTTTGTATCGCATGCGCCGAGCTGAGCTGTTATTTCGCGGTGCTGCCGAATCATTCGATGTACCTGTTTCAAGGCATGCTCCGTTCGCCGGTGCGACTCGTGCGTGTCCCGTCTAAGATGGAGCGCCATCGACAAATCCAATGCCACGGATTGCAGTTGACTTGTGCATGGATTGCGGATTACGTCTGGTAGAAGTTCAGTGATGATAATCTGTCGGGATATTTTAGTTATCAACACCACAGTGCAAGTCGTGACGACGACAGTGCAGATAAGGAAAGTGAAACACTTTTTAAGATATGACACGGTAACCACCATTTCGTACCGAGCCTAAGACTAAAGAACACATGAAAGGTATATTCTTTGTTGATGTCAAAGAAGAACACCAACAAATGAACGGAAAGACGTTTCGATGAGCGATGTCGTGGATCTACGAGACTTAATCCATTCCGTACTTGTGAGATTTGTTTTCAGACGTGTGACGGCAGGTAGGTCGCTGACAAGACGAAACTGAAAAAAGCAACGATTCTTAAGTTCAAATATTGTACTCTGCGTGAGTGCGTTGATAGAGTTATTATTAATATAAAGTAAATCACGCATAATTTCAGGAAAACCATTACTATGATATAATCAATGTAATAGATAACCACTTGTGTTCTGGTGCTTTCGAATTTCGTCAAGCAAAGTACACAGACTGCATTGCATATAACATTATACTCTAGGTGCATCAAACTGAAAATGTGATTTTAAAATGTTATATATTTTGCAAACATTTTAGTGAGAAAGAAATACAACACATTTCTTCAAATTGAACCCTCTTTAAAAGTTTTTGTTTTATCAAGGGATTTGCCTGACGCCAACTTTCAAATCATTAGTAAAAATTGGCTATGGCCGTGCAAACACAAAACGGAAACACTCAATGGCATTGCATTGTGGTTTTGCCCAGTATCTAACTACTGGCTAATGTAATTACTTAATAGATCATGCCTGATGAGTCATGGTAATGATAACAGAATAATAACTATTCACTTATATTATAGTCAATGTCCGACGGCAGCATAAACGCCCGACTAAGTAAACGTTTTTCGAAGAAAATTATATACACACACAGGTTTTTGTTAAGAATGTCTAGTCTAGCTGTAGAGTAGCTGCCAACGAGCAGACGCTAACTATTGTACGAGTTAGCAAGTCTCCACATGGGAGGTGCAAACACTAACCAAATCTCCACATGGGAGGAGTAAACACTAATCAATAAGAGCCGCTGCTAAAGGAACTACTATTAAAAGTGATATAACAATGGAGACCATCGTTAATGCACAAACACATAACAATATATGATATACACATGATTAAGTTTCCAACACGTAAAGGCTGGGACTCAACCCCACCCTCCACCGGCACGGTGGAGAAAAAACCCTCTCCGTGCACATATGTTACCAAGAGCAGAACATTAGAAACCATCGGCTCTGTACGTAGATAAGGTTCCCTCACATGGATGTTAGACGCCGCAGCTCGTGGCAGGTAAAGTTGGCGAAAATCACAAAGGTTGTAAAGTTCAGCAGATATACGTGGATGTTAAAAGGTCGTCTTGGTACATGATGATGTAAAATCGTGCACAATATGAGCGCCTAAAAGTCACCGTGTTGTAATTATCTTCATTAAAGGAATCCCATTGAAAGCATGTCTAGCTGTGTGCGGAAGTGCAGCAACTCCAAGCCGTGTGCCGCGTCAACAGTGCTGACGAACAGGTGGTTTCAGAAAGAAGCACCGAGTCACGTTGGAGCAACACTAGATCCACGGCACAGATGTCCTGAATCATTAAACAGAGAGGAGAAAATAGGCCAACCCTATTCATGGATAACTACGGCGTGACGAATGTAATCAACCTAAGTTGTTTTTTTGAACGCTAAAACGCCAACTTCGCATCAGTCTAATTTGTTAATTGACCTTTTGGTAAGCGCAAGTTGCTGCGCCGACATAGAGTAACAGTGAAATGCTTATGTTATTTAAATGCATTTGTTTTATATTTGCCTGCAAGATCTTAGCGAAATAAGGGCTTGAGTTTTTGTAAGCACGACCAACTGATAAGGGTGAGCGCTATTTCGCAAATACCTGTGGGGAAAAATGGGTGAATACGGCACGCAAGCGTGAAGATGAAGCAACCGACACAATGAAGCCATGATGAGCTGTACTGAGGGCGTCCTCCGACAGCGGGTCCCGGTCATCCACAGTCCCCTGTTCTTTGGGAAGGCCTTTGATGTGTTGTATTTTACCTGGAATATGCTTAAAGCGTAATTCAGTGCGTCCAGTGCACGTAACATCTGAAAGAGGAGAGGAGTGAGATATGGCTGGATGTGAGAGTTGACCCAGGTTTCTTTGAGGAAGCTAACGGCGTCATTGGGTGGAACACACTCGGAACAGCTTTGCTTTGGGCGTGAAGTGCTGGCTCTGTTGTGCGAAGTGCAGGTTGTGGGCGTTCTCTCTCACGTAGGTGTAACCACGTTCACAGAGATGACATCAAAGGTGGATTGTAGACTTCGGTCGAGGGCTTCGAGCTGCTGTTGCCTTCTTCGAACTCCCTCCCCAAACCCCGCCCCACCCTCACCCCCGGCAACAAGCCATATCCCCTAGAAACCAGACCAAGAACAAATCATGCAGGTTGGCCAACAAAATGTCTACAGACGCAGAAAACGCGGATGATAACCCAAGAGGACGCGCAAGTGGGTGACACAGCAATCTTATCGCAAAAGTGCATGTTATATTAGTTGACTCCAGCGTCTAAGAATCTACACTAGGTGCACTAACATTCCATGTACACAATTTTGGTGTATATGTATATGTATATGTATATATATATATATATATATATATATATATATATATATATATATATATATATATATATATATATATATATATATATATATATATATATATATATATATATATATATATATATATATATATATATATATATGTGTATGTGTATGTGTATGTGTATGTGTATGTGTATGTGTATGTATATGTGTATGTGTATGTGTATGTATATGTATATGTATATATATATATATATATATATATATATATATATATATATATATATATCAGGAACACACTGAATAAACTGGGTGAGAAAAGAATGAGGCAAGACACCTACTATAACCGCAATGCAAAGGACTTGCCATCATTGAAAAAAGGTGACGTAGTGTGTATCAAACCTGCGAAGTACAACAAGCATTGGCAGAAAGCAACCGTACAGCGACAAGTGAACGTGAGATCGTACGAAGTCGAGACAGACTACAGTTCGGTCTTCAGACGCAACAGGAGACATCTGCGAAAGACCACCGCACCGCCTGCGGTCCCTGTAATAGAACCACAAATAGGTTTACCACCAGAAGCAGAAGCACATGCGTTGCCAGTACGACAAGTGCTACGCCAGTTCGACGGAGCGTCACACAGCCGTACCAGGTCCCCCCTGCTACTGCAGCTCCGCCAACTAGTATTTTGGCTAGCATTTTAATTTTTGTAAAGAAAGGGAGATGTAGCGATAGTTGATCTAGCGATATTTGTAGCGTAGACTATCTGCGACGACACACTGCAATGACGGCATAGATAAAATAAACGCTGTGGTGTTTCTGTTCCCTCAAGTTGCCTTTTATAATGTAGTTAACACGAGTAAACACAAATGAAACACTTACTAAGTTATTTCATGTGGTGAGCACATTTTAAATAAAGCATCAAGACAACTATATGTGTGATGGTTCCATTAGTGGGTCGTTTTGTCTACATAAGTAAAGTATTTTAGCACAAATACACAAACACGCAGGGACGCACGCACACACGTACGCACGCACGTACGCACGCACGTACGCACGCACGCACGCACGCACACACACACACACACACACACACATACACACACCAAGTCGCACAATTATTAGTGTGCATACATTTTAATATGCTTGGTAGGATACAGGTTGATCCTGTATTGCCCAAGAGGCGAACATTAAAATGTGTCCTCAAAGAAAGAAAGTTATTAAAAGCCAGTGCTAGCTGTGTCCACAGACAAGTAATCCAGTGATGTTTGGTTAAAGTTAATAACTTTTTTCAGATCTCAAGGGTCGTTCCACATCCTGGTCTAGGCTGGAGCACCAGGGGTTTCCCTTCATTAATCATTAAACATAGCCTATTGTAGCCACGCCACTTAATTAGCTAGCAGGAAAAATAAGTTACACATTTAATTAACTTAGTCCAAGCTGTTTAAAACAAGAAACGTGAAATATGCCACCTTCCGAGTATATAATTCTAGTCATAGGGAGACATTAGGTGACAGCAGATTTAAAGTACTTTAGAATACTTATTTCGGTATATTATTTGTCTCAAGAATGAGGGTTTTTGAAAACGTCCTACCTTTTTGGGGGGCAATAGCGTCGTTTTGCGAAACATGTTACCGTCGTTCGATAATCATAAGTGTTTCACTAAACAACTGCTAACAATTTGTTTGCACATATTCGATTAAATAATCGATCGACCTGTATCTTCAGGTTTTTTGTGAAAACGGCATATTATATTACGTAAACAAACACTACAGTTTCTACATCGATCAGTATACTACTGGTTGTAGTTTTTGCCTTACGCAATATAGTATGCCGTTTTCACAAAAAACTGTTGTGCATGGATCGATATTCCAAACTACTGGTCATTTCATATATCGAATGCAAAAAAGTTGATAAAAAGAATGACTTGCCAATAACGAACTACGAAAATACCTTTTTCTAATAGTGAGGCTAGCGCTGGAAATTGCATTAAAAATAAGAGCATCTTCGAAAAGGCTCACTAAGCAGTAACACGCTATGCATTGAATGTATAACAATCACGGGGCCGTTCGATTACTTTCCTGCAGTGATTATTACGAATAGTTGCGTATATTTTCTTCCAATAAAGGAAATGTGGCGTATTTACACTGCACTGTATTTACAAAATGCACAGATGTGTCGTACCAGTAAGGCCACATGGCGATTAATGTCGAACTTGACATATATGAAAGTGTCTCAAAATCCTGTTTATGGATATTATTTTTCGAAATAAATTACTTTGCCAGACGTTTATTCTCCCTTTGACCGATAGGTAATTTTATATCTAATATGACGTATCTAATGTGAGATCCTGCGAAATCATAAAATGAGGCAAAATCTGACGCGAGACGAAAACTACGCCGGTGGCGGTGTCGGTGACTATATCTTATATACCGACCTCTGGCTCTGTCTCAACTTGTATAATACCATTGTTGGAGATTTATAATAAGTACTCAACCACACTAACAACATTATTCACGCACATATGTAATTGTGGTCACCTCTAGGCATCACCTATTTGATGCTATGTTACAGAATTTGAATAGAAAGAACGCAACAAAAACCGGATTTGGTTTCGTTCTTGACCTTATGTTATGACGAAATACAACTTTAGCCCTTGTTAGTTGTGTCCCTCCCGACTTTGCTTCAATCATAACTTATATAAATCGATGCATCATCAAACATCATATACGTCAATTGTGGCCAACAATGTTATAGCATACCGTGTTACGCACAACGTGATTGCATAGAATGTCCTACCGAAATTCAACCAGATCGCATTTCAACCGCCGCTGACGCAGGCTTTATCCCGACTAAATCGCGAAGTACTGACGTCACGTTGTCGTGGCGACGTGGTGGTTATACCAGAGCTAGTGTATACCGAGCTGCGTCACTCTACGAATTAACATGGAGAAGCCATTTTGTAAATTGACGTCCAGCGCCACCAAGTAGAGGGCAGCTACAACTTTCACCAGCGCCTGGTAGTTCTAATCCGCATGCGCCAACTCTCTAGTTACATTTCCGGGTGAAAGGGCAATCTGCATAAACCTCTGTCGATTGGGTTTCATCCAATCTGCTACACATACACAAAACATTTCTCGAATATTTTTTATTACTAACCTATTGTATATCGATAGGATGAGACATAATCGCATCGTCAACAGCGATTTAAGTTTGCCCTCTCACCCGGAAATGTAACTAGAGAGTTGGCGCATGCGGAATCGAACTACCGGAGAAGCTGAATGTGAAAGTTGTAGCTGCCCTCTACTTGGTGGCGCTGAACGTCAATTTACAAAATGGCGCAGGTCGGAGTGACGCAGCTCGGTATACACTAGCTCTGGTTATACCAGAGCTAGTGTATACCGAGCTGCGTCACTCTACGAATTAACATAGAGGAGCCATTTTGTAAATTGACGTTCAGCGCCACCAAGTAGGGGGCAGCTACAACTTACGTCAGTTCATCCGGTAGTTCGATTCCGCATGCGCCAACTCTCAAGTTACATTTCCGGGTGAGAGGGCAGTCGACGTAAACCGCTGTTGACAATGCGATTGCGTTTTATCCTTTCTGCTATACAAACAGTTCTTTGGTATTGTATTGCTTTATTTCTAAACTCCTTAAACCTGGCAATGTAGTCTTTACAACTGACGCGGTTATACAACTGGACATCCGTTGAATCAAAGCAAGAACGTAAACGAACAATTGCACACATCGCCATCGCATCGCCCGCAGGACACTGAGTGACACACATAGACATAGTCAAAGTCATAGTCATAGACAGTCAGTGACAGTGTTATTGTTGTCAGTTGATATTGGTGGTGTCGATCTATTTTGTTTTATATTTTTTATGATATTGCTGCGGCCATGGGAAATTGAAAACAGTTTCAAAATCGGTAAATAACTTTTCGAAATATGATTTTTTTAAAGGGTGATTCCAGCGGCAGCGTTACGTGCCGTGTGTATGACATTCAGAAATTTTTTTCTTTGAAACTTTGCAGATCCATATCAAAGTATTGCCGACTGTTTTAATGTTGATCATTGCATTGTTCTACATGTTTTTGAATAGTTAGGGTAGACAAAATAAATTTTTCAACAGTAATGAATTTAAAAAAAAATATTATAAAATATATATAAATATGTGTGACGCACAAAAATCTAAATTCAGATGGGTGAATTGGTTATTAGCAAATGTTTCCAAAAGTCTGTGAAATTATGGTACCATTTAATAAGTTGCTTTATCATAATTAAGCACATGTGTATACGTATACTATGCGTATTCATATGACTGTGATTGGTTATTATTTTTGTCATTAAAAAATTATAAAATCGTGTATGACACATTTTTAGTTACGTGTGTGATGTGTGTTAAGTAGACTTTTTCTTAGTTGATAACGACTGTTTACATGACAGTATGACATTTTAGTACACGTTGTAATAACACAACACAATAAGGTAAGTTAATTGTGATAAAAAAAATAGTTATATGACATATTTATTTAATATGCCTAGGTTAATATAAACAATAAGATATGATCCATTTAACTTTATCTTTAATCACCAAACGCACAAACAAAAACAGCATAATTTGAAAAATAGGACAGTAAACCTCATTATGGTACTTACTATCAAACATGCAGTTTGCAGTGTCAATTATACTGATCCATAGCTGTGTGCAAATCCGAGGCTGAATACATGCAAATCAGACATTCTAAAGAGATGATTAAGGGTGTTTCCCCTGGTGTGTCAATTATTATTAAATTAGTGTTGTGTTGCCCCCTTGTCACATTTTGCATGTCACGTATTTTATATGTTGGTACTACACAAGTAGTAGTGCTGATTTATAAACCATTTCGAAAAAAAAAGAAATGAAGGTTTAAGAAATTTGCATTTCGTGTGTAACATTGAAATTCAACTTTACAAAAAATATAAAACTTATAATCAATATTGTCATGCTTTATTTTTCATTTCATTGTAAAGTCGTGTGAATTTCCCTGTTGTAATACGTATCTGCAAACATGAATCAATGGACCGTTATTACTAATATGTCAACTTACACAGTTGCTATGTGTGTGCATTTACACTTCCCAAAATTGAATAACATTTGCCATTTTCTGGCCATTTAACTAATTAATCTAGATCATCCTGTACACTTTGTTTATCTGTATCATTTGTAACCTTTCTGACTACTTTTGTGTTATCTGCAAATTTCAGTACTTTGTCATCTTCCAAATCATTTATATATATATATATATATATATATATATATATATATATATATATATATATATATATATACCGGTATATATTAAAAACAGTAGGGCCTGATACTGATTCTTATGGTACCCCACTCCATTGTTTTTTATATTTATTCCCTGTTTTACTTTTATATTAAAATGGATTTGGTTATGATCACTTGAACCCAAAGGTTCGTATATTTTAACATTGTCAACTAATTCATTTTGAGAAGACAAAATTAAATCTAACACATTCCAACCTCTGCTCTGGTTGGTTCCAAGACATGTTGAGCAAGCAAACAATCCTGTGTCTGTGATAGAAGTAGAAATTGATGGTCGTTACCCCCAGCACTCTGTAACACTAATGATTTCCATTGTATATGGCCATGGTTAAAATCACCCATTATAACACATTCCCCCTTGCTCACCTCCATTATAGTCTTGTAGTTTTATATATTCTTCTTGTCCTGTGACTATGTTTGACTACTACGATAATATAAACTACTCCGATCTATTAATATGATATTGTTAATGTTGACTTATTGGTAACTATGTCTATGTTACACCAAATTGCTTCCTTCACTCTTCAGTGTTATTTCATATGCTTGGGTATATTATTTAATATATATATATATATATATATATATATATATATATATATATATATATATATATATATATATATATATATATATATATATATATATATATATATATATATATATACACAATTACTCCCCTCCCCCGTTCTTTCTTAAACATTACATAAGCTGTCTGTGATAACTCAGCATCTACTATATATTTAGTAGCCCATGATTACGTGAGGATCAGTATATGCTACCATAATGTCTAACTCGTTTTTTTATTTACTATGCTCCTGGCATTTAAGCATATACATTTAAGTTCATTTTCCGAAATTATTGGTGAACATTTCTTTGGATGTGTATTTGTAGTTTGTACTCCTTTGAGTACGTGATACATATAATGATAAACATATTATATTTAATTTAATATTTGTAGCAAATAATTTGAGTACAAAAGTTACAAGAAATAATTGAAAAGTAACTGAAAATACCATTTATATTTCACCAATTCCGGAATTGACGTTCCAATTACAGTGACACTGACCTCAAGATCAAGTCTAATTGAGTCTGACTGCAAAAAATATACGACAAGAAACTAGAGATCGGCGATAATATTCTGGTTGACTAGTAAGTTAATAAAACTAATTTACAGATATTGATAATTTACTTGGTATGCCGAAAATTTGCCTAGAAAATTTAAGATTTGAGTACAGGGTAGGTTTTATTTCTTTGGAAATGGCACATCAGATGGTAATTGCAAAACGTGATATGTACGATGTACTGAATTTCAGCAATATAATAACAATACATAAAACAAAATATATATTTTCATTGATATCCCCAACATCAGCAAGTGTCACTCACTGACACTGGCACTGTCCCAGGCATATGCCATAAAAACATATGATATGGCGATGGCCGATGCGTGCAATTTTATTCAACGGATGTCCAGTTGTATAACCGCGTCATTTGTGAAGACTACATTACTAGGTTTAAGGAAGTTTGTAGTAAAAGCAATAATATTCGAGAACAGTTTGCGTAGCAGATAATTATGATGAAACGCAATCGCATTGTCAACAGCGGTTTATGGGTTTATGACGTCGATTGCCCTCTCACCCGGAAATGTAACTAGAGAGTTGGCGCATGCGGATTCGAGTTACCGGATGCGTTGACGAAAGTTGTAGCTGCCCTCTACTTGGTGGCGCTGAACGTCAATTTACAAAATGGCGCAGGTCGGAGTGACGCAGCTCGGTATACACTAGCTCTGGTTATACATATCAAATTATTCCAGTAATTGTAATATGTGATTACAAACAGTTGCATTAGTAGTTTGGAATGCATTACAAAAGTAATGCCACTGGCTACTCTTCAATAACAGCTAATTGTATTAGTAGCTAAGAAGCTCCAAGCGATCTGACATTTCGCTTGGCACTGCCACTGCCCTGGCACAGCCACTGTCTTTACCGAATCGGCGTGTGACGTAATTCAAGTCAACATTGGCATTCTCATTCCATAGGCATAGCAACGGAGAATATCTGCCTACGTTAAGAGTGTATTAATACACTGCCACATATTTACATTTATTTTCAATAACAGGTCGCGTAGACCGATGTAATGTCGTGACTGTTCACAGTAATAGTATGCAATAATACATTATCCCTGTGTCTGTGTTAGAATCACTCCGTCTGTCTAAATGTATGCTTAGACACTAAAACCGAGAGACACTTTGTGCACAGTGGTCCAACAAAATCACAAAACCATTTACGTTGGCAAAGCCAAAGCCTAGCAAAGCCAAAGCCGAGATTTCAACTAAACAATTACATCGACACAATTGTTAGACATAGCATTTATATCAAGTTATTTCGGCAGAGAAATCATACAGGGTTCACGTATTTTCCCACGTCCTCCAATATTCCTAATCAAACGCTCGAGTAATGCAAAGACAAAGTATGCCTCTGGTCCAACTTACAAGCCTAGCCCTAGGCTGGTTATACATGTATATTGGTGTATTGAGTTTTGGCTATGCTTAATATAATATACCTTTTCACAAAATTCCGAAGAAATCTTTTTGTGCTAGGGATCGATATTCTTATTAAATTACAGTTATTTCATAGATTTAGTACAAACAAATTGTTAGAAAAATTTTACTTGGGAAAATAATTGCGATTACCGAACGACGATCCAAACTCATTTTGCAAGAAGATGCGCTATACTGAATTTGCTACGGCATGTTCGAAAAGCGTCATTCTACTGTAAAACACAACGAATTAAATGTGTTAAATAACATCAACAGTCGCCGTTGTATCGCATGTGTTACGTTACTAATGTTACCTACCAAAATATATTTCATGAACCAGTTTATATCTCATTTTATTCGCTTCACAGCACATTTTTGCAACCATAAAGATATCCGTCCAACAAATCATAAATAAATTTAATAATATAAAGCAACACATTATATTAAGTATAATCTGTTTTTACACGTCTTAGTATTAGTTATTCATTAATAGCAAATAATGAATATATTTTAGTTGAATTATGATTTCATACGTCAATACTTCTAATTTAATCTTGCTTTCAATTGTGTGTAATTCCATAAATCCACGTGTTGCACTTTCCTTGATTACTGATGTCCTTGATGATGCGAGTGATTTCATCATACTCTTTGAGACAGCCTGAAAACAAACGAGATGGTTAAGCGAATTATAACAACTTAGTGTCCAACTGGATGATAACAATAATTGCATTTATCATAACAATAACTTATAATCTGTTTAAATGGATGCTTCATTGATGGGTACAAACAAAAGAAGAAACGGATACATTTGTAATTTGTTGCTACTAGCATTACACCTTGTAAGTCCCTTTTTTAATATTGAAGTGTCTTTTAATGTCAATATTGAAGTGTAAATATATTATTACAAGGGGCAGAACATCGTATAACGTTGTCATGAGGTCAGCCTGTGGCTTGACTCAAGTTATTAATTGATTTCGATATGGACTTGATTATTATAATTATTAGTGTTGCTTGAGATAGAATTGGAATTGGTATGCTGCAGTTGGTGTGTAATTAGAATTGTTGTACCGGTAATGTAATTGACCCATCCTCTGATAACAAGTGACTTGAATTGACGCAAATCATCATAGGCAACGATGTGACTGACTGGATGATTCAACTAGAGTGGCATTATACACATCATATGATAAAACACAGAACTTCTGGGATTAGTTTAGCTTAGCTCAATATATTTAGTAGTTACGCTGTGCCATTCAGCTCGCCTGGTGCTGTGGGTTTGTCAGTTGAAAAACTTTCATAAGACTTTCAAATACTACATTAAATGTCCCATTGCCATAGTTATTTAAGGGGAATAGTATTCATGTCTATGCGTTATGCAACTTAGTAATTAACACTTTGCTTTATATTATCTAAATGCTAAGCACAATTACCGTTCTATGTATTGTGGCATAAGGACACTATTATCAAAACATGCGCTTCTATGAATAAATATATATATATATATATATATATATATATATATATATATATATATATATATATATATATATATATATATATATATAATATATATATATATATATATATATATATATATATATATATATATATATATAATATATATATAATATATTTTTATATATATATATATATACAGGGTTCGAAATTAAGAAATTTAATCCACTCGCCAAGGGGACTAATACCCTTAATATGTGACTCATCCCCATGAAAAATCATTAGTCCCCATTTTTGGTGGACACCGTCAAAATGCGACCTCTTTAGGCAAATTCTTATGTTGTCCGGGAATGCTCCTTAAACATAAAATGAACAAATAAATATAAATTTCATAATTGACGATGCAACGTAATTATTTTACTCAATTAGTACTAGATCAAATCCCGAGGTTCTGGACGTTGTCAACTGCTTGTCGTTTATGTAGGTGTTGCCAATCTGTACCCCTTTCATGTCATCCAATGTACACATCCACACACAGTCTGTATAATATTGTGGATTGAGTGTCTGGCAATGGCATGTGCGTTCCAAAAAAGCTGATACATTTTGTAAAATGTTGCTTTTCCCAATTGGTCCATCGTCTTGGCCGTCACACTTAACCCTGGGTTGCTCTCTGCTTTCTCTCTTAAAGCCCATTTCATATGGCTTGCAGAACTATTGTGAGCTTTGATACTCTCCAATTTAAATACTGGGGAGATGACGACAAATCTGCCTGCTTTCTCATACTTGCAGCAGTACTTACAAAATATTCTCATGTTTCTTGAATGGATAGATGATCCGGTTTCTTGGTTATTAATACTAAGCATAATTACCTCTCAAGAAGGTGACGAAGTCAGCCTATTGAAGAAAGGTTTAAATTTTGCGGTTACCCCACAGAACCTTCCCATAGACGATCTGATAACGACAACATAATTAGCATGTAAGAACATCAAAGAAAAACACGAGCCGATGGGTTGAGATGTGAGGTAGCTAAAGCCGTGATGAAACACAAAGCCAAGAAAAAGAGATATAACATCTATCACTGGAAGAGAGGAAAGCACTTCAAACTTTATGTAGCGACAAGACTATCAATATTCTACCAGCAGACAATGGTGGAGCAACTGTGATTATGAAGGCTACAGATTACGAAGAAAAGATTGCAGGACTATTAGGAGATGACACAACCTACAAGAAATTAGAAAGGGACCCCACTAAAGTAAACTAGTCAACACCATGAAAGAGTGGAAAAGAACCAAGACGATCTCATAAGCCCTATACTACAGGATCTACCCTACATCAGAAGCAGTCCCAGTCTACGGATTGCCTAAGGTCCACAATAACAATGTACCATTAAGACATATAGTATCAAGTATAGGTAGCATTACATACAAGACGGCAAAGTTCCTAGCCAGCATTTTGGAGGACAGGAACACGGAGCTGGACCACATCAAGAAAGCGCTGAAAGCAAACAGTTACCAAACTTGGATGTTTAACACCACGCAACCAATAAGGAAGGAGAACACCACCACAGAAACCAGCAGAAGACAACATGCCATAGGTCTGCCCTACATTAGTAAACTATCAGAACACGTAGCATGGATTTTCAAGACCTATAACATCCCGGTTTACCACAAACCTATCAACACCCTGAGGTCACTGTTGGTACACCAAAAGACAGAACAGCAAAGGCAGCAAAGTGTGGGGTAGTATATGACATACAATGCCCAGAATGTGACCAAAACTATATAGGAGAAAGCCAGAACACTTGGCACAAGAAACAAAGAACATCTATCTTGTCGCCAACCCCTATCAGCTGTAAGTGAACACAAACTGAACACAGGCCATCAGTGCTCTATGAAGGACGTTAATATTCTAGACCACGAGAAGAACTGGCACAGGAGAAAAATAAAGGAGGCGATTAATATCCACAGAGAGAAACCTACGCTGAACCGAGACGTTGGCCAGGAGCTTCCACCAGTCCTACTCCAGCTTGTGTCACATGACATTAGTAACTTCAGTCTGCTGAAGAAGACTGCGCGATGCAGTTGAAATATACAGAACGAACATTAAGTTTCTTGAGAGGTAATTATGCTTAATATTCTCATGTTTAGTTCAGTCTCAGTGTTCTTCGCCGTCCCTTCACTCTCCTCACCGTCAACGACGGTCAGCGGCACCGCCGCGTGAGCGGCAACGCCAGCGCCATACTTTTATATTCGAGCCATGAGAATTGCTTTAGCCAGTGCGGCTGAAATTCTCGTTTCCTCTCACACGCGTCGTACCTACGCTTATGCGCAACTTTATCATGGGCGCTCAGTTTTCTTTTGGGGGGTTGGAACACTTTTATGACATTCCACACGATTTCGAAAGGAAAAGCAGAAGATCGACGGGTAAAAGTTAGTACTGTTCAATGTACTATATTTGTACACGTGTGCACGGATTTTCGACTATGTTGCAACGAGTAGTGGCTGCTCGTTTACGAAATTGGATATATCGGGAACGTTGATTAAAAGTTTTATTTTTCGATACAATGTGTTACGTTTATGTATATACGACTAATTCAAATTGCTTGCATTTATACTGTTACAAAACGAGTGAAAAATAGCGATCCCTGTTATATATATATATATATATATATATATATATATATATATATATATATATATATATATATATATATATATATATAATGTTATATATATATATATCTATATGTACATATATATATATATATATATATATATATATATATATATATATATATATATATATATATATATATATATATATATATATATATATATATATATATATATATATATATATATATATATATATATATATATATATATATATATATATATATATATATATATGTGCTGAACTGATGTATGTGAAAAAAAAACCACCTTTTCGATGACATCATGACGCTTTACTTATAAGAAAAACATGATTTTTTTTAAATGCACCATTACAACTTTCTACTTATCAGAAACAAGCATGTTGAATTTTAATTTGCTTTAAATACTGTTACATGTTAACTAGTATTTGTACATTTGATAATAAGACGACATTTTATAATATTACTGTCTACAGCGAGGTACTCATTTACACAGCTGCGGAAATGTGGCGTGAATACAACTGCCCAAGATTCGAAACGAAAGAAACATGAGTGGAATTTTGATTCTTTCAATTGAGAATCTTGTGTTCTAAGCACTATGTCACTGTGCACCAACTGACAGTGGTTGACAAGTTGTAGGTGATAAGAAATAATCATATTTTGGTAGTTTAATGGGAATTTCATATTTAAATAGTATAGTATATATATACAAATTGTATGTTTAAAACATTTTGTTATTTTTGCATTGGTCTATAACAGAAATGAATATTATTGTCAGTGTTATCAATGAAAATAATGCTATCATTTTATAATGTCATTACGTTTTGTAAGAAGCAATAATTTTCCAACCTGAAATATTGGGAAAGACATATTACGGGCATGACATAGTTGAAAAGGAAGTTGCTCTTAGGCAATTGCAAATTTACAGGGTGAGGAAGTAAAGAAATGGTACATCTATGTTGATGCTGCAGATGATCAATGATCAGGCTATCGTACAACAATCTCTAACCTTTGTCAGCATGGAATTGAATATTTAGCCATTGGCTTTGGGTCTGTTTTATGTGATGACTAAATTGAAGTAATACATTCATATTTCTTGCACTAGGCTGGACATGTTAATACACAGTAATCCAATGATACTGCTCCCTTGAAATAATTTGATTTATACCAAATATTGCCATGTAGAATGCTAAAATAAATTATGATGTTATTCTGCCTTGATTTATGAAGGACAACTGATATACCATTGTTGAAATCATTCATACATAATTATTAACTAGAGGTGTTATACCAAAAATGTATATTATAATTTGCCCCCAAAATTGAACACATTTTATAAAAGTTTCGCTAACTGGCTCACCGACATTAAATATCTTCTTCGGTGCTCGCTCTATGCAATTAGTAAACAGCAATAATGTTCACGCTCATTGAAAATATATTGGAATACCGTAAATTGTTTCCTACATGTAGAGAAGCCATGTGGCGTGCGAACTAATAATACATACACATGTCATCTTATTGAGTATTGCACATTTAAGTGTTCATATGGCTGTCGTTTATTTCCTACCTCATTTATAAAGAAAAAAAACAGATAGCAAGTGGACAAGCAAGCCATTGCCTTATTGTGTGTCCAACAATTGTTCATATATGTATATATTTTATTTATCGAAACATTTTTTAACAATCCTCACCCAAAACTATTGGAATAAAGAGGAGAGCAACAAAACACATACATCCGCAAGGACCGCATTACATTCATGGAATTGTGGAAAACACTGCGTGTCGCCCTTCTATTTTTGTCATCTACCAGAAACATTACACGATACACAATAGTTGACTGTGACTGCGGGTGGTGTCTGGTGCAGCTGACATTTCGCATGGACTGGAACAACATCGTCTGCTCAAATTCATACTTTAATTACGTAGACATGTTGTCGCAGACGTCGTCGCTATTTCGATGTTATATTGGATTGCAACAGTGGAATTACCTTCCGCTGACATTTCTTTATTCGACGGCGTGTCTTTCGACGAATATAACGTGGCTTAATAAACAGAAGGAAGGTGCAGAACAAATATACTAGACGACGAATGTCTGCAATCTACGATGTTAGAATGATGATGGTGATGAACAATAGGATAATAATGACCGTATTATATATATATATATATATATATATATATATATATATATATATATATATATATATATATATATATATATATATTTATATCGAAACTGGTTTTATATGAATATATATCTTAGGTTATATTTTTTAACACTTTCGAATGTGCTTGTTTCAGAAGCTAGCTAAAAGAAGCTTTTTGAAAACGTGCTGTGGCGTCTGTAAATTGCAAATATTACGAAATCCTAAACCGGGAAGTATCCAACATCTGTGAAGTTTAAAGTTATCATATAGCGCTCAAGGCAATTTGCACATCACCCCTGGCTAATTCTAACGCTATCTCGACTTCTCTGGGAATAATTCAGCCACGTTGTAATTACTACGCGACGACAATTCTTCCAGTCGGAGGTCCTCGCGCCACATAAGTTCAAACATCGATGATGAACAAGGTCCACGCGCCTCATATGTACAGCCATCCGTGAAGAACCTCCTAGTCGGAGGTCCACGCGTCCCATATGTTTAGCCATCCGTGGATAATCATACAGTCGAAGATTCACCCGCCCCATATATTCAGCCATCCGGGAAGACCCTTCCAACTAAAACAAACTAATATATAGAAACTCGTTCGCTTCACGTCCAGTTGGCGGAAATTTCTGGGAACCAATATTATCTAAGGAAACATGTACAATGTGGAAATAAAATGCACCACTGACTATCTCAACATTGTTATCTTACCCAACTTTCGTGTTCCCACCTTACACAGACGATGCGGATATTACATGTTTGGTATTACGAACGCATGAACGCACTGTCTACAATATTCACACCGCGTAACGTGACACTGACAGTTACATAAAACATAGAAGGACCTATTTATTAATTTATTAATGCGTCATGTCGACAAAATAACAGTACCTAATGTGATATTATTGCATCTTGGTTTTATTGATATCACTGCAGCGCAGTGATTCGTTTATTTGCATAGTTTATTAATAATAACAAGGAACCGTCTAGTCATGACTTGTGGCCTCATCCGGGCACGGCCGTCTGCCAAACGTTTATAAGTGAGACAGCCAGCACCCAACACACAGAACAACCACACATGTAGTAGAAGCAATATTGTTCCACCTGCCGTGTGCTTCGCAATACAGGTACACCAAGACATTAATTTGCGTTCCGTCGCGGATTTGTTTATTGAGTTGGTGTAGTGGTTGTCTAATGAGGGAAGATATTCCACTCAAACAGTGACGCAGACTGATGAAATAATGTCGTCGAACACTACGAATTCGAACACGATTGTTCATCCATCTCGCGATGTCGACATGTACCTCAGCGCCGTGAAGCCTACGATCATCAGCGCAATAATCGTCACTAACATAATCCTGAACACTTTGGTGATGGCAGTGATCGCCAAGTATCCTCAATTGCGCGAAGATCGCACGACACTGTTCATGTTCTCGCTGGCTCTCTCTGACTTACTGGCTGCCTGTACTTTCATGCCCATCAGTGCAGCCTTGTGCTCTAAGGCAACACCCGGGGTGCATCGCATTCACGACTACTTGCCAAATATTCAACA
>OY759268.1:39701881-39774381 GCA_963662155.1 Lamellibrachia columna
GTCACATCTGGTGTCCCACAGGGTTCAGTTCTAGGACCTGTCCTCTTCTTACTCTACATAAATGACATAAATGGGAACATCAAATCTTCTATACGCCTTTTTGCAGATGATAGTATTATATATCGTAAAATTTCTTCCAAAACCGACCATGAAATTCTCCAAACTGACCTTAGCCAACTCCAAACATGGTCAGACAAATGGCAAATGGAATTTAATGTATCTAAATGCGTCCACCTTCCAATAACAAACAAAACTAAACCCAGCACACACAAGTACTCGCTTTCTGGCCAGCCATTATCCACCGTATCCAGCCACTCATACCTCAGAGTAATATTGGATTCCAAATTAACCTGGACAAATCACGTCACTGACATAACTTCAAAATCTTCGAAATGTTTAGGCATGATTAAACGAACTCTTGGCCCATGTAAACCCGAAGTTAAGCAAACAGCGTACAACATGCTAATCCGGCCAAAACTTGAGTACTCTTCACCCATATGGAATCCCCACACCTTTTCACAAGTTAAAAGCCTTGAAAGAGTGCAACACTCTGCTGCCAGATTTGTTAAAAATGATTACAGACGGAACACAAATCCAGCAGATCTAATTACTGCCCTTGGATGGCCAACCCTCGAACGAAGGCGCATTATTAAACAAGCCACTACCTTCTACAAAATTCTAAACAACATTATTGAGATCACCCCCCCCCTCCGGGCCTACTAATTCGCTCTCGAACCCGTGGACAATACATAGCCCCCAAGTGTCGTATAAATGCAATGGTTTTTTCATTTTATCCCAGAGCCATTCGCATATGGAATATGATTCCATCAAAAATTACCAACATAAAAAACCCAAAATCATTTCAAGAAGCTATTATGGAACTCCCTTTCACCACACCTCCTCACCTAAACTGCCTTTAAAACACAGTGCTCAGCGTAAACTTATCCATGGTGTGGGTATGGAGACTGTCTATGTGTGCATGTGGCAAGGCAGCGACAGTATCCATACACACAACCAACCTATTAAAAATGTTCGTTAAACATCCTATACATCAAATAAATAAAACTATCAGATGAAAACCATTTCAGCAACATTAATGATACTAGTCTTTTAATCGAACGTACCACCCACAGCGAATGCGCACAGTCCACCACAAACTCCTGCGTTAGCCCAAGTTTGGGCTGTTTGGAGTAAACCACTTGAGACTTGAGACTTGAGTAGACAGGGTGATTGCTTTTCCATAAATGCTCTATTAGGTTAAGATATGGGCTTCCAGCAGACCACTACATCACCTTTATATTAGGCCCCGACGTGCACCCTCTCTCCAATCAAGGGCCAGGCACCAGGCTTTACTGCGGGAAAAATGCATGTTGCACTATGCCTGTCATCCAGCTTCTTTCTCACATACGCATGTTTTTGTTTAGTTTATGTGAGAGCGAGAACACGTGTGTATGTGCGTGCGTGCGTCCGAGGGAACGGGCGTGCTAGCGTGCGTGCGAGCGTGCGAGCGTGCGTGCGTGAGCGTGGTGCCGGTGTGTTATCAGTAACATTTAAATTAAAGCAACAAAGTTTTCTCGTTACAAATATGACTCATGTAGGTTTTGTATGTGCCATTCTATATGAATCTCATACAACCTAAAACTTTGTAGCGTGTTTACGTGTCTGACGTGATCTGTGTGTATGGCATTCATACATAAAATTATATACACATATACGGGTATATACAAATGAACAGACGTGTATTTTTAAACGCATGAATTCATATATACATACGTATAATGACAGTTACGTTGCCTCGCCAACGTTGACGTACAGTTTGCATTTAATCGCGAACATGGCCGTGCTTCATTAGGTGCAATGTGAGTGACTGCAAAATTGCTACATTGATTATAATAAGGATTATATTATCCTGTTTTGGTGTTGCTTTGTCTTACATACATAAGTAGACAAAGATAGTAGGTTTGTGCTATAAACCTATGGGAAAGCTATTAAATGTGATACCGGAAGAATATTTGAAGGATGTCCATGGAGACGATCTATTGATTAATCGTAGTAAGTTCTGTCTGGAATTATGTTATCATGAATCTTTGGTTTTAACATATGTCAGGTCATCAAAGGGGGTAACAAGAATACATGTTTGTGGAGTGTAGAAGGGTGGGCTTCGGTGTGACCAGCTCTACTGTGAGCAGCGAAACCTGGCTAGAAACCGAAATGAAGGGGTGAACGGGGCAAGACGCAGGATGTATGCATAGGGTCACTGATGACGAATGAGATTCTAACATTCACTGCCCTATTGAGTCACGGTCCAAGCAATGACCAATGACAACGTCTCAGACGGATAGTCTTGTCAGAGCCCGACCACAAGAATATTAAGTAATGCGCCGTCGGGGAAAGGTTCGTCCCGTCGATGTTGTTCCTAGTAATGTGAAGAAACAACGCTAATATTTAACTCGAGATAGATTATCCGGTGGAACGTATGGTGTGGTGTGATGTGGTTGTAAATAGATTGCGTTGCATTTGTCGATTCGTAACTACGTCGCATTCAAGTCCTTCTGGAAGATGTGTATACGCGGGACTAATATACGACTGGACAAACGAATGCTGGTATAAAATGCGACGGTTGACCAAAGTGTGTTGTACAACTGCAGCAGCTGGAAAGTACCAACCATTGTGGTTCACAAAGTAGACGCCTGCCACAGACGCCACTTGCGATCGATATTGGGCATGCGCTGGCCTAAAGGGATAATATCCAATGAAGATATGTAAGTACGCTGGGACACACGAACGCTGTCACAGCAAGTAAGGAGGAAACGTAGATCCAAGTTCGGTCACCCGGGAATACCGGAGGAAGTTCTGGTCGACCAGTGGGCAACATGCATGGCAACGAACATAGCATCATATGAAACAGTAAGAGCACTTATTGCAGTAATCTTCTTCTTTTGTCGTTTTTGTTTCATAATAACCAATTACATTTCTGTTATTGCTATTATATTTAAGGACATTAGAAACTGTATGCCAATGGGTATGTTGCATGTTAGGCTGGCCTCCACTGCAAAACAACCAGTGTTGACTAATTCTCTTTCGGCTTCTGGATTAGTCGGATGGGCATGTACGCATGCGTGAAGCGTCAAACGTTGGTTTGTCGGTAAATTGAACTCGGCCCAGTTGTAGCGGATTCACTCAGTCATCTCCGGTTTATTTAGTGCGTTGTTTCTCTCTGACCGGCTGTCGACCTATAAAATATGCATGTCACATAAGGGTAGAGAAAAGCGCCAGTTCCCATGCACTTGAACTGATACAACACTAACGCCATTTCGCAATCATTGATTTACACCAGAGTAGCCTAGTTGGCCGGCGATGCACCGGATAAAAGACAGCCACTGCAAAAGCGTATGACTCCACGCACTACCCATTCAAGCGTTGTTAGGGTATTGCAAATGGCAATTACAACTTCATGCCCAACAGACTGTTTCACGAAGCGTTCACACTGTAGGAACGAACGTGTGGTGACGTATGACGATGATCACGTAACTCTGAACAATTGTACCTACCTACGAGTACCTATTGTTCCTAGTTACGTAATCTACGTGAAACGTCCACATTTATTAATTCATAATATCACCACCCAGGTGAGTTTTTTAGTATATTTTTAATGTAAGAACCATTCCAATGGTCCAACGGGCACGCTTTCAAAACGTCAGACGAATACAATCTAAACTGACGGCGATATGAAGAGTCTTACATGCAGAGTCACACACACCGTTTATAATGCAGAAATGTTGTATTAGTGTTGTCATGGCAAGACACAATTAGTTTAGTCCGAACATGTTTACCAGCGAACTGTACTGGAACGTGAAACATATTGGAAATATTGTTGAACTATTTTATCTTCCTTTGACTCACGTACTTTCTCCAAAATGTATATTTGAATTGGTGTAATGCTATCAAATTAACACCACGCACGTCTCCACGTGCACACGCATGGGCACGCACGCACATTCAAGTTTATCTCAAGCAATATAATATGTTCTACGTGACCGTAACAACTTGTGCGATACGTTCGACCACCATGGCTACGGTCTCACCAAATATGAAACGACCAGTAATTTGAAGAACATTTGTTTAATATAATGATATCGTACCAAAGCAACAACAGAAACACTGATAGTTTGATATGCGTTTTTACAAGGCCTGTTTTGACGATTCCTATGGTCAAATCGGCAACACTTGTTTATAGTATATTTGCCAAGCTGGTTCCTATTCTTTTCCGAACGGCCTCATTGATGTTACGGAACCTATTACACCAGTTGTATGCGATAAACATGGCGGTCTTTTCTTGCAGTTCGAGGCCGACCATTTGTGACTGTAATGGCTGCCGTGTCAAGGACAACACTGGCAATACACCTGTGTTTGGGTTTTCGTTTATAAGTGTTTATCGAATGAAATATGTCCACCCCTCCCTCATACGTCACCTACTGCGCCTGCATGTGATTCCATCATGCTAGTTATTTATTTTTTGTATTAGTTTTTGGGAAATCATCAGACAAACTATTAAATGTCTTAATGTTTGATCAAGCATTTCTTTGAGTGAAAATGGAAACCCTGAAGACTCACGAATTTCACTCTTGGTGACATTTCGTAACTTCGTCATGTGATCGGCGAGATGTTGGACGGCACTTCAGTGATCGTCATTGACCCGTAAAATATTTTCAGCCTTACCATGTCTAACGAATAAAGCCAATTGTTTGATGATTTGTACAAATATATGCATTTGCAGATGTCGCACTTCACACACTACATATTTTGATATCAGTGTACAGGATTCGCGATAGGGTCAATCAGTTGAGGATGCAGTTTTAACATTCAAATTGTGGCTGAACCAAAATAAATTTTAAAAAATGTACATACAACTAACTGATTAGCCACCCCATTTTAGTTGTCGTTGGGTTTCATGTGAGTCTTAAGTGAGCAATTTCGGTGTTGTCGAAAGACAAATACGACGACGCTAAATACGTAATAAGTGTTATAAAACTGTAGCCTGCCACAACCTTCGAAACACACTTTTCAACAAAACGAACCATGCAATCTTTCCAGTAAAACAATTAATTAGCCGTCCAACATCATGTCCAGCTATATATGTGAGTGAATTGTTTTGACAGATACAAATTCCCGGAAAATTCATAATTTTATCAGCTTCAACTTGCATATTGTGTGGATCAGATGAACCAGGTGACGAACAAAACTATGCACTTACATGTTCTCTTTGACGATGATATGGCTAAATACGTAACACGTGTTACAAAACCTAAATGTTTGCAATTTTTCGAAACAGTTCAGTATACAAGCACCTCTCAGATCTTGTAAGATTTTTAAATATTATTATGATGTTTACAATTAGATATATCTAACAAATGGTGCATGGACTACGTATAAGACTGTGTGTGGCATATATTGCCATTCCATTTATCATAATATTACTCTAAATGAAATCTTGACATTTATATTTGTGCAAAATTGTTTGGCAAGGGTAGTTACCCGGTTGCCTCGTTTCTCTTAATCAGCACCACTTCTTCGTAAACCATTGCTGTCCTGCCCTGTATCGCATTATTTTAAAGATATGTACAATTACCTATCAAACACTTTCATCCAAGGTATCAGCAAATTCATATCCACTGCTCATTCATGCAAGACAGCCCAGACAGCTTCGATTGTTTAATTCTTAATACAAATTTCGGAACTAGAGCTTTTTTAGTTGCTGCACAGACTCTGTGGAACTCATTCCCTGTTAGTGTGAAGTATGTAGGAACTATAATAACATTTCGCCGTAAACCAAACATATTCTTGTTTAAACTTGCTTATTTTCCATAGCTCCCCAGCGTACCAATCCAACTGTTTACAACTGGAACTGTTTATTCATTATGAATTGCTTAACCCCTGTTGTTTTGGTGGTCTGCCGAGCTTGGGTCTCCCGATGATTTTATTGCAATATAAGTATTTATATATATTATCATTATATAAGTTCATGTTTGGCCAATCGAACCACCAGAAACACCGGGGTTTTATCTATGTTGACAACTTGAGCATTGCTGCACATGACTAAGCGTTTTCCTTTTAGAAAGGACAACTACAACACCTGGAATCAACTACGTCGCCAATCGTCAACAGACAACTAAGCTTCAACTGCAAGAATACTGTATACCTTTTGGTGACACTGGACAGAACTGTGTCATTCAAAACACACATCGCAAACATAAAAGGCGGAATAAATACTGAAACTTGATTCGCCACTACAACGTATTATTTTTTATAACTTTTATGTAATTATCGCATCCACTTCATACAAATTATCACAGGTTATATATATATATATATACAAATATATATATATATATATATATATATATATATATATATATATATATATATATACAAATAATCACAGGTTATATATATATATATATATATATATATATATATATATATATATAAGTATATATATATATATATATATATATATATATATATATATATATATATATATATACAATATAATATGTACTATTTTGTAATCAAACAATACTAATAGTAATTAAGATGGACATGTAAATCTAATCATGGACCATACGAATGAGTAACAGTTTTATATAAAAAAAACATTTGTTAAAAAAATAAAATAAACTGAGATGAGTGTACACATCAATACGTTAAGCTAAAGCGTGTCTAGGCTAAATAAGCTAAACCTTATCAAATAAATAAATAAACTAAAATAAATGTAAACATCAATAAGCTATGATAAACAGTTGTAGAAGTGAATTAGGCATACGCTGTCTTAAATATGTGTGTGTTCAAGGCTGACTTTAATGAGTCCTGCGAGGATTTGCAAGTGACACTGGACGGCAGTGCGTTCCACACTGTCGCTGCTGCTTGGACAGATGTACAGTTGCCGGCTCTGCTGCGTGATGTCGGGACAACGAGAGTGTTAGCTTCGGCAGAGCGAAGATATCTGGCTGGCTTGCAGATGCACACGAGCTTTTGCGTGTAGACGTGTGAGAGATCCGTGTGCATCGCTTTGTACCAATGGCGCAAGGAATATTGCTGTAGTCCATGGGCCAGGAATGTTGGTACCAAAAATTAAACTAAATAGATTGATACCAGTAGCTTGGGGTGTACGAATAAAAAAAAAATATATGATGGATATTTCAATTCGGTAGCTTTAGGCCGCTATGAACAATTGAGCATCACTGATGGCATTCAGAGGATGCACTGTGAAAACTGCACCTTTGCTGCACTGTCTGAACATGTACTGTCGGGAAAGAGCAAGAAGTTATGTCATATTTGACGTACACAACGGTATGTCGATCAAATCAGCTGAAATGGTGCAGACGGGTGTGATGACGGTGTGGTGTTTGCCAACGTTATGCCTAGCCACAGAATCAAGCAGTGGAGGCTTCTGCTGTTTTGCGCTTCAAGCAACACTAGTCCAGTTCATTGTGGAAGACTGGAAGAGGCCCATAAATGAAGGAATAGTTGGACGACAATGTACTATATGCGACATGCGACAATTGTTCAAGTTCACAGCGGAAAGGGTGAATGATCTGAATGAGCTGCATAAGGTACAAGACGAAGCAGACACTCGCATGTTGTCAAATGCAGGTGTGTTAGTCCGGCTGCAGACTGCGAGTGCCTTGTCAGTCCACTCAAATGCACATAGGTTTATTGCCTCCAGGACTGCTCTAGTGTGAGAACTGAAGTGGATGATCAGCAGGAGCCGAATAGTTCAGATGGTCAAGTGTGAATTTCTGGACCGTGATCAGTTGCTCATTTAATATATTTAATTAACGCACTTACCATTGTTTGGTTTATTATTAGATACCTGTTTACTATAACATGCGCATACATTTAAGAAAGTCACTTTGTTATCATGGTTGTAAGAACATAGTGACCAAGCAACATTTTTAATGTTTATGTCGTAGATAACGGACAGTCATTAGTCATCAAATACATGCGAACCCGTCGGTGATGCGAGGGAACGTACAGACAGACAGTTCAACGGCGATTTTGAGATATCGTTAGGATGGATTCAGCACCATTAGAGGCTAAACAAAATGCTGGTCACGCTTGATGACTTTCAAATATCCAATTATGTAGCATCAAGCATTCAGTCCCGATTCCAGAATCTGAACATGTGCCGGTCTTTCCAACACCGTTGATAGGCATCCCTTTACAGAATGGGAAAAAGGCGCGGTGGAACATATTGCACCTAATACTCTTGATGAATTATGGATAGTGCAGTGCCTCATGTAGCGCTTGTAGTAGCAAGTTGAATGGCAATAAGTAAAGTGTCCTTAGGGAGTCAAGCCAAGTTCGTCAACACTCAAGCAAACAATTTAACTATTTTGACAACATTTGCTGACCCATCCTCGATGGTTCTGGGAAAAAATTTAGATTATTTTTTTTAATAAAGCATTTTTCAAAAGTGATCTCGGGACTCTCCAACTGATTGTCTGATAATTGATAATTTTCCGAACTCCTTTTTTAAACCCTGATGACGGTCCTGTGCGTGCGTGCGTGCGTGCGTGCGTGCGTGCATGTGTTTGTTGTTGCGTAGATATTTAAACAACTGAACAATGTCGTATCTAGTAATTCATTACTGGTTCGTGATACAGTAAGGTTCGTGACGTGTTTGCCACTACTGGCTGATCCGTGTTATTGATCTACTGTTTTGGTGTTTGTTTGCACTGTTGCTAAGTTTCCGACATCGACTCGCTACTGTTAGCATTTCAGTGTGTGTCCAGTGCGGAGAGACCCAAAGAGCGACTGTACTGCGAAGGTAGCGCACATATACCACTGCCTCAATGAAGTATCTTCCAGTTGTATGACAATTGCTGACTGGAGAAGACTGCTTACCGGAGAAGGTCAACTGGGTGAAAAAGGTGAGACCGTTATTTCTGTAAAACACACAACTTCGTCGTTGAGGGTCACTTAGTGGTCAGGACGATGCATCGAGGTACAAAACGATCTAGACAGATTAGTGAAATGGTCTGAGAAATGGCAGATGCTGTTCAATTTTGGGAAATGTAAATGCCTACATACAGGACATGGATACTTGAATGTAAACTATAAAATGGGAGCTACTGTTCTTGGTACTACTGTAAAAGAAAAGGACTTAGGAGTTACAATAAGCGCTGATATGAAAGTTTCAGAGCAGTGTGGTATTGCAGCTTCAATGGGTAATCAAATTCTTGGATTGATTAGAAGAAACATAACATATAAGGGAAAAAAGTTAATTATACCTCTTTATAAAGCAATAGTTAGACCTCATTTAGAATACTGTATACAAGCATGGAGACCATATCGTAAGAAGGATATAGATACGCTTGAACGCATACAAAGGAGAGCAACTAAAATGATTCCAGAACTTAGAGACCTTAGTTATGAAGAACGCCTGAAAGAATGTGGTTTAACAACTCTAGAGACAAGGAGGTTAAGAGGAGATCAGATTGAAGTTTTTAAGATATTGAATGGGTATGAAAATATTGATAAAAATATGTTTTTCTCACTCAAGAAGGATAGCAGAACTAGAGGAAATGAGGTAACATTAGTAAAGGATCAATGTAGATTGGACATCAGGAAGCACTCGTTCTCACAGAGGACAATAAATGAATGGAACAAACTGTCTACAGATTGTGTAACTGCTAGCAGCGTGAATATGTTTAAAAACAAGGTTGACACATATATCAGGAGGGCGGGTTATAAGTAGGTGAACATTGTTGGACTCTCGATAAGCCAATGGCTTCCTTGTCCACTTGCCATCTGGGCCTTTGGCTTGGATGGCAAATCTTGTTAAATCTTGTTAAATGCTTTTGCTCTCCTTTAAAGCCTGGGCTATGCTGTTGTTCATATTCCCTCAACTGTGTATGTGGATTCATTACAATGTGGCGCATTGATGTGGACGGATAGTCATCGCAAGCGATGGCAACGTGAGTGAATGGCTCCCACATATCTTTTAGTACTATCGGTAGAACATGTCTATCAGGATGTCAGTAAGGTGTACAAAGTACCAAGTACCAAAGCATAGTTAACACGGAACAATCGTACAAATAATGTGTGCATGTGCTAACAATTGTACGTATATACGAACTCCCTTTGTTCTGATTTACATAATCAACGTAAAACGTCCACATAGATTCCTACGTAATATCACTCCACCCCCCGGAAATTTTACAGCATTTTAATGCGCGACCGAGCCAAATACGTGCGAACCCGACGGTGATGTGAAGGAACGTACATAGAGATGTACAGTTCAACAGCATTTTTTAGATATTGTTAGAATGGATTCAGCACCACTAGTGGCTAAACAAAATGCTGTTCACGCCTGTTTACTTAAAATATCCAATGATGTAGCATCAAGCATTCAGTCCCGATTCCAGTTTCTGAACATGTGCCGGTCTTTCCAACACAGTTGATACGTATACCGTTACAGAATAGAAAATAAGGCGCGTTGGCACATATTGTAAAGGCTGGGTTAGCTCCCCAACACGAGTTACTGCGCCATAGATTAAACGACATCCGTGCATTTACCCAGCCTTTTATCTTCCTCGTGAAGGCTAATGACGGCAGCGCAAACGTTGAACAAGTCAATTTCAACAGCTGTGATTAGAAAAAAATGCTTACTTCATTGTGCATCGATACATATTTGTACAATATTGGGAAGCGCTAAATCATCTCCCCATCGATGCAATGTGCGCACAATCTCATGGCGCATTCGAAATAACACCAAATGTATGCAACATAGCCTGCAATTATTTTTTTATTCGTGATACAGTCGCCATTGGTCGTCTTTTCGTCGTGATATGAGATTTCTGGTACGTTTTATCTAACAATGAACGTTTTGTGGAACGTGTGATTGTTCGCTTGGTTGAGCCGTGTGTTTCGAAGCTTGTGACATGCACCTATTAATCTTAATGAATTATGGATAGCACAATGCGTCATGTAGCGCTTGCAGTCGCAAGTCGGGTGACAATAATCGACGTGCACTGAGGATGTCACGACAACATCAACAACACTCAAGCAACATCAACAACACTCAAGCAACATCAACAACACTCAAGGAAACAATTCGACTGTTTTGGCAGCATTTGCAGACCTGTCATCAATGGTTCAGGGGAAAAATTCAGATAATTTTGAGATAAACATTGATCTGTGCGTGCGTGGGTGCGTGCGTGAGTGCGTACGTGAGTGTGTGTGTTGTTGCGTAGACATTTAAAGAGCTGAATATTGTCGTATCGACACAACGCAACATATTTAGCAATTCATTACTGGTTCGTGATACGGGCGCCTTTGATCGTCTTTTTGTGGCCTTTAACGTTTTATCTAGCAATACATTTCACTGACAGACGCAGTCGAACATTATATGTGATGAACAGTTAATTTTATTGTGGAAAGTGTGCATTGTTCGCTTGGTAGAGAGGGGTGTTTCGAAGTGAGTGCAATACAATACTAATTGTCGACGTAGTAATCATGATGAATTATGGATCCCGCCATTCGTCATGTAGCGCTTAGTATCGCAAGTAGAGAATGCCAATAAACAAGATTGACCGAGTGCGTCCCGCCGGCAACGGCTCAAGCAAACAATTATATTGCGTTGGCAGCATTGGCAGGCCCGTCCTGGGGGGCGGGGGGGTTCGAGAGAATCTTGTTGAGAGAATATTTTTTATTGAAATATCAGAAATCCTCCCTTTGTCCACCAACTAATTGTGTGCACGTTTCGCGTATATTAACTTAAGATTGTGCAGAATAGCGATACTATTTTTTAATCGAACCTTTTCCGGACCCCCTTTTCTAAGCCTTGAAGACGGTCCTGTTATTTATTGAATGACCTTCGCAAACAAATTCCTCAAATATGGAAAAAAATTAGTACATGTTTAATTGAAAATTCGGGTATTGCATTCATTCATTCATGCATTCATTCATAATTTCATAAAACAGCTATAGTAACTTCATGGCAATTGATAAATATCTGCTTTTAGACAGGACGACAATGAGCCACAATACTGTATTCCTTATTGCACTGTACGCGCAGTATGTAGTAATTTACTGGAATTATTATATTGATATGTTGTCAAATTAAAGTGTTCCACACACATATTAGTACGGTGACAGGGTGCGGTAATTGTAACATTTAAATAAATGCATATTTCCTTTTTTTCACAATTGATAGAATTCAATAGAGCAGGTGTCCATCTATTAAGTACCTCCATATATATATATATATATATATATATATATATATATATATATATATATATATATGTTTATATATATGTTTATATATATATTAATATATATATATACATATATATATATATATATATACATATATATATATATATGTATATATATATATATATATGTTTATATATATGTTTATATATATATATATATATATATATATATATATATATATATATATATACATATATATATATATATATATATATATATATATATATATATATATATATATATATATATATATATATGTTTATATATATGTTTATATATATATATATATATATATATATATATATATATATATATATATATATATATATATATATATATATACATATATATATATATATATATATATATATATATATATATATATATATATATATATATATATATATATATATATATATATATATATATATATATATATTAGTTAAAAAAAATATAAAAATTGTCATGTGTCCAGCACATTTTGTACTATAAAAATTATAATTTTCACTCAAATTACAAAATTTATTTTAATGCTAAAGATTTAACTGTGTAGTGGTTCCAAAGTCGTCAACCATGGCACACGAAGAAGAAATACAATTATCTTTCTAGGCATTGCACATTTTGTCATGGTTATTTCCACTCTTTATGTTATCCAAGGAGGTATTATTTATATAGCTAATTAATTGAGGGGGAATATTATCTAGATAACAATGACCGGGGGTAAGTGTTATACGGGAATATTTATTATAATTTACAAGTGCATCTGAAAATGCATGTAGTTCCAGAAATAACTTCCCGATCCCTGCGGTGTGCACATAAGTTTTGTTGTGCAATGTACGCTGACCAGTCAAATAAAGTCGACGAATGTGCGCTGACCCAGTCGAACAACCAAGGAAAACAAAATCGTTGACAATCGTGCAATCACGTGAGAGCAGTGTACCCCTTGCATTTCTTGCGACATTCATAACATTTGTGGAAACAACTTTCTAACGTACTGACGACATGTTACTTGCTTGTACGTTGTCTGCTGTGTGGCTCTCTCAGCACGAATTACGGACATTGGCTGCGTCAGCTTAAACCAAGAAACAGTAGTCTCGTTTTATCTTCATCTGTCGTGTGGGTCTTTGGCTTGGATGGCAAATCTCGTTAACTCTTTTTACAATATAGAAGAATATGCTTCATCCTTACATCACTCTTACAACGCATTATATAATCCAATCACTGCCCAATCCAGGGGTACTGCAAGTGTCCGACTTATTCGCAGGGTACACCGTGTTCTACGCTCGTATGTAGTGCAATTATTTTTTAAAGTGACCATTGTAAGAGCACAATGGAAAAGTGGCTGGAAAGGTGAGAGCTGCTCCCCGGTGGTCGGACTGTCGAGAGCGGCTCCTCGTTGGTTAGACCGTCGACAGCAGCTCACCGGTGGCCGGTCTGTCGATAGAGGTTCCCCTTTATCCATACAATCGAGAGTGGCTCCTTTCTTATATAGCGCGGTATCCAGTCCTTGTGACTCTTTATAACGATTTACACTTCATTCACTGGCAATCTCAACTTCTCTGGGAAGCATTCAGCTACGCTGCAAATAATATGCGAAGACTAGATTCCTTCACATACTCACCACTGTCTGTAGCCAGGTACTAATTTATATAGCTCAGAGAATTTTGCCAACGTTGGGGTGGAAGAGGGTTAATCTTTTAATTAATGTTTGCAATTTTAGGACACCTTCCATCAGTAGAAATGAAGTAAATGTTCCCTGATGAAAAGATTAATATTGAGTACTGGGAACAATACTTGAATATCAGAGGAATTTTGGGTAAATGAAGGGGTGGCTGTGTTACAAGAGCGGTGTTTTTATGTTACAAATGAATGGGTGTTTATGTTACGAATGCACATCACTTAATTGTTAAGCTTACAGGCAGAAAACTTGAGTAATTTGCTGTACGAGGACACAAACAGTAAATTATGGCAAAGATAATTTAATAATTGTGTCCAAATGAAATGAAATACTTGTATATCGATGAGAGATACACCAACTGCTAACAAAATACTCATACTCATTCAACACACTCCAATAGATAAAACAATTATTAAAACTCACTGTAATTCATTTTAGATGCATATGGTGTTGTTTGTTGTATTAGAGTTCGTCTTATAAGACACTTCTTATACATAGGTTAATGTGTTTTGATAATATTGTCGTATTACCACGGAATTGGGTTATTCTAGCATTGTAATATGCTTCATATGTTTGGGATAATGGCGTTGAGGTCTACCAAGTACATGTATAGATGATGCTCAAATGACATGTGTATAGGCCTATACAAGGATAATGAAGCGATCGATCAAATCCCAGAAACAAAAGGTTAACGGTAGCAACGTTCGGCCTGAATTACTAAGTCGTTGTGTTCGTAAGGTGTTGTTTCACTATGACCTTTCATTTATAATAGCTGTTGAAAAGTCGGTCAAAAGTCATCGTTTTAATTGCGTAGTTGAAGCAATGCACGCATGTCTTTCTGGAAGCTCCCTTTAAAGGGTTATGTTAGTTCATCACCGGATTTACATAGCACCAGCTGTTATCCGTTTCCACTTCGCCTTTAGGCACAGCCTTCTGTTTTCTGTCGACAGCCTTCCACTTATGTCGGCAACCTTCACGTTTTGTCAGTACCCCTCTTCTCCTGTCGGCAACATTCATTTTTTCTGTTGGCCTTCTTATTCTTCTTCTATCGCCTACCTTCTTCTTCTGACAGCAGCCTTCTCGTTCTGTCGTCAGCCTTCTCCTTCTTTCGGCAGCCTTCGTCTTCTTTCAGCAATATTCTTTTTTTTTCTGTCGGCAGCCTTCTCATTATGTCGGCATCCTTCTACTTCTGTCGATGTCCTACTTACTCTGTCAGCAACCTTCTTCTTTTGTCGTCAGCTTGATCCTTCTGTTGGCAGCCTTCTTTTCTATCAGCAACTTTTTTGTCGGAAGCCATTTCATTATGTCGGCATCCTTCTTCTTCTGTTGATGACCTAATTACTATGTTGGCAGCCTTTTCCTTCTGTCGTCAGCTTTGTCCTTCTTTCAGTAGCCTTCTTCTTCTTTTACCAGCTGCCTCCTTCTTCTGACGGCAGCCTTCTCGTTATATCGTCAGCCTTCTTCTTATGTCGGCAGCCTCCTTCTTCTTTCAGCAATATTATTTCCTTTCTCTCGGCAGCCATTTCATTATGTCTTCATCCTTCTTCTCCTGTCGATGGCCTAATTACTCTGTCGTCAGCTTTCTTCTTCAGTCGGCAGCTTTCTTCTTCTCTCAGCAGCCTTCTTCTTCTGTCAACACCCTTTTTCTTCTGTCGGCAACGTTCGGCTTCTGTAGGCAGCCTTATAGTTCTGTCAGCAGCCTTCTTCTTCTGTAATGGAGCCTTCACCATATGTCGGCAACCTTCTTCGTCTATTGACAACCTCCTCCTTCTGTTGACAAATTTCCTCCTTCTTGTGGTAGCAGCATTCTTCTTCTTATGTCGCCAACATTATTCTACTATCGGCATTCTTCTTCTTCAATCAACAACCTTCTTCTTCTATCGGCAGCCTTCTTCGACAGGCTTCTTATTATGTCAGAGCGTTCATCTTTTGTAGGCAACTGTCTACTTCTGTCAGCCGACTTCCTCTTCTGTCATCGGCATTCTTCTTCTTCTACGGGCAGCCTCTTTCTCCTGTCGGTAGCCTTCACATTTTGTGTCGGCAACCTTCTTCGTATGTCGGCAGTTCTCTAATTATGTTGGCAAACTGTTTGTTTACTATATTTTTATATATCGGCAGCCTTCTTATGCTATCGGCGGCCTCCTTCTTCTATAAGCAGGCTTCTTCTTATGCTGTCGGCAGCCGTATTCTTCTGTCGGCAACTTTCTTCTTCTGTAAACAGCTTTTTATTTCTGTCGGCAGTCTTCACTTACTGTCGGCACCTTTCTTCATCTGTCGACAGCCTTCTCCTTCTGTTGGCAAACTTATTCTGTTTGCCGTCTTCTTTTCTCTGTTGGCAGACATATTCTACTCTCATAAGCCTTCTTCTTCTGTCGACAACTTTCTTCTTCTATCAAGCAACCTTCTTATGTCAGCAGACTTCTTCTTATGTCAGCAGCCTTTTTCTTCTGTCGACAGGTTTCCCCGTCCACGTGTCGTCTACTCTACTTTCTTGCATTCCTATTTACGCAATCCTCCCATTTGGGTTGTTGTCTTCCACCCTACGGCCTGACTGTTTCTTCGCATCTGCTTTGTTGGGTAGTCGACCCTCCTCCAACCGCACCAAAGGAACAGCCCAGATCATCCGTCATTGCCATGAAAAAAAACTGTTACAACGTCTGATGTAATCGATGACGTAGACAAGAATAAAGTTCACTGCCTTATGTTTCAATCTCATTGGTAACTGGCGCGCATGTCTACGCTTATGTGACTTGCATATTTTATTTGACGGGAGATGACTGTCAGTGTTCTAAATGTGGCCAGGCAGCATCAACGCACTCCGTTCAATGGGCGATGCACTGGTGAATGCGCATCACCTACTGTTTCTCCAACGCCACAGTGGAACAGCACCTATTGGCTTAATAATTCATGCGGGGCATTACTACGGTTACCTTTGGTTGGCAATGTTGTTTATTTCGCATCTGCTTTCGTATGTAGTCCGCCCTCCTCCAACTGCACCAAGGGAACTGCCCATGTCATCCGGCATTGCCATGAAAATCTTATACAACATCTGATGTAAATCGATGACATAGACACGAAGTAAATGTCACTGCCTTATATTTCAATCCAATTAGTAACTGGCGCGCATGTTTACGCTCATATGGCTTGCATATTTGATTGGAAGGGAGGTGACTGTCATTGTTCTACATGTGGCCAGGCAGAACCAACGCACTACGTTCAGTTGGCGATGAATGCGCAACACCTGTTGTTTGTGTAGCTTTATACTTCATACTCCATGCGGGACATGAAGTATAAAGCCAATTTGTTTGGCAATGTTGTCTCAGGCCGTTGATCGATCGCTTTGTCGTCGTTGTGTCAGGGGTTGTCGAGTAAATTCACAATGTCAAAAAACGTGTGGCATAACGGATTTGTTGGTGGTGGTTTGTTCGGTTGTTTCGCATCAAAATAAATCGCTCCATCCGCGCCGTGTGACGAACGAAATTAATGTATTAATGCACATTGACAATATTGCCGATATAAGAACAGGGCACCGTGGAGAGTAGTGACTTGACAATCGTGTCACGTCAATTAAGTCGTATTTAACTGCCCATTTTATTGCTCTTATACATGATTGCATAGAGCACATATTATATACATCCTATGTCATGAGCGAACCTATATAGGCCTATGGCCGTTTTGCACATCCGGCGATTTCATCGCAGCTAGGGTCAATCGATTGAGACATGTCTCTTTTCCTTGTATTCAGTTCAGTTTGTAGAACTCATGACGTATTAGTTATAGGGACTTTGTAGAACTCATGACGTACTAGTTATAGGGACTACACGTAAGGCACCCAAAATCACCCAAAGAAGCCCGGTTTCGAAAAACTTTAATGGCTGATAGGTTGACACATAATAATAGCATGACGTAATAACATGACATAATAGCATGACATAATAGCATGACATAATATCATGATATAACATATAACATATAACCGCCTCTCAGATATGGTCCCTATGGAACTACGCGCTGTAGAAGTGTTATTATTTTTGTTTTACAATTATTATGCCCCCAAGGTAAACCTGACGATAGTGGTATTAAAATGTCCGGACATCCCGGGTATGTAACACTTCAATCTTAATGTTATCGATGTTTCATCGGCAGATCTCGGTGACTGTCAACAAACCTTCTGGCTAAGACACAACATAGAGACGGCCTTACCAAAAACTGTCCGACAAAGCCGATGTCCTATGCACGTTTGGAGATAATACACACAGGGATGTATATACAACCGCCCCATTTGTTGCTTCGGATACTCGTGATTTCTGCCTGCTCCTGGACAGTTTCAACAAGTGGCAAAGGTGAGCTGTTGTGTGTATTATAAACTACAATTATATCTCGTTTATCCGCACACATTGGTTCGCAGTGGCTTTGGTAGGAATAAGGAATCGTGCAGATTAGTGATATACCATTTTTTTTCGCCCTAGCTATAACTATCGGTAATAACGTTTAACGTATCATAACATTCTCAGTGTTTTACCATTTATTTCCGTAAATACAACGCCAAAACTGCTTCGGGGCGTTCACGTTCTAAATGTCTGTTTCAATATTATTCGACGTGCTAAGTACTGAACAGACCTAGAAATACGGAGGCCAACTGATAACATGAGCATAACAGATGACTATCGCAGGGCATTCCCTAAAGCAAAGGTTTTACCTGCAATAATTGTTGCCCTTGGTCTAAAATTCTCTGTTCAGGTGGATGTCATTTATAACAATAAACGTCTTGGTTTGCAGGGCACGACAAGCAAATATCATTTTGAAAAATATGTCGAAAACAATTTACTTATTATTGTGGGATTATGCATGCATTAAACTATGCCATGTTCTGTAAAGCCTTATTCTAAGAATATGCAAATAAAATTATGTCTATGGAATTTATATTATGCAAAATTATATTGATTACATATAATTAGCATTCATAAAAAGTCAACATATTACTGACAAATCATGTCTACACTGGCATTCATACAAATACCCTCAATTCTCATAATCTCTATCTTCTCCTCAATGGCTTCCTACATAACCAATCCTATTGAATTAATGAGAAAACTATTGTTTTAGGAACATCATCACACATGAAGCTAATTGCAGTTATTATGTAATTACATTTGGTGACATATATTGCAAAAAGTAGAACATACGCGTTTAAATATTTGAGTGTAATTCAGCTGCACAACTATGAATAATCTAATTTTCAACGTGATCGCTTCTCATGTTGTTCTTCAAAAACATTCTGCTACTTTAAAGGAGTCTGCAAAAATCATATCGACCGGATATGAAATATATGCGCACAACAATGTTACTGAAGATGGCATCTGCTTGTCTCCAAAGGTGGATAATTTTGCTTCGTTCCTATTGTACAGTTGTATACTGGCATCAGCCAGAGACGAAGGAACTGCTGAACGCTCATTGCTGAATACATCACTCAGATTGACTTGGCGAGGTCGGGCTGCTACAGTCAACTGGACAAACAAATTACGGTCTCCGTGTACTGTTTCCAAAAAGCAAACATCGGATTTTCCTTCGTAGCTTCATTTAACTCATGAAGTTTGTCTTGCAGCTGATTAACATTTTGCTTTGCAGCATTTGCTTCTCATTTCTTTGAAGCAAATCAATCATCTTCTGGGCAGCAGTTTTCACTGGTTGCAAGATGTCATCGACAATGAGTATAGCACACAAAATGGTTCCTATGATACGCGTCATGCGTTTACGATCCCACGCTAACCTCCAGCCGCAGTGGAAATTATTTTCCAGGTTGACATCCACTTAGAACCTGTTCCACATATGACCTAGAAACATTTCAGCATGGAAACTATTTGCTGTAAGGGATGCCATACGAAAGGCAACATTTCTGAAACTTGCCTCTCCAGATGACACTGTTGTGTGAATTGTCTTTCCAGATGACACTGTTGTGTGTATTGTCTTTTCAGACGACACTGTTGTATATATTGTCTTTCCAGACGACATTGTTGTGTGAACTGTCTTTCCAGATAACAATGTTATGTGTATTGTCTTCCCAGATGACACTGTTGTGTGAATTGTCTTTCCAGACGATACTTTTGTGTATGTTGTCTTTCCAAACGACACTTTTGTGTGTGTTGTCTTTCCAAATGACACTTTTGTGAATATTGTCTTTCTAGATGCCACTGTTGTGTGTGTGTGTTGTCTTTCCATATGCCACTGTTGTGCGTGTTGTCTTTCCAGATACCACTGTTGTGTGTGTTGTCTTTCCAGATACCACTGTTGTGTGTGTTGTCTTTCCAGATGCCACTGTTGTGCGTGTTGTCTTTCCAGATGCCACTGTTGTGCGTGTTGTCTTTCCAGATGCCACTGTTGTTTGTGATGTTCTGATTGGAACAGAAGAAGGGATGCTGACGTTTCCACTGGACACAACTGTGATACCTCCAATATTCGGTTCACCAAAGAAACTCATCGCAGGTAAGAGACATCAGTTGTACTAATAATAACGTGTGGTCTTATACAGCGCCTGTATCCGACTAGACATGGCGCTCCTGGCGCTTACAACATTATGTCTCGTAAATGGAAACGATACGCTTTGTGGGACTAGGAAAACATACACCGTTATCCCCTGTGTTGGATATTTTATTTTCCCTGGCATAGACATCATACATAAAGGACCGACGAATGTTAGTGTATACTGCACTGGACAGGCAAAGTGGGGTAAACGAAATTACCCAAGCTTCGAAAGAGCAAAATGTAGTCAGGCACTCTAACCGCCGAGCCACCAGACACAGATTCACTGATATTTCTTTCAGAACAGTACATTCTGCTTCGTGTTTAGCTTCAATGTGCAGGCCAATATTTAGAACGTAGAAGTAGACACCAGTTATTAAGAAGAACACAAAGGACTACTCACTCGTGGCGATTAACCTGCAGCTGAGTGAACATAGTAAATCAAGGATGACAAAAAATATAATACAAATGTAAAATTAGCTTGAATTTGGCGATTGAATGTTTGTGATGTGCTTTGTAACTTGGCAACTCGATGAATTGGATTGAGCTGAATTTGAATTCCAGGAAATGTTATTGCTATGGCAGTGGACAACCTTCGTGGACGCATTTACTGGAGCCAGGACACACTCACCATCAACAGCGCCAATCTGAATGGTTCATACCAAATAGAAATCGTCAATGGAGGTGAGTAAATATTTAAGTGTGTGTATACATATATATATATATATATATATATATATATATATATATATATATATATATATATATATATATATATATATATACATATATATATATATATATATATATATATATATATATATATATATATATATATATATATATATATATATATATATATATATATATATATATATATATATATAAATATATACATATATATATTATTATATATATATATATATATATATATATATATATATATATATATATATATATATATATGAAGAGCTCAATTACAAAATGGTCTTAATCCATTGTCATCAGTATACACTATGAATTCAAAGAGGACACTGGAGAGTGCAATGTCAACAATGTATATAATAAATAGAAAGTGTCCTAAGACAGACCATTTTGGAACGCCAGTTTTATAACCATTTCTTCGACTTATAGTCTCCCATTTCTGCGTATTTCTTACGATTGTACTGAGAACTTTTGCAGGGATCAAACGCTGCACCATTTATTACATAGTGACTTGATGCACAGTTGGGAAGGCAGTGTTAATTTAGCCATTTTACTTTTTTTTATATGCAGGGCACAAACATATTCATATTCATAAGTAAAACATATTTTACTGATACAAATTATGATTATTAGTAGATAATTTTATTCAAAGATATGATGATTAGATGATTAGATAATTACATGTATCTGATTCAAATATGGTTGGTGAGCTTACTCAACTAACACTTGGTGTGGATAAGTTGAGCCACAGTGTAGCGTAAGTTGGATAAATGCTTTATTTGTATAATTTACTTAGACATTATACTAACAATCATAATAACTCAGCCAACGCATCTACCCAATGGATACAATACGTATATGAAAACGTCTATATGCTTAATTAATAAATCGGCACTTAATTAATATAAACTTAATTAATATAAACTTATAGGCCACTCGCAATTGGATGGCTCAAGTAACCCCGTTTCGACAATTAAGTATTTTTAATAAACTTATCTTTAATGCGCGAAGTGATAATATTAATAATATTAATAATGTTATTCTATATGCATAGCTAAACCATGTGTAAGTGCACAAACAATGAAGTCTATCTGCATGCACTGATAGTTTAATCACCAGCAGACAGCAAACAAAATCACCAAAAGTTTCGAAAAACATCAACAAACATACTTTAAGCTCACATTTTCTGACCTTTGCGAGAAATGTCACTTATTTTATGTCAATCTTGTTCTAATAACATGTTCAATCGCCGAGGAGCTGTCGTAGCTGTCGCTGCTGTAGTTTCCTGGGAAACATGGGTGGCTCAACTAACCCAACTAACACTGCCTTCCCTTATATTGTGATCTGGAAAGACAGATATTTAGAAATTTCACCTGTTATAAGCTTTAATGCTTTTGTAGATAAACCATCTTTCCCACAACTAGATTTTGGCTGGAAATTATAAATTACTTTACGAGTCAAACTTTCGTTTATTGGCTTAACATTGGTTGGTTGCAAATTTGGCTTATTCAATTAGTCTTTGAAAGATGTATCTCCATTTTCAGAGGCAAGCGTTGGGCAAATATTGGTAAAACAAATGAGTTTTATTTATTTGATAATGTATAGGTATTATTTTGCCATCAACTTAATGGTAGTCAGGGTATCGTTCTTTGTGGGATTTTTCTGAATATTTACTTACTTACTGATATCATCCACTTAATGAGGTAACGAAGATTTCCTTCCAATGGTTTAGGTCCTTCATTGCAGATAGTAAATTAGTCCCGCTGAGGTTCATGGCTTTCTCTGTGATGAAAACATGATGACTTTCTGAACAATTTATTTTAAAATGTTCCATGTTTTTTAACATCACGAGCTGATGTCTTTCAGAACTTGAATGATAATTTATTTATTTAATTACCTACTCGAGTTGTTTTTTTAAACGTAATTATATGTACGAAGATTTGTTTTAAGAGCAACTTGTTCTGGTGTGAATACAGGATTTTATTTCAAACGTACAATTTATATCTAAACGTTATTGATCTAATAATAATGCCTTGGGTAATCCAATGTGATTATGTGTACTTGTGTTTATTATATTTAATCGTTTTAATCGGAACACATTTATTCATACCAGTAGTCAGGATTTCTTCCAGGAGGTTGTCATTTTCATTCGGACTAGCATTGTTATCCTTGTTACGTTTATCAATAATACTTGAATTCATAAGTTATGTTTTATATTTGCTAAAATAGTCAGAATTGTACTGTTTTATATTGACGCATTTAAGGATTTCCTTAGCTGTTTGTTTCTAGTCAAGGACAATGAAATAGGACAATCATGTGTTATACTGGTGATGATTAAAACAAATTATGAAAGTTTACACAGTGAGGCTGTCACCGATACAAGTCGTCGTGTTATGTTTCACCAAAGGGGAATGAAACATTCGAATATTTACCCCACTGTAGGTCAGCCAGGATAGCGTTGCAGTGGCTATGACACACCAAATACATGAATTAATAGCAATTTCGCATTAAATTTTGGCAGTTTAAACTCAAGTCTTTCTCCTTTTGAGAGACTAATTACGCCTTCGTCGTCAAAATAAGGTGAACGTTGACATGTGTTAACTTCCCCATTTCCATTACTTGCCTTGTCATCCGCCATCTCTTATATCAACTATGTACTACCTGATAATTACTAAAGTATATTAATCTGATGCGCAGAAGTTGATATATTTGGTTGTTCCATATTCAGCCAGATCTTACGGGATTGCGGTGCTCTCAGAGGAAGGGAAAGTGTTCTTCACCTTATTCGAAGAAAAACGAGTGGACGTGGTTAATGTGGACGGAAGTGGCAGGACAAACATATACACGGGTGGACAAGGTTGATAGGAATAGGAATTGATTCAAAACAGAGGTAACCTACTGCTTAAAATTAGAAAACACACTATATGCCTAATTTAACATATACATGCAAGTATGTATGAACAAACACGTATATGCGTATATTCGTACAGACATGCACACATGCATGTATGTATACATATATACATCGATATATACATGCATGCTTGCACAGTCCAATGCACACACACACACTCACACACAAACACACACACACACACACACACACACAAACACACACACACACA
Organism: Lamellibrachia columna; assembly: GCA_963662155.1. NCBI lineage: Eukaryota > Metazoa > Annelida > Polychaeta > Sabellida > Siboglinidae > Lamellibrachia > Lamellibrachia columna. The sequence continues at coordinate 39,726,194 of OY759268.1, forward strand.
AACACACACACACACACTTACACACACACAAACACACACACATACACACACAAACGCACACACACACGCGCGCGCACACACACACACACACACACACACACAAACACACATACACACCCACACACACCCGCGCGCGCGCATACACAAACACACAAACACACACACACACACACACACACACACAAACACACACACACACACACACACACACACTCACATACACACACAAACACACATACCCTCACATTTTATTTAGATGTAATTTTATTAGGATAGCAAAATCCTATGCTATTTACAGACACGATTGTTAACTCTTTCCAAATATATAATATATATAAACATATATATTATTTCCACAGTCTGGTGTTCTTCACGTCGCCCGGTGCTTTGCACAAAGCTAACATTGACGGTAGCGAGCATGTGGTGATCGCATCGATAGGAATGAGATGGGCGTTTGACGTGGCCTTTGATCGCAGCAACAAGCGAGTATGCTGGACCGATACAAGTACGGGACCTTAGTGGGTGGCGCAGTGGCTCGGCGGTTAGACCACTGCACTCTAAATCAGGAGGAAGCTTTAGCAACTTCGTTCACCCCACAGTGCCTGTGTCTCTCGGAAGATAAACTAAAAGCTGTTGGTCCATTCTACCTGGTGTATTTGACAGGGGAATAAAACTGTCACGTGGACAGAGTGGTATGCGCGCGTGCGTGCATGCGTGCGAGCTTACTTGCATTCGTGCGTGCGAGCGTGCTTGCTTGCAGGCTTGCGTGCGTGCGTGCGTGCTATCCGAAACATGTAAAGTAGAAAAGTAACAACGTTTTCTATAATTGACGGCTTTTCATAAAGAACATTATCTCGTTACAAACATGAAACGTGTAACTTGTGGTTTCCCCATTGTGTGTGAATCACATATAATTGTCACAACTTTCGCCACCGGTCATGATCAAATGCAAGAAGTACTTCAACGTAGGCAGCTGACATTTTATGTAAGCATATATGCATGCATGCGTTTATTTAAATATATTCATCGTAATTTACCAGCTGTTCTGATGTGTTGCAGTGTCAAAGACCATCGAATGTTCCGACTACAACGGCCAGAAACGTCGAATCTTACGCCGCACTACATCAAAAACACATGGCATATACATTGAAGGCGACCTGCTTTTGTGGACACAATACTCACCACCAAGGTAACACATCTCTCTCTCTCTCTCTCTCTCTCTCTCTCTCTCTCTCTCTCTCTCTCTCTCTCTCTCTCTCTCTCTCTCTGTCTCTCTCTCTATTTATCTATATATCTATCTGTATGTCTATCTATCTATCTATATATCTATCTGTATGTCTATCTATCTATCTATCTATCTATCTATCTATCTATCTATCTATCTATCTATCTATCTATCTATCTATCTATCTATCTATATATCTATCTATCTATCTATCTATCTATCTATCTATCTATCTATCTATCTATCTATCTATCTATCTATCTATCTATCTATCTATCTATCTATCTATCTATCTATCTATCTATCTATCTATATATCTATCTATCTATCTATCTATCTATCTATCTATTTATCTATCTATCTATCTATCTATCTATCTATCTATCTATCTATCTATCTATCTATCTATCTATCTATCTATCTATCTATCTATCTATATATCTATATATCTATCTATCTATCTATCTATCTATCTATCTATCTATCTATCTATCTATCTATCTATCTATCTATCTATCTATCTATCTATCTATCTATCTATCTATCTATCTATATATCTATCTATCTATCTATCTATCTATCTATCTATCTATCTATCTATCTATCTATCTATCTATCTATCTATCTATCTATCTATCTATCTATCTATCTATCTATCTATCTATCTATCTATCTATCTATCTCTCTCTCTCTCTCTCTCTCTCTCGTTCTCTCTCTCTCTCTCTCTCTCTCTCTTCCAATCACTTTCGTGTTATTTCATGCGCTGTCTTTCTCACTATCTCACCTACTCTCGTATATATATATATATATATATATATATATATATATATATATATATATATATATATATATATATATATATATATATATATATATATATATATATATGTATATATATATATATATATATATCTTTCTCCGTCCCTCCCTCACACTTCTCTGTAGATAATTTACGAACATACTATTTTTTACAGTTTGTATTCATCCCACATAAATGGTAACGTCTCCCGCGTGATTGAGGGGGAAAGCACGAGAAGTATAGCGTTGCGGCGGTGTGAATGCCCACGTACGTATCTGGAAAGTTGAAACAATACATTATTAAACCACTGCCTTGACATGTGTTGTCGTCGATATATGATATGCTAAGCTTTTTCCAACGACAAATATTTTGATAAAATCAAGATTTCCGATAAAATCCTGTGTTATATATATCACGTACATATTTATAAAGAAATATCCCGTACCTTAACATTCAAAATTACACTGAACTTCGCAAGTGTTATCAGTAGCACAGTGTTGATTTGTTTGTTCTAATGTTTCGTAGTGATTGGAGGGTATGTTCTCGACCCCCCAGTGAAGACGGGAATGTCAGCTCGCCTGAATGACGCCGACAACCAGACATGTCTGGCTCTGACAGACACGGAATTCTACACTTTTGATGCAAGAGAAGAGCGCTGGTTCCCACGTCCACAGAACAAATGTGTGTTGTCCGGACTAGTCATCAAGAGATGTGTGCCGGCCGTGGTGAAGACGTCATTCACTGTCACAATCATCGGACATCACCTCGCGTGTTCCACGGCCCACTTCAAGGTGGCGGTGCGACAAACCAAGTGGTCGTCCTGTCACCTCGCTGGGCTGTACAGAAACTGTAGATGGAGCGGCGCCGTCGACGCTGGAGGGCTCACCACGTGTGTCGCCGCCTGTCGGTGTGACGGAGACGACTGCAAACACCTGACCATCCACATTCCCAAGTTGTACGAGGACTGGCAGATATGTGAAATCAACGTTAACTAAATGTAAATGACAGCAAGCAAAAGAAACGAAATGATGTTTTTGACAAATGACATATTATCAATTGATGATATTGAAAATGTTGTAATTCCCATTGAAAAACCCTATTGTGATTAAGTTTCAAATTAAATGTACATGTTAACTGAAAAAATTATATGTGTGTATATATTTAATGTTATATTTAATAGAATGTATATTTCAATTTAAAAGTAATATACGCATAAATATTAGTACATATACAACGACACATTTAGCATATTAACATAGCTACACAAAATTTCAACACCTACGTTGGTGAGTTTCGTTTTGATGTAAAGGTAAGGTAAGGTAAAGTCATTCCCCAGGCATTACACCTTAGGAAGCCATGAAGGCTTATATGGCCAGTGCTTAAACCTGGTTTCTGTAGTGCGAAGCAACTTAGAGTGCAGTTATACTGACTCTCCTGGACGGGACACTAGTCCATCGCAGGTACCTTCCAAACAGTGTTTGTACTTATTTGCAGCTGAGTAGACTGAGGCAAAGTGGGGTAAACGAAATTGCCTAAGCTTCGAAAACGAACCGTGCCCAGTGTGGGTCTTGAACTCACAACCCTTGAATTTAGAGTCCAACACCTTAACCACTAGACCACGGCTGCTCCCTTCGTTTTGATGTATTCAAATAAAATGTTAAAACAAATCGCGCGAGCAGTTTTTGTGTGAAGGAAAGATTTATCACAGCACGATATGTTCTTGGCATTGATGTAACTTACACAAACATATTCACTCACGACACAAATCTTCTTCTGCATGATTCAATTGTGTTTGCCTAAGTATTTCACCTGATATTCTAAAGCCATGTTAGTCCATGTAACCAGATACAGTTTTCCAGTGTTTGGAAACACTTTTGTTCAGAGTGACGTGTCATATATTGTAGTTTTGAATTGCCACATATATGTGCTTACAGGCACTGTATTAATAATTAATGAGCACCTGACATGTGTGGTTTGCATTTGTTTATTTCTACATCATCGCACGACTTGTGTTGTTTGGAACGCTGTGTTTGTATAGATGTTTGCAACATGGAGTTCATTCCCTGACAAACAGAAAAATGTAATAGAACATATTTCATAATGATTCCACTGAAATATAGCCGAAAAAGTAATCCTTTCAGATCATACAAACGGTGTTCGTTGATGTACCAAGTGAACTCAGTTGTTGCTCTGGGCCGGAAGGTAGATTACTGTCCGAACTTGTTATGAAACTGCTTAGAAAGAAATATCCAAGATACAAAGATGCTTACTCTTTATGGATGTTGCTGCTTATGTCGGCGGTCAACACGAAGCTAGTTAGTGTGTTAACTAAGGCCGTTTGTATTTAGAACGTGTCATCGCAAATTTGTTGCGAACGTTTGCGTGTTTGTGTGTTGAATAAAGGTGAAACAAACATTTTATTGTTTTAACCATCCACTGCTGCATCAAGTGGATTAACCGTACATCATTGCATTGTGTAAGAGGCCGATCACCATTATTTCGACATTTATTTATACATATATTATACTGTACAAAGGATATTATTTTTCAGACAACTGTCCTCCCCGAATCAATACTTTAAATTGTTGAAAAATGTCCAGATTGAAAACAAATTATTGATCTAATAGTGTTAGGACACAGTGCATGAAATGACAATCAAAGTATACTTACAAACATATATATTCTATAATAATGTTCAAGCTTTATATTTTTATCAAAACACTCGATGGAGTCATATTGATAATTGCTTTTTTACGAAGTTGTTAATGTTCAAGATGTCGGACTCTGTTAAGTTGGTGGTTGTAGTTTCGCACGGTTATAAATAACAGTGCGATATCAATACGTGCGCCGACCAAAGAATTATAACGTTGACCGCCGCGTTTTGCAAACATTACCGTTTTATTGTATTAAAATGTGTGGAAATGTTAGTTATGAACCCATATAATAAATACCTTATCGAACGATAATAAGTGAATGCACTCGAACAATCTCGATGCTTTAGATTGGTGTCTTGGGAGCAACTCGTGCATCAACCCAGTTCCGTTCAATAAGTGTATATTGTATATGAGGGGGGATATATCCAGGGTGGGGTAAGCTGCCCTAAGTATCTTCCCCGAGGGGGATGACACCCCGCGAGAGATATACTGCCGCATCTATGTGACGCCCGCAGCGACAGCCGTTTATTGTCATTCGATATGTGAGACCAAGCGTTACCTAACGCATTGTGGTATCCATAATTCATTAAAAGTACAAAGCAGACAGTCGAATGTCACAAGCTTCGAAACACGCGTCGCGTCTATTAACCATGCACACTTTCAACACCTACGTTGGTGAGTTTCGTTTTGATGTGTTCAAATAGAATGCTAAAACATAATGTGCGAGCAGTTTTTGTGTGAAGGAATGATTTATCACAGCACGATGTGTTCTTGGCATTGATGTAACTTACACTAATATATTCACTCACGACACCAATCTTCTTCTGCATGATTCAATTGTGTTTACCTAAGTATTTCTCCTGATATTCTAAAGTCAGACGCGTGCATTTACTTATTATACATGCACAAATTTCATGACGAAAGGTGCGCGACAATACCTTTTGGACAGCATAACATGTTTATTCCAACAACTCCAAGAGAGGGAAGCAATATCTGAAAGTACCCAATTTGACAAAATGCCCATGTCTCGGGTTAATCGACCATATATAAAGGTAGAGATACGTTCTTACATAGCGTGGTATCCAGCCTAGGGACGATTCAAAGCGCATTACACTTCACACGCTGGCATACCTGTTCATTACAACGCCATCTCTACTTCTATGGGAAGCATTCAGCCACGTTGCAATTACTGCGCGAAGACTATTTGTTCATATATCCACTACTATATGTAGACAAGTACACATTTATACAGCTGAGTGAACTGTGGCAAAATGGGATGGACGAAATTCCCAAAGCTTCGAAACGCCAGCAAGAAGATTCGAACCCGGATTCTCAATTGAGAGCCCCACGGCGTTATAACCGCAACGCTACCGCGCCCCACAATATGTGTGTGTGTATATATATATATATATATATATATATATATATATATATATATATATATATATATATATATATATATATATATATATATATATACTCTGAGCTGAGGAGCTCTTTGACAGACCACCTACCTGTAAAGGGCCCCTATGTACACGAATTGTGTCGGAACCGGGGAGGGGGCAGCCCCATATAGCGCGTGAGTGCGTGCGTGCGTGTGTGCGTATATATATATATATATATATATATATATATATATATATATATATATATATATATATATATATATATATATATATATTTATATCCGCAAACGCAAATTGTTAAAATGTGTTGGGAATAATAATCTTGGGAAGGTACACGTGACGAACACAATTCGGCGTTTCTGGACATCACTGTACATCTGTTTCAGAGATCAGATTGCATGAAAAGCGTCGTGCGACCTTCACATAGTTGCGAATATTTAACAGTTACAGCGACCACGATACATACGTTTTATTCTAACTTGTTTATAATAAGTATTCCAAGCATTGGTCAGCAATAATATATATGATTTACAAACAAACACAACTACCTCGATTGAACCGGCAACTTTACGTTGCTATGTCACGGTCAACAGCTTTCATTCGCACTTACTAGTTACAACGAATGAAGAACACAATAATAAACGACTAATTTTACTACTTTGGTATGACTCCTATTTTGTAATCTAAGCTTTGCAGTTAATGTAATATAAATTGGTATGTAGTCATTTGAACTCGGAGTGATGTTTCTTCCACACTAATACTAACGTTACACTTACGGTGTTCGAGATCATCATATTCCTATCAATTCACCAATTCAGTTGTCTCGGGAAATCGCATGACAAGGAACAAGTGCAAGGTTGTAGTCTCGTTTGGCCGCTTTTGTGCACACTGAGTCCAATACATCATGTGATCAAACTATTCGAGAGACTGATAATGTGTCCAGTGTTCGTGTGACAGTAATTTCTTAAGCTGTACTGTGCAACTAATGCAACACGAATTGCGCATGTTATGTGACTAGTTTCGTTATATCATGTGCGGAATCTGCCTGTATGTAAGAATCTGACCGAGGACAATTACCCAATATCAATATTCATAACACAACCACAAGTTGCAACAAATTGTTTCATCCCGGCATTTATACTGCTGCCCAATCAACGTACGTTGCTTTGGGGGTCGATCATGAAATTGTATTTCATCGATATTGCCGAAGCGCACTTGATGGAAAGACGTGAGCGTGCTCCATTTGACATTTCAAAATTGATAAATATGACTTCGATGATATAAAGATTATAATTATTAGTGCAGTAATGATGCTAAACATAACACTGAAAGTTGTAGTAGTCGCAGTAATCGTCAGATATCCAGAACTTCGTAAACCACGCTTTTTATTATCTCGCTCACGCTTTCTGATCTCGCCAATGTACAGCAATGCCCATCAGCGCTGCTTTGTTTTCGAAAACATCGCCGAATGTTCGCAACATGCTTTAATACCTTCCCAATATTCACGCAGTATGCTCGCCTTGGTTCGGTTACAAATCAATGTACAGTCTGATCTGGGTGACTGTGTTCAAGATGGTCGCCGTTACGATACCTTTCCACTATGCACAAATACTCAGATGGAATCGTTGCTATTTCATCATAGACGAAATTTGGTTGTCTGGAGCGATGTTTGCCACTGCAATTATCCGTGGGATTTACTCTTGGGATCTTATCACGTGCAAATATGGTCTACATACTGGTTCATCGCTTCCAGCAGTTACTGCAGCAATATTACTATTCGTTGTTGCTCTCGGAGTTGTAATGCCTCCAATCGTGATGGCTTACGCCACTACAAGAATATTCAGCGCAATCTTCTGAGCTCACACACAAATCGCTGCTCAGATAAATTCGATTGTAGGTCATATTGATTTCGTCGGAAACATCCCATTATTGACTTCCAAGTCGATTCGTTCTGGTAGAAACGTGTTGATTATATGTTTGGCTTTTATCATTCTAACAATTCCGGAGGCTGTGTATGTTGCGGCAACAATTGTGGGGAAAGAAACTGAGTTTTCATCTTGGTTTAAATTTGTAGCCGCTTGGACTGTGTTTTGTAATTCCTGTATCAATCGCCTCGTTGATTTATTCATATTTCTATATATTCGCCTGAAAGCAATGGAAATGTTCATGGACGCCTGTAAATGTTGTGAATGTAAGTAGAACAAAATGTTCGAACAAATGGCGCTCTTTTCGACACATTTAGAACAGGAGCTATGTCGGAAAGAAAGGGAGGATTGACCATTGATTCCTATGTAAAATATGTGTTTACTTAATATATGTGTCTTTCTTGCGTAAACTTGACACATTATTTGGGAATATGCAAGTTTTTAACAGTGCGCTAAATTCTGAGGTAAAGAAGTGAAATAAGCTTCATTTTATTTAAATTAATAAAACATGAAGACCACAAATGTAAAATGAAAAATCCACTCTAAAAACGAGTTAGTGCTGCCATCTGGTAGCCATATTAGAAAAACATATTCTGTGACAAATTTGATGTCGAACATCGATTGCACAAAGAATTGAATGTAGACACCGATGCGAAAACAGTCAATAAAGGAGCTTTTAAGCCAGGTTTCTCGCAATATTGTTCTCACGGTGGACTCCACTTAACACAATCACGTGTATCAGAATTAGCCGTTTCTAGAATCAGTTATGCTGGATGAAGCCAGTTGGTTGAGGAGGCCTGGCAGTCAACGACTTTTCTCTCCTGCGGCCTCTCCAGCCACCGAAACAGGAAGAGAGACCACAGTGACTGGCTTCCACAACCAACGCTTCATCGTCACATATAATACAGTGGCGACGTAAGCTTTTGCATGTTGGGAACGAGCCGAAGTTGGTTCCTGCAGCATATCGAGGGGTCAACACACACGAACTCACGCACGCACGCACGCATGCACGCACGCACGCACGCACGCACGCACGCATGCACTCACGCGCTATATGGGGCTGCCCCCTCCGCGGTTCCGACACGATTCGTGTACATAGGGGCCCTTTACAGGTAGGTGGTTTGTCAAAGAGGCCCTCAGCTCAGTGTGCACAAACCCCTAACGAAACAGGGGCCATATTCACGAAAGGTTCGCGCTGTATGAACGCTTCGTGAATCCTTCCACTGTGAAATAACAACCAGAACCTGGTCAACGAGCCGGATATTTTCGTATCATAATTTATTGTAATAAACAACAATATGAATCGGAAATGTTTTGACATTTGTAATATTCTTTCCATTTGGGGTTTGTAATTGGATGAGTATTTGTTGTTGATTGTTGAATTACGATGGCCACTGAACATAACAGTTATGCAAGGCATTAAACGCATAACAATAACGAGGCCGTTAAATTACTTTCCTGTTGTGATTATTATGAGCAGTTGCGTACAATTTCGTCCGATAAAGTGAAATATGGCGCATTTACAAAATGCACCGATGTGTCCTACCAGTAAGGCCACCTGGTGATTAATGTCGAATTAGATATACGAAAATATGTCTCAAAAACCTGTTTAAATTTTTTCTTCGAAACACTTAACTTTGTCAGACGTTGATACTCGCAGTGACCGATATATGATTTGATGTCGGAATATTGACGTGTCTAACGTGAGATCCAGCGAGAACATAAAATGAGGCAAAATCTGGCGTGAGGCGAAAACTACGCCGGTGGTTGTAGTTTCGCACAGTTATAAATAACAGTGCGATATCAATACGTGCGCCGACCAAAGAATTATAACGTTGACCGCCGCGTTTTGCAAACATTACCGTTTTATTGTATTAAAATGTGTGGACATGTTAGTTATGAACCCATATAATAAATACCTTATCGAACGATAATAAGTTAATGCACTCGAACAATCTCGATGCTTTAGATTGGTGTCTTGGGAGCAACTCGTGCATCAACCCAGTTTCTTTCAAGCTTCGAAACACGCGTCGCGTCTATTAACCACCATGCACACTTTCCGCTAACAAATCAATTGGCCATCCGATATCATGTCCAGGTGTGTCTGTGAGTGAACTGAATAGCTCGATATAACGTTCCGAATACTTCATATTTTACATACATGGACCAGTCAGTGATTGACTGAGCAAGTGAGCATTAAATATGGTGGATACGCATTCCCGGCGGAAAGAAAGGCACGCGTAGAGAAACTTTGCACTGGATGGCAGCGAGAGATAAAGCAATGCGTATCTCAAACCAACATGTTTTAACGTAGCTGTTACGAAGCCTTACAATGTGCTGGACGTAGTCTTAATGCTCCACTGCAAACCATCGTATAGACATGTCCATTCTGTGTTGCTATTAGTTTATAGATTCATCACTAGTTTTCGAAAAGGTATGATTTTATAAAGCGCAGTAAACAGTACGTAATACCGCTCAAAACACGTTGCACAACACCCCAGGTAGGTATGTTTAGTGTAACACCAACTCCACTTCTCAGAGAAGAAGCATTCAGCCAAACTGCAACTACTTCGCAAAGATTATTCGCAAAACACAGTGGACTGTTATAACTATTACGGTGTCGCAACACACATCATTCTGACAAATCCAGCGCAAAAGATGTCCAGAGTTTCTACATTTACACATTTATTCACCAAACGTTTCCGATCACATCGAGTGATGTTGTCTTTACGAAGGTCTCCAGAAAATAAATGGAAGCATATTTGATAACGTTACTTAGTTTGATACTGATTATCAAGGTTGTTTTAATGTAACACTTAATTCCGCGGCACACATGTTCTACCACATATTTGGGTACCATTCGATCATACTATCATTGCTCGCGAAGACTATTCACATAAATGCGTCAAATTCTAATGCAGCCGTGAATTCATTTACTCAACTGAAGGAACTTGACCAACGAAATAACTCAGGCTTCGAAAATCAGAAGAATGATTCGAACCTCGATACGTCGTCCAGACCACTAAGTGACCCCAACGACGAAATGTTTTCTATATAAATAATCGTTTCACCGTCTACACCGGTTGATCTTGACCAACTACAGGAAGATACTTCGTCGAAACAATGGTACCTGTGCACTACCTTCGCTGTACGGTTGTTCTCTGGTCCGCTCCGAGCTGGATACACTCTGAACTGCAAACAGTAGCGAGTCGCTGTCACGGAGCTTAACAACAGTGCATGAAAACATCAATTAGATCAATAACAGGGATCGTCCATTAGATACTACACGATACTCATGCTTAGTTAGTTTATTAAATATATCAATAATAGGGATCGGCCAGTACAGGACTACACGACACTTTTGCTTAGTTTGTTTATTAATTAGATCAATTACAGGGATTGATCAGTACAGAATACAAGTCACTTATGTTCCGACTTATTTTTATTCAAACAATACTTGCTTACATTTTACATCACTTTCGATGGATCACCAACAGCCACATGGAGGAAAAGAACACAAGCCTCAAAGATGTAATGAACAGGAATGATATAAGAACCGGACAGAACGCAGGAGGTTGATTTCTTGCCTCAATGAAATGAGTTCTAGTGTCACGAAAATTCATTACTGGAATATGGTGAGCAGGTGAGCTATATTCCACATTGGATTAAGTGTGCATGGTAAGTCAGTTATCACCGTCAACGCCTGTAGAATATTATCATCAGTTGACCAGCACAAGAGACAAACGTCATAGCAAGAGTAACATTTATTCAGCTCTAGTTAGTGCTGGCGGTTTTGCGCAGCGAATTATGAAGACTTCAAAATTAATACTTCAAAAGTAATTAATTTGGTGTTTTTAACGACAAATTAAACGGTTGCGCATTGACGAAAGCATCTCACACGAAACATACTCGTACAATCACACTCACTAGATGGCGTTTTGTTTATTCTCCCAGTTGTCACCGAAGTGGTAAAAAGACACATTTCGTGGCTGATACCTTGCAAACATCAATCCCATAGTGTAGGTGATTTTGGGTGGGTGGGTTTTTATTAAAGTGGATCTCTTTTGGTGGTCCGGGCGGCTGATTTCCCACACAAATATCAATGTTTGACACATTTTTTTCCATTAAAACAAAACATAAAATTATGTTTTTATAATAAATACGCCTATATGAACTATGGATATCAAATTCCAAGTTATGTTTTCTATCAATATATAGGCCTCCAATAATTTATTGGATTCACAAACTCCGGCCCGTTGAGATGTTTCATCCAACCCGTAGAATGATAGCGAGATGGTACATCTTTCGGTTCGCGATGTGGGTATATATATATATATATATATATATATATATATATATATATATAAAGCGTGTCAAGTATACATCTCTCTCTAGTTAATTTTGGTCGCCGTATAATGTTGCTTTAAGAATAAGGGAAATTAACTATATGTATTATTGTTTAACCGTTGTGCATTCCAATACTGTTCGTTACCCAGTAAGGTAGATACATTCCAATACTGTTCGTTACCCAGTAAGGTAGATACATTGGATAAACTAATTCAATGAATGTTGCAGACCTGTGGTTCAATCAATATAAATTACCTGACATTATTTATCAATCTAAAAAGGAACACGACTTTTAATTAATGTGGTGCACTATGTCATAGCTGCTCACTTACATTTAGTTGTGTTGGCTGGCCTTGTTTGTGCTAGTGATAATCGTTTACTTAATATGTATATGTATATGTACATGGATTGTTAGAATTGACCATAATATTCACGGAAATTATTAGTACTATTAAATATGCCGTGCCAGAATCGGTGATGTTGGCAAACGGCACCCTTGTTGCCGAAAGGTTTTCTTAGCCTAAGAGCTGTAAAACAATTTTCAGTAGCTTATTTCTTATTTGTTGTACACACAGGTTGTGATCTTAGTATTGCACACACACACACACACACACACACACACACACACACACACACACACACACACACACACACACACACACACACACACACACACACACACACACACACACACACACACACACACACACACACACACACACACACACACACACACACACACACACACACACACACACACACACACACACACACACACACACACACACTACTATTCTACAGCACTCTTAAAACACCCCAACAACTTTGCCTCTTTGGGATATTGTAGAAGGCGTAGAATATTCGTGTTGCCGAGGCGATACATGCTATGCCGACACATGGATGGCGCACAAAACTTGCAGGAATATATATCGAGCAATTAGTTGCACATCAGTAACACCGGGCGTCACACTACTAAAGAAGATGAATGCTCAGAACACATGACATGATGAAGAATGATATGTCTTATTGAATAATAAAATGTAATAATTATTCTTAACTGAATATACCATTGATGCACTGTAGTAGTTACATGATACGCAATTTGTACATATTATAAATATAATAGGGTATTCGCCTAAATATAAAACAATAACTGGTTTATAACAGTTAGCTCAATGGATAAACGTAGGTTCGTCTTACCCTCAACATTATACATATGGCACGCTGACTTATTCAAAGTAACTATTGTAGCACTTCATTAAGACACATTGCTGACCCTCAGGTTGACGAAGCATTCTTGTCATGTCTCAGCGGTCACCCAAACAATTTGCCTGACGAAACGGAACTCTTCAATCTCAGCGGCCACCAAAAAAAAATTGCTTGACGCAGCGGAACTCTTATTTTCCAGCGGCACCATAATATTGTCTGACGAAGCTTCGTCTCAGCAGGCCTAAAATGTGTCTGACGAAACGGAATTTTAATTTCCACAGTACGAATGAAAATGACGTCCTGGTAGGAAGACGGCGCCGTAGACATTGTAGGAGAAAGGTATGTAACTGTAGTCAACATTAAATTAATTTATGAATAACACGTTTGTGAATTAATATATAAATAGTATATGTCAGTGAACTGTTGTAATTATTTAATTTTAAAAGTGTATGAGATTGCCTGCGTACGGAATGAGACTCCCGTCCGCAGAAAAGGGTGTGTGTTTTAAGAAAATGACATATTTTTTGAAAAAAAATATAAAACTTGTTTTCGGGAGTTAGATAAGTTTTCAATAAGTTGTTAATAGGCAATTTATTGAGTGCCCCCTCCCCCCTCCGGAATCACAAACTCACACAAATACGAACGCACAATAATACAGTCAAGAAGCATGCGTTTCATTAATAATTAATTAATTTCACCTAACCATGTTATTATAGTCACAGGTTGATTTGTAGTTTGTAGATGTGTAGTTTAGCAACAGACCGCGTGTAAGCAGTCGGTCGTAACAGTTCCAATTTCTTTACGTGAAGCCATCTTCCATCACATTCGCAGCTGTAAAACATTACAACTAGAATGTGTGCAATATTGTATATTAGTTATGATCATGAAAACAAACGTTTGAACGAAACTTTATTTCAGATATATAAGTGAATAAGAAGTTAACACAACTGTTTTAGTAACTACCGAACATTGCACATATGAAAGCAATTGGAAATCATTTCTGGCGTTTTTGTAAGAACATAATGGAACAATGCTAGATAAATTAAGCTGTTAACGGAAGAATTACAAACTATAGTCCAAAGTGCAAGAAACTGATACCAAGACGGCAAGTCGTCTTCCCATCCCAGCATTTCGGCGACAGCACAAACAAAAAATGGAAACGTTAGAATCAGAAATGTGAAACATTAAGTAACACACTCCTGCCAAAGCGGATCGATTTCAAAGTCAACGAAAGGGTGTTTCCGATGGCGCCACTGATCGAATTCAGTTGTGCTGTTATTAGACGGTGAGTTCGGACGATAACGTAAAATATGTTTGCAGTGGCGTAAACAATGTGCGTGCGTGCGTGCGTGGGTGCATGCGTGCGTGCGGGCGTGTTCTTACCAATGCTGTTTAGTGGTTTACATGAACTATGTTATTACGAAGTACTTCCTTTGCCTGGCAACACAAACGGACGCATAAACTGAAACACCACAGGCACCTTACCTGATTAAACACCGCAGGCACCTTACCTGATAAAACACCACAGGCACCTTATCTGATTAAAAACCACAGGTACCTTACCTGATTAAACACTACAGGCACCTATCTGATTAAACACCACATGTACCTTACCTGATTAAATACCACAGGCACCTTACCTGATTAAAAACCACAGGTACCTTACCTGATTAAACACCACAGGCACCTTACCTGATTAAACACCACAGGGACGTTACCTGATTAAACACTACAGGCACCTTACCTGATTAAACACCACAGGTACCTTACCTGATTAAACACCACAGGCACCTTACCTGATTAAACACCACAGGTATTTTACCTGATTAAACACCACAGGCACCTTACCTGATTAAACACCACAGGCACCTTACCTGATTAAACACCACAGGTACCTTACCTGATTAAACACCACAGGTACTTTACCTCATTAAACACCACAGGTGCCTTACCTGATTAAACACCACAGGTACCTTACCTGATTAAACACCACAGGCACCTTACCTGATTACACTCACAAAGATGGCACGAGCTCATAAAAAAAATTAATTGCAGGGCTTAATTTACAACGTTAGTATCATGTGACCACTAATTAAATTAACATTCTCCCGATTAGCTTCGTCGTACGATATATCGTGTTCAGTTTGCATGTTTGCGTGATAAAATGGGCAACATCAATAGTCGCACATAGCAACCAATCACACCAATTAACACAAATGTGGCATTTTATCCTGATCAACACACCCGTAATTAGTTTCATCGCACGGTCTATCAGGTTCAGTTGTTGCTTGTGTGCAGATGTTCGTGTTAGACTCAGTATACAATTAAAACTACCAGTTTAATAATATAGTTTATTATTTATTCCTATAGTGAGGAATGAGAATGTTGTGCTTGCAGATAGTCGGTGGAAGAATGAAACGTGTCTCACTGGAAATGTCAAAATTATAATAAAGTATCAGTGTCTTATACACGTTTTTATAAAATAAAAAACGTAAATATTAATGCGCAAGGGGGCGTCACAATTATTAATGTGATTATTAAAAACGTACTACTGGCCCTATCTCATTTTGTTGTATCATAATATCCGCATACGCAAATTGTTAAAATGTATTGGGAACAATAATCTTGGGAAGGTACGTACAGAAGCACGTGACGAACACACGGCGGCGCTTGTGGGCATCGCTGTACATCCGTTGGAGGGATCAGAAAGCGAGAACATGAAAAGCGTCGTCCGGTCTTCGCGTAGTTGCGAATGTTTCTCGATTACAGCGATCACGATACATACGTTTTTTTCTCACTTGTCTTTAATTATTATTCCAGTCATTGGTCAGCAGTAACGTATATGATTTATCAACAAACATATCCACCTCGAGTTAACCAGCAACTTTACGTCGCTATGTCACGGTCAACAGCTTTCATTCGCACATACCAGTTACAACGAATGAAGAACACATTAATAAACTACTATTTTGATTACTTTTTTATGACTCCTATATAAGTTTTGCAGTTAATGTAATGTAAATTGGCACGTAGTCATATTAATCCGGAGTGATGTTTCTACCACACTATTACTAACGCTACACGTTCAGCATTCAGTATCAATATATTCCTTTCAACTCACTAACTCAATTGTTCAGAGTTGTTTGGGGAAAGCGTATGGCAAGGAACATATGCTGGTTTTGAATCCATTTTGGCCGCTTCTATGCACACTGAAACCAATACATCATGCGGTGAAACACTTCGACAGACTGATAATGTGTTCAGTGTTAGCTTGACAGTAATCGTGTAAGATATACTGTGCAACTAATGCAACACGAACTTGTGCATGTTATGTGATTAGTTTCGTCATATCATGTATCGGGATCCGATTGTATTTAAGCGGCCGACGGTGGACATTTGCCCAATATCAATAGTTATAACACAACCACCAGTTGTAACAACTGACTGGTCTTAAATTGTATTTCATCGATATTACACTGGAAGTACACTTGGTGGAAATACGTGAGCGTGCTGCATTGGACATTTCAAAATGGATAAATATGACTTCGATGATATAAAGACTACAATCATTAGTGCAGTGATCATACTAAACATAACATTGAACGTTATAGTAGTCGCAGTAATCGTCAGATACCCAGAACTTCGCGAAGATCGCACGACGCTCTTTATGCTCTCACTCACGCTTTCTGATCTCGCCAATGGATGTACATCGATGCCCATCAGCGCCGCCCTGTGTTCGAAAGCATCGCCGAATGTTCGCAACGTGCTTCAATACCTTCCCAAGATTCACGCAATGTGCTCCCTTTGGTTCGGCTACAACTCAATGTACAGTCTGTGCTGGGTGACTGTGTGCAAGATGGTTGCCGTTACGAAACCTCTCCACTATGAACAAATACTCAGTCGGAATCGTTGCTATTTCGTCATAACTGGAATTTGGTTGTCTGGAGCGATATTTGCCACTACAATTTCCCGTGGGATTGACACTTGGGACCTTAACACGTGCATATATGGTTTGAACACTAGTTCACCGCTTCCAGCGGTTACTGTAGCAATATTACTAATTGGTATTGCTATCGGAGTTGTACTGCCTCCAATCGTGATGGCTTACGCCACTGCAAGAATATTCAGTGCAATCTTCCGAGCTCACCGACAAATCACTGCTCAGATAAATTCGATCGGAGGACATATTGACGTCGTCGGAAACATTCCGTCGTTGACTTCCAAGTCGATTCGCTCTGGTAGAAACGTGTTGATTATATGTTTGGCTTTTATCATTCTAACAATTCCGGAGGTTGTGTATGTTACGGCAGCAATTTTGGGGAAAGAAACCGAGTTTTCACCTTGGTTTAAATTTATAGCCGCCTGGACTGTGTTTTGTAATTCCTTTATTAATAGCCTTATTTATTTATTCATATTTCGATATGTTCGCAGGAAAGCAATAGAAATGTTCAAGGAAGCCTGTAAATGTGCATAGAACAAAACATTCGAACAGATGACGCTCTTTACGACACATTTAGAACAGGAGCTATGTCGAAAAAAACAGGGAGGACTGATTTTTTAATCTTATGTAAAATATGTGTTTATTTAATATCTGGAACTCTTTATTGCGTAAACTTGACATATTATTTGGGAATCTGCAAGTTTTTAACGGTGCGCCAAATTCTGATTATATTCGCTTCTTCTATGTTCTTTTATGTATCTTATCTAATGTTATTATATATACAAATATTTGTTCGAAATACATTTACGAATGAATTTACAATTCATATTATTAACTCACCGTTTTTGTCGGACAACGAAGTGAAATAAGCTTCTTTTTATTTCAATTAATACAAATGTAAAACGATCAAAGTCCGCACTAAAAAAACGAGATAGTGCTCTCATCAGGTAACCATGTTGGAAAAGCATATTCTGTGAACAATTTTATGGACAAATAAGAAGATCACTATTAAATGCGTGGTTATCTAACATGTTCTTCATTTGTTATATCGGGTAAGCGAAAATTAACACTGAGGATCGTGACACAACGACCATTTAAGACAGCCGGTTCAATCCGGTTATTTACATATGTCGAACAATCGTAGCTCGTATGTTTTTAATCACCACGACGAATCAAGTACGTGAACAAGAAGTAAAAGTGATACACGGGAAGGTACAGACGTTACATCAACATGTACCTACTTTATTCCGAAGATGTCAAACCAGTGACCATCAGCGCAGTGATCGCATTCAACATTACATACAACGTTATCGTCATCGCTGTAATTGATCAGATGTCCGCAACTGCGCGAAGATCGCGTGACACTTATCGTGCTCTCGTTTTCTGGAAGACGTTGTTGTTTCGTACTTGCTGGGGTTTGCTTGTATACATCGATGATACCAACAGTGCTATCACATCGGGTCGCTGCTTGGAATCTTGAGACATAATTTAATACGGCATGACAACTACCAACATATAAACTGCCAACATGAATTGCAGCTTTTTTAGTGTTTGGTGAATAGTACTGCTTCTTGATGTGATAGTTTTCGCCACTGAAAGAATACTTTGCGCCATAGTCCGAACTCACCGCCAAATCGCAGCGCAAGCTAATTCGACCGCAGGACACATTGACTTAGGACATATTCCGTCTTTGACTTCCATTCGATTCGTCGATTCTATCTGGTAGAAAAGTGTTGATTAAATGTTTTGTATATCTGGTTATAATTATTCCTGTGACAGTATATGTTGGTGCTGTATTGTAGGGATGGAATACGATTGATCCTCTTCGTTTAAATGTGTCGCAATATAGACTGTGTTTTGCAATTCGTTTGTCAATAGTCTCCTTTATGTATTATTGTTTCGATATGTTCGCAGGAAAGCGTTTGGCATGTTCAATGATGGTGTGAATTTCAGTAGTTAACAAATGAAAAAGAATCGTCATTAACGATGAATTTGCTTGAAAGTTGTGGTGTCAATAAAATGTATTTTTCATCATGTGTTATTTTTGCTTAATATATGTATACATTCGAAACATATATAATTATATAGAGAACATGTAAAACAAATATTTAACTAAAAGAAACTCACTTTGAAATATGTGTAGGTAAAGTGTGATATGTCGAACATCAATTGTACGCAGAATTGAATGTAGACAGCGATGAAAAACCAAGGTGCTTTTTAATTTTTTTTTGCAATCTTGCTTGCGCAGTAGACTTCACTTAACATAATCACGTTTAACTGAATCAGCAGTTTCTAGAATCAGATATATTGGCAGGTTTCGATTTTTTAGAATATGTATCGCCGAAATGCCCTCGTTGCTGTATGCTATGTGCACAGAGTGTGTGAATATAAATAATTTAAACGTGTTAAGAGCTAGACCGTTCATCTGCGGCCACGACAGATGATCTTCACCTCGATCTGTGTCGATCGCGTAACGTTCACCGTCCGAGTGCGTTCACCGACGGCCGCGGTAGATGTCACCGATGACGTTGGATAGTTGAAGAACCAGCGCCTCGATCGGCGTCGACGATGGCTGTTTCTAGTGGCGCTCTCCCGTATCGGTGACATTTGCCGATCGGTAGATCTCGATCGCTTACTCGGCATTGGAACGCGAACTAGGCACTGAGCATATTTTATTTAACCAAACGTGATAGGAAATAACATAAAATAATTTAAAATAATAAATATTAATAATTAAAAATAAAATCAGCAACATGTTGTCAGGTCCACAGCAGTCGTCGTCTGAATAAATAAAAAACGCTCGGTAACACCGTACACGTGTGCATCTCTCCGGAGGTTCCCCGGACCCCGGGGCAACTCTTCGTCACAAAGCTAAACATGATAACGAAATAAAAATGAGTCTTACTACAAAGGCGTCGTGTCGTATACAGCCGCAACAGCGGTAGGTTAAATCAGAAACACGCGTGAGGCACATGGAATAACAAATCACCGATGATTAACCGATTACCTTTTTAATAACTTTTTCCGGCTGCCTTGGCTACATCTCAATAACAGTAATATATTCACCTTGAACACACGCAGTATAGGCCTATGCTTACAAACTTCAGAGAGCTATGTTATGCTTACCTCGGAGTAGTGGGCGTCCGTCCGGACAGTAGTCTTGACTGTAGGACACCTACAACTGTGCAGTGCCTTCACGGGTCACTTCCGGTAGCCGTGTGATCTGTTGCGTCTGAAGACGACGTCATAATGTTTCCGCTCAGACTCAGTGCCTAGTCGCGAATGAGGTGTTCCGCTGACCCCAGGAAATAGGGATTTGCACCGTTTGCGCTGTGAACCCGTAGACAGACACAGCTTCTGTTTGTCTTCACTTCACGTAGAGTTCGACATCATCGCACGGTTTGTGTCGTCCAATCCACGGCTTGAAATTACCCTCGAGATCGTTCACCCTTCGTTGTGACGTGTGCCAACAACTAATCAACATTAAAAAACAGTAATAATATTTATTCTATAACATTATTCAACGGTATAGCCTGTAGGACATATATAAAGTATACAATATTGTGATATATTAGTGTAAACGCAATACCAGTAATAATAAAACTTCCATAGTGTAGCATGGCGCCTAGATACCCAGCCACTAGAGCTCAGATGCGTTTACCAACATAGTTAAGCCTACTACTATTACTTTGTTTTCCTATATTCCGTCTAGTCTCAACGTGCTGAGCGCACAGGCGGGTCGGTAGATGGACAAACACACAAAATACAGTGCAAATACTCGTCACATATTTAGGTCAGAGGAACGGGCAATGTTAGTTAAACTTACCAACTATAATGTTGATCCATTGTGAGTAATGTCCAGATATCCGTGAGTTTTGTCTCCGAAAGACGATAACGCGTCAAGACGCCTTCGAATGTTTATGATGAACGCAGCCCGTTCAAAACGCTTCCGGCTTGTTTGAAATCTAGCTTGTTAATGATTGCTACCAGTTACCACACCGTGACGTAATGATAATGGCGCATTTCATTGGCCATGTTTGATTTAAGTCAAAAAACAATAGACGTTCGAATGACATAGAAACCGCTTAGCGATGAAAACGTTGCTTTCTAACGTAAGCACGCAAAACGTCGCAAACAAACGTCCAACGTTCCCGCGCATTTGTACTGCAACTCCGCGAAGCACTGTTTGCTACATGCTGCACATTA
Organism: Lamellibrachia columna; assembly: GCA_963662155.1. Taxonomy (NCBI): domain Eukaryota; kingdom Metazoa; phylum Annelida; class Polychaeta; order Sabellida; family Siboglinidae; genus Lamellibrachia; species Lamellibrachia columna. Next base: position 39,747,905 of record OY759268.1, read on the forward strand.
CTGTTATTCTTGCCTTTAGAACGAATCCCAAAGGTCATGGTTTAGTTTATGTATAGCCTGACTAAGATATTCGTATATATGGTAAACTGTGGTAGACCATGCTTTTTCATATATTGTGTACGGTAATTGTATGGAATACCATGGTTTAGCTGTTTCAAAACAACATAGTATTTTACCATGGTTTTCCTGTTTCAAAACACCACGATTTCCATGGTAGTTTATGTTATTTTACCATAGTTTACCTGTTTCAAAACACCATGTTATTTACCATGGAATACGATGGCATATTTTCACAAGGGAGGTGCCAGAACTAACGAACTACACCTCATAGATAGGATGTGCATACTGTTAAATGCATTCTTTTAGGAATCAATGAAATGCTACGGCTTTTCTGTAATGAGATGGTGGTTTCGCATCTTTTTCACCTCGTCGGTTATCGTAACCTGGACCCCGACGGACGTGGTCTGATTGACACTCGAGGGCCTCCCGTGCAGCATTGACTGCCTCGGGAGTGTCTCATGTTGTCACACCTGACGGAGGATGTTGTCAAGTCGACCTCGTGCTGTTGTCGTTCGCTCGCTCGCCGGCCCCTGCCGACCGGCGGCATTTCCATGGCATGTGTCTGTAAACACAGGATATTAATTCAACCGACTCCCATCCGTTTAGTGGGGTTAACATAACAACAATATTAATTCAACCCTAATAGACGCGTTGTTCGGTCTTAGTTCCATGTGCCAGTAGCTAATCGGCTGTCCTGCGGAACCGCTCTAGAATCTCTGTAAACTATCGGAAAGGAAACTACTCGTTTGACAAAAGTTGTCAAACCAATTAGTGTCCGTCTACACTGAACACGTAACGCTTGTAGAACAAATAAAACAGTGCTACTCCGATTTCAGCTCCATTTTAAGATTCCAGTGGAACGCATTAATGCGCTGACATTATACGTGGACGATGTCATATTTGGTTCAGTAGAAGGACAGAATGTCAATTAAGAAGAGTGATACTTGCAAAGGCACAACTTTTATATAACAATATAGGATACATGAAATTGTGCGTTGTGCGCGCGCGCGCGCGTGCGTGCGTGCGTGCGTGCGTGCGTGTGTGTGTGTGTGTGTGTGTGTGTGTGTGTGTGTGTGGTTGTTGCTCTTTTACAGCAACTGCCATCATTTTGTTGACCTACTGACCAAGTTTTGTCAAAATCACATACATCCAGCACTTTTAAAACGCCCCGACGTGCGATACTCGTAATTTTTTTTACAAAAATAGCAATGTATTATTGCGTCCACGTGGCCCATAGCAGAACACTTCACAATAATCCCTCCGCCAATTAAACTCTCCAAAAATACACTATTTCACGGCCAATACATTCTATAAACAAACCTGTGAATATGCCTGAGCAGTTGCACTTATGTCGCGTCATATGAATTGTTTAATTTGACATATCACAATTTAATGGGTCCTATTTTCGTGAAACAATAAATAATAAACGATACACAGGAAGGTCAACTGTGGTCTTTCCCCAAGAACATTTTAGGAAATGGCTACGGTAGGTGACACTCTAGGGATGTTCGGGGTCAGCTCAAAATCTTGGATAAATATAATTTAGGATAAATACTACATTGCGGTTCTCTCGGCGTTTGCAATATATAAACCATTTATGGAAACGGACAGGCTAAGTAATTTTTATGTAACAAAAGCGATGTATATCTTATAATACTGCAGTTTTGACACATACCTATTAATACCGATGTTTAAAATATTGAGTAATTCTGTTACCGAGTCTATTTTAATATATGTGCAGTACCATTGCTAGACTGTCGAGTGTGCGATTGCTAAGTGTCTAAACGTTGTTAAACACACACGTTAGATGGTATGCATTACTCGATTTCTAAAACAGCTTGTAAAATGTGTGTCAAACATAATATTTGTTCTGTTGGTTACAAGGTGGAGTCCTACATCACATCAATAAAAGTGCATATGAAGTTCTTTGATACAAACCAATACTTTTTTGTCTGCTTATTTACATCTTCCACATGCAGACAAATAACTTTAATTCCCTTACATTACAGGGTGAAATATCGTGTTTAAATGAGTATATCAATGTCTTGCTTCCTAGAAATAATGTCGGAGTAATTGTGGTTGGATTGGATAAAGTGGTAGAATGCAATGTGCATCCATGACAATTGTTCTTAGCAGTAACGGAAACAACCACGAAATTAACACAGCCGATGTTAATTGTGAAAACATATCTTCGATGAACCTGATGCACAACTAAAGTTTTACAAATGCAATGGTGCTGGAATTTTCAGCAATTAAATTACGTCTGCTTCTGAAAAACCATTTAAATTGTTTACTCTATGTAACTTTTTCTTCGATATTTTAAAACATAATGTGCCCATTTAATGAATTCTGGACTAGGTAGGTGTTTTAACCATCCGTTCAAAAACATGTAATATGCGTCACGCCCGTCATCTGTGATCGAGGTGAACAATTTAAGGCTGAGACAATTGTAGGCTACAACAATCGGATAGCCATCGATAGTAGCTTTGATATAGTAAACAAAACCCAGTGTCCTACCTCAATGTAACTGCCAATACATATCGCATTAATTGGGTTCAAAAGTGGAAAAGACGACGACGCAACAATAAAAACATGCGGATGAATTGTTTTATTTGTATATTGATTGAAATATTGTCATATGACGTGTTGTAATAGTTTAATAAAATGCAATGCAGACTTAATAGACTTAAGTCTTAAGACTTTTTAAAATATTCAAATTAATCTTGTCTAGCATTGATAAAAAATCGTTATCAATAAAATCCTAACACCCCTTATAATTTTTATTATGGTGTTTTTTTTAAACGGCGGTGCAACTGCTCGACTCCACGATGTCGATGGCTGCACACGTCAGCCGTGTTGCTGGACTGCCTACGCCCAGCTACGTGGCATACCGCGAACACGATCTGCCGCTCAAGACGCTTGTACACGTGCTTGTCACGTCGCGACTCGACTTCGGAAACGCGGCCCTGTACGGCATTACCGGAACCCTGCTGCATCGACTCGAGGTGGTCCAGCGGTCAACTGAACGTGTCGTCCTCTGTCTACGTCGACGTGACCAACACAGCATGACGGCGGCACCACGAAAGCTGCAATGGCTACATTTGGCGCAGCGAATTCAGTTTAAACTGTCGATCTAGATGCATGGCGCCGTGCATGCAAACACTCCACGCTACCTTGCTGACCATCTCCATATGTTCCCTGTCGCCCGACCCATCTCTCATTGTTGCTCCTTGGGTAAACCAGGTCCCACCCTCTGGAACGTTCTTCCAATAGGGCTAAGAACGCAACGTGATTCTAGTCTTAAGAGGGACCTGAAAACCTTTTCATAATTTGGTGTGTGTGTGTGTGTATGTATATATATATATATATATATATATATATATATATATATATATATATATATATATATATATATATATATATGTATATATATATATATATATATATATATATATATATATATATATATATATATATATATATATATATATATATATATATATATGTATATATATATATATATATATATATATATATATATAATTTATATAATAATGTTATACATATACATATTTACATATACAATCCTAATGTTTATCTTTATTGTGTTATCTTATGTAAAACCTGTATTGTAATAAGTATATGCATTAATGTATCGTATTTTAATTTATTTATTATCTTGTTATTTACTTTTTGTGTGTATACACCCCTGAAAATTAATTTCATTTGTATAACAAATCCAAACTGTGGCGCCACAATAGCAGACACTTGGGTGTAACGCTAATGTTATACACTTGGTGGCAGCACATGTAGTAGCTCGTAACCGTGCGTAGATGGCTGATTTTTTTCCGGCAGACTTGGGACATTTTAACCATTGTCAGCTTGAATATATTTACAAATAACATTATCTTTATGGAGACAACATAAATATTCAGTATAAAATTAATATAAAATACATATAATCAGCACAATTCTAATAATACTAGCAATAATAAATATGTCAACACTACTGATCTGTGTGTACCTCTTTGTTTACGCTAATTCCACTTTACACTTCATCAATCATATATAGTATCTAGTTTACATATCAATACAACACTAGCATAGTTTACAGTTCATTGTATTTCTTTTTTCCAATTACTAACATCTACCTTTGTCAAGAGGAAGTCTTTGCAAAAATTTGCAAAGTTGGGCTCATAAAGTATTTTGTGGATACCCAAGCACTGACAATTAAATGCACCCGATATTATCCTCTAATAAATCTAGCCATTCTTTAGTAACTGCAACACTTTAGAGTAATTTCAAAACATTAGTAATGTTAATAGCTATACCAACTTCAAGACTTACTGTAATTGTTCAAGGTTATTGTGCCAACACTAAGCAGAAGAAAATCAAACGAGGAAGGCCAAATCACTGTTACAGGCAATATGTTTTAAAATGTATCTTCATATATCACAGGACCATAAATCCAATATTTGCTTTTAAAATCTGTAACAATGAAGTCCATGATTTTATACATAATACCTGGTATTTTCCTCCATATTCACAGAGCAATGCCTATAATTTACATGATTGTAAGACTATAGCCTAAGCCGTACACAACCCACAATTAATTAAAATTATTTTACTCATTGCAGGACTCCAATTAACAATATTTTGTGCATTTTGAGGTACACAATTATATATGTTTACTGAGGGTAAACAAGACAATATACATTCATCACTACACAATAACCAACTACACATGAGAGTACATCTGAAAACATGGATGTTACGCAAGGTCTTCATTACACCTTATTAGAATATTCCTTCATTATTCCAGGCCTTATTTACCTGGCTTATATGTTAATATATAACATATTATATTAGTTCATTACTAGTTGCTGATGCTAAATTTCAGGAGGCTAAATCTGACTATTTAGGACCGTTAGTTGTAGAAAATGGTAGCTGAGAAAATACAGGCAATGAAGGATAATGAATCACCGGGAGTGGATGGGATTCCTCCAAAATTACTAATGGAAACACTAGAACAAATCAGTATACCACTTGCAAGAGTATTCAACTTGTCATTAAAAGAGGGAGTTGTTTCGTTTGAGTGGAGAGAAGCAAACATCATACCATTATTTAAAAAAGGGTTCGAGAAATAAGTCAGATAATTACAGACCAGTGAGTTTAACGTCAGTGATTTGTAAATTATTAGAAAGGTTAATTAAAGACCATATGGTGGACTTCCTCGTTAAGCATAAATTATTAAATTCATATCAACATGGATTCCTTAAAGCGAGGTCATGCATAACAAATATGTTATGTTTTTTGGAAGAAATCACTAAGTGGATAGACGTAGGATCGCCAGTAGATATAATCTACTTAGATTTTCAGAAAGCTTTTGACAAAGTGCCATATAAAAAATTACTACTTAAATTAAAAGCCCATGTTTTTGGGGATAGCATAAATGACTGGATGGAACAATGGCTGACTGACAGAAGACGACGAGTTGTAGTAGATGGAGAAGTTTCAAATTGGAAATCGGTTTTGAGTGGGTTACCTCAAAGATCAGTATTAGGACCTATATTATTCTTAATATATATCAATGACTTGGACGACAGTATAACAAGTAGCGTACTGAAATTTGCGGATGACACAAACATGTTTAGACAGGTTAATACTGATGGTGATAAATAACATTTACAAAACGATCTAGACAGATTAGTGTAATGGTCTGAGAAATGGCAGATGTTGTTCAATTTTGGGAAATGTAAACGCCTACATACAGGACATGGGAACTTGGATGTAAACTATAAAATGAGAGATACTGTTCTGGGTGCTACTGTAAAAGAAAAGGACTTAGGAGTTACAATAAGCGCTGATACGAAAGTTTCAAAGCGGTGTGGTATTGCAGCTTCAAAGGATAATCAAATTCTTGGATTGATTAAAAGAAACATAACTTACAAGGGGAAAATGTTAATTATACCTCCGTATAAAGCAATAATTATACCTCATTTAGAATACTGTATACAAGCATAGAGACCATATCGTAAGAAGGATATAGATACGTTTGAACGCATACAAAGGAGAGCAACTAAAATTATTCCAGAACTGAGATACCTTAGTTATGAAGAACGCCTGAAATAATGTGGTTTAACAACTCTAGAGACCAGGAGGTTAAGAGGAGATATGATTGAAGTTTTTAAGATATTGAATGGGTATGAAAATATTGATAGAAATATGTTTTTCTCACTCAAGAAGGATAGCAGAATTAGAGGACATGAGGTAAAATTAGTAAAGGATCAATGTTGATTGGATGTCAGGAAGCACTCGTTCTCACAGAGGACAATAAATGAATGGAACAAATTGTCTACAGATTGTGTAACTGCTAGCAGCGTGAATATGTTTAAAAACAATGTTGACACATATCTCAGGAGGGCGGGTTATAAGTAGATGAACATTGTTGGACTCTCGATAAGCCAATGGCTTCCTTGTCCACTTGCCATCTGGGCCTTTGGCTTGGATGGCAAATCTTGTTAAATGTGAATGTATGCATTCATGTATTTAAATACAGTGTCGTCTCTGTATGCCACTACTGGTTGCTCCGTGTTATTAATTTACTGTTTGATGCTTGCTTGCACTTGTTCAGTTTATGACAGCGACTCGCTACTGTTTGCATTTCAGAGTGTGTCCAGCGCGGAGAGGCCCACGGAGCAACCATACCGCGAAGGTAGTGCACAGGTCTCAAGGAAGTATCTTCCTTGTAGGTAAACTACTGACCGAAGAAGACCAACCAGTTTAGAAGGTGAAACCATTGTTTATGTAAAACACTGTGGTTCACTTTGTGGTCAGAACGATGCATCGAGGTTCAAATGCAATGGCCGCTGTTCACGTTAACGTCGAATGGGCGCCTGGCTTCCGTTGTGACGCGTCAAAATGCTTTAAATGCTTTCAATCGAAATCGAAGGGCCGGTGGCTGTACACGAGAATAAATAATAACTCTCAATCAAACATTTTGCTATGTCAGAACTGGGCAAGTTTAGTAAACAAAGGCGAAGACATGTTTCATAAGTTGAATACATTAAACAGCTCGAAGAAAAGAAGATAAACCTTTCTTAGACATACCCACAAAATAGTACTTAAATATAACATCCATTATATGTTACACCATATTATAAAGGAATTACCTAAACCTATTCAAGTTATCGTTCAAATGGAGACAACATTGCAGATCAGTCTGAACTTATGCAACGTTAAAACTATGTTTCGGATTATTTTCTTCGTGATTTGGTGAAGATATGTCTAGATGCAGACATTATGGACATAATTAATTGTATATGCCAGAATAATGAGTGTTGTGTAAACTAGTAAGGAAGTTATATTAAAAAAAATAGCCGGGTTGTTCAACGTTAGAAGGTCGTATGACTTATTGCACTGCCCCGTCAAATGTTGGCAAGGAAGTGCCAATTACAATGACAACGTCACGCCCAACTGTCGGTTTCTCGAAGCGTTCGTACGGTACAAATGATCTGGTGTGGACGTTTCACGTTTGACTTAACACGTAAAAATCGTAAAATCATGTCATGGCTGTGCTAAACATTTTAGATAACTACGAACTCCTTTGTTCTGAGTTACGTAATCAACGTAAAACGTCCACATAGTTTAATTCGTAATACCCCCCGGGGTAAGCCAAATACATGCGAAAACGACGGTGATGCGAGGGAATTTATGACATAGATATATGGCTACCGAGTAAGGATTTGCTTGTTCTATGAAGTTCAGCGGATATTTTGCGATATCGTTAGGATGAATTCAGCACCACCAGTGACACAAATTATGATCACACAAGGTGGTATTAGACATCCAGTGATCATCTGCCACAAGCATTCAGTCCCGATTCCAGTTGATGTACATGTGCTAGTCTTCTCCACACTGTTTATACTTATCTCGTTAGAGAGTTGGAAAATGGAGGCGCGTTGGCACTTATTGTCGTGGCTGGGTTAGCTCCCCAACAAGAGTCACTGCGCCATCGAATAAAATACTTCCGTGCATTTACCTAGCTTTTGTTTTCCGCGTGAAGGCTACAGATGGCAGCAGAAACGTTGAACAAGTAAATTTCAGTAGCTGTGATTAGTAGAAAATGTTTCTTTCATTGTGCATCGATGCATAATTATTTTCACAATGTTGGGTTCTAAGTTCTAAATCAGTTCCCGTCAACGCGATGTGCGCACATTTTTGGCTCGTGATAGAGTTGGCTTTGGTCGTTTCGTTGTGACGTGAAATGTTTCATTTACGGATTACCAATTATTTTTAGTGGAACGTGTGATGGTTCGGTTGATTGAGACGTGTGTTTTTCGAAGCTTGTGGCAGGTTACCGTTGACCTACTACTCTTAATGAATTATGGATAGCACAATGCGTCATGTAGCGCTTATAGTTGCAAGTCGAATGACAATAAGCGATGTGCTCTGAGGGTGTCATGCCGACATCAACAACACTCAAGCAAACAATTCAACTGTTTTGGCAGCATTTGCAGTCCCATCCTCGGATGTTTGCGAGGCTGGGGAATTTAGATATTTGTTTTGACTGAACCGCACGCACCAAGTGGTGGTTTCCTCAACTATCGCTCTCAATACGCTGTAATTGGCGAGAATATATTGTTGGTGAATTGTTGATATCCCCAGGCCATTATACAAACATGAATATGTCATAATATTAATGAGTTACAAAAGAGCACTTTTATTTCCAAAGGCAGTACGTGTTTTAATATATTTAATGTGCCCATTGATTTGATTATTTGCTTGTTAATCGTAAGAGACTGGATACGTTGCCTAGGCATATTAAAACTAATGTATTTTGATTTATTTTATTTAGTCTTACTTAATTAATAGTTAGCCATTAAATAACTTTAGTAAGTTCTTATTTTATTAAGGAGTATATAGTTGTATTACGTGTAATCTAATTCGGCCGTTGCCGAGAATAGAATGTTGTTGCTGACCAGCAGTGGCCCCCTTTGGCGAAACATATTGATTGGTTCTGTATGTAGCCTGTTGCGCCGCTAAGGAAACATGGTAAACTTATGGTTGACTAAGCTTACCCTCAATCGGCTTCCTCTTTGCAGGATCATATATAACCCACGGCTTACTGTCCTACTCAGCGAGATGTTTTGTCAGAGAAAGTTTCACGCTATGAAACATTTGTGTGCCCTCGATAACATTTTCGAATCGGTTCAACAATATGCGAATCGAGCTTTGTTGAGTTATGGACTTGAGCAACAAAACAGTGTACGTATGACATTATATCTTTGTAAATTGAAGCCGTTAGCTGCATTATATACAAATGCTATTTGTACATAACTCTACATTTGTTGTAACTAATGTACTAAATTAACTTAAACTGATCAGTCGTGAGATGTACATTAGTCCGTAACTCAACACAATTCGAATCACATGTTGATTTTACAATTGTTGGACCGATTCGAAAATGTAATCGCATCAACTGATATTGTGTAATATGCGCCTGTCTATTACAAGACGTATCGCAGAATCGGTCAATGTACGCTATCGTCGTCGAATATGTCGGCCTCACGTTTCTTGTGCGTCTGTCTCTTGCGTTGTCTCTTCGCTGTAGTGACTCCTTTCTTCGCGTGTTCGCGTTTTATACGATCACGCGGTCGCACCCAGGGGTCATAAGATCGTGCATCATACTCCTACCAGCATCCGTGACGAGTCGTTTGGCCGCCTTTTTTATGCTCTGTCCGGACAAGACGTCGTCGGCGATGCGCACGCCGGTCTTCAACGCTCCCTTACCCAAATCCACGGCACCTCTCTTGATGAGTGGCATGGCGCTGCGCAGCAGACCTCCGAACAGACTGCCTAGTCCGTGACCCCGCTGGTATTGTGCACCGGAGAAGTAGGGCAGTGCACCACCCGCCTGACGCGCGTAATACTCGTTGTAATTCATCTTCAGAACAGTCGATCCTGCGTCGTCGAAAATGAAGCGTCACCGTCACTCTACCGTACTCGAATGGCACGCGCCGTCCAGTATCGTCTCTTATATCCACCTCTATGGTCCCGAACTCCTTGCGCAACAGAGGCACGCAGTGAACGTTAGTGAAACGATCGGATACCGTGGCGCCGTGACCTCCACGAACCGGGAGGCATCGCAACAACGGTACGAGACTGTCGCCGACGATTCGACTCTCTACGAAGTCCGTGTAGACGTAGATGGTATCGAGCCCTTGGTTCATGATAACCACGGTATTGGCCTCTTGACGGAAAGAGTACGGGCTATCGTCGGTCTTTTTTGTGTGTGTCAAAGTAACGGTGGCTGACGGTGTGAGACCTAGCTCCGGTGGGTAGGTTTTATTGTGTTCCTCTCCTACACTCGGGTGGGTGTACACGCGTGTATCCATATCTCTCGCAGGACTGGCGACAACCGACGGATAGAATCCTAAAATGGTACCCATTGCACTCTGGTAAGGCATGGTGAAGTCGGTACCCGGTGACATGTGCAACGTCATTTTCTGAGTGATGATGCTGTAGCTCTATTTTGCCCGCACCCTATCCGTTCACATGCGTTTCAGCGCCTTGTTGACGTGATCCAACAATACGTTAGGACTGTGGTAATACCCAGCCTCGATCTTCGTACTCGGGGTAAGACCCACAGGATTGCACTCGTTGAGGTAGAACCAAGTGTCGCCCTCTCGAACGTTGTACTATGTATGCGGGTACTGGATCTCTGCCAGCCCGCACTCCCCCTCGCCAGACACCGATATGCGTTGAGGTAATTCCGTGATGTAATGAGCCAAAGTGTTACCTTCATGGAAGCGTTGCTAGGTAGCGTGATATAGAAATCAGTCGCCATTGCGTCTCAACGTGGGATTGGGGAGCAGTTAACCCAACGAAGTCCTCATCAGAGCCGTCGACGGATTATAATTCTCGTGACTTGTGGTCAGGTTGTAAATGTCTATCAGTATGACCATGTACAAGATGAGGACCTGACACAGAAAGACTATTTTTTCTTTAGGACACACGGTACCGAACGGATGCCAAGGAGTACTGTCCTCTTCGCTCGGCGCGTCAGTACTGCCGCTGCTACTACGTCATCTTGTTCCTCCTGTTTTATGATGGTGGTGGTTGTGGTGGTGAAGTCCCGTGTTGTCGTGTCTTGTGCCATTGTTCGAATGAAGTGTCACCATACGCGCGGCTAGTCGTTATAGTGGAGTGGACGAGCGCCTTGGCATCGATCCTGCTGTTGAATTTGTAGAGGTAGTCGAACCATTTCACCAAAGCCTCCGTTCGTCTGCCTACCTTACGGCCCTGCAGTACCGATTCCACGCGGTACACTTAATCGGCGGGTACCGACACCTTCTGCAGTTCCAGTTCGTAGGAGGTGCCGTCCAGCACTTCACCGAGATCTTCGCTCAATCGGTTCACGGGTGGATTGGAGGGATGAACCTCGTGTATCGTGAACATCACTTCGCTCTTATTATCCGCGTAGCCCTTTTCGAACTTACCGTTGTACTTGCTGTCGCGCACGCGATCTGACACACGCAACTTGGGCACGCCCTTACCGTCGTGACCGTATAGGCGCTGCCACACCTTTTCTTGATTCTTTGCACTTACCTGTGACGGAGCCATGCCGATGCTGCGGTGGGGGTGTTTTTGTACGAGTGCACCGAGTCCTGAAGGACGTCGATGTATCGCCACGTCTGATGTTTCGTGAGGTATCGCCACATGCGCTTCTTCAACGTTCTGTTGAATCTTTCCACGATGCTCGCCTTCGTCTCCGCGTTGTGCGTGGATAAGTGATGAATGCCGCACTTATGCAATAGAGCCTGAACGGATTTATTCAGAAATTCCAGTCCTTGATCTGTCTGCAAAGTCTTTGGCCAGTCGTCGGTGAACGTGGTTGTCAGCGCTGCTACCCATGACGCCGCGGTCTTGTTCTTCATAGGAACACATTGGGCAACTTTCAAGAAGACGTCGATCACCGTGAGAAGAAAGGTCATACCGTCGTTGTTGGTTTTTTCAAATTCGACAGATCGACGAGATCAGCCTGCCACTGCTGACGTAGACCACCCATGATGACGCGTCGTCTCCTGAAATGACGTCTCGCCGGTTTGTGTAGGGTATAGGCGTCCTGTTCCGACAACTATTCTGCGACCATTTTCCGCGGCACGCGCGTGACGCGTCGCAAGGCATCGACTACATCGACTCTACGACTCCATGGCTGCCCGTGCACTCGAGAAATGGTGAACGCCGTCAACGGGAAACCCATGACGTAACTGCTCGAAAATAACCGAAAGAACACCGCCTACCTACGTCACTTTGTCAAGGTCGTCTAGCTGTGGGAATGCGAGTGGAAAGAGAAGAGACGAGATCCGGCCTTAAAAAAAGTGTATGGATGTTGCATTTCCTAGACGCCGACACGCGCGGTGGACGATGACGTCGCAACAGATCCTGAGCGGCGTGCGTGCCGGAACCGTGTTCGGCATGAACGAGTGCGACATTTGCGTACCGAAAGAATTGCGTGAGCACTTTGCCGAGAAGTAGCCCGTGTTCAAGAACATCCGTCTGATACGCGAGGATCTCGGTCCGTTCATGCGCCGATTCGCCGACGAGCACAACATCATGTCGATTCCGCAGCGTATGCTCGTTGGCAGTTATCGTGGCGATAAGATATTGCTCACAACGCCCCTGTTGCTATGGTATCTGGACCACGGTCTCGAGGTGATGCACGTCTACCAGGTCATCGAGTACGATGCGATACCGTGTTTCCGGCGGTTCGGCGATGCAGGGTCCACGGCCCGTCGCGAGTTAGACGTCCACCGACACAAGACCATCATCACGGACACCATAAAGTTGCTGGGGAACTCTGGTTACGGGAAGACCATCACCAACGTTGACCGACATCGTGACGTCAGCTACTGCACGGAGAAGGCGACATCGCTCATGGTCAACGATAGACGATTCCGACAACTCGACATCGTCGTCGACGATGCATACGAGATAGAGATGAACAAGAAAACCGTCAAGTACACCCTACCCGTACACGTGGAATTCTTCGTTCTGCAGTACGCCAAGATGCGCATGTTGCAGTTCTATTACGACTTCATCAACAGATACCTGGAGCGCAATATGTTCCAGTACTGCGAGATGGATACATATATTGCCTATTTGGCCTTGGCCGGTGAGTCCGTCCGTCGTGACCCCATAAATACGAGAACATTATTTCCGACATCGTTACGACTGGCTGCCGTCCGAATGTTGCGACGAACATCGGAACGAGTACGTTCGCTGTCGACTCGCCGATCGACCGTGGATCGGGGACGAGGCGTGCTGTAAGGCACGCAGAGCGTTCGTCAAGAGTACACCGGGTCTGTTCAAGGTCGAGTGGTCCGGTGACGGGTTCGTGGGGTTGTGCAGCAAGACGTACTATTGCTTCGGAGCCACCGACAAGTACAGCACCAAAGGACTGAGCAAACGTCACAAGGACGCATTCCTGGAGGTGCTCACCAACCGTCGGAGCGGAGGTGGAACGAACCGCGGGTTCAGGGTGCATCACTCGACCGTGTTGTCGTACGTGCAGGAACGGGCTGCCCTCACCTACTTCTACGCCAAACGCGTGGTGCACGAGGACGGGGTGACCACGGGTCCGGTGGACGTGTATATCTGGTCGTCTTTCATATGCGATCATGGATGCACGATGGAAACATCCCTTCACGTGCATCGTCGCCGGACCGACGGGATGCGGCAAAAGTACTTTCGTTACGCGTATGTTGCGTCACGCTGCTGCGATGATCGATCCACCTCCCGAAAAAATCAAGTGGTGTTACGGAGAATGGCAAGAGGCTTACGCAACGATGGACTTAGTCGACGTGCGATTCGAGGAAACGGCCCTGTTCGTATCGACAACGAGGAACCTAATCGTCATAGACAATCTCATGGCAGAAACGGACGAACGTGTCACAACCTTGTTCACTAAAATAAGTCATCACAGGAACACGTCCGTGCTGTATCTCGTACATAACCTGTTCCCTAAAAACAAGGGGAGTCGTACCATCAGTCTGAACTCTCAGTACATGGTGGTGTTCAAGAATCCCCGTGACGCATCGCAGATGTTGCATTTGGCTTGACAGATGTATCCGGAGCGCGTCAAGTTCGTTCAAGAGGCTTTTAAAGACGCCACGTCGGTACCGTACGGCTATCTATTGGTCGATCTCAAACAGGACATGTCCGAGGACATGCGTCTGCGCACGACCATCTTTCCAGACGACGGTGTTCAGTACCGAAGGTATAAGAAGACCACGTGTGTGGCTCGTCTCTTCATTCGAACCATGTCTGACCTGGTGAAGAGACATAATCCTGTGTATACAGGCTCTGAACAGACACAAGAGCACCAAACTGAGAAGAGCCATCATCGCCAACGCCGACGCCGATCTGCTGTGTGCACTGGCCGAGTGTGCCTATAACATATTAAAAAAGAACATTCCATTGAGCGATTTACATAGGCGACGTTTGAGTAAATACAGGACGAAATTACGCGAGTTGGCTCAGAGACGAACACCCGCCGCCAGGAAGAGACGCATCTTACTGCAACAGCAGGTCGGCGAGGGACAGAGCGGAGGTTTCTTATCGGCCTTCCTAGCACCGTCGGCAAGTTCGGTCTTTCTACCCTTGCTCCGAGATGTGCTGCTCAAGAGGTAGAGAGAGAGAGACATGGAACATGCACGCAAGATGGCCTTGGTGGACCCTCGACTGTTGGACACACTTCGCTCACCACCCCCACCCCCACCCCCGACGGACACCTTAGGTAAGAAGGTGCAAGGCGGCGGTCGCGGAGGGAGCAGTAGGAGCTCCTAGTAGCGGAATAGAGGCCGACGTCGTGGACACCGTTCCCAAGACCATGCAGGCCAAAGCCAGACGTTTGATGGAACATCTCAAAAGAGATATCGCGTGGACTGCTCGCGGCGAACTGATCCACGAAGGTGTGCCGGTTGCCGGAAGTAACGTTGTGGATCTCGTGAACGATCTGTTGCGTAAGAGAAAGACCGATCCGACGGGATGGCAGCCATTCGTACGACAACTCCGTGCCATCAACTTACCTATGGAGTTGGTCGGTAACGTCGCCAGGAGAGCCTACATACGTCAGGCGACGACGCCCACTCCAGGTCGAGCGCCGGCTACTCTTCGCGCTGGTGCGGGTAGTGCACGAAGATTACTCAGATGGACACCCCTCGCTCGTCGACGCAGTCAGATGGAAAATTCCATGTTCACCCAACCCCTCGAATCACGCAAGGCTTTGGCGTCATTGGCTAGTTGGAAGAAATTTGAGGCGGTACGGTACGTGTCCATAGCACAGTGTGCGCTGCAATGAGCGATCCACAGGACACGTACCGTTCCGTCGTCGTTGCGATATTTTGCGGTGGTCTTTACTTAATTGCTGAAGCTATAGCCCGAAGTCTTATACGACAGTCGTTATTCGCAATATGGTTTCACTACTAGGCTGTTGTTGCTCTGTCGCTAGCGTTGTGGGTGCGATATTGTTGTCCTACTATACGTCGGCGTGCTCCTCGTCATTCGTCAGCATTCGGACTGTGGAGTTAACGTCACCATCATCGACAACGCGTCGGACCTCTTTTAATGGCGCGGAGGAAAGAACAACCACTGAGGTAGGTCTACTTCGATCCTACAAAGGTAGGCAGTTACGGTGGAGTCGATGCCTTGCGACGCGTCACGCGCGTGCCGCGGAAAATGGTCGCAGAATAGTTGTCGGAACAGGACGCCTATACTCTACACAAACCGGCGAGACGTCATTTCAGGAGACGACTCGTCATCATGGGTGGTCTACGTCAGCAGTGGCAGGCCGATCTCGTCGATCTGTCGAATTTGAAAAAAACGACATCGACGGTATGACCTTTCTTCTCACGGTGATCGACGTCTTCTCGAAAGTGGCCCAATGTGTTCCTATGAAGAACAAGACCGCGGCGTCGTTGGTAGCAGCGCTGACAACCACGTTCACCGACTACTGGCCAAAGACGTTGCAGACAGATCAAGGACTGGAATTTCTTAATAAATCCGTTCAGGCTCTATTGCAGAAGTGCGGCATCCATCACTAATCCACGCACAACGCGGAGACGAAGGCGAGCATCGTGGAAAGATTCAACAGAACGTTGAAGACGCGCATGTGGCGATACTTCACGAAACACCAGACGTGGCGATACATCAACGTCCTTCAGGACTTGGTGCACTCGTACAACAACACCCCACACCGCCGTATCGGCATGGCTCCTTCACAGGTAAGTGCAAATGATCAAGAAAAGGTGTGGCAGCGCCTGTACGGTCACGGATGTCGTAGATAGTCGTATCGTCGGCGACAGTCTCGTACCGTTGTTGCGATGCCTCCAAGTTGCGTGTGTCAGATCGCGTGCGCGTCAGCATGTACAAAGGTAAGTTCGAAAAGGGCTACGCGGATAATTGGAGCTAAGAGATGTTCACGATACACGAGGTTCATCCCTCCAATCCACCCGTGAACCGATTGAGCGAAGATCTCGTTGAAGTGCTGGACGGCACCTCCTACGAACTGGAGCTGCAGAAGGTGTCGGTACCCGCCGATAAAGTGTACCGCGTGGAATCGGTACTGCAGCGCCGTAAGGTAGGCAGACGAACGGAGGCTTTGGTGAAATGGTTCGGCTACCCTCCAAATTCAACAGCTGGATCGATGCCAAGGCGCTCGTCCACTCCACTATAAAGACTAGCCGCGCGTATGGTGACACTTCATTCGAACAATGACACAAGACACGACAACACGGGACTTCACCACCACAACCACCACCATCATAAAACAGGAGGAACAAGATGACGTAGTAGAAGCGGCAGCAGAGGACAGTACTGACGCGCCGAGCGAAGAGGACAGTTCTTCTTGGCATCTGTTCGATACTGTGTGTCCTAAAGAGAAAATAGTCTTTCTGTGTCAGGTCCTCATCTTGTACATGGTCATACTGATAAACGTTTACAACCTGACCACAGGTCACGATAATTGTAATCTTTGGACGGCTCTGATGAGTAGTGCTTTGGGTTACCTGCTCCCCAATCCCACTTTGAGACGCAATGGCGCTACCTATCTCACGCTACCTAGCAACGCTTCCATGAAAGTGCACCCTGATAACACCTTGGCCCATTACATCACGGACTTACCTCAACGCATATCGATGTCTGGCAAGTGGGAGTGCGGGCTGGCAAAGATCCATTACCCGCATACATGGTACAACGTTCGAGAGGGAGACACTTGGTTCTACCTCAACGAGTGCAATCCTGTGGGTATTACCCCGAGTACGAAGATCGAGGCTGGGTATTACCACAGTCCTAACGTATTGTTGGATCACGTCAACAAGGCGCTGAAACGCATGTGAACGGATAGGGTGCGGACAAAATTGAGCTACAGCACCATCACTCAGAAAATGACGTTGCACATGTCACCGGGTACCGACTTCACCATACCTTACCAGAGTGCAATGGGTACTATTTTAGGATTCTATAGAGGTGGATATAAGAGACGATACTGGACGGCGCGTGCCATTCGAGTATGGTAGAGTGACGGTGACGCTTCATTTTCGACGACGCAGGACCGGACTGTTCTGAAGATGAATTACAACGAATATTACGCGCGTCAGGCGGGTGGTGCACTGCGCTACTTCGCCGGTGCACAATACCAGCGGGGTCACGGACTAGGCAGTCTGTTCAGCTGTGGCACAAGGACACGGCCACTCACATGGATGCCGGCGAGATAGTCGAAGGACCCGCGGCTAAAGAAGGGTTCGTGGCTAGACGGGCGAACATCTTACGGAGTCGGATCGTCGATATAATGGGCCGTCTCCACGTGGATCTCTTTCTGCATAATGAATTCTTGGTCAACGGCGTCGATGTCAAGATTCGACTGATACGCAGTAAGTCCGCCTTTGCACTCATGACTGGTGGGAACAACCCCGATTACAGGATAAACATCGTCAATGCCACCTTGTTTGTAAATAAGGTCACCCTCAATCCGACCGTGCGGATGGCACACATCAAGGCTCTCGAGAGGAGCACGGTCAAGTATCCGATACGCTAGGTCGACTGCAAGGTGTACTCCATTCCTGCGGGCGCTCGGTCGCACACGCACGAGAACCTGTTCCTCGGCAGAGTGCCGGTGACGCTTCATTTTCGACGACGCAGGACCGGACTGTTCTGAAGATGAATTACAACGAATATTACGCGCGTCAGGCGGGTGGTGCACTGCGCTACTTCGCCGGTGCACAATACCAGCCGGTGCACGTCTCCACGTGGATCTCTTTCTGCATAATGAATTATTGGTCAACGGCGTCGATGTCAAGATACGACTGATACGCAGTAAGTCCGCCTTTGCACTCATGACTGGTGGGAACAACCCCGATTACAGGATAAACATCGTCAATGCCACCTTATTTGTAAATAAGGTCACCCTCAATCCGACCGTGCGGATGGCACACATCAAGGCTCTCGAGAGGAGCACGGTCAAGTATCCGATACGCTCGGTCGACTGCAAGGTGTACTCCATTCCTGCGGGCGCTCGGTCGCACACGCACGAGAACCTGTTCCTCGGCACTCTGCCGAAACGTCTGGTGCTGTGCTGCATAGATAACGATGCGTACAACGGTGTGTACACCAATAATCCGTTTCACGCCAAGAACAACGCCATCAGCTTCCACGCGGTGTACGTGGACGGACGACATATACCCTCCAAACCTTTCCAGCCGAATTTCGATGACGACCTCTTCGTCAGGAGCTACACGAGCCTGTTCTCCTCGACCGGTAAGATGTGGCAGGACGAGGGGAACGGGCTGACTCGCAGCGACTACAAACACGTCTACACCTTCTTCGTTTTTGACCAGACCCCCGACCAGTGCGATGGCCCCTGCTTCCATCTGGTACAAAAGGGCAACCTGCGCATAGAGCTGCATTTCCGCGACGCGCTGCCGAACACCGTGAACGTCATCGCCTACGCCGAGTTCGAGTCCGTGTTGGAAATAGACAAGAGCCGCAACGTCATCTACGACTAATGAGATGGACACCCTGCAGATCGCTAGACTACTGGCGATGAACCCGCGCACCAGATCCATCTTTCGCGGCGTCGTACCCAAGGACGGACTGCCTACGACGATAGACGGCGCTCTGCCTGCGGCCTTCGTGTGCAACACCGACAACGGCGACGAACCGGGCGAACATTGGATAGCGCTGTACCTGGATGCCGACGGACGCGGCGATTACTTCTGCTCGTACGGCCTGCCGCCATGTCACGCGGCCTTCCGCACCTTCATGAACGAACATTGTTCCGAGTGGACTCATAATAGCAAGCGACTTCAGAGTCCTCTGTCTAACGTTTGTGGACGATATTGCATAGCTTATGTATTGCTTCGTTGTAACGGCTTTTTATCAATATATTCGGCACCGATCTAGTAGCTAACGATTGCCGCGTGTTCGATTGGCTTAAACAGCTGCGACAAGGTAGACTGTACTGTCGTACATCTTACATCGATTGAGCCTCTGGCGAGGTGGAGACACCCCTGGAATACGATGGTATATTTTCACAAGGGGCGCCTTAACTAACGAACATCAGACTAACACTACACATCATAGATAGGATGTGCATAATCCTAAATGCATTATTAGAGGAAACAATCAACCAATCACGTATGTTTATGTAACGCCCTTTCCATCCAAAACTGTTCAAATGCGCTTTCCAAATTCACTAATTATTTCTTTAGTAAATCCTCAATACAAAAACATTACATTTCTTAAAAATAAAAACATTTCGCTAAAAAATTTCGAAATAAATAAACTCCAGCTAGTTTAATGTAAAAAAGCACGAGTGAACAAGTATTTCTTCAGTTGCTTCTTGAAGGCATCAGCCGAGGAAAAAGGCGAAGAAAAAAAAAGCTATCTCCCCAGCTGTGTCCTCGACAAAGGCAGCTCAAGCCGCGGCTGGTTCTCTGAGCAAAGAGAACCAGCTGGTTGTTTATATGACGCAACGGGCGGCAGTATTAACCGCACATGGTATGTGACAGGCAGCCAATGCATTGTACGAAGAACGGGGGCGAACTGATCCCTCCGGGGGATACATGACACAATGCGGGCGGTAGTGTTCTGTACACGTTGTAGCTTAACCAGTTGGCTTGCGGGAAGGACGTGCAGAAGTCAAATTTAGCAAGGTTGCTTTCCAAGGCAACGGCCCATATAGCAAGTGGTCAAGGAAGGCATTGGCTTATCGAGAATCCAACATTTTTAATTTATGTGTAACCCGTCCTCCTGAGATATGTGTCAACCGTGTAATATATGTATATATATATATATATATATATATATATATATATATATATATATATATATATATATATCGTACACCCACCCGAGAGTAGGAGAGGAACACAGTAAAACGTACCCACCGGAGCTAGGTCTCACACCGTCAGCCACCGTTACATTGACAAAAAAAAACACCGACGATAGCCCGTACTCTTTCCGTCAAGAGGCCATTACCGTGGTGATCATGAACCAAGGGTTCGATACCATCTATTCTACTCGGATGTCGTAGAGAGTCGTATCGTCGGCGACAGTCTCGTACCGTTGTTGCGATGCCTCCCGGTTCGTGGAGGTCACGGCGCCACGGTATCCGATTGTTTCACTAACATATGTATGATATATATATTATTACTTCCTTACTTAACAAGTACTAGAACCAACCACATAATGTATTAGATATAGTTTTTTCTTCAAAAAATTTATTAGTAGACAATGTCAAAATATATGAGCCATTGGGTAACAGTGTTCATAATCAAATACATTTTGACATCAATGTAAAATCAGAAAGTATAAATAGAAAATGCAGGAGAAACTTCCACAAAGGTAAATATAAATATATGAGGAAATACTTAGCAAACATAGATTAGAATAACATGCTGAAGAATAAGATCGCAATTGAATGTTGGAACATTCTAAAATATGATATTTAGAGTATCGTTGATCAATTTTTTCCCTTAAAACAACAAGGAAAACAGTCTAGAAAGAAGCTATTAAAAATAGCATACTAGAAAAGTACGTTGAGGGTTAACAGGCGTACAAGAAATGTTGAAGACTACACAAATTACAAAGAGGCATTTAATGCAGCTACGACTGAAATTATACAATCTAAGAGAAGCTGTCAGCAAAATGTATCATGTAACATAAAAAATGATAGCCAGAGTGTGTTATGCATATGTCAGGAGTAACCGAAACGTACGAGACAAGGTTGAATCACTAGAATATAGAGCTGTAAATATAATATTTTTATCACAATGTTTTTAAATGGCGGAATACCTAAATGGATACTTCAGTTCATGTTTACCAGATAGGATATTAGTTCATTACCATACTAAATAATACATTGCGGATTCTCTCGGCATATGTAATATATGATACACTTACGGAAATGGCAGGTTATGTCGTTATGTTTCGTACATATTTTTGGCACATTGAAGAATGTTCCAATAGATATTTGATCAAGCTGTAGGTGCAAGACATGCCATCCGGAAAACGTGTAGTTTTTACTGTTTGCAATATCTCAGATTTGCTTTATGTAAGCATATGGTACCAGTTTGGGCAAATTTGCACACGCCTCAACCGAACTTATCTAAGTTGCCTGCTTTGTATTTGCTCAAAGAATGTTGTTTTCAAAACCCATTTCTGGATGGTTTGATTACAAGATGGAACGTTGTAGTGTGAATAAAATATAACTAATTTATTTCTGCAATTTTTACACATACCAATTAATACCGATATCGTAAAATACTGTTTAATTCCGTTACCGTATTAGGGGTCAGTTTAAATATATTATTTGCAATATCATTGCTAGTATGTCGAATGTGCAATTGTTAAGTGTATAAACGTTGTTACTAAAACGGGTCAGAGGCATGGTATGCGTTACTCGATTTCTAAAACAACGTGCAAAATGTATGTCAAAGCATACTATTTTTAAGGAAGTAATTACGTTACCATCATATCTTCAATCTTGATGGTTACAAAATGGAAACCTACCTCAAACAAATAGAGGTGCATATCAAGCTCTTTGCTACAAACCAATAAATTGTAACTTGTTTGTTGCTTACTTATGTACAATGTCCACATGCAGGCAAATAACTGTTAATTCCGTTATATTACAGGGTGAAATGTCGTGTTAAAGTCATCTTCTCAATGTTTTGCTTCCTAGAAATTATGTCGGATTAATTGTGTGTGGATGTAAAAAACACATCTTCGAGGAAACTGAAGTTTGACCAATGCGATGGTGCTGGAATTTTCAATACCTACGTTAGGTCTGCTTCAAAAATAAATGCACCCGACATTATCCTCTAATAAATCCAGTCATTTCACAGTAACTGCAAGACTTTAGAGTAATTTCAAATCATGAGTAATGTCAAGAGTTATACTAACTTCAAGACTTACAGTAACTGTTCAAGGTTATTGTGCCAACACTGGGCAGAAGGAAATCTAAAGAGGGAGGCCATGTAAGAGAGACACAAATCACCTTTAAAGGCAATATGCTTCAATGTATCTTCAGATATCACAGGACCATAAAGCCAATATTTCCTTTTAAAATATGTAAAAAATTAAGTTCATGATTTTACACATAATACCTGGTAGTCTCCTCCATATTCACAGCAATGCCTATAAATTATATGCCTGTAACACTATAGCCTAAGCTGTACACAATCCACAATTAAAATAGTTTTACTCATTGCAAAACTCCAACTAACAATACTTTGTGTATGTGGAGTTGCACTAGTCTGTATGTTTACAGAGATTAAACCAGGCAATAAACATTCATCACTACACAATAACCAACACCAGGGTCATACGCTCCAGTTAATGGCAACCCGAAACCAAAGAATATATTAATCCAAAAGCAGATAATATTGTGTAAGATATTAACTTCTTGATATTAACTTGAATCTTATGAGCATGCAATTTTTTTTAATAACAGACCATTCCCAAATATTTACATATCAACTATCACTTCATAGATTAATGAACACATATGTTAGTTACACATATAATGATATGTTTCATCACTTACATATAATTAACATATTTTGTTTTACCTAAAGTGACCCTAATAACCACATTAATCTGTTGTGATTTTGACATGAACCCCACCCTCTCTCTCTACATTACCAATGGACTGACAAATTTTGGATCTTATGGTTCAGTGTACCTTCACATATGTAGACATTTACACATATGTAGCCATTTACACATATGTAGCCATTTATACATTCGTCAACACACTGAACAGAGAACTTACCAACCCAAGTTGATATACAATTATATGTAAATTGAACAGGAAACACAATACAACAATCAATACCTATATTAGATGTCATAGTATATTGATGCAACACATCAGTAGACAGAGGAGGAAAATGAAAGTACGTGTAGCAGTACTGCTGAACAAAAGGTGCACATATGACATGGTAATTCCTTCTTTACAACTGTCATGATATATCACATCCCTACATGTCATAGTAGTATTTTTTTACAATTGCTCCATCCAATCCATACATGTCATATTGATGCCTTCTTTACAACAATCCCAATCATGTTGCATCCACATATATTATGTAAACAAGCCACATCGATACATACATGGTGAGAACTTCTTTCCACAAGTTACGGCCAAGGTACAACCAAACATGTTATAACAATGCCTTCTTTGTAACTGTCATACAATTTGCTTCATAAAGAGAGACGAATTTGATGAGGTAGTCCTGAAGAAGTGAATGGAAACCTGGCGGCTGTTGTACTTTGGCGAATACGCCATCGAGTATTTTTTACCAGCATCTCTTGCCTTTTCCACATAACGACGTACTGTTGAGAACTATATATCATAGGTTTTGCAAACCTTTCGAATATCTTTCCTTCATCAATCACCTTTTGAAGAGCCTCTTTTATTTTCTCATTGTTGGTATTCCCAATTTTCGTTTTGGTTGTTTTCTGTTGCGTTCCATTCCGTGTGGTCACAGAAGTAATACATAAAGTATTGTAAATTAATAGGACAGAGGAATAAACATGTATGACGCTGCATGACCCAACCGGGCATAAGTCGGAAACATCATAAATTTACTGAAAGTGTATTCATTTATGAATAACATAAAAACGTAACTAATTAACTGAAACTGTTCTGATTATGTATACATTTGAAATTATATCTTGGCAAGAAATAAACCAAACTAATTCTGCATTAAAACGATACGATACAGTACCAAGAAATTGAGTGATGCATAACTTTAGGACATGTAACTACAGAACACTGATTTATGAACTTGGTGTATTACAGCAGTTGTAGTTTCTATTAAAACTACTTGATGGGGCGCGTCAAACCTCATAGCAACTATAAGTAGGCATTGTTTTCACCAAAGATTTCCACACTACAAGGCCAAGAGTTGAAAGGATATGTTCATAAAATATAAAAACAAACTACCTAAATGGAAGTATTTAGGTCATAGAAGTTTGTGGGAGAATTAGCTAAATAACAAAAAAAGCTGGTTTGAAGGAAATTGTCGTTTTTATGTCTGAGTTCATTGGTTCTCTCATGCAACATTTGTACGAAATTGTCGTCTGCTAATTACGTCGGGGTGTCCTATGCAGCGGTAAAAGATTATTTGGATTAAAATAATGATATTGAGGAAAGGACAATGATTTTAGTAATAAACGAAAGTCCTGAACATTTACCGGGGCACATTGAATCACTTGCTAAATTCAGCCACTCTACCCCGAATCACTGTACCCCAAATGCAGTAAATACAAAAACGTGACATGTTTCTACAAATTGCCGTCTACACAGGAAAGAACACATATTCGTTAAAGTCATGAAACATTCCACTAATTACCAATATGTGTTTGGTTTCTTATTCCTGGATGATCCACACTAAATAGCAAAAAGAGTAGAGTCGTGAAATGTTACATTTTATAGTGAAAAGCATACTTTACCTTGCTATGTTTCACCAACGATGTATGTCTCGATCAGAAGCAGTAATTCAGATGGGGATTGCCTAGAGGCCTAAACAGATGACATAGTGTCTGATGTGTATGTTTCTACAAATGGCCACATATTGACTGTGCCCATTGAACCACTGTGCCTCTGTCTCCCCTACCTTGAAACTAATGTTAAGACGTATGTGTTCGGAACGACCGACAGACTGGGATCGATATTTAGAACCCCTCGTGTTCGCTAAGCGCCCCATGACAGTACTGAATTTCCTCATTTTGAACTACGGTATAGGAGGACAGTTCAGATGCTTAAATACAATCTTCAGAGTGGGATCCCTAGAGATAGGAGAAAGGCTATTATTGTACTTCCCACGGACTCAAATTAATTGCTAATGCAGCGTAAGGGCCCTTAGTGGAAAAGGTGTGGACAAACGATTATCGAATAAAGATGCAGGTGTTGTCAAGTTACTAAGATATACTTACTAATTTGAGTTGTTGAACGCCGTTTGTTACAAAGAATGGCATTGTGTGATTAGTGAAAATAATTATGATGACATTAGTGTAAATAACTTTTTGTTGAGAAGTTCAGGAAATAGATTCTTAGCGTGGGGTAATGCATACATTCTGCTATTTTTTTTATTATAATACTATTTCCTGTTTCTTTCTTTCTTTCTTTCTTTATTTATTTAATTTGCTTACTCAAGCATGGCCGTGTCCGTGGATGACGTTGGTTTGTTTATCTTAGAAAATGATGCATATTAAATAGACAAGGACTGGGGTAATACCCGACTTAGGGGTGTCTTGCTAGGGGACTAGACAAGGAGACGGTGATTGGTGAACTAGTGTGATGTGTTACCTCAGAAACAAGACATATAAAAAGAGACTGGATACACACGTCATCATCTCGGCGAGCAGATCACGGTGAAGTAGAGTGGACACATAAGGGTCATGTAGCCCAACGTGGGAGCCCGGATGTCAAAAGAAGGGCACGTGTGAATCAGCCGCATGGAACGAAAGACATAAGTCGGTAGAATTTTATACTGTCATCAAAAGGAGAAGGGAAACGTAGAGAAGTAGTGATCGAGCACACGACCGAGAGGCACAACGTTGATAGGAAAGGTTAGATGGACGCACGTCCATTGCATCTATTCTCGAGAGGCAACGAAGCGCACGACGACCGCGGACGGCGCGAGGGACGAGGCAGACGGTACGCTCTTCGGCAGTGGACGGCCCGCCCTTCAAGGCAGACGGTACGCTCTACGACTGCAACCGGTACGCTCTTCGGCAGCGGACGGCCCGCCCTTCAAGGCAGACGGTACGCTCTACGACTGCAACCGGTACGCTCTTCCGCAGCGGACGGCCCGCCCTTCAAGGCAGACGGTACGCTCTACGACTGC
>OY759268.1:39779381-39829381 GCA_963662155.1 Lamellibrachia columna
ATATTACCTTGTAAGGAAATGTTTCACATGTTGCGCCCTAGACCAGGCTTTCCTTTAACGTAGCGTGTTTACAGCTTTAGCATTTGCACATTTGCCTCTGTTTGTTCTGCTTCTCTGAGATGCAAACCGCCCTGGCTTCGTGAATGTATGTTCTGTTTTATATGTTGCTGATGTAGTCGCAGCATCCTTGATAGGGATTTCCGCAAGAACCAGACATTTCTTGATATTTGGCTGTTTTTTTTTTGGGGGGGGTTAATGCCTTCTTCCCTCATCAAATCATGAGCTCTCCTTATTGGTGTGTAAAGTGCCAAGGAAGTGTTTCTGTTTCTACTGTTGTTTCTGCTGGTACCGGGCGTAACCAATTAATCTTTTGCATTTTTTTACTCAGCACGAATATCAAAGTTAAAATATTATGATAGTGGTTGCTATGAACGGATATTTTATTCATAAAGTACATTATGTGCTGTTTTCATAGCAATGCTAACTTTAAAAACATTAATTTGCAGTATTTACACAATGGTGAGAAAGCATGGTAATGGGTGTAACCATAAAATGGGTCGATTAGCAAAGAAATAATTTTGGGTAGGAGAACTTGTTATTGAGGACTATATTATAGTTAACTACATCAATGTGAAACTTAACTTTAGCATCAGACACTTCAGATAGTGTCAATACTTAACTAGACAATTCAGGTGTCGGAAACATACAATATGTTTGGAATAGCCTATTTTGCTGTTTTTGTCTACTTTATTCGGAAATGGGGCCCTTTGTTGGCATATGACCAGAGGAAAGTATATATTTCCTGAAATATTTCGACGATACAATCCAATGATGTGAATAATTTGTAGTGTAAGTAAGAAATTAGGAAGTAATACTACAGGAAAAGTTAAAAAGGAACTGTCAGACAATTTTAGAGAGTGGCCTTTAATGCGCGAATACTAGATTCTTTCACATATCACAACGTCTGTAGCCAGGTACTACGGTGAATCCTGCCCATAACAGATACTGCTGGAACTGCGCAATATGTCCCTTCGTCTGCTTCAGTGTCACCAGAACGTTTGGTCGCTTCGCTTTGTCCTTCCTTGAACCTGAATAGCCGAGTGTCTTCCCAGTCGGCGCCCATTGCTTCAGCAAATTATCATCAATCGTGACGTACGCTTCAACAACCATGGTTTCACGTAGTTCCAACGCATAGTTATTTGTGAGAAGCAAATCCGCTAAGTTAGCCAGTGAAATTAAGTTAATTAATGAAATCATTCGCTGCCTTAGGAAAAGGTGAGCTGGGATTGTTGTTGTGACCAAAATAAGCCAAGGCGTGAATATTTAGACTGCTGCTTGTTACCCTGATTATCAAGTAAATTTTGTGTCACGAAAGTCAGCGCGTTCGTCTTCGTAGACTTGATAATTCTGGAATGAAGCATTTTTGACAAGGCAGCCGAAAACTTTATTTGGTATCTTATTAAAATGCAATAAACACATATTTGAGGTTTATAGTCATTATTTTATGTATATTACTAAAGTTACTAGACAACAACCATGCACACGTATACAATTAGTACCTATTTGTTATAAAAACGGCGATATCATGTGACATCAGTTGCGTAATGTGGTGGTTGGTTTTCAACAACATTCGTTGTAGTTCGACGATAAACTTACTCACAATCAATTATTTGAACCAGATTTATTTTATTTAGTGATGCTATTACGCAGGTAATATTACACAAAATGCACACGTAATGAAGTTAATGCATATCAGCGGTGGCTCAGCTAGCCTGACTCAGGGATTGCCAATGTATTTTCACCTGTCCGCAAGCGGCAGGATGACTATGAATAGTTGGGTCCAAATTCCCTGTCCGTGGTCCACATTGGCCAGGGACTTTCAAAAGTGTCCATCATAGACAGGTCTCCTTTATGGGCAGGTGTCCGCTAAGGCAGCTTTGAAATGTATACAGCTCAGTGAATTGTACCAACGTGGGTGTCGAAGAGGGTAAATGTGCTGATAATTTTTGTGTAATTTTAGAAAAACTTCCATCAGCGGAAATTTACTAAATATTTACTGAAGAAAATCATTAATATTGAGTACTGGGAACAATACTTGTATATCAGAAGAACTGAGGGTAAATGAAGGGGTGGCTATTTTACAAATGTTTTCTTTTCTTTTGTCAACATCCATCATCTTCAGTCAGTAGCCTCATTATTCTATCATCAGCATTTTTGTCTACATGTCGACAACCTACTCCTTATGTAGGGAACCTTTATTCTGTCGGCAGCCTTCACGTTAAGTTGTCAGCCTTCTTCTTCTGCGGGCTGATTCAGGCTTAGTCAACATCTTTCTTCTTCTGTCGGCAGCTTTCACGTTCTGTCGGCAGTCTTCTTCGTATGTCGGCAGTTTTCTTTTACTTCTTCTGTCGACAGCCTTCACCTTTACTCGGCCCCACAACCTTCTGTTTTTACTGACATCAATCTTCTTCTGTCGACGCCTTCTCCTTCTGTCAGCCGCCTTTTTATCATCAGCATTCTTCCTTCTTCTTATATCAGCAGCCTTTATCTTTCTTCTGTCGGAGGCCTTTACGTCCTTTCGCCAGCCTTCTTCTGCTGTCGGCAGCTTCACGTTCCGTTGAGAGTATATTTATTCAGCGGCAGCCTTCTTCTCCTGTAGACAGTCTTCTTTTCCTGTTGGCAACCTTCTTCTGTATGTTTTTATGTTATGTCGGCAGTCATCTCCATCTGTTGGCAGCCTTCATTTTGTTTGTCTGCAACATTTTCCTTCTATTGGCAGCCTACTTCTTCTGTGGCACTCTTCTTCTTCAGTCAGCACCCTTTTTCTATTGTCGGCAACTTTCTCCTTCTGCTGGCAGCCTACTTGTTCTGTGCGCATCCTTCCCCTACTGTCGGCTGCATTCTCGCACTGTCGACATCTGTTTTCTTCTGTCAGCAGCATCTTTCTTCTTTCATCAGCATTTCTCTTTTGTCGACAACCTTCTTCTTTTGTCGGCAGCATTTTTCTGTTAGCAACCTTCATGTTCTGTTATCAGCCTTCTTCTTCTGTCAGCAGCTTCGCGTTCAGTTGGCAGCCTACTATTCCGGCGTCATCCTTATTCTTCTGTCGCTTCTCCTTATTCCATAAGCTTTTTTATCGGCAGCCTTCTCCATCGGTTGGCAGCCTAGTTTTACTGTCGGCATACTTTTGTTTCTGTCGGCAGCGGTTTTTTTTGCCGGCAGCTTTCTCTTTCTATTGGCAACCTACTTCTTATGTCGAAAGCATTATTCTTCTTTTAGCAGCATTGTGCGCATGAAGACGTCCTTCTCCTTCTTCTATATGCAGCCTTTTTCCTTCTGTCAGCAGCCTTCTCCTCCTGTTGGCAGCCTACTTCTTATGTCGGCAGCCTTCTTCTCTTTCTGTCGGCAGCTTACTTCTTCTGTCCGCATCCTTCTCCTATTGCCGGCTGCATTCTCTTTCTGCTGACATCCTTCTTCGTCTATCAGCAGCCTCCTTATTCTTTCATCAGCATTTTTCTTTTGTAGACAATCTTCTCCTTTTGTAGGCCGCCTTATTTGTCAGCAACCTTCATGTTCTGTTATCAGCCTTCTTCTTTCAACAGCTTCACGTTCTGTTGGCAACTTACTATTGCGGCGTCATCCTTCTTCTTCTGCCGGCAGCCTTCTCCGTATGCCGGTATCCTTCTTTTTCTGCGACAGCCTTCTCCTTCTGTTGGCAGCCTAATTATTCTATTTGCAGTTTTCTCCTTCTGTTGGCAGCATACTTGTGTATCGACTTCCTTCTCCTTCTGTCGACAGCCTTCTGTCATCAGCCTTCTCATTGTGTCAGCAGCCTGCATGTTTAAGATTTAACAAGATTTAACAAGATTTGCCATCCAAGCCAAAGGCCCAGATGGCAAGTGGACAAGGAAGCCATTGGCTTATCGAGAGTCCAACAATGTTCATCTACTTATAACCCGCCCTACTGAGATATGTGTCAACCTTGTTTTTAGACATATTCACGCTGCTAGCAGTTACACAATCTGTAGACAATTTGTTCCATTCATTTATTGTCCTCTGTGAGAACGAGTGCTTCCTGATGTCCAATCTACATTGATCCTTTACTAATTTTACCTCATGTCTTCTAGTTCTGCTATCCTTCTTGAGTGAGAAAAACATATTTCTATAAATATTTTCATATCCATTCAATATCTTAAAAACTTCAATCTGATCTCCTCTAAACCTCCTTGTCTCTAGAATTGTTAAACCACATTATTTCAGGCGTTCTTCATAACTAAAGTCTCTCAGTTCTGGAATCATTTTAGTTGCTCTCCTTTGTATGCGTTCAAGCGTATCTATATGTTCTGTTGACAGCCTCCTTCGTCTGTCGTGTCAACAGCCTTCACATTGAGTCGGCTTGCCAACCTTATGTTTTCGTTTCCAAATTTTTGTTTCTGCCTTCAGCGGCAATTTCTCTTTCTGTCGAAAGTATTTTTCTTCTGTCGGCAGCCTAGTTCTTCTGTCGGCAGCCTTGTTCTTCTGTCGGCATGCTTTTCTTTCTGTCAGCAGCTTCTTCTTCTGCAGGCAGCCTTCTTCTTTTTCTTTCAGCAGCTTTCTCCTTCTGTTGGCAGCCTACTTCTTCTGTATGTCAGTACCATTCTCCTTCTGTTGACAGCATTCACCTTATGTCTGGAACTTTTTCTTCTGTCTGCAGGCTCCTTCTTCTATTTGCAGCCATTTTGTTTGGTCCGCAATGTTCTCCTTCTGTCGCCAGCCTCCACCTTCTGTCGGCAACTTTTTGTTCAGATTCAAACTCTGACTCAGGCTCATTTATGTTGACCAAGTAAATGTAACACAATCAACATATAAACAAAAATAAATGGTTACAGAGGCTCCCATTAAGACATGTACGTATGCCGCTATCAATTGAGCCACCACTAGTTTAGTCAAGCATCTGGAAATATTATATTAAAAATGATCATCATATGCATACATATGGCTGCCTACAATATATACCTACATATTAATTACATAAATAAATAACCATACACGTATACCTCCCTGATTTCGGCAAATGTAACACTTTTGTTTGGTACAGTTGTATTCATAATTACCAAGAAAATATTGTTTTATGTAACTGGAGAAACCATATAGACTATGAGTATGGACTTGTCAGTAATATCATTTGGACTATTGTTAGCAGTTCTAATCATGCTGTATCTAATACATTTGTTTGCGAAAACATGATTATTTCTTGACATAAATAAGCGATTTTTGTCTCATATTGATGTATGCCTTTAATATAAGGCGTATTATAAAAATATTCAGGTAGTTGTTTATTTATTAATTTAATGGAAACAATTTAAGTTCTTGTAGCTTGTAGATGTCAGTGACCTTTAATAATTTGAGTTCTTTATAAATAGGAGCAGTATATGCATTATATTTATATAACGTGATTATTCTAACTGTTTTTTTTAAGTATAAATATCCGTGGCGTTTGATACCCCCAATCCAATATACCATAATTGATATAATAATAATAATTAGCTTCTATGGCGACAATATCCTCAGGAACCTGACCTCAGAGGCACAACAAAACAGAATCATTAAGCATAATCGTAAACAGGGACACGAAAAAATCAGTATCAGAACGAGGGACAACCGAACATTTATCATTTATGATGGAAATGCAATTTGGAATAAATGTCTTGAGTTTTTTCGGAAAATAGCAATAGTTATAGATGTTTCCAAAGTGATGGGGAGTTTATTCCAGACCCTAGGCGCAGCGACAGAGAAAGCACATTTACCCAGGTTAACTCTTGTTTTAGGGCCAATAAGTTGTGAAATTGATGATCTTAGCTGCCTAGGGATATTTGAAAGATGCAGGAGACTAGCCAAGTAGGGTGGCTGTTGTGTAGATAGAGCACGATATGTAAGAGTAGACAGCTTTTAATTAATTCGATAAGAAACTGGAAGCCAGTGTATATGTTTAAGTAATGGTAGTGACGGTGAAAACCGAGGCGCCCTGAGAACCACACGTGCCAGACAATGTTGTGCTCGTTGGAGTTTAGCCAAGTCTCTTTTAGCAATGTTATTTAGTATTGAATAACAATAGTCAAGGCGGCTACTAATTAATGCCGTTGATATTGTTTTAGCAGTAGATATAGATATGTGACGCCGAATTCGACGCAGATCACGAATATGATAAAAACAGGATTTACATACTTGAGAAATATGCTGGCGAAGGTTGAAGTCACTGTCAAAGACAACACCAAGATTACAAACATTATCTGATGTGAATGTATCACTGCCATGCAGTTTAACTGGAAAATGGTTGATGACTCTATTTCGTTGTTGTTTAGTGCCACTAATAATAAGGTCTGATTTATCTGGATTAAGCTTTACCTTACTTGATTTCATCCACAACCAGATATCAATAAGATAATCACATAAAGTCGTAACAGATTATTGTGCATTTGATTGTGAAAGTGATATGTAAACATGTGTGTCATCAGCATAAAGGTGATGACTGAGATTATGTTTAGTAATGATTTAGAGACGTGGTATATAAGCTGAACAGAATAGGGCCAAGGATGGATCCTTGTGGCACTCCGAATGGAAGGTGTTGTGGGCAAGATATAATGTGCCAGATATGTTAATACTTCGGTATCTTTCTAAAAAATATGATTTTAACCACCGAAGAGCTGGGCCAGAAACCCCAAAATATCTGCGGTGGCGTTGTAAACGGATTAAATGATCAATTGTATCAAAAGCAACTGAGAGATCAAGTAAAGTGAGTGCTGTGACTTTGCCATTGTCCATGTTATCAACTTGAGAAGAGCTGTTTCGGTAGAGTGGAATCGTTTATATGCAGACTGTAGATACATTGATAAGTGATGATTGTAGATATGTTCATGAAGGCGATTAACAACCACTTTTTCCAATATTTTGACAGAAAACTGAGATTGGAGATAGGATGAAAATTCTTTTGGTAATTTTTGCACAAAGTTTGTTTTTTAATAAGAGGATTTACAAGAGCTTGTTTGAAATCCCGTGGAACAACTCCACTCTGCATTGAAAGGTTTATGATAGTAGTAATGAGAAAGATGAGTTGATCGATACAGCTTTTTAATAGATGTGTTGGAAATGGGTCAAGATCACACGGTTTGTTAGGATATTTTTTAATAATAATGAGAACTTCATTAGTAGTTGCAGGTGTGAAACTATGCAATATTTGTTCAGAAAGAGGTTCAGGGAAATCATAGTCATTACCATTAATGACAAAATGTTATCGAATACGAGCAATCTTATATGTAAAGTAATTTGAAAAAGAACTACACAATGTATCCAATGAAGAATATTCAGGCAGTGTGTAAAATGTAGAATTGTGTTTACAGATTTCCACATCTGGCGAGGGTTTTCAGAATTTATTGAGGTAAAAAGTATATGGTAATCAGACTTTGCTTTTGACATAATGTGATTATATATATATGTAGCTGTTCGTCGCCAAATTCTTTCAAGATATCGACGACGACGTTTTGCTACAATTATTTCATTATACATCCATGGTGATGGAGGGCAAACTTGTACACTTTTGGTTTGTTTAGGAGCATACTTTTCCAGGAATTACCCAGGATAATGTTTCATTGTACTGATTAACAAGCTCGCATAATGTAGATTTAAGTTTGATCAAAATATCAGAATTTGCTAGATCGTCATGATGGGTATTTATGTTAATTTTATTTATTGGTCGAAATGTGATAATTTTTGTCTACATATTGAACAAACGTGCAACCACAAATCAATAATGTCACAATGGTGATCTGATAAACCATCCTTAGGAAATACTGCATTAATGTTAAAGCAAGTAGATCTAGTAATAAACAAGTCGAGCCTATGACCATGAACATGTGTAGGGAACGAAACGTGTTGATGCAATGCATATGTTTGAAGGACATCCATGAATGATCTAGTATTTAGACTTAGTAAATCAATGTGGTTTTGAAATCTCCAAACATGTAAAGGTTTTCTTGGAATTGTAAGGTTGTTTCAAGAACATCTGGAAAATCATAAAATAAATGTATTTGAGCTGGAAGGAGGATGGATATAAGACGCATATAAAATTAGCAGATAAGGATGAATGCTTTATAGCAATACACATTACCTCAAAGCTTTGGTATAACAGGTAATATGATAGAATTGTACATTGTCCTTAGAATATGCTGTGGTAAAAAAGTTTATTTAGTATTCCAGTGGTTCTAGGTATTTTGTGTGCTACTTTGTTTATGTGGCTGTCCCAGTTCAAG
This sequence comes from Lamellibrachia columna, assembly GCA_963662155.1. NCBI lineage: Eukaryota > Metazoa > Annelida > Polychaeta > Sabellida > Siboglinidae > Lamellibrachia > Lamellibrachia columna. Next base: position 39,787,667 of record OY759268.1, read on the forward strand.
TGATTATTTAATGTGATATAAAAAAGTTGAAGTTATTTACATATTCAATTACAGTTCCATTTGCTAATAGAACAGGTTTTTCTACTTTCTTTTGTGGCATATGAAAATTCATAGCTTTACTTTTGTCAACATTTAGAGCAAGTTTGTTTACGTTAGGCTAATCACATATCTTGTTTAGTTCTTCGTTTATATTTTTATTTAAGTCACAGGGTCGATTAAATACATCTAATATACTGGTTAGGGCTGTATCGTCAGCATAAGTTATAAAGTTGAAAAGGTCACTAGCAATTGGTAAGTCATTAATGTATATAATGAACAACAAAGGTCCTAATATTGATCGGGACACCAGTAGTAATGTATGCTTCTTTAGATTTTGTATTTCCAAATTGTACGTACTGTTTACGATTTGATAAATAGTTCTTAAAGAGGTTAAGTTATGTGCCTGTTATGCCATAAGTGCTTTAATTTATCCATGAGTGTATTATGGTATATTGTATCAAAAACTTTTGATAAATCAATATACATATATACATATATATATATATATATATATATATATATATATATATATATATATATATATATATATATATATATTTATTTATTTATTTATTTATTTGAGTTAGATATTCGTCCATTTCCTGAATAATGATCAAGGGTGGCAAGTTCGGTTAAATGTTTCTCTCTGAAGCCATATTGACTACTGCAGTATAGGTCTCTCGTGCGGAAGTATTCGGGTAGTTGGTCAAATATGGCTTTCTCAAATATTTGAGAAATTGCTGGTAAGCTCGAGATTGAACTGTTATTATAAAAAATGGTATCATCACTTTTTGAATAGTGGTATTACTTTAGCAACTTTTAGTTTGTCACGAAATATACCTGTTGACAAAGATTGACTGAGTATTGTGGTGACAGTTTTACACATTTCATGTTTTATTGTTTTTAATAATATAGTTGATATGCCGTCTTTGCCACTACTAGAGTTAGGATGCATACGGTTAATTATTTTAATTGTAGTATCTTCACTTATAGGCTTGAATTTATGTATGGTCTGGTTTTTCAAATAATCTATATGACATTTGCAATTTGCTGCTTATTTGTGATGCAAGTTTGGGACCACTATTTATTAAAAAAAAATATTAAATTGATTGGCAATATCCGTTTTATCGGTAACAGCTGTTCCATCAATTTTAAAAGTAAGGAAATTGTTCGGTCATTGTTGTTTTATTAATTATTTCTTTAATAGTTGTCCATGCTTTTTTACATTGTTCTTATGTTTCTCAAATCCCGATTGAAAATATATTTGTTTGGCCAGACGAATGGTTTTTTTTAATGTTATTATAACTGTGCAGATTAGTTTTAAGGACCTGATATCTTGCTGTGTCTATAGCAGTTTACTTAATTTGTAGATATAGCTTATGTCTAAACGTTATTGTTCTAATAATACCTTGAGTAATCCAAGACGATTTGTTATATTTATGCTTGTTATATTTAATTGTCTTAGTGGGTAAGCATTTAATCATAGTATTTGAAATAATTTCTTCAAAAATTTTATAATTTTCATTGGGATTACCATCAATATTCTTATTTAGTTTATCATAAATGTTTGAGTTTATTAATTTTAATATCAACTTATTTAGCGAATATGGACTTGTCTGTGTTATTGCTATGAATTTAGGTACCGTGTCTCGAGTTAATATGCAGTCCATGCAAATAGGGAAGGGAAGATGATCAGAAATTTGGTTGATTAAAATGCCAGAAGTGGAGTTCAATCACCCCTCTGTCAGTTTACATAAAACATGTTCTATAAGTGTACCACGATGTTCTGACATTCTGGTAGGCAACGTGACTCTATGACAGAAGCCTTGTACACTGATCATGTTAAAGCATTCATTAAATACAGATTTTTCTTTGATTTTCAGTAAGTCAATATTAAAATCACCTGCTACGATAACTTCACTCTTTGATTTGTGTAAATGAGTGAGTATCGGGGTTAATTCGTCAATAAAGGTCTTGTATTTCTCAATAACATATCTTGGTGGTTTATATAATTTCCCAGCATAATTTTTTTATGGTATTTCCAGTTATCTAAATAAACTGTCCTTCCCATACATTTGATACATTGCTAATAGATAATATTTTATAGTCATATTTATTATTAAGGTATATCGATAGGCCACCATGAGCACTACATATCTTACCTTCAGAGATTAACGTAAAACCATTTATTTGCAGCAAAGACATGTTGGAGTCATTGGATAACCATGGTTTTTGTAAGCAAATGGCTCCAATTTCACAGCAATTGTTTATACAATTTTATAATTTCTTATTAATTTTATCCATTTTTGCATTAAGGCTTTGACAATTTAGAATCAACATTACAAAAGTATTCTGCTTGTTTTTTATTTTGATTATTAATTCTTCATCAGTAAAATATGGAGAATGTTTAGTAATTTCAACTTCTTCATCTGGCAAATTTTCATTGAATTCGTTTAGTTGTAAGATGTGATTTAAATAATTAACTGTTAACCCTTCAACATATCTTTAAAAGGAATCATCATCGTTAAAAAACCATTTCTAGCCATGTTCAAAGTTCGTTACACGTGAATTTGACATCATCATATTAACAGTAATTTGTACAACAATTAATATCCACAAATGGAGCATAGGTGCTAAAATGAAACGCGTTAACGAGAACATCAGTGCTATTGAAACATGCAATGCTGTGACATTGACAAATAGTGCTTGGACAGTGTTAATTACATAGTAAGATTTACAAAAGAACATAGCAAAATGGACAAAAACAAATACGGGTGAGTACACGTATTAGTGACGCCAGTGTATGTATGCAGAATGCCTACAACTTGTAGATACATCGCCATTTTTTGTGGGTATTAAGTCAGATTTTTATTGCATCTGGAGACACTAAACTACACTCAACGTCCAAGTTGCTGGAGCTCGCGCTCAGTGGTAATATTCACCTTTCGCCCAGATGACGTAAGACAGACAATGCGCCAATCCATTGACCATACCGCTGCCACTCCGGTAGTAGACAGTGTTTTTTTGCAGCAAAGCACTAAGTCGCCTCATTAGATTCTCCGTTATGGCGGTTTTTGTTCCCTTGAAATTTCGCTTGACGGAGAAGGCTTGTCTCCATTCGGCTTTCCAAAACGGTGGCTGCGGTCAATGCTGCGATTGTCCACCGTCACGCCTAGCGATCGGCTACACAGGTCGGTCATCGCGGTGGTCGTATCCTTTTGTTGTTCAGTCACTCCGTGAAATACGAGGAATTTCCGACGGATGTATTGTTCTTGTTCATCTAATTAGTCAAGAAGTGCCACATTCTCTTGTTCAAAGGTTTTCCTGGATGCTTCCAGGACGCGTATTTTGGCGTTAATTGCGTTTATTTCAGCGGTTGTCTTGTTTGCGTCAATGCAGCAAGCTTGGTACAAATCTTCTTTAACTGCGTTGAATTGTTCGGAGTCTATGATGGCTTTGATCAGCCTGTCGGTGAATGTTTGTGTTTTTAGTAGTTTGCTGATAATGCTTTCGCTGATGGATGTTGCAATGTTCTGGATTTCATTTGACAGCTTACTATTCCGGCGACAGTTATCTCCTTGTATCGAAATTATTTTTCTTCAGTCGGCAGCCTTCTGTTTCTGTCGGCAGTCTTCTTCTTCTGTCAGCAGCCTTCTTCTTCTGCAGGCAGCCTTCTTCTTCTGCACGCAGCCTTCTTCTTCTGCACGCAGCATGCTTCCCTTTATGTTGGCAGCGTACTTCTTCTGTCAGTATCCTTCTCCTTCTGTCGGCAGCATTCATCTTCTATCGACAGCCTTCAGCCATATGTAACCTTTTTCTTATATCGGCAGCCTTTTTCTTAATTTTCTTCATTCTTCTGTCAGCAGCCTTCTTCTTGTGTCCGCAGGATTCTCCTTCTGTCGACAGCCTTGATCATTTAACAAGATTTAACAATATTGCCAACCAAAACAACAAGATATTGGCTTATCGAGAGTCCCACAATGTTCTCATCTATGTGTAGCCCGTCCTTATCAAATATCTGTCAATTATATTTTAAACATATTCACAGTACTAGCATTAACACAATTATTTGGCAGTTTGTTCCATTCATTTAACCTATTCCTTATCTAATGCTGCTTTTTGTCATCTGGTTCTACTGCCTTCTGTAAGTTTGTAGAACATATTCCTATCAATATTCACTATTTTAGTCACCGAGTTCTGCCGATCAAACATTAATGATATTAATAATGAAATGTTACATACTCAGGATATCCGGACATTTTAATATCCCTATTGTTTGGTTTACGTTGGATGTATAATAACTGTAAAGCATAATACAGCTTCTGCCGTGCATATTTCCTTAAGATTTAACAAGATTGCCATCCCAAACAACAAGTTCCAGATGGCAAGTTGACAAGGAAGCCATTGGCCTATCGAGAGTCCAACAATTTTCTCATCTATGTGTAGCCCACCCTTATCAAATATCTGTCAATTCTATTTTTAAACATGTTCACACTACTAGCATTAACACAATTATTTGGCAGTTTGTTCCATTCATTTATCAACCTGTGTGAGAAAGAGTACTTTCTCATGTCCAACCTACACTGCTCCTTAGCTAGTGCTGCTTTGTGGCCTCTTGTTCTACTGCCTTCTTTAAGTTTGAAGAACATATTCCTATCAACATCCTCATAACCGTTCACTATTTTAAATACTTCTAGTTGGTCTACTCTTAGTCTCCTGGTCTCTAGTGTTGTCAAACCACATTGTAATAAGGGACTTTCGTAACTAAATACAATATTCCAAATGTGGTTTAACTATTGTTTTGTACAGGGGTGCAATTAGCTGTTTCTCCTTATACATGGTAGTTATACGAATTAGCCCTAGAATTTGATTTCCTTTCGAAGCAGCAATCACACATTGCTCCGAAACTTTCATGTCAGTACTAAATGTTACTCCTAATTACTTTTCTTGTGTGGTTCTACCTAGTACAGCATCCCCCATTTTATATTCTTCGTCCATGTTTCCATGTCCTATGTGTATACATTTACACTTAAAATGGAATAACATTTGCCATATTTCTGATCACTTAGCTAATGTATCTATAGCATCCTGTAAACTGTGTTTATCTGTATTAGTAACCTTTCTGAATACTTTTGTGTCATCTGCAAATTTTAGTACTTTGCTAGATATGTCATCTTCCAAATATTTTATATATATATATATATATATATATATATATATATATATATATATATATATATATATATATATATATATATATATATATTAGGCCCTATACTATTTTTAATATATTATATATATATATATATATATATATATATATATATATATATATATATATATATAATATATATTAAAAATAGTATAGGGCCTAATACTGATCCATGTGGTACCCCACTCAAAATCGATTTCAAGTTTGAAATCTCACCATCTACTATTACACTCTGTCTTCTGTATGTAAGCCACTTTTCTATCCAGTTGATTACATCGTTATCAATACCATGGGCTTTTAATTTAAGTAACAATCTTTGATGTGGCGCTTTATGGAAAGCTTTCTGGAAAAAATCTAAGTAGACAATACCCACTGATGACCCGTCATCTACCCACTTTGTAATTTCTTTAAAAAAATAAGATATTGGTTAGACATGACCTTGCTTTTAGGAACCCATGTTGAGACGTATTTATTAATTTATGTTTTACAAGGAATTCCACCATGTTGTCTCTAATTAATGTTTCGAGTAATTTACATATACAACTGATGTTAAACTGGTCTATAATTGTTTGGCTTCCTTCAGCAGTTTTGGTGGTATCCCATCAACTCCAGGTTATTTATTATCTTTAATTTTCCTAATTTTCTTTGATATCATTTCAGGAGTTACAAATAACTTCCCTAAATGTTCTGATTTATTGCCCTCAAATTTAGTAAATGGAACTGGAAGTGAGCTGATATATTCTGTGGTTAATTTCAGCTTCCTTCTTGCATCAGCATTTTTCTTTTGTCGACAACCTTCTCCTTATGTCGACAGCCTTTTCTCTGTCAGCAACCTTCATGTTCTGCCATTTTGTTTCTGTCGGCAGCCTTTTTCTTCTGCCGGCAGCCTTCTCCTTCAATTGGCAGCCTACTTCTTATGTCGGCAGCCTGCTCCTTCTGTTGGCAGCATACTTCTTCTGTCGACATCCTTCTCCTTCTGTCGGTAACATTCTTCTTCTTCTTGCATGTTTTTTTTTCTGTCAGTAGCCTTCTCCTTCTATAAGCAACCTTCTTCTTCTTCTGTCAGCAGATTTCTCCTTTTGTTGACAGCCTTCCCCTTCTGTCTGGAGGCTTTTTCTTCTGTCTGCAGGCTTCTCCTTCTATTTGCAACCTAGTTTTTCTGTACGCAAATTTCTCCTTTTGACGTCAGCCTTCACCTTCTTTCGGCAAGCTGTTTCTTCTGTCGACAGCCTTCACGTACTGTCGGCAACCTTTCTCTTATGTGGTCAGCCTTCACGTTCCGTCAGCAGCCTTCTTCTTCTCTCTGCATATTCACTCTCATTTGAAAGCCTATCATTCCGGCGACAGCTATCCCTTCTGTCGAATGTATTCTTCTTCTGTCGGTAGGCTTCTTCCTCTGTCGACAACCTTCTTCTGTCGGCATGCTTTCCTTTCTGTCAGCAGCCTTCTTCTTCTTCGGTCAGCAACGTACTGCTTCTGTCAGTATCGCTCCTTCTGGCGGCAGCCTTCATCTTTGTCGGCAGCACTCAGCCTTCAGTAGCCTTTTTATCGGCAGCATTTTATCTTATGTTGCCAGCCTTCTTCTTTTCTCGGCAAACTTCCTCTTTTGTTTTTGTAACCTTCTCGTTCTGTTGGCAGCCTACATCTTCTGTATACTTACTTCTCTTTATGTAGGCAGAATACTTCTTCTGTCGGTATGCTTTCCTATCAGTCGGCAGCCTTCTTCTTATGCCGACACTTTCACTTTTAGTCGGCTTGACAGCCTTCTGTTTTTGTTAACGGCATTCGTCTTCTGTATGCAGCCTTCTACTTATGTCGGCATACATCTTCTTTTGCCGGCATTCTTCTCCTTTGTTGGCATTTTCTTCGTTTCTCGACAGCCTTCTTCTGTCAACAGTCTTTTTTTCTGTTGGCAGCAAACTCCTGATGACGTCATTCTACTGCTTCAGTTGGCAGTTTTCTTATTCTATCGGTAGCTTATTTTTCTATATGTCGGCAACCTTCTTATTGTGTTGTTAGCCTATTTCGTCTGTCCGCATCATTCTCCTTTTATCGGCATCCTTATCCTTCTGTCGGCAGCCTTTTTTTGTTGGCAGCTTTCACGTTCTGCCGGCAGCGTTGTCCTTCATCTGTCGACATCCTTCACCTTTAGTCGGCTTGGCAGCCTTCTGTTTTTATTGACAACATTTTCATCTTTCTGCAGACTATTTAATCTGTCATCAGCCTAATGTCGGCAGCATTTTTCTTCTGTCGGCACCCATCGTTTCCTTTCAGTAGCGTTCTTGTTCTCTCTTTAGCCTTCTCCCTGCACTTGTCGTCCTTTTCTGCGTTACATCCATGCTAGCGCAGTACTCGTTTGTAGTCTTCCCATTTCCGGCCTGTCTATATTTATGAAACCTGTGCATCTCATCCGGTATTGACTTGACAAAACTGATACAACATCTGATCGACCGATGACACGTAAATGTCACAGCCCGATGTATTAATCCCATTATTGACTGACGCGCACTTATTCGCTTATGTGACTTGCATATTTGATTTGAAGGGAGATAATTGCCGTATCGCCTGACAAGCGAATTTAATTATTAATTGCTTTCATTTATTAGCATGTTGACGTTATTGTCGACATCAGAACGGGGCAGCGTGGTGGGTCGTGTCTTGGTAACCGCGTGACGCCAGTTACGTCGTATTTAGCTACCCATTGTGTTGCTCTTATATGTGATTGCATAGAGCACATGTGATATACACGACATCTCGTGAGCATTTTCGTCGCAGCTAGAGCCAATCGCATGAGTCATGCTTCATTTCCGTATTTTCAATTCATTGTTCCATAAGTTTTGATGGAGTAATTGGTGGTTTAAGCCAATACTAAAGGCTATTCAGTTTCTTTCTTGGACTATGTAGAACTCATGACGTATTGGTTACAGGGAAAACACGAAAGGCTGTCTTTTTAGCATTATCAACACCTATCTATCTATATATATGAGCCGTATTGTCCCGTGGTTGGGCGAATGCCTCAGCATGTTGTGTCCAAGTTTGCCTATTGCGTTGTTCTCTGCCAGGTGGTTTCATTCCAATACGTTTAGAAAGCGTGTCCTTTGGTCCATTGGGATGGTTCGTACATTAAAAACATATTAAAAGTTAACCTGGTGGTGATATTAAGAATGAACCTATTTGGACGTTTGACGTATATAACCATATTACGATACTCGGAACAACAGGTTATCGTATGTTCGTACAGTTTTTCAGATTTACGTAATCATCATCAAAGGTCAGCATAAGTTCGTTGCTATGGTACGAACGCATCGTGAAACAGGCAGTTGGGATTGAAGTTGTAACTGCTATTGACAATGCTTGACTGGGTAGTGGACGGAGTCATGGGCTTTTGCAATGGCTGCCTTTTCTCCCGTGCAACGCCGGCCAACTCGGCTACTCTGGTGTAAATCAATGATTGCAAAATGGCGTCAGTGTATGTTGTATCAGTTGAAGCGCATGGGAACTGGCGCTTTTGTCTACGCTTAAGTGACATGCATATTTTATTGGTCGAAACCCGGCCAGAGAGAAACAACGCACTAAGTAAAGCGGCGATGACTGAGTGAATCCGCTACAATTGGGCCGAGTTCGATTTATCGACAAATGGTAATAAAACCAACGTTTGACGCGTGACGCATGCGTACATGCCCATCCGACTAATCTAGAAGCCGAAAGATAATTAGTCAACACTGTTTGTTTCGCAGTGGCGGCCAGCCTAACATGCAACATACTCATCTGCATATTAATTCTAATGGCCATAAATATACTATCAAAAGACCAATATCGATCACTACATTAACATAAATGTAATTGTATATTATGAAACAGAAACGATAACAGAAGAAGCTTACTGCAATACGTGCAATTGCTCTTAATGTTTCATATGATGCTATGTTCGTTGTCATGTTGCCCACTGGTCGACCAGAACTTTCTCTGGTATTCCCGGGCATGCGTAGCAAGTGGCCGAACATGGATCAACGTTTCCTCCGTACTTGCTGTGACAGCGGTCGTGTGTCCCAGCGTACTTACATATCTTCATTGGATATGATCCCTTTATGCCAGCGCTTGCCCAATATCGATCGCAGGTGGCATCTGTTGCAGGCTTCTACTTTGTGAAGCACAATGGTTGGTACTGCCCAGCTGCTGCAGTTGTACAACATACCTGGTTCAACCGTCGCATTGTACGTAAACATTCGATTATCCAGTGGTATATTGGGCCTGCATATCCATATTTTCCAGAAGGACTGGAATGAGACGTAGCTACAATCGATCTACAACAATATCACACCACATCATATGTTCCACCGCATAATCTTTCATGGGTTACACATTAGCGGTGTTTCTTCACATTACTGGGAACAACATCGACGGGGCGATCCTTTCCCAGACGGCGGATTATTGAATATTCTTGTAATCGGGACTCTGACATGAATATCCAGCTGGGACGTTGTCCTTGGTCATTGCTGGGTTCTTGTTGCAATGAGGCGGTGATTGTCTGAATCTTAATCACCACCAGTCACCCTGTGCACACACCCTGTGTCTCGCACTGTCCACCCCCTCATTTCGGGTTGCTAGCCACGTTTCGCTGTACACACTAGTGCTGGTCATACCGAAGCCCTCCCTTCTACACTCCACAAATATATATCCTCTTTTTCCCCCTTTCATGACCTGCCGGTTATTAAAACCACACATTCATCTTAACATGATACCCCACAAATCCTATTACTATTAGTCACTAGATCGTCTCTAGGGACATACTTCCAATAAACTTCCCGTATCACATTTAATATCCTTCCCATATGCTGAATGAAGGTTTACTTCAGAAACCCAATATCTATATCTACTTATGCAACTGCACCTAAGACAAAGTTACACCAAAACATGACAATGTAACTCTTCGTAGAACCAATGTAGTAATTTCCCAGTCACTCACATTGCACCTAGCGAAGCTCGGTCCTGGTTTGGAGAACCTTTAATAGATGCCACGTCACAAGAACCTGATAAAATACGCGTATAACGCATCGTGATCAAGGCGCGATCACGACCGAAGTTGAGTTTGCACGAAACTGTTACGATCGGGATTACGATTGTGACCACAGTTATTTCAGTACTTACTCATGGTCATCCTGGACACATGTAAATACAACACTTAGGATATCAATCTCTTGCAAAAACGGTTGTAAAGCTTGTTCTCAAGAACTGTTCTATTATATTAAATATGACAATTATGAAACAATAGCTACCACCCCAAAGCATTATGAATACGTATTCCATTTTGCTCGCTCCGATGACTTTTGTGCATCCTTGTTCACGTGCTAAACGATTCTGGTTTGTCTCGCCTCTGAGATTGGGTCCTTAAGGAAATGTGCACTGCAGAAGCTTTATTATGTTTTACAATTATTATACATCCAACGTAAACCAGACAATAGGGATACTAAAGTGTCCGGATATCATGAGTATGTAACATTTCATTTTTAATATCATCGATGTTTCATCGGTAGATCTCGGTGACTGTCATCAAAGCTTCAGGCCTCGATACAACATTGAGACGACCTTACGGAAGACAACATTGAGACGACCTTACGGGAGACTGTCTTATTCACGTCTGTAGACAATACACACGAGGATGAACGAACAACCGTCCCATTTGTTGCTTCGGATACTCGTGATTTGTTCCTGCTCCTGGACAGTTTCAACCAGTGCCAACGGTGAGTTGTTTTGTGTATTCGAGACTCCAGTCATGTTTCACTTATCCGCACACATTGGTTCCCAGTTGTTTTGTGTATTCGAGACTACAGTCATGTTTCGCTTATCCGCACACATTGGTTCCCAGTTGTTTTGTGTATTCGAGACTACAGTCATGTTTCACTTATCCGCACACATTGGTTCCCAGTTGTTTTGTGTATTCGAGACTACAGTCATGTTTCACTTATCCTCACACATTGGTTCCCAGTTGTTTTGTGTATTCGAGACTACAGTCATGTTTCACTTATCCGCACACATTGGTTCCCAGTTGTTTTGTGTATTCGAGACTACAGCCATGTTTCACTTATCCGCACACATTGGTTCCCAGTTGGTTTCGCTGGATTAACTAATCGTGCAGATTAGTGAAACACCCTATTTTTGCCCTTTCAATAACTACCAGTAAAAACGTGTAACGTGTTATCACATGGCTGGTGATTTACCATTTTATTTATCTCCAGTAATTGACAGGGCCTTGTGCAAAGAAGAACACATGAAGCTGTGATGTGAATCATATTACAGTGTTATTCGATTAGAGCCCTTTTTTGTGAACAGTTTTCCGGATCAGATTTTCCGTATAAAAAATATCGCGGGGGGTTTCACTCACGGAATATCTGTGTGCTAAATACCTAATAGGCTTACTGAAGTATTACATAATTCATGTTGAATTTCAGCTAAGGCTGACAAGCTAGCATTATATAACTGTGTCCATGTTGTTTTGGTATTAGATATCATGCGAGTGACCTTGAGAGTAAGTTTTTCGAGAATACAGGTCCACTTGAATATCCAAAGCGTAGTGCGGTAAGAGATTTAACAAGATTTTACATTTTTTTTCTTAAAATGTTTGGTCTTACTGGCGATTTTCCTGACCTGGAAATTCCATTGATTCTGTTTTCATATGTCGAATAAATACGTCGTTGTCTCAGGCATGACAATATACCATAAATAGGGCAGATGTGAAGCCACTGTTGTAGCATTTAAACAATGCTGTAGTGACAGCGCCAGACAACAACACGTTCACCAAGCGAGAGATAAACCAAATGGTGCACTATACAAATACGCGACCCCACATCAGTTGGTGGTGTGTGTTTCCTTTTCAGATGCAATTGTTGTGTATTTGTGTTGTCTTTCCATAGGCCGCTGTTGTGTGTGTTGTCTTTCCAGATGTCATTATTGTGTGTGTTGTCTTTCCAGATGCCACTGTTGTGTTTTGTCTTTCCAGATGCCACTGTTGTGAGTGTTGTCTTTCCAGATGCTACCGTTTTGTTTGTTGTGTTTGTTGTCTTTCCATATGCCACTGTTGGGTGTGTTGTCTTTCCAGTTGCCACTGTTTTGTGCGTTGTCTTTCCAGATGCCACTGTTGTGTGTGATGTTCTGACTGGAACAGATGACGGGTTGCTGTCGCTTCCACTGGACAAAACTTCGATACCTCCAACATTCGGTTCACCAAAGAAACTCATCGCAGGCAAGCGGTATCAGTAGTAATAATAATAACGTGTGGCTTTGTGCAGCGCCTGTAACCAACTAGACGAGGTGCTCCTGACGCTTATAACATTAGTAATGCAAGTGTTGTTGTAGCAGCTTTGTTTCATGAATCGAAATTATACTACTGTGAAACTACGATAACAAACTAACGATAACATGAACCTTTATCCCTTGTGTGTGTGTGGGCTATTTTACTTCAACTGGCACATACTTCGGACATAAGGGACCAAAAATTTAGCATTTTACTAAACACACAGGCAATGTGCGGTGAACGAAATCACCCAAGTATCTAAACGGCAGTAGGCGGACTAGAACCCCGAACCACTTGATCGAGAGTTTTTAAGTGCAGGCCAATATATAGAACGTGGAAATAGACACTACTGATTAAGAAGAAGACAAAGGACTATGCAGTCATTGAGTTTAACCCGCAGCTGAGTGTATATAATCCACAAAGGATCACAAAACAATATAATACAAATCTGTAGTTAGCTTCATTATGGCGATTGAATGTTTGTCATGTGCTGTGTCACGTGGCAACTCGATCAATTGGAATGAACTTAACCGAACTATGCCATTCCAGGAAGAATTATTGGTATAGCAGTGGACAACGTTCATGGGCGTATTTACTGGTGCGATCAGACCAAACACACCATCTATCGCGCCAACTTCAATGGTTCCGACCAAATATCCATCGTCAGAAAAGGTGAGTTAATATTTATAAAAAAAATTAAATTATTATGAGCATTTTTTATTTAGTAGCAGTAATGTGTGCGTGCGTGCGTGCGTGTGTGTGTGTGTGTGTGTGTGTGTGTGTGTGTGTGCGTGTGTGTGTGTTTGTGTATGTTTGTGTGTGTTTGCGTGCGTGCGTGTGCGTGTGCTTGGATGTATGTATATATATATATATATATATATATATATATATATATATATATATATATATATATATATATATATATATATATATATATATGTATATGTATATGTATATGTATATGTATATATATATGTATATATGTAAATATATATATATATATATGTATGTATATATATATATATATATATATATATATATATATATATATATATATATATGAAGAGCTCTATTCCAAAGGGGTCCAATGTCATCAGTACACATTTCAGTGTGCTTAATGCGTATGTTCAAGTGATGTATTCAGCATACATTATACACTTAAAGAGGTCACTGGAGAGCGCAATGAATATATTTGTAAAATAATTATCTCAAATATTTTACAAATAGACAGTTTAATATATATGCAAAAATACCAGTTGCTCGTGATTAATAATTATTGTGTCCACTACGCTAATTTCAAATGTTATAAGCCTTAATACTTTTGTAGATATACTATGTCTTCCACAAGAAGATTTTGACTTAAATTATAGGAAGCTTATTCAAATAATCTTTGCAAGAATTATCTCCATTTATTTGAGAGGCGTTGGATCAGTATTGTTGAAACAGATGAGTAAAATTTATTGGTAATACGATTGTTTGCCATCAACTGTAAAGTAGTGAGGTAATCGTTCTTTTGCGATATTGTAATGAATAATTTAGTTATTTATTGGTCTTTTTTATTATCATGTTTGTGTCTTTCAAAACTGGATTGATAATATATTTGCTTAGCTAGTCGAATATTTGTTTTAAGAGCACCATATTCCGGAGTGTGTACAGGAATTTGTTTGCAGTTTGTTTGCTCAAAAGTACATTTTATTTCTAAATTTTATTGATTTACTAATGCCTAGGGTAATCCAATTTGAGGTATTTATTATATTTAATAGTTTTAATGGGAAAATATTTTTCCATTCCAACAGTAATAATTTCGTCCAGGATGTTGACATTTTAATTCGGACTAGCATTATGTTGCTTGCTAAGTTTGGCATAAAGTTTTGTTTAATATTTGTTAATGCCATCAGAAATGTACTGTATAATATTGATATATTCAAGGATTTGCTTAAATGATTGTTTGTAGTCTAGCAAATGGAATAAGGAAGACGATCTTAGATACCGCTGTCTTAAATACCAACTAATGATTTTAAATATCCTTCCGATAGTTTACATAGAGAATTGTCAACAAGTGCGCCATGAGTGTTTGGTGATCTCGTAAGTTTTTTTGGGGAAACGCGTGTAACTTAGCGATATCAAGGTATTCACATATTAAGTGTATTTCTTTTATTTTTAATAAATTAATATTGCACTCACCTGCTATTATTACGTCGTTTTTTAATGTTATGATAATACTGGACATGATTATTCAATGAAGGTTAGGTAATTCTCATTAAAATATATCGTTGGTCGATATATATTTCCAATTATTATTTTGTTATTGATCGTGGATGTTGTTACTTAAAAAAATGCAGTGTATTTATTATGTATTATTTTTGTTATATTGTGTTGCTAATACATTATTTGTAATACCTTATTCGTTTTACTTCAAAACTGCAGTGTTGTACTGTTACTACATTATTTTACAGCACCTCTTCAGCAAAAACTGTTGCGCCTGACTGGGTGGCACATTTGCCATACCGTCTACATGGCATTGATTGCTGAAGGAGCGATACTTGGCATAATATGTGTCATGATAGTTGCGAAATAAAAAAATTTTTATAATAATAAATTCGCCTCTTATCTTCTTAGGCGTGCAGTTAACGCCTCTTATCTTCTTAGGCGTGCAGTTAACGCCTTTTATCTTCTTAGGCGTGCAGTTAACGCCTCTTATCTTCTTAGGCATGCAGTTAACGACTATGGAAGAGCGTATTGCTTTGTTAATTTTTTTCTTATTGTTTTACTTATTTTTCAATGTATTCTATCAGATCAGTTGCACATGCTTGGATAGCCTTAGCACTATCGCATTAAAATATACTTATTTTAAACATGGCAAACATGGCACTTCCACCGTACACGTTGCAAATACCTCTCATTGTTCCATTCGTTACTTCCACCATAAAAAAATAAAATAATGCACTGATTTACACCGATAATTATGTAACATTGATACACACATATATATATATATATATATATATATATATATATATATATACATATATCAATGATTTTGCACAAGCCAGTAAAATTTTAATTTCATCATTTATGCTGACGACACAACCTTATCAAGTACTTTAAATACTTTAAATGATAACATACACAATGACAATTTAGAATGTTTAATAAATGTTTAATAAAAAAATAATGGCTCAAAATAAAGAAATTATCATTAAACATTGAAAAATCTAAATATATGACATTTCAAAAGGCAAACAAAAAATTACAGACGCTTACTCTGAAGACAGATAATATGAATATTTAACAAGTTAAGGAATATAATTTCTTAGGTTTAATTATTGATAAAACAATTATCTGGAAAAGAAACACTGAACATATTTCAAATGCAGGTTCTAAAAAGATTGGTATTTTAAATAAATTAAAATATATGTTACAGAACAAATTAAAACGTTATTATATAATTAATTAATCATAACAAACTTTAATTATTGCATAATGGCTTGGGATTTTCAAACAAATAGAATAATACAACTTAAAAAAGAAAGCTCTGATAATTATTACCTTAATTAATTATAATTCCCACACAGAGCCACTCCATAAAAAAATCAGCATGTTAAAAGCAGATGACATTCTTAAATTACGACAATTAAAATGTATTTATATAACAATTTACCAGTTTATTTACAGAACTGGAGAATAATCTTCAAATATGACACACACAATTATGATACACAAGAAAATAATGAAATATATACTTATAAAATCACGAATTTGCAAATAAATGTCTTCGGCATAATTTACCATTTTTACTTAATGATATTCCCACTATGGTTAAAGAAAAGCTTAATACACACAGCTTACAGGGATTTGCTCAGTACGCATAACTTATCGATACGATATCACAACCACTGTTTCTAAGAATGTATCACTGAATAGCAATTTCATCACAAGTTTCACATTTAAACTTAGGCATTTTAAACTCCATACTAAAAAAAATATTTTCTTTTGTGTGGCTAATTAAGCCTTCTTCATAAAAATAAGGTGAATATTGAAATATGTTAATCTTACAATTGTAATTAATTACTTGTTAGCTTTTAGCTTTGATAAATGGCAACATCAAAAGGATGTCAACCAATCGACAGCATGAAAGATATCGAGACCGATTTACCAAGAACTCGAAGGAGGAATTGACCCTAGATGTCCGTCTTGTCGACCACAGGGAAGGAAGCTTATGGAGGCATGTGCCTGCCCCGTTCTAGATGTGATATTGGGCAGACCCAGGAGCTGGCTGACCCGTTCTCCAGAAACGACGATCGTGAGTCGGTCTACGTATTCCTCCGTCATCAGGTCGTCCAAAAGCTTAACTCCCAGTGAAAGACAGGAGGGGACATCAAGGATCAATTCCTCCTTCAGGTTCTTGAAAAATGGGACTCGATAACGTTCACGTTGTCGATGAAATGACATCCGGTTGATGTTGACATCAGCCACATCATGACGAAGGCTCGCGAGGAAGTAAATATCGTTTCGAGAAGACATTTCTTCTCGGTCGACGGCGGCTGCAAGACCATCAGTGACGATATTCATTCTGGATCGATTCGGTTGGGAGGGAGTTTTTCTCATCGCAAAAACAAGTCAAGTCCGGGTGAGAGAAGTCCTGGACTGAGGTTCAGGTGGATAGTTTTAGGTTTTTAGTGTAGGGGAAGTATGAAGGTGAAGGAACTTGAGGTGGAGTTGGAACAGCCGAGGCTGCTCGTTGTGGCAATGGTGGTAAGGTAGCAGGGAAGACAAATGGATCGAAGGAGAGGGGGGTGGGGGAGAGAGTTGTGAAGGAGACGGGGGGAAGGAGACAATAGTTAAGGCGATGGGAGTGAGGGAGACGGGAGGGAATGCGACGGGAGCGCAAGTTAGCCAGGAGACGGGAGGGAAAGGTGACAGGTTGATGGGTGAGAGAGAGACTGATAACAGTCTGCTAAATGACAAGACTGGAAGGGATCCATCGGAAGAGCTATTCTGAGGCAGTGATAGAGGGGGTGAGAAAGAGAGCAAGGGTGTTTTTGGGAGACTCAATAGTTAGGAAGACCGACAGAGTCTTAAACAAGGGAGATGACGTGGTAGTTTGCTTGCCTGGGGCCAAAATAGAGGCGATAACTGACAGGGTAGAAAACATCGTGGGTTCGGGCAAGGGTCGAATCGATATTGCCGGGGGATGGCAATTAACATGCTAGTCTAGAAGCTATGTAGGGAAGAGGAAGTTGGATTTGTGGATTTGTGGGGAAGTTTTGTTGGAAGGGATGATATGTACATGAAGGATGGGATTCATCTAAGTGGAAAGGGGGCAGCAGTATTTGCGGATGGACTCACAGCAGCAGAAGTCAGTGACATGGGTAGCATAACAAATATTTTTGGTAGTAAACATTGTTTAAACTAGAAGCGCGGGGGGGGGTACTTAGAGATGCGTCAAGCAGGACAAGAGGCCACTAGTACAGATAAACCAATAACAAAATGTCAGAAAAACATGTCTGAAGCAGGTCATATATTCGTGTTTTTAAATGCTAGGAGCATAGAAAAAAAAACCGAATTAAACATTATGGTAGAAGACATTGATCCTCACATAATTGGTATAACCGAATCACGGGCCAACACAGATATAACAGATGCGGAATTAGGATTGACAGGATACGTAACGTTTAGG
Source organism: Lamellibrachia columna (assembly GCA_963662155.1). Classification (NCBI taxonomy): domain Eukaryota; kingdom Metazoa; phylum Annelida; class Polychaeta; order Sabellida; family Siboglinidae; genus Lamellibrachia; species Lamellibrachia columna. The sequence continues at coordinate 39,805,889 of OY759268.1, forward strand.
AGAGTTCGAATAGGAAGAAGGGGAGGGGGAGTTATTTTATATGTTAAAGAATATATTCAGGCTTATGAAATTAAATTAGAAAGGGAAGCAGATTGCCATGAAGCTGTTTGGTGCAAAATAGTTTCAGGAAATAAAAAATTAACTATTGGATTAGTTTACCGAAGTCCAAACATAAACGAAGAGGATAACACTAAAATACAAAATGCTATAAAGAAGTTAGTAAATGGGAATGTATCATAAAGGGAAATTTGAACAATCGACACATACAATGGAAATCTCTAGAGATGAGGACCAACAATTTATATTTTTAATTCAGGATATCTTCTTTACTCATCACGTGCTAGAACCAACCGGAGGAGATAATATATTAGATATAATTTTGTCTTCACAAAAAGAATTAGCGGACAATGTAAAAATACATAAATCGTTGGGTAACAGCGATCACAATCAAATATATGTTGACATTAATGTAAAATCAGAAAGTAAAAATAAAAAAACTATAAGAGAAACTTCCACAAAGGTAACTATAAAGATATGAGAAAATACTTAGCAAAGCTAGATTGGAATAAGATGCTGATGAATAAGACCGCAATTGAATGTTGGAATATTCTAAAATATGAAATTCAGGGTATCATTGACAAATTGTTTCCCTTGAAAAAGTAAGGAAAACGGTCTAGAAAGAAACACTTGTCAAAAGAAGCTATTATAAAATAGTGTTTAAGCAAACTATGTGGAGGGTTTATATGCGTACAAGAAAGGATGAAGACTATGCAAATTACAAAGAGGCACTTAACCTAGCTACAACTAAAATTAGAAAATCTAAAAGAACCTTTGAACAAAATTGGCAGGTAATATAGAAAATGAGAGCAAGAGTTTCTAAACTTATGTAAGGAGTAAACAGAAAGTTCGAGAAAAGGTTGGACCATATATCAGCTCAGTTTGTACCACTGAATATATCAGCTCACTTCCAGTTCCATTGAAAGATGACAAATCACCTGGAGTTGATGGGATACCACCAAAACTGCTTAAGGAAATTGTTAAGCAAATTAGTACACCACTTGCAAAATTGTTTAACTTGTCACTAGAAGAAGGAATAGTTCCTTCAGAATGGAAAGAAGCAAACATTACGCCGCTATTTAAGAAGGGATCGAGGAAAAAGCCAGAAAATTACAGACCAGTGAGTTTAATATCATTTGTATGTAAATTACTCGAAACATTAATTAGATACCACATTGTGGAATTCCTTGTAAAACATAAATTAATAAATACATCTCAACATGGGTTCCTAAAAGCAAGGTCATGTCTAACTAATCTCTTATGTTTTTTTGAAGAAATTACAAAGTGGGTAGATGACGGGTCACCAGTGGATGTTGTCTACTTAGATTTTCAGAAAGCTTTCGAAAATGCGCCACATTAAAGATCGTTACTTAAACTAAAAGCCCATGGCATAGGTAATGATGTTATCAACTGGATAGAAGAGTGGCTTACACACAGAAGACAGAGAGTAATAGTAGATGGTGAGATTTCAAACTGGAAATCTGTTTTGAGTGGGGTACCACAGGGTACCACAGGGATCAGTATTAGGCCCTATACTGTTTTAAATATATATATATATAAATGATTTGGAAGATGACATACCTAGCAAAGTACTGAAATTTGCAGATGACAAAAAAGTATTCAGAAAGGTTGCTAATAGTGTGAATATGTTTAAACATATAATTGACAGATATCTGATAAGGGCGGGCTACACATAAATGAGAAAACTGTTGGACTCTCGATAAGATTTAAGATTTAACAAGATTTGCCATCCAAGCCAAAGGCCCAGATGGCAAGTAGACAAGGAAGCCATTGGCTTATCGAGAGTCCAACAATGTTCATCTACTTATAGCCTGCCCTCCTGAGATATGTGTCAACCTTGTTTTTAAACATATTCACGTTGCTAGCAGTTACACAATCTGTAGACAATTTGTTCCATTCATTTATTGTCCTCTGTGAGAACGAGTGCTTCCTGATGTCCAATCTACATTGATCCTTTACTAATTTTACCTCATGTCCTCTAGTTCTGCTATCCTTCTTGAGTGAGAAAAACATATTTCTATCAATATTTTCATACCCATTCAATATCTTAAAAACTTCAATCTGATCTCCTCTTAACCTCCTTGTCTCTAGAGTTGTTAAACCACATTCTTTCAAGCGTTCTTCATAACTACGGTCTCTCAGTTCTGGAATCATTTTAGTTCCTCTCCTTTGTATGCGTTCAAGCGTATCTATATCCTTCTTACGATATGGTCTCCATGCTTGTATACAGTATTCTAAATGAGGTCTAACTATTGCTTTATAAAGAGGTATAATTAACTTTTTTCCCTTGTATGTTATGTTTCTTCTAATCAATTCAAGAATTTGATTACCCTTTGAAGCTGCAATACCACACTGCTCTGAAACTTTCATATCAGCGCTTATTGTAACTCCTAAGTCCTTTTCTTTTACAGTAGTATCCAGAACAGTATCTCCCATTTTATAGTTTACATTCAAGCTCCTATGTCCTGTATGTAGGCATTTACATTTCCCAAAATTGAACAACATCTGCCATTTCTCAGACCATTTCACTAATCTGTCTAGATCGCTTCCTTGACCACTTGCCATCTGGAACTTGTTGTTTGGGATGGATCTTATTAAATCTCTTGTTAAAAGACAGCCCTGATAGTGATCGCAGTTTCGTCAACACGAGCCTTGTGCGGCCTCTTCTGTCCCATATCAGCCGTCTTTTGCCAGCGTCTCATTAGCAGTCAATACTTTGTCAACGGAGCCAACGAACAGATAAGCGTTAATCCGTGGTGACACCGCGCCTTCGCTTGTATTCACTTTGTATTACTGTTAATTACTTAAGCATATTCACATGATGCGCTCAAGTTGATGTGTTTGGCTGTTCCATATACAGTCACTTCGTTCGGGATTGCGGTGATCTCAGAGGAAGCAAAGGTGTTCTTCACTAGGTATTACGGAGGAGCAGTGAACGTCGTTCATGCGGACGGAAGTGGCAGGTCACGAATATTCAGGAGTGAACAGAATCTGCTAGGCTTAGCAATTGATTTAAAACAGAGGTGACCTACTGCTTAAAATTACACTATTTGTAAAAAAAATATTTTCCAAAAAAATTATTTGCATACATATATGCATACACACATACATGCGTGCATGCATACATGCATGCCAATATACATTCTTACATACATACGTGCATATATATATATATATATATATATATATATATATATATATATATATATATATATATATATATATATATATATATATATATATGTATATATATATATATGTATATATATATATATATATATATATTTATACATACATACATACACACATACACACATAGATACGTACACACACATACACACACGTGTACGTGTGCACACGTACACACGTACACACATTAACTGACATGCATGGATGCATACATACATACATACATACATGCATGCACATGCCTATATGCGTGCAGGCATACATGTATCAATATACAAACATACAAGCATATGTTTATTTAGATTTCCTTTCATTACGATAGCAAACACCTATGTTGTTTATAGACATGAATGTTAACAACCCTTCCCAATCTTATTTCCAGTCTGATGTTCTTTGCGTCACCAGAAGCCTTGCACAAATCTAACATTGATGGTAGCGAGCATGTGGTGATCGCACGGGAAGGAATGCTATTGGTGCATGGCGTGGCGCTTGATCACAGCAACAAACAAGTATGCTGGACCAATGGAGGTACGGGACATTAGATGGTGATGCAATGGACGACGGCTAGAGCACTGAACACTAAATCAGGAGACAACATTAGCAACGTCTTTCAACCCACGTTGCCTGTGTCTGTCGGTAGAGAAATTAAAAACCGTTGATCCCTTCTACCTGGTGTAAGCCTCAGGGGAAGAAAATTTTCGCACCCTTTCGTGGACAGAGTGGTTTGTGTGTGAATGTGTTTGTGTGTGTGTGTGTGTGTGTGTGTGTGTGTGTGTGTGTGTGTGTGTGTGTGTGTGTGTGTGTGTGTGTGTGTGTGTGGGTGTGTGTGTGCGTGTGCGCGCGTGTGTGTGCGTTTGTGTTTGCGCGCGCGCGCGTGCGTGCGTGGATGAGTGTATCCGTAACATATAAATCAAAAACGTGTTCAATAATGACGGTTTTACTTGAAGAACGTTATGTCGTTACAAACATGAATCATGTAGGTTTTGTATATGCCTTTTATGTGAATCACATGCAAATGTTGATTTGTTAATGAGTAAGTTGCTACCACAACCTTCGCCTCTGTTAGCCATTATTTGCAAGTAGTACTTCAACGTTGGCGTGGCAATGTAACTGTCATTATACGTATGTATATATGGATTTATGTGTTTAAATGCATACGTATGTATATTTGTAAGTACCCATATGTGTGTTTATGTGCACATGCGCACACATCATGTCAGACACTTAGTACCTTAATAAGTTATAAATTTTAAATTAACATTGTATATGATTCACATAAAATGCCGCAGCAAAACCTACGTGATTCATTCTTGTAACGAGCGAATGTTACTAACGGAAAACTTTGTTTAAATGTTACCGGTAACACACCGGCGCCGCATTCACGCACGCACGCACATCCGCCCGCACGCTAGTACACACGCACGCACGCACGAACTCACACACGCTAGCAGACACGCACTGTCGCCACGTGCACGCTCGCACGCACGCAGACACACACATACACACATGAAATTTCACAAGGCATTTGTTTTAATAATTCGTGCGTAATTGTGTGCGTGCGTGCGTGCGTGCGTGCGTGCGTACGTACATACCGTCATAAATAAATGTATGCATGCATACATGCATATATGTATATATATACATATACGTACGTACATACATACAAGCACATACACACATAACCACACGTACACAAACATACACGTAGACACACACACACACGCACACGCACACGCACACGCACACGCACACGCACACACACACAAACACACGCACGCACGCATGCACGCACACGCACACAATATAATTCACAATTGTGTTCTCGCTCTCACAGTACCAGCTTTCCCGTGGGGCAAAACATGCGTATGTGGGAAAGGGTGGGTGAGAGATGTAGTGCAAAATGTATTTTCCCGCAGTCAAGCACGGCGCCTGGCCCTTGATGGGAGGGGGTGCAAGTCGGGGCCAATTGTGCAAGATAATGCTCCTGTGTTCTTATCCTTCCTTTCATTGGTCTTTGCTTTATGATCTTCTTTATAATCCAACTTGGGTACTCACATATTTTAATGCCTTGGTGACGTTCTCTAAATCTTGGTGGTGTGCTCCATCACGTTATTGCACATATACAGTATTCTCTTTTGATGACACCCAGTTTCTGATGTAGTCGATGGTGATAACAAAAGTTCACATATGGGTGTTGGTGAAGAGAGACACTACATCGTTGTTTTGTAAAAGACAACTTGTTAGATCATGATTGGTCTGCCAGTGATCTTGATATAGTGTAACATATCGACCTTATATTGTCCACACAATGGGTAAGAAAGGGTTGTATAGTTGTATATGAAAGTGTTGTATAATGATTTTTGGAAGGGCACGTGTCGAAACCTGCTTGCATACTAACTGGAGGGCGGAAGAAAAGCTAATATTCCCAGAATTCAGTTCAATATGAAGGGTACCGAAAGTAGACGAAATCTGAATAGTTGCGATTAGAAGAAAATAGTTAATTCACTATTGTCTACCAACTTGATAAACATTTTCACGAACACAAAATTATATTCCTGTGCACATACGGAGAAAGAATGAGCAATCTACCAGCTACGCTGATGGGTTGCAGGTAGAGTGATCATGGAATGTTCAGACTACGACGGCCAGAAACGTCGAGTCTTACGCCGCCCTTCATCTAAACCTGTTGGCATATACATTGAAGACGACCTGCTTTTGTGGACAGAACACTCACCACCAAGGTAGTAAATACATATCTCTCTATCTCTCTCTCTCTCTATATATATATATATATATATACATATATATATATATATATATATATATATATATATATATATATATATACATATATATATATATATATATATATATATATATATATATATATATACATATACATATATATATATATATATATATATATATATATATATATATATATATATATATATATATATATATATATATGTGTGTGTGTCTCTCTCTCTATATATATATATATATATGTATATATATATATATATATATATATATTTATATATATATATATATATATATATATATATATATATATGTATATATGTATATATATATATATATATATATATATATATATATATATATATATATAGATATATATATATATATATCCGTCTCACTCCTTTCATTTAAGCTTTGTCTTTCTCCCAGTATTTCTCTATCTTCCTCCATATCGCACACACTCCATCTCTTTCGCACTCCCCTCACCCTCTCTTTTTTCCCCCATCTCTCCCTACCTCTCTTTCCCTTCATTCATACGTGTATGTTTGTACCTCTTTGTCCACCCTACTCCGTCCCTCCCTCCTTCACCCCTCTTTCTAGTTAATTGACGCTGACCAACATATCATTTGTCTTTCAGGTTGTATTCAGCCCACTTTAATGATAACGTCCCTCGCATGATTGAGTTAGAGACCAAGGCGTATGTAGCGGTGGAGAGGTGTCAATGCCCACGTAAGTATCCGAATTGTTTTGTTCAGCAACAACTAGCTTTTACAGCATCAAGATAAATGATACAATCAACTATTTATCTTGCAACAGTTCAGCGTGTGTCTCGACACGTGGAGTTATATCGTACATATATTTACAATGAATATCCAGTACTTTAACCTTCAAAATTGCACTACACAAATGTTTACGAGAATTGACTTGTAATTGTTGGTATTGTATTTACAAATGAACTATGCAAGTGGTAACGCAGTGTTGATGTGTTTGTGTTATTATTTCGTAGTGATTGGACGGTATGTTCTCGACCCACCAATGAAGACGGACATGTCAATTCGCCTGAATGACGCCGACAACGAGACATGTCTGGCTCTGTCCGACATGGACTTCTACACGTTTGATGCAAGAAAAGAGCGTTGGTTCCCACGTCCACAGAACAAATGTCTGTTGTCTGGACTAGTCATCAAGAGATGTGTGCCGGCCAAGATGAAGACGTCATTCACTGTCACAATCACCGGACATCACCTCGAATGTTCCACGGCCCACTTCAAGGTGGCGGTGCGACAAACCAAGCGGTCATCCTGTCACCTCGCTGGGCTGTACAGAATCTGTAAATGGAGCGGCGCCGTCGAAGCTGGAGGGCTGACCACGTGTGTCGCCGCCTGTCGGTGTGACGGAGACGACTGCAAACACCTGACTATCCACATTCCCAAGCTGTACGAGGACTGGAAAATATGTGAAATCAACGTTAACTAAATGTAAATGACAGCATGCAGAACAACGATATGGTGTTTTGACAAATGACATATTATCAATTGATGATAATGTAACATGTTGCTTTTCACTTTGAAAAACCCACATCAGTTGAAAAAAAAAAATAATCAATTATATATATATATATATATATATATATATATATATATATATATATATATATATATATATATATATATATATACATATTTGGTTTATTGTATAAATATATATATATATATATATATATATATATATCAATTAAAAGATGATATATATATATATATATATATATATATATATATATATATATATATATATATATATATATATATATATTAGATACCTGCCTCTTTGATATCTACATTATCTCTGACCCAGGTATTAGTATTTGTCAGAGTTCAGCTTCAACTAAGCATCCTGTACCTTTACATATAATATCAACATCTATGTTGGTGAATTTCGTGTTAATGTGTTCAAATATAACGTTAAATCATAGCGTGCGAGCAGCTATTGTGTGAAGGAATGATTTACCGCAGCACGATATGTACTCCTCATTGATGTAACTTGCATAAGTGTTGCACTTGAGGTCCTAAAGCTATGAGTGTGCATGTTACTTCAGGTCGCCGGGTACATTGCTACAGTGTGTGGAAACACTTTTATTCAGAGTGACGTGGCACATATGGTAGCGTTGAATTACCACATATATTTACTTACTAGTACTGCGTTAATAATTAACGAGCACGTGGCTTGTGTGGTTTGCATTTGTTTATTTCTACTTTATCTCACGACTTGTGGTGTTTGACACGTTGTGTATGTGTAGTTGTTTACAACATAGAGTTCATTCCCTGGCAACAACAACATGTAATTGAACATATATCCTACTGATTCCCCTGAAACATAAACAAATATTCATCCTTTCAGATCACACATATGGTGTCCATTGATGTACCAAGTGAACTCATTTGTTGTTCTGGTCCGGAATTTAGATTACTCTCCGAACATGTTATGAAACAGCTAAGAAAGAAATGTCCAAGATAAAAAGTGACTTTCTCTTTATGAATGTTGCTGCTTATGTCGGCGGCCAAAACCATGGTAGTTAGTGTATTAACTACTACAATTTGTGACTAGAATGTAATTACGTGTCATCGCAAATTTATTGCGAACGTTTTCCTGTTTGTGTGTGGAATAAAGGTGAAACGACCATTTTATTGTCTTGACCATCCACTGCTGCATCGTCTCAAGTGGATTAGCCATACATTAGTGTACTGTGTAAGAGGCCGCTCACCATTCGATCGTCATTTACCTATTATATTTTACAAAATATTTTTATTTTTAGACACCTCTCCTCCCTGGATCAGTACTTTAAAATGTTGAACATTGTCCAGATTGAAAAACATTATTGAGTTTCCAATGTTAGAACAGTGCATTTAATGACCATCAAGGTATGCTTACAAACATCTTCCATCTATGATAATGTTCAAGCTTTATGTTTTTTTAAAACTCGTTGGAGATATATTGATAATTGCTTTCACGAAGTAATGAATTTCCAAGATGTCGGACAGTGTTACAGTTCCGCGCGGTTACCGGTTAAACAATTTTACTATTTAAAACAATATTAGTTCCGTAACAGTTCACTGCACGACGCCACGGTGGTAATACTTCGCATGCGAAGAACATTTATTAAACATTTGGTACGCGTGTTTGGCACCCCATTCCCTTTAGTATGCTTTATACGAAGGCGTAAATGTCGATATTTGTGAACAGCCTCTAATGCTGCTTTGTTTCACCTGCAAATATTACACCCCTAAGATCGTCAGTGCGGTGAAGTTTCTTGATAACACCAAACGTCGTCCGAATAAATAGCACATTTTTAAAACAGTAAACGTTCGTTAAGAAGCCGTCCATAGTTGTCGACATTTACCTTTTCGAACAAACCCGTACTAATTGACAGGGTTAAGGCCCGCAAAAATGTCGTATTCGAAATATGACCTCTGTTGCGTCATGCAGCGCCGCGCGGTGAACTGGTACGGAACTAGTATCGTTTTGTATTGTATAACCAGTCATATATCCGTGGTAAAAAGTAATGAAGATGAGACTAGTAACAAAGAAGAAAGGGAAACAAAAATAGAAGACCGTTATCGGTGCCAGCCTCTCCCCGTTATGCACTGCGGCATTATGACGTCACTACCTCTCAATTGGGCATTCTCATTGGTTGTTGGTTGCAATTCGCCAGCAGAAAGGTTATTTCCTGTGACCTGTATTGCTCTTACATGTTGGTTTAAATTACCTTGATTATCGCCCAACTGTATCGACTACAATGTCCCCTAGTGAATAATGGAACTCCACCTATCGGAGTGTTCTGATTAGTCGGTTTGATTACCTTGGTTATCGTCCACTTCCGGCGACTATAGCGTTTTTGTTGGCGTGTGTGTGTGCTATATTGGAACTACGAACGAGTCCCTGCCTTATTACGGTGCGAGGAACTAGTGGGAAATTTAAAAAGGAAGTCAACATCTGTATTCGACTTTGAGTCGGTGATATACTGCAGGAAGCTGTTTGTCAAGACACTCGAGTAGCCAACCAGTCACTAGAAAGGAAAAAAAAAATACGTTTGTCGCTACTGTTCATTCGTCATTGATTCTGTACAAAAATTAAATGTTCGTAGACACACCAAGAATAAGTTGTTTACATTTAGCTGAATGTAATTATTATTACGTATGCATGACATTAATACTGATTGCATGTCGTTACCGTGCTCATTGTCGTGACAATGCAGAACAGTTAGCGCAATTATTTGTGAGTGGTAAAAATACTATCAGATTGAAACAGTAAGCCTTGAAAAATTGGAAGCCGTTGTGTTATTTGTAATAGACGGAATGGCCGTTACTGGTTACCGGGTGTATCCAAACGCTAGGCGAAGCCAACTTTTCCCCGCTGTGGAGGGCCAAATATAGCACGGTGAAAATGGTATGCCCTGGCCTCTCTCTAGAAGCACATCAACACAATTTACGCCCGTCTAATGCCTTGTATTTGTACTTAAGTAGATCATGCACCAGGATAAAAAATGCTTGACATCTTAATTAAATTCAATAAGCAAACACTTTAAACAAGTACTGCATGAGTATAAGAATACCAACCATGGTAATAATTACGTGTTTATATATATATATATATATATATATATATATATATATATATATATATATATATATATATATATATATATATATATATATATATATATATACACACACACACACACACACACACACACACACACACACACACACACACACACACACACACACACACACATATAAACAAAATGCCCCATTACTTCCGTAAAGCATCCTTTACTTTACTCAATTCATTCGTCCATCTATCCATCCATCCATTCTTCAATTCATTCATCATCCATTTCGTCCACCCAACCATTTGTTCATTTATCCATCCATCCATCCAATTCAACCATTCTTCAATGCATCATCCATTTATTCAAATATCCACCCATTCATCAATTGCAGTAATTCTTCAATCCATCTATTCATTTTATACTGGCATCTATTCTGGTCTGAAGAGGAATGAACACATGCATGAACGCACGTGCGAAGCTACACGCTTATCTGGGCGGTGTCTACAAGTTATATATGAACAGTTGGAAGAAGAAGGCATCGATATCGAAGGAGAACGCCTTACTATTATCGTGCAACATTTGACTGCGTTTGCTACCTCGACGACACGCAGCTTCCATCTGCTACGGATCGACTCGATTCGAGTCACTGAGTGTGAGTGTCACTTAAACGTGTAACATGCCCGATCACACTGAACCACAGTGTTTCATCACGAATGAAAATCCTAGCGAGTGAATTGGATAACTGATGACTGCGCCATAGAGTATCAGTGAAGTTGCATACGGAATACTCAAAGATAAATTTCAAGACGTATTCCACTAACTCGGTTAGCGGTTAGCTATCGGGATAGCAATCGTCATTCAACTCAATTTGGTCTTGATTAATAAATTTGTTTCAATTCGAAAAAAATTACTTTAAATAATTTTTTTTTTTTAAACGTTAAATAAGTACTTTGAAAGTACTTTTGTATAGGTATTATGAGTGGTCAACGCAGGTAATATTGATGTAAATTCACTGTTGTCTATTTATCTTATATATGTTAAACTGCTGCTCCATTCAGACCATTAATAAAATAATATAATTGTATAGGTGTTATTTGCAAATTATATACAAAATAATGTTAGTTATGTTTGATTAGGACTCGTGAAAGTGACAGGACCTCCACCGACTCTCAGATTTTAAATCATATCCCAAAATATTCGCACATCCATTATATATATATATTATATAGATCACTTTGGCAAGGTTGGAAAAAGCATTCGCGCAAAAGTAATATCAAAAAAGCATATCTCAAATAAATTTGCCACAGAAACTGTTTCAGTAACGAATTTTTTTAATATATTTTAAATTACGTTTTGAATTTTTTTTTAGTTCCGTAATATAACATAAAATAAAAAATATCCATCCCTCGGCGTCGTCGTCGTTCGCATCTATGCACACGCATACTTCAACTTCAGGATTGCGATCGCGATCCCAAGCCGTTTATAAAGCATACCTCGATCGCGAAACTCGATCCACCAACGAAATAGGATTGCAATCGCAATCTCGATTGGAATGTTTACACGTCACATATTATCGGAATCACGATCGGTGAGTACCGTGCATGCCGTGGTATTACTGCCTGACATTTCCAATAAAGTATTAAACTAGCACAAATACCCACCGTCCGGACGAGATAACTTGGTAATTCGTAAGTGACTGTCATGATAACAATGCTTACACAACTTCAAGATTTACAGTATTATTACATCAATATTGTCTAATCCATAAATTTGTTTTGGCCTCCTTGGCATACAGCACAAGCATCAGGCATCTGGAAAGACAACACACAAAACAAAAGCATCTGGACAGACTACACACACAACAATAGCATCTGGAAAGACATTCATTTATATTTTCATTATATTTATATACTCTCCTCACAATAAAATTATATATATATATATATATATATATATATATATATATATATATATATATATATATATATATATATATATATATATATATATATATATATATATATATATATATATATATATATATATATATATATATGTATATATGTATATATATATATATATATATATATATGTATATATGTATATGTATATATGTATATATATATATATATATATATATATATATATATATATATATATGTATATATATATATATATATATATATGTATATATATATATATATATATATGTATATATGTATATATATATATATATATATATATATATATATGTATATATATATATATATATATATATATGTATATATGTATATATATATATATATATATATATATATATATATATATATATATATATATATATATATATATATATATATGTACTCTTTATATAGCGCTTTAATCAGTCCGTAAGATTGTTCACCTTGTACTACACCCCTGGTAGATCTGTTCATCTTGTAACACCAGCTCGACTACTCCGAGAACAACCATTCAGCCACGCTGCAATTACTGCGCGAATATTGTTCTCGATTCAAAATGCAATGTTCAAACTATGTCCAGATGCAAATTTGCGGAGGCATGGGATTGTTAGCTTAAACCGCTATGCAAAATTTCGGAGGCATGGAATTGTTAACTTAATCAGACTTGCAAAACTGCGGAGGCATGGAATATTTAGATTAAACCACCATGCACAATTGCGGAGGCATGGACTAGTTTGCTTAAACCGCCATGCAAAACTGCGGAGGCATGGAATAGTTAGCTTAAACCGACATGCAAAATTGCGGAGGCATGGATTTGTTTAGATTATAAACGAAATTGCGGGTATGGAGTAAACCGGCATGAAATTGGCGGAGGCATGCACTAGTTAGATTATGGGTTTGTTTAGATCAACATGGGGACGTTGTATGATTAGATAAGTAACTGGTGTTGTAATGTTCAGTATTGTTTCATATCAGGCGATCGGTGAGACAGAGGAACAGAGCGGCAACAGCCCTGGGCCGCCCCCCACAGATAGACGTTGTCACACCGGCGGCTGAGGCAGACCTAGTCCAGCCCGCGGTTAGTCTATCTATGGCAGCGACATCATTGACAGCTCGGCAACGACAGTTCCAGTAGCCTCGAGCAGTCGGGGCGCTGCTGTTGGGTTCAGCCTCCTGTTACGTTTCCCATTGGCGACAATGTTAACGTTTTGCACGATTATAAGAAAACGGGACCATAAAAAAGTATGAAACTTCTTACCTGCCGTTGCCATTATCGCATTGACATGCTGATCGAGTTTAGTCAAAGTTTCTTACTTGTAACTCATTTAAAATGTCTGAACGTGCCATGCCCGTAAATTTTTACAAATTTCTGCATGAATTACTACACACACGTGTCTTGTTGCGAAAAAATTGCCAAAAATCCTTCCGCCTATTGAAATCATCTAAAAATCCAGTTACATTGCCAACATGTTCTACCAGCAAACTTCCCAATGTGCCTGACTCAAATGCAGTTATGTCAGATGATATGATTTTTTAAATAACACATATCTAAAATTACTGTGCCCTACATTCGTAACACACCAGGAAGTCTAACTGAGGCATTATCCCTGTTGCCTCAACAAACCAACAGGCGCATCGGCTACGGTTGCATCAACAGGCCGTCAGGGGCAGCACCGAGTGGGTCAGCGACCATGGTAACGGCAGTTGCACCCCCATGGCAGACGGTGGAGGGCCTGATGGATGCAGCCGGCAATCCCATGGCAAGTATTGTGGACGACATCCATGTATTGCAAAGGGGCACGCATATTAGGGTGTCGAGCATAGTGTTGGTAACGTTAACATTTCATGCTAACGTTCCAGAAAAAAAGATTTGGGTGGGGGAGTTCGGGGACATGTATACGTTGCTACCTGAAGTTAGCCTAGGTCAACAGGACTTCAGGGGAGAATGACAATAACCCGGCAATCTGCTTGATCCCTCGAGCAAAATCTGAGATTCGTTCTTTCCCTCAATGGTCCAAAGCCTTCCAGATTTTTATGTCAGTATTTGTTATGAAGCCAGACAATGCTCTGGCGGCACCAAAGATGCTGAAATACATGCATGTGGTCCGGAACCTTTCAGAGCGTGTGGGAACTGGCGGGGGTACGATGAATCATTCAGGACCCTGATGCGCAGTGAGCGGTGTGCCTGGAATTGCATAAACTATTAACTGTAGTTGAACACCGGGCAGCTGCCACTCCCTAGGGGGGCACCGCAGGTGGGATCTTCCCTTCTGAACAGGGGTACAGGTACCCGTGCAAACGCTGTCTGCTTTGCGTTCATCCAGGCACGCTGTGTGCGTTCATCCAGGCACGCTGTGTGCGAAATCCCTGTCGTTTCAGACAATTCTGCCGGTGGTGCGGCGGCAGCCACCCTGGCTTTCAATGCTCAAAATCCCACAAGTCAGCCAATTTCCAGCGCCAGATGCCCAAGCCGTAAACATGCCATGCCCTCGCCTGTGTCGCCTACAGCCCTGGAGACTGTGTTAAAGGGGTACGGTGTGTCAAAAAGCCAAAATCTAGTTAACGGGTTTACTTTTTGTAAGTGGTTGATTGTATATCCCAGTACTGAAGGGAGAAAGCGTCAAACACATGAAATCTGCCTTTGATTTTCCCCAAGGTGATATGCTTAAAGTTAAAGAAGGAGATATAACTCGGCAGGACTTTGTTCGCCTTCCATGATCCACCAGTTAATCCTGCGTTCAGAAACTCGCCGTTAGGAGTCATGCCCAAGAAAGTGCCAGTGAAATTTAGAGTGATTCATAATTTGTCCCATCCAGATGGAAATTCTGTTAATGATTACATTACCAGGGAGTTTTCCACAGTGCATTATGCAACAGTACAGGATGCAATTTCTTTCATTAATGTATCCGACTCAATAGTTTTCATGGGTAAGGTAGACACATAGACAGCATTCAGGATTCCAGTGCTTGCGCTATCTTTGAAACTTTCAGCACAACATTAGATTGGCTGGCAATGAACAAACTCGGTGTGACAAAGGCAATTCATGTAATTGACGATTTCCTGTTTCTAGCTACTTCCCAAGCAAAATGTATGGCTGACATGCAGGCATTTATTAAGCTGTGTTGGGATCTGGGGGTCCCATTGGCACCCGGGAAAACAGTGGGGCCGTCTACAGCACTGCAGTGTTTAGGAATAACTCTAGATGCAACACGCTTGCCTGAAGATAAGTTAGCTCAATGCCGATCGCTGCTGCAGTTGTTTTTGAGTAGGCAGAAAGTAACGCTTACAGAACTACAATCACTGATAGGGGTGTTGAACTTTAGCTGTTATGTAATTGGCCCAGGAAGAGCTTTTTTACGAAGGCTAATCGACCTAACTTTGGGTATCAGTAGACCACAGTATCACATTAGGTTGACCAGACAGGTGAAGCTGGACTTGTTAACATGGCAGGAATTTCTGACAGGTTTTAGCGGGAAAGCTTTCTTTGTGGATGATACATTTCTGATTGCAGTTATTTACTGATGCCTCGGAAGGCATAGGCTATGGGGCGATATGTGGGCCTGGGTGTTTTTTGGGTAGATGGCCCAGTTCTTGGAAAGCCCTTAACATCACAGTACTTGAGTTATACCCGATCATGGCGGCTGTGGAGACGTGGGGTGTTTCTTGGGCTAACATAAGTGTGCATTTCTTCTCGGATAACGATGCCCTGGTCACAATAATTAATAAGCAGACGTCCAGGGAACCGAGTGTGATGGTGTTAATGAGAAAGTTAATATTGTCGTGCTTGCGTTACACTATTCAGTTTACAACTCATCATGCCCCAGGTCGTGACAATACCTTGGCTGCTAAATTATCCCGTTGTCAGGTAGATGAATTTCGGAAACTGGCTCCGTGGGTCAATCTCGAACCAGCGACAGTGCCGTACCACGGCTCCCCAGCCGCCTTAGAGACACTGTACATGTGGTGATGTGGGCGTCATTGGCAACGTCAACGAAGCCTATGATTTCAACGGTCTCGGCCATCTCATATTTTCATAAACTTAATGGCTTGCCGGACCCGGCCAAGAATTGTATTATTGCCAAACTGTTAACTGGGGCCCAGAACTTGGGAACAGTGTTTGATGTCAAGTTGCCAGAGACAATGCCTATTCTTATTTGCGCTCTGCCGCATGTGGTTACTTTACATTACGAAATGCGTTATGCTACGGGCTATGATGGTTCTCGTCTTCAAGGCTTACTTAAGAGCCGGGGAGATGGTCCCCTGATCCAGCAGGGTGGGGTAAGGTTGCCTGCATTTCAGAGGCGTGGCACTGAATGGGGACCTGTTATTTCGTTTAGACATTTTAAGCACTGTGGTAAACAGGGCTACCAGTCATTGCAAGTAGATGGTCAATGTGATTTAAATTCAGCCAGCTAAGTTTCTCAGGGAATTTTTTCATGTCAGGGGTACAATAATGGGCCCGTTATTTGCTTATGCTGGTGGCTCTCCAATGCTGCGACGTGAGTTTTATATGCTGCTTAAGCATTTACTCGAGTTCTGTGGGTTAATTACAACGGTGTTCAAAGGTCACAGCTTTAGAATCGGGGCAGCAACATCAGCCGCATTAAGGGGCGAATCGGATGCACAAATTAGAGCTGCGGGTAGATGGACATCCGATGCTTTCAGAAAATATATTCAGATATCTTAACGGACACTTCATTTAGGTCAGCTTAGTTATGGCTCCGGTGGTATATAGCAGGGACCCTGACAGTTGCGTGGTCTTTAGCTCAATCTCCCGGGACACAAAACAGGCTAGGTACACAGCGGGAGTATGACAGGGACTCTGACAGTGGCGGAGTCGACAGTTACATATCCGTTGGGTACACCCGAGTTAAGGATTATACTCGGCTCTGACAGGGGCGGAGTCGAAAGCTACTATCGTGGCGCGGATAAATGGTTTAGTGTTCTTTGGTTACTCCTATCGTACCCAATCACCCTGAGAGCAACGATAGTGAGACATAATGGCAGCTCTGACAGTGGCGGAGTTGAGTCGACGGTTCTGTATGAAAGTTTTGGTGGCGGTCGGTCACATTGTAATTTTGGGTGACCTGGTGGCGGAGTGACCCCCACCCTCATGGAGAAATGAACATATTTCCTTGTAGTGATTTATTTATTAGTCATAATATTGTTATCAATGGTTGGCACACTTAATACGTTGTGGAATTATACCTATTATATGAAATTAGCAGTCTGGGGCCGGCATGCTTGCTGTGGGTAATTGTCGCTTGATTATTGATGTTTACACAATTACTAAACTGATAAATATTAATAAAACTACATGCAATTCAGTTGGCTACTTCAGTCTATGCCTGTCTTGCGTTGTTGTTCTGCATACAAAAACTAATGTAGACAACGATGTCAATGAAAAAACTTGAGAGCCGAGTAAAGGCGCTTTTTGACTAGATTCGTCGCAATCTTTCTGGTAGAGTGGACTCCGCGAAACATAATTACGTATAACAGAAACACGCGTAACATATCCACCTTTAACAAAATCGCGTATAACAGAATCACGTGTAACATAATCACGCGTAACAAAATAACGTGTAACATAATCACGAGTAACATAATCACGTTGAATATAATCAGCCGTTTCTAAGATTCAAACGCATCGGCTAAATCATCGGAATTATTCCCTATTCTATTAAAATGTGCTGCTTAAACTGATCAGTTGCTTAATATAATGACATTGCTCCAGTCTGAAGTGATTAATTTTTATTAAGCGGGATCCACTGCACACACAAAACCAACGTCAGTTCATTGTTGCATTGTGTATATATTTGCTATATTAGTGTGTCATGTTATCTAGATCTATCAAAATAAACCAGTAACTAATTGCCTATGACACGTGCATATATGGTTTGCCATCTTGTTCACAACGTCTAGCAGGAGAACCCAATGGAACCAGTTCCTTTGTAACAGAGACGACTTGGGGCGGACCTCCATGACGCATACAAATATACCAGTGAGTTTAGTTCACAACGTCTAGCAAGAGAACCCAATGGAACCAGTTCCTTTGTAACAGAGACGACTTGGGGCGGACCTCCATGACGCATACAAATATACCAGTGAGTTTAGTTCACAACGTCTAGCAGGAGAACCCAATGGAACCAGTTCCTTTGTAACAGAGACGACTTGGGGCGGACCTCCATGACGCATACAAATATATCAGTGAGTTTAACAGGTATAACACAGAACATGTTTTTACCAATGTAGTAACAATCCGAGGGACATGGTTTAAAACTAGGAGAAACGTACTATCGTGCCGAGATCCGAAAACTCTTCTTCACAAATCTTCGATTCTTGGAAGAAACATCCTGAAGAAGTGTAAGCATCCATTCAGATCACCATCAAAAAGAATTTGGGGTATATAGCCAAAGGCTGAAATAAAATATATATTCAAATATATCAATTAAGTAGGTATTTGTCGTTAAGTATTTGTAGTAATCTTGGTTATGATATAAGCACATATTCTATCACAAATGCAGAGTTGTGTGCAGCAATATATTATTGCGTGTACATAGTGTATACATGAATACGTAATGGCTAATGTGAATAGAAATAATAATATTATAAAATTATGTATTATGACTGTTTTATTTATGATGATCCACTCATTAAGAAGGTTGATTTACGTATTAATTCATATTTACTTATTCAAATATGTGTTCATAAACTGCAATTAGTACTAACAATTATTGCAACATCAAGTCATTATAGTGTGGGTGTGCACTCGCCCGTGAGTGTGTAGGTGTGTGTGACTGTGTGTATGGGGGTGGCCTGTGTGTGTTGGGGGGGTGCGTTTTATTCAAACGCTAAAATATAAATATTATATTAAACACAATGAAGCAACATAAATGCGAACAGTGTACACAAATGCCAATAATACTAAATTCGCCTTTTAAAACAATTGTAAAAACAGTTTTAAAACAACTTGTATAGCCAAGCGTCATTGCGAATTAATATCCAATTCACTCTTAGGTGCCACCTTGCCGGGCTTCATTTGTCCACAAAACGTGGGACAACTGAACCACCACCTACCTATGAAATAGTTAAAACGACAAGACGGGGCAGAAGTAGCTTTATTATCCTTGCTAGAGTAGAGCTCTCAACGGCTCTATATCAAAACACCAGATGACAGCACCAGACGGTAGTAATTTCTATTACTTTTCCCCAAACTTTTTACACTTAGCTTCTAATAAAACAAAAACATTCTACATGTTGAAACACACCCTCAGTGCAACATCACTGTTTGTCGAAGCTAGGTAGTTCTACATGAAAATCTTCAAATCACTCGCTTTTACACTGAATAAACAACAACAGTTTCCTTTCACAACATAGAAAACATCATTAACACTCTGATGACCACAAACAACGCATTCAGTTTGTCAGGACACTTTTCAAGTATAACTCCCTTGAATTTGTTACAAATGTTCTTTGCTCGATTAGACAACACGATGCGCCACTATCAGCAGTCATCATCACTGAAAACTTTTCAAGCTCAATATTGAACTTTGACGATTTTGCTACAAAGGCACAGTTAGTACCGTATACAATACATACACAACCATTACGCACAGTGGTTTCATAATTTACATACTTCCTTACGACAAACACTTAGTCATCAACATATGGTACATTTGCATACACTTTGTGAACATACTTTTTTCAATTGAACCTGTTTCTTTGTATTAACTTTCTGTGTTCAAAACTTAGCAAAAAGATTTATGCCCTGACATACGAAACATTTCTTTCCAAATGCTGGACATAATTCACGATCACCCTCGTGCGGTTAACCTTTTCCGCAGTTCCGCCATCTCTTCACACCACGTGTTGGTGATTTTCGCTGCTGGGATTGTTCTGACTTGCGATATATCTTCTTAACATCTTGTCAGACACCTGTCAAGTCTCATTCCATCTCAATGTTTTGCGCTTGATCAAGTTCATTATTTCGACCTGCTTCAATAGTGTGAGTGTATCATTCTTGGGACCCTTTGCGAAGCTTGGAATAAGAAGTCGTCTTACTGACATGGAACTTCAGTTCTCCATAGAGATCGATAAACCCACAACTTGACGCTGCTTGGCGTAAGCGAGTGTGACAAGCGTCAGTGTCCTCACCAGGTTCCAGTCGTATTCACAGAAACACAGCATGCTCATACTCTTTGTTTCCCTTTGGTTATGAGTAGTTTGTGAGAATAACTTTTGCATGATCATAAGTCGTACATTTGTCTGGTAGATTTGCGAAAATGTCAAATGTATTGACACCAACTGCATGCAATAATATAGCTTTATTCTGTCCTTAATCGGTGCCAGCAATGGCAGACACGTAGTTCACAAAACGTAACAGCCACTAATTCCACGTTCGGCCTATTGACGATTCACTGTGACTTATCTTGTCTACTGTCACTGGGCGACATCAATACCAACACCGAATTCCACAGAGAAGGCACTTTTCCTGTATTTACAGTCGTTAAACTGTCCACTAATCCTTTTTATGTCGTAGTGCACACTACTGAGCCCACGGCTCATGGTCCCAGTACTCACGAACATTATTCACGCAGATTTGACACATTCTTTGTGGTTCGGCACTGAAAACATTCCGCTAACACTCCGGTGGATGCCAGACAACCTTATTTTCTACCGTCATTTTGGTAA
Source organism: Lamellibrachia columna (assembly GCA_963662155.1). Lineage (NCBI taxonomy): Eukaryota > Metazoa > Annelida > Polychaeta > Sabellida > Siboglinidae > Lamellibrachia > Lamellibrachia columna. The sequence continues at coordinate 39,827,180 of OY759268.1, forward strand.
TTGTTTCCTCATTTATTCTTTGGTTTTGTTTAAAAACTCGCCGCCAAATATAAAGTAATTAACACAACTAGGCGGAGCCAGGTTGTAGAACTAGCTTCTTTATTCTTGATACAGGATAGTTTTCAACTATATCAAAACAGCAGACGGCTGCACCAGACCGTAGGAATGTTCATTACACTAGCAATCCATAATGCTATATACGATTTTTTTGAAATATGCGACGACCTCTACGTGACAAAGATCAAACTATGGATGGGTCGACATCCAGGCCGAAACCCTATTCTGGTACCGCTTATCAACGCCGCAACGATAGCTACTGGTCATCAACGCGTTCCGCGCGACTGCCATATTGCGATATATGGTCACACTGTTTTCACGGAAGTGGAACTCACACGGATGTTCAAAATTTGCTGCCAAAGCGACCAACTTATTCGCCAAAGTGTCCAAGAAATGTGCTGCCGACTCGGTAACGTCGCTAAAGCGACCAGGAACCCTGGGAACAACAGGGCGACATCTGGTGTTATGTGGAAGTATTTAACTTAACACCCCTTTTGAATATAATTATGCATTACTCTATTAGCAATGCTTTATTGCAATGTTTAATGATAATTATTCTATCGTTGCTATTTTGCTCGCCATCTTAGTTCAACATCATTAGACGAGCGACAGCACAAATTGACGGCCCAGCACCAAGGCAAAGTGCCAAATGCAAGCCGCAGAACACAAGAAAACTAGGCGAACGTTGAGCAGGGCAGTGGATATAGGGACTATATCAATTTACATTAGTGACGTTATGTTATTTAGGTAGTCGCGATCGATTTCGCGCGATATGCTGGTGACCATATAGACCCTAGTAAAGAACCAACTGTATTTGTCAATTTAATGTAATCAAGTGACTTTTCTGATGGGTGCATATCTATAGTCGTATAGTCAGTGGCGTAATGTGGCAAAGTGCCACTGGGGGCAAGAGAAAAATACTGCCCCCCAAAAACAAAACAAAAAACCTCAATAATGGAATAGCTATGATTGGGTATAAAATCGTATTGTTGCTCCAATACCACAGTAGTAACCAGAAACAAAACTATTGATAGACGCGTTTATTCAGCGCAGCTACATTTCAACTTAAAAACACATCTCCAATCAAACCAAGTAGGGAGTGGTTTCTGCTTGATTGAATGATACACACACGCACGCACATGCGCACGCAAGCAGCTACGCACGCACGCACACACCACAAACACACACACACACCTGATTGACCGTGGTACAGCTGGTACACTCGTACCATGTAGCCCCTCACACACACACACACACACACACACACGCACGCACGCACGCACGCACGCACGCACACATTTCAATGGATCAAGCACAATCATGAGCATTTAGGATCTCACAAAGGAGAGGTCAAGGGGGAGCAAGCTTAGTCACCCGTTAGTTTACATTGTAGTTGCGCAACAGGTTACATATGAAAAAATCTAAATTTTAAGCCGAATAATAGAGTCCCCCCCACCAAACAAAATACGCCACTGATCATGCAATATTTATTCATTGTTGAAATAGGGCTGTGCCATGACCCAGCATGCTAGGTTTCATATGTGAAACAAAGCATTTCACACGTCGTGTTTAAATAATAATAATTTATTTATTCGTACTAAGAATTGTACAATTCGATTAAAACAGTGTATACATGCTACTGCGTACATAAAACAGTATATACAAGCTACTGTGTACATAAAACAGTGTATACAAGGTACTGCGTACATAAAACAGCAAGCATTGGCCGCAACTCGTCTATGACTAAAAAAGAATTTATACCCTCCAAAACGTCTTTCATAAAAGTTGTTTGATTTCATACTACAGAAAGTCATGCCATCAAGTTTGAGTTTAGACAAGATGTAATCGAAGTTTTTAGACATATATGGGCCACTACCTTAAAGGGTTAGATGAGAGAGCATTTTCAAACTGGTGTTATTGCATTTTAAGCAACTCTGCATAAATCGCACCATTCGAATCATCATCTGAATTTGAATTGGTAAACAATCTGCTAAAAGTGGCACCATATCACAGTGAGTGCAAACTGGTAGATTGAACAGTTTTCTGATATCTTTGCGCTACGTAATATAAAACTCCTCAACACATTTGTCTTGTAAGTTCCACAGACATACACCATAGAAAGATGTACAGTGCGACATAAATAAT
>OY759268.1:39834381-39999381 GCA_963662155.1 Lamellibrachia columna
TCTCACAGCGAAATATCTGATGACATGTGTTTTCGGTTATTCATCTCCAGGCTATTATTTTCGATTGTCATTAGCCGGCGAAATCGTCGTTTACAAATAAGTGACGAACATTTCAAAGCTTCGCCTCTTCCAGCGAGATCAAGTTTTGTAAACATCGAAGTGTTGATTTTAAATTTACCTTCTACTTCGTTTAGAAGCAGCTTATTTATAATATCGGTATTATATTATAATATATGTAGTTAAAATTATATAGTATTAGTTCATGATAAAAACGACAAAGTCGCTTTAAACTGAACAACATACTTCACTGATGCATAGTGGAGTCCGCATTCATTTTCTGTTGGCATTCAGTTGAAATATTCCCCCAAACTAGTGTAGCAATCAATGCTCCCAGGCTGATATCGATAGCTACACGGACAAAAACAACTTTTAAATAAAGACCGTAATTATCGTCAAGACACCCCCCGCCGCCCCCACCTCCGCCCGCCCCCGCACCGCCCCCCCCCCCCCCGGCCCCAGTGTTGGAAGGTTTAATCTTGATGTGTGCACTATGATGTAGCATGGATGGTGCCATCGATAACCAGAGGCCTTATTTTTAAGTTGAATCACTCAAAATAGTGTACAAGCCATCGTTTCACGTCAAAACATTATTCATACCATATAGCGCCAGGACGCAACTATGAATAACTCACATTGTTTTACAAGAAGATCTCAGGTTCGACCACAATTTGACTTTTATTAGTCGAAGTCCATACACATTTCAATATATGTAATGCAACTACTGTACTCTACTGCAGTTCTAGACTAGATCTAATCGGCTGCATTTATAGCAAACGTTTCACCAACATTAATATCAAGTTATTATCCGCAAATTCAGCAGTTATTGATTCTACTCACACAGGCAATCAAGTCTGCATTTAAGAAGCTAAGATGCTAATATTATGCATGAAGTACATACGTGTCTGGATTCCATATTTTACCAACTAATTCATGATATGACTTAATATACATGTATAGTAATTGCTCTGTACAATATGCCACTCGAGTGGCCGAGGCAATCCCATATTTATTAGGTGGGCAGGTCTTGGTGATTGACAAGGCAGATTGCACTGGACCAGAGAGGTGTATAGACGCTGATACTATTTACATTGCATGTTGACCTTCGCGCGGATAGGCTCTACGTTTCAATTTATGCACCCTGGTGAGTTACCTTGGTCACATTTATACAGTATTTATATGTTTAGTGAAGTGGTTAGATTAACTGTTTGAATTCGCCACTAGGCCCTTCAGCTACGGGCATGACAGCGAGGTGTGACAAGCGTGGCAGTGTCTAGGCAAGAGGTTCGCTTTATGATTTCAATGTCGTTCGTGTAAGCCTTCGCAGTGTCACACCGTGTAAATGTTTTTCATTGTAAACACGCTTAGTATACAATCTGCATAAAACTAATTGTTTGTTTTGCTAAATCGGTATAGTTTACCTTTTATCATACAATATATAAGTGTGAAATTAGACTGGAAGTTATTTGTAATCTTTGTTAATATGCTAGTTGATTGTGTCTTGTCGCAACAGGTAGGGACAGAGAGAGAGAGAGAGAGAGAGAGAGTGTGAGGGCGGGGGGAGAGAGAGGGGGGAGGCAAGGAGAAGATATGTCAACAGGATGATATATATATATATAAATATATATATATATTTATATATATATATATATATACATATATATATATATATATATATATATATATATATATATATATATATATTTATATATATATATATATATATATACATATATATATACATATATATATATATATATACATACATATATATATATATATATATATATATATATATATATATATATATATATATATATATATATTTATATATATATATATATATATATATATACATATATATATATATATATATATATATATATATATATATATATATATATATATATATATATCATGTGGTAGAGCATTGTATTTGGAGCATCGCTATACAACAAAACAGTTTGTGGGTGTATTTGTTTGTTTGTTCCTATCATATAACAGTCTTCAATACTTATTCAAGGGTTAAAAAATCTATAAAAACACACATTCCTGGTAACTCAATTATATATAATTTTTGTTTCCGCATAGAGTTTGCTTAACTAGCGTATTTTTTAAAGATCCCTCCTCAAATCGCCCTTTGAAAGGTCCCTCCTCAATTTGCCATTTTAGAGGTCCCTCCTCAATTTGTCCTTTTAAATGTCCCTAGTAAATTCGCCCTTTTAAAGGTCCCTCCTCAATTTGCCCTTTTAAAGGTCCCTCCTCCAGTTGCCCTTTTAAAAGTCCATCTTCAATTTGCCATTTTAGAGGTCCCTCCTCAAGTTGTCCTTCTAAAGGTCCCTATTAAATTCGCCCTTTTAAAGGTCCCTCCTCAATTCGCTCTTTTGAAGGTCCCTCCTCAATTTTCCCTTTTAAAGGTCCCTCCTCAATTCGCTCTTTTAAAGGTCCCTCCTCAATTCGCTCTTTTAAAGGTCCCTCCTCAATTTGCCCTTTTAAAGGTCTCTCTTCAATTCGCCCTTTTAAAAGTCACTCCTCAATTCGCCTTTTTAAAGGTCCCTCCACAATTCGATTTTTGGTCGTCACATTTTAAATTCATTTTGCAAAACAAATCAAAACAACATAGTATTTTGTATGTAGTTTTTGTGAAGATAAACTATTACATTATTTAATTCTTGATCCAGCATTTATAAAAGTGAAAATCGATACGGTGAAAACTTGGGAATTTTGCTACTTGCGAATTTTGCTAATTATCTCGATGGTTTGAACAAAACTACGCACTTTTTTTTATTAAATCGACTGCGCACATTACTACGGATGAACGTTTGGTCAAACTTTAAATGAAGTGAAAATGGACACGCTGAAAACTCACGAATTTCATCAGTGAAATTTGGTAACTGTGACATGTGATCGGCGAGGGGATGGAAGTCACTCCATGATCGGCAGTGACCCGCACAGTGTTTACCATTTTGGATATTCATTAGTTTGAGCCTCACCACATCTAACGGTAAAAGTAAATTTTGGATATTCATTAGTTTGAGCCTCACCACATCTAACGGTAAAAGTAAATTTTGGATATTCATTAGTTTGAGCCTCACCACATCTAACGGTAAAAGTAAATTTTGGATATTCATTAGTTTGAGCCTCACCACATCTAACGGTAAAAGTAAATTTTGGATATTCATTAGTTTGAGCCTCACCACATCTAACGGTAAAAGTAAATTTTGGATATTCATTAGTTTGAGCCTCACCACATCTAACGGTAAAAGTAAATTTTGGATATTCATTAGTTTGAGCCTCACCACATCTAACGGTAAAAGTAAATTTTGGATATTCATTAGTTTGAGCCTCACCACATCTAACGGTAAAAGTAAATTTTGGATATTCATTAGTTTGAGCCTCACCACATCTAACGGTAAAAGTAAATTTTCTCGATTATTTGAGCAAATATACGAACTTTTTCTATACAACCGACTGTGGATAATACTGCTGATTAATATTTGGTCAAACATTAGTTGAAGTGAAAATGGAAACGCTGAAAACTCATTAATTTCACCCTTGGTGAAACTTCGTCAGTTTGTCATATGATTGGCGAGAGGATAGAAGTCACGCCCATGATCTGCATTGGATATCAACTATTTTGAGCCTTACGAGATCTAACGACTACAGTCAATTCTTTCGATGATTTCAGAAAAATTTATAAATAAGCATTTTTTATTAACTCAAATGCGGATGTTACATAAACTAGTCACACACTACATATTTGGACATCAACGAACTGCATTTGCAATAGGCTAAGACATTTGTTTTTTGCATTGGATGGCACATTTCCCATCTCACTTTTTATATATTTCTATACGTTTATTTCCAGGTTCACAGCTGCTCACCGACACGAATTCTAAACGACAGTTCGCTTTGGCAGTTCACAATGTGTTTTAGACACTTCGTTGGACAATACCGATACTTCATCGTAACAATACTTCGACTGCTGTGTGTAATGATAGCAATAATTGACGCACTGCGTTATTATCATAACTATGCCAACACAAAGCTGCATTACGACACCGATGTTTTACGTCTGCCCGTGGAACCCGAGATGTCCGTCAACGCTTTATCCAGCGACATCGACGTCGGCCAAACGGAACTAGAGCAGTATTACCGGTACAAAAAAATCACGGAGAAACGCAAAGACATCGCGACATATTCGAAGTACTCATACAAAATTGCAATAATCGAAAATAGGTCTACAACCGACGGTGTCTTCATTCGAATAGAAGAGTATTTGAACAAGAGGTCTACCAACGGGGGCAGTTCCTTTATAATTACGGCCGATCACATAGGCACGGAACAATGTCCCTATCGCGATTTGTTCAACGGTACTTATCTCGCTTGGTGCCCACCTATGACAGTTCGCGAAAGACGGACGATAGTCGTCACGCTCGAGTATGTCAACTTCGCTGCGTTTGATAGCGCGCGTCCAGCGAGTTTCGGTTTGGTCCAATTCTTCAGGGATTTGAGATTGGACAAAGGCAATTGGAATCCGAAGGTCAAAGTCGATGCCCCCGTCCCACTTCGTTCAACGTCCGTTGCAGAGGCCTTGAAAACATACGCCCAGAAAGAAGACGTGGTTTTGTGGTACAAAAACACTGACAGTTGGAAAGTGAAACTCGCCAACGGAGAACACTTCTGGTCGCTGAGCACGAAAGGAATGTGCGATTGTATCAAGAAAATACGTCGTCTTATCATGATGGGTTCGTCTCATATGCGGTACAAGTATGCCTACATAGCAAAACAGTGCTACAACCGTACTGGCGTCGGGTTTAACGGAAAAATAAATCCGGTAACCAAAAACGTCCAATATGCCGAGTTTTTCCTTGCGACAAATTTTACAGAGTCTTTCAGTCGTCACATTGGTGACATCCAACTCGGAGACAACGATGTGTTGCTGGTGCAGACGGGGGCGCACGATCTCGCCTTTAAGGGTCTGTCTTATTTCATGGACTCGATGGTAAAGTATGTGGATGCTTTGGCCGCAGTCAGAAATAAAACAAAAGTTCGTCGACACAACTTTATTGTCCTGACCCCACCACCTTTCCCCATGCATGCGACGGTCACGAGAAAGAATGGAGACAGAAACAGCTTCTGCATTGCTGCATCGGTGCGCAGACTCAAACAACTGTTGGCCAAACACGACTTCGAAGTATTCGACGAATTCAGCATCCTTCGGCCGGTGGCTGAGCGCGACCTATGCACAGGCCACTACATCTGCCCAATTTTCAACGGAAAGACGTTTGACGTATATGGAGACGTTGGATTCACGAGCGTTCGTCTGATGATATCTCACGTGTGTAAAGGCAACACACGATGGTTTTCTCCTTCGTGTGAATGACGTATTTGTAATTAATTAACCTTTAAAATGTGCACTGTTGAAAACATATGACGCTTCCAAGTCATTGTCTTGGTGGTGATAGCGGTGGTTGTGGTGGTGGTAGCGGTGGTAGTGGTGGTGGTAGCGGTGGTAGTGGTGGTGGTAGCGGTGGTAGTGGTGGTGGTAGCGGTGGTAGTGGTGGTGGTAGCGGTGGTAGTGGTGGTGGTAGCGGTGGTAGTGGTTGTGGTAGTGGTGGTAGTGGTGGTGGTAGCGGTGATTGTGGTGGTGGTAGCGGTGGTAGTGGTGGTGATAGCGGTGGTTGTGGTGGTGATAGCGGTGAATGTGGTGGTGGTAGCGGTGGTAGTGGTGGTGATAGCGGTGGTTGTGGTGGTGGTAGTGGTGGTAGTAGTGGTGATAGCGGTGATTGTGGTGGTGATAGCGGTGGTAGTAGTGGTGATAGCGGTGATTGTGGAGGTGGTAGCGGTGATTGTGGTGGTGGTAGAGGTGGTAGTTGTGGTGATAGCGTTGACTGTGGTGGCTGTGGTAGCACCAGCAGCAACCGCAGCGTCATTGCAAAAAAATGGGCATCACTGTCTGCATGTTAATGAGATGAAATAATGAGGTCATGCGGATTAAGGTATATGCAAACTTAATGTATTCACATTAAAAATAAAATAAGTAACATTGGTTTGTATTTCTAACGTATCTACTCCGCTAACTGTGCCAGGCTATTTACTAGTGTTACTGGTAACTGACAGTGTCGTCGCTCTGTTACAACTCGAGGTCAATCTGCAAATAAAGATGCATCAAAAACAGAACGTTTAATTAATTAATTAATTAAATCATTCATTTATTTTTTTAACCAACCAATCAATCAATCGTTGATTCATCCGCCCAATCATTCATTCATCCTAAGTATAGCACTTTAACAGTGAATTATAATATTATAACCTATCATTTACCTCAAACGTAAAATCCAATTTTTTTATATTTTAATGTGCGAACCACTACCATGGGCCCCCGGCCAGGCTACAAAATTTCAGTTACATACATGCGAAACTGCCGGATATAGGAGGGAACACACACACAGAGAAAGGCACATCGGCCCGTTTAATGTATTTCACATTGATGATTGAGAAAATGACGTGGTTATGTGTGATTGTGTCACAGCAAGATGTTTCATGATATAATAATCAGTAATAAGACACGCTATTTAGAAATAATATACAATATACACAGTTGTGAAATATATGTTTCAAGGGTGAGGTATGTAATGTACCCCCATGTTTATTACATGGAACCGTGTTATACTCACCAAACCAGTTGTATGGTCAGCAGACTGTATGATACTTCTTATGAGGAAAATGTCTGAAAATGACAAGTGGATATTTATGATTGTGTCACAGCAAGATTTTTCATGACAAAATAATCAGTAGAAAGATACACAGTAAAGAAATAATTCCAAATATATGCATTTGTAAAAACATGTATTTTAATTAAAATCTGCAATGTACTATGTTGTGTGGTAAACATATTGTACAATACTTCTTATAAGGGCAACTTTTTGAAAATGACGTGGATAGAAATCACACAGTATTAAAATAATTCAAAATATATGCAGCTGTAAAAATATGTGTATTTAAGTTGAAGCCTGCAATGACCCCACAGTTGTACTATGTTGTGTGGTCAACAGATTGTATGAGACTACTTATAAGGATAAATGTATGAAAATTCATGATTGTGTCACAGTGTGATTTTCTACGACATAATGATCAGTAGAAAGATTCACTATTTACAAGCAATTTACAATGTTGTAAAATATATGTCTCTTGGTTTAGGCATGCAATGTAGCCCCATGTTTACTATATTGAACAGTGTTATGTTCACAGTTGTATGGTCAGCATATTGTATAAGACTTCTTATGACGAATGTTGACTAGTTCGGAATAGATATAAAAACACTAAATTTATAGTCATAGTGTGACCCTTCATTTGCCTAATTTATACTTGCATTGGGGCTAAGGCCTATGCTAGCTTATTGGACAGGCTATGTCCCAGAAAGCAACATGTAATATATACATATATGCATACGAGTTATTTGTAAATAGTGTGTCTTTCTATGGATTACTATGTCATGGAAAGTCATGCTGTGACACAAGTATAAATACCCACTTGTCATTGTCAGACACCTATCCTTGTAAGTCTCGTACATAAATATATATATATATATATATATATATATATATATATATATATATGGGTTAATTATACCTTACTAATATAAAATGGATACAATAATTACATTAAAGGCATTAATACAGTCATTATAAAAGGCAATGGTTAATATCATAATGCATAATATGTAAAAAGTTGATGCATTCACACGTTTTTCACATTTTAATTTCTCAAGGTACTGTTGCTAATATATACAGAAAAACAGATGTGCAGTTTTAATTGTTATTGACATTCCTAGTCAATAACAAATGCAACACCGACTTGACAATAACACTGTTTCATTATGACGTCGTCAAAATTATATTAAAAAATACTGTATTGGTTTTGAAACGTTTTCATATTTAAATGTCTCATTCCACTACCAGATAATAGAACTATTTTTAAAACCAGGTGTGCAATTTGAATTTTGTATTGACATCTTAGTTAATATCAAATGCAACACAGACTTGGTATATAACATTTTGTAAAATGTTGACATCTTTAAAAAATTATATCTCGAAAAGCACTTTATCGATTTTGAAACTTCTTTCACGTTTACGTTTTTTGGATACTATCATTTCTTAAAATTATTTTAACAACCAGATCTACAATTTCGCATTTTATTGACATTCCAATCAATGTCAAATGCATTAGGAAATAGTCCTTGACCTTGGTCTAGGATGAGGGTCAGACGCAGCTATACAATTTATTAAAAGTTGACGTCTTCTAAAACCCATATCTCGAAAAGTTCTTTATCGATGTTGTAACTGTTTTCACCTTTCCATTTCTCCTGCCTTCTGTCATACCATAAACATTACCTTCTGTCATACCATAAACATTACCTTCTGTCATACCATAAACATTACCTTCTGTCATACCATAAACATTACCTTCTGTCATACCATAAACATTACCTTCTGTCATACCATAAACATTACCTTCTGTCATACCATAAACATTACCTTCTGTCATACCATAAACATTACCTTCTGTCATACCATAAACATTACCTTCTGTCATACCATAAACATTACCTTCTGTCATACCATAAACATTACCTTCTGTCATACCATAAACATTACCTTCTGTCATACCATAAACATTACCTTCTGTCATACCATAAACATTACCTTCTGTCATACCATAAACATTACCTTCTGTCATACCATAAACATTACCTTATGTCATACCATAAACATTACCTTCTGTCATACCATAAACATTACCTTCTGTCATACCATAAACATACACAAATAAGAGTTCTGTCATACCGTAAACATACACAAATAAGAGTTCTGTCATACCGTAAACATACACAAATAAGAGTTCTGTCATACCATAACCATACACAAATAAGAGTTCTGCAATCTGAATGTTTTACTGACATCCCTAGACCTGGTCAATTTGATACGCATCACCGTGGCGTGACCACCGAGTCAGCTGAATTTCTTAATAATGTTCTGAATATCACATACGCGGTTAGTGTTTACCAAATTGTGTAGGAAACATTACTTCAGTTGATTTATATAATAAAATACTGCAAAACAATATTTTCTGGTTACATTTGTGTAAAATATGTTGTTTTCAACGAGAAAACACGCGCACTTTTGACGCACCTTTGGCCTGTTTTACTCTCAATTGGGTCACATCCGGTGTAAGAAACGTCCTTCACATTGCCTCAAATTCCTTAAAGGGCTAAACTGCAATCCCTTGTATTACTGTAACGATAAACATAAACTATTTAATATTACAAGTTGTAAACTGGCTAGAAATAAACTAACATTTTATTAGTATTCATACGTAGTGCTGTATTACTTACTACCGACGCGGTTCTTTCGTCATTGAATACACCTACAATAATCGTATAGCAAACGTGTTCATATTTATGTCGTCACAAAGACTGGTGATTCAGTGTGGATATAACGACTGTCACACTTCGCGTGCAAATATAGATAAATGAAATTGGAGCGCGCGAGGTGTGTGTACGAATGCCTGAGTGGGAGTGACTGTTCGCGCGTGAGCGTGTGAGCGTGGGGGTGAATGTTCGTGCCAATGTGTGTGCGTGCGTGTGTGTGTGTGTGTGTGTGTGTGTGTGTGTATGTGTGCGTGTGTGTCTGTAACACATTCCAAGCTACTAATACAACCTTTTGTTATCAGATATCACACTTCCAGGGATATTTGCATATGATTTTTATAACAATTACACGTCAATGCAGCCTTAATATACAAGATCAAGACCAGTATGAAACAATAAATAACAGTTGACATACACAACTGTCAATCATCGTCATGGAATATAGATAGTTTGGATTTAAACGCTGGAAATAAAATATAGCTAATATACTTGGCATTAAGTTAATGTGTAACTGTACGACTCTACCTGTGTGATACCCTCTCATACAAAACCTAGTAACTAGTACAACTATCACCGCGTTTCTTTGTATTATTTTATTATGGTTACGTAGTTATATTAGTTCATTTAGCCCAGTTACCACAACGATGTCTGGCCTTTGCCAGGCCCAAACCAACAGTAATTTGGTATGGGTTGACTGCACTGCTGTTCGGTATATTTTTAGGTATATTTTAATGTAGGTATAGCAATGCTTCCATTAACGCTGGTCATGTTATTTAATATATTCGATTAACAATTAACAGTTATTCTGTACGAGATGCCCCTTGTTGACATAACATAAAGTTGAACACCGTCAACGGCGACGCTGCTGTTTCGACAATAACATTTCGAATCGAAGAAACATTTTAATATATATCCGCTGTCAAAAGGCGCCTGGTTTTTTTTGCAGCATTTCATTTGTAACTGATATAGAACTGAAGGGACAACGCCATAATACAATTAATAAAGCGATACAGTGCGTCGCGCAAGATGTCGCCACTAACATCGTAACAACGCGGTGTATCGTGACCCACTAACGTTTTCTAGTGGTCACTAGAGTGGCCGAGGCACACCCAGATTTACTAACTGGGCGGGCTTTAGTGATCGATCAGGCAGTTCACACTGGGCTGGACAAGTATGTAGACGTTGATGCTTTACATTATACATGTTGACCTTCTCGCTGATAGATTTTACGTTTCAATTAATACACCCTGGTGAGTAAACTTTGTCACATTTGTACATTATTTATATGTTTAGTGAAGTGTTTCACTTGGTAACAATTGTATCTTAGATGAACTGCTTGAATACGCCACTAGGCCCTTCACCTAAGCGCATGGTAGCGAGGTGTGACAAGCGAGGCAGTGTCTAGGTAAGGGTTTCACTGCAAGATTTCAATGTCGTTCGTGTAAACCTAGGCAATATCACACCGTGTAACTGTTTTGTCTTTATAAACACGCTTAGTATATAATCTGCATGATACTAATTGTGTGTTTTGCTATATCGTTATATGTTACCTTTTATCGTATCTGTTTTTTTGTGAAATCATCCGACAAACTATTAAATTAGTTAATTATTGATCCAAGATTGATAGAAGTTAAAATCTAAACGCAGGAATCTCGCGAATTTCACCCTTGGTGAAATGTCATAACTTTATCATCTGATTGGCGACAGGGTGGACGTTTTGGGTTTAGTGTATGCAAATAAATGTAATAATGTAATGTTCTACACATATTGCTAGCACTGATTGCTATGCCAGTTTGGTGGGTCTATTCCTACTGGGGACTCTACTATGCATCGGTGAAATATGTAATGGCGCGCGAAAAGTCTGCAAACTTGTTCAAAAATAGATGTATCCATAATAGGTGGTGATATGGTTTGGGGGCAGCACTATTTGAAGACCTTTGCCACGTCGCCAGCCAACCGTATCCCGGTTGCTTGGCTGATCCTATAAATACCCCCTACGTCCCCGCTCCCCCGATTAACCGTACTGCAGATACCAAGCACGATACGGTCTTGTGTTATGTGTACTAGTTCGCACTTCCACACTAAAATACGGAGGCCGCGAACTGTGATTGTGCATCAGGCATGGGGCGACTTCACATTTTATTTGACACGAGTAATAATTTAACTTTATGAACAACTTAAAATCTTAGCTTCATAAATGAACTTAACGTAACTAATAAACTTTCAAATACAAGATAACTTAACTGAAAATAACCCAAGATTAACTTAACTAGTTAACATAGTAGATCAATGACCCCATGCCTGCGCCATGTGTGATTGCGGATATGCAAAGTCTATCCGAGATATCCCGTGCCGTCTCTGGTTCAATAGCAACATGTACAGAACGTTTCTTCACAGGGATGTCCTAACAAGTAGTTATCAATGGGTCGACATCTTCGCCAACCATAGTTACTTATGGGGTACCTCAGGGAACCGTCATGGGACCACTCCTTTTCCTTCTTCACATAAATGATCTACCGGACAAATTATCTACATGCGTACGCCTCTTTACAAATGATTGCTGTTTATATCTTGTTTTGTCAGGTGTATACCTGACAAAACAAGATTTAACAAGATTTGCCATCCAGGCCAAAGGCCCAGATGGCAAGTGGACAAGGAAGCCATTGGCTTATCGAGAGTCCAACAATGCTCATCATCTTATAGCCCGCCCTCCTGAGATATGTGTCAACCTTGTTTTTAAACATATTCACGCTGCTAGCAGTTACACAATCTGTAGACAATTTGTTCCATTCATTTATTGTCCTCTGTGAGAACGAGTGCTTCCTGATGTCCAATCTACATTGATCCTTTACTAATTTTACCTCATGTTCTCTAGTTCTGCTATCCTTCTTGAGTGAGAAAAACATATTTCTATCAATATTTTCATACCCATTCAATATCTTAAAAAACTTCAATCTGATCTCCTCTTAACCTCCATGTCTCTAGAGTTGTTAAACCACATTCTTGCAGGCGTTCTTCATAACTAAGGTCTCTAAGTTCTGGAATCATTTTAGTTGCTTTCCTTTGTATGCGTTCAAGCGTATCTATATCCTTCTTACGATATGGTCTCCATGCTTGTATACAGTATTCTAAATTAGGTCTAACTATTGCTTTAATTAACTTTTTTCCCTTGTATGTTATGTTTCTTCTAATCAATCCAATAATTTGATTACCCTTTGAAGCTGCAATACCACACTGCTCTGAAACTTTCATATCAGCGCTTATTGTAACTCCTAAGTCCTTTTCTTTTACAGTAGTACCCAGAACAGTATCTCCCATTTTATAGTTTACATTCAAGTTCCCATGTCCTGTATGTAGGCATTTACATTTCCCAAAATTGAACAACATCTGCCATTTCTCAGACCATTTCACTAATCTGTCTAGATCGTTTTGTAAATGTTGTTTATCACCATCAGTATTAACCTTTCTAAACAGTTTTGTGTCATCCGCAAATTTCAGTACGTTACTTGTTATACTGTCGTCCAAGTCGTCGATATAAATTAAGAATAATATAGGTCCTAATACTGATCCTTGAGGTACCCCACTCAAAACCGATTTCCAATTTTAAACTTCTCCGTCTACTACAACTCGTTGTCTTCTGTCAGACAGCCATTGTTCTATCCAGTCAGTTATGCTATCCCCGATACCATGGGCTTTTAATTTAAGTAGTAATCTTTGATGTGGCACTTTGTCAAAAGCTTTCTGAAAATCTAAGTAGATAATATCTACTGGCGATCCCACGTCTATCCACTTAGTGATTTCTTCCAAAAAACGTAACATATTTGTTAAGCATGACCTCGCTTTAAGGAATCCATGTTGAGATGAATTTAATAATTTATGCTTAACGAGGAAGTCCACCATATGGTATTTAATTAACCTTTGTAATAATTTACAAATCACTGACGTTAAACTCACTGGTCTGTAATTCTCTGACTTATTTCTCGAACCCTTTTTAAATAATGGTATGATGTTTGCTTCTTTCCATTCAAACGGAACAACTCCCTCTTTTAATGACAAGTTGAATACTCTTGCAAGTGGTATACTGATTTGTTCTACTGTTTCCATTAGTAATTTTGGAGGAATCCCATCCACTCCCGGTGATTTGTTATCCTTCATTGCCTTTATTTTCTTAGCTACCAATTCTGGAGTTACAACTAACGGACCTAAATAGTCAGATTTAGCCCACTGAAATTTAGCATCAGCAACTCGTAATGAACTAATATCTTCTTTGGTAAACACTGAACTGAAGTAACCATTTAGGTCTTCCGCCAGTAAAAAACCCTGTGATATTATATTTCCAGCACTGTCTTCTAGAGGTCCAACCTTGTCTTGTACGTTTTGTTTACTCCTGACATATGCATAAAAACTCTTGCTGTCATTTTTTATGTTACATGCTAGTTTTTGCTCATAGCTTCTTTTAGATTGTCTGATTTCAGTTGTAGCTGCATTAAGTGCCTCTTTGTATTTTGCATAGTCTTCGTCCTTTCTGGTACGCCTATAAACCATCCACATAGTTTGTTTTAGCATTATTTTTCTAATAGCCTTTTTTGACAAGTGTTTATTTCTACACCGTTTTCCTTGTTTTTGGAAGGGAACAAATTTATCGATGATACTCTCAATTTCATATTTTAGAATATTCCAACATTCAATTGCGGTCTTATTCATCAGCATGTTATTCCAATCTAGCTTTGCTAAGTATTTTCTCATATCTTTGTAGTTACCTTTGTGGAAGTTTCTCTTGTACGTTTTCTTATTTTTACTTTCTGATTTTACATTGATGTCAAAATGTATTTGATTATGGTCACTGTAACCCAATGGTTCAAATATGTTTACATTGTCCACTAATTCTTTTTGTGATGACAAAACTATACATAATACATTTTCTCCCCTGGTTGGTTCTAACACGTGCTGAGTAAGAAAGCTATCCTGGATTAAAAATAGAAATTGTTGGTCCTCAATCCCTGTGCTCTCTAGAGAATTCCATTGTATGTGTCCATGGTTAAAATCTCCCATTATGATGCATTCCCCTTTACTAACTTCCTTTATAGCGTTATTTATTTTTGTGTTGTCCTCTTCGTTTATGTCTGGACTTCGGTAAACTAATTCAAACGTTAATTTTGAATTTCCTGAAACAATTTTGCACCAAACAGCTTCATCGCAATCTGCTTCCCTTTCTAGTTTTATTTCATAAGCCTGAATAGATTCTTTAACATATAAAATAACTCCCCCGCCCCTTCTTCCTATTCGATCTTTCCTAAACATTACATATCCTGTCAGTCCTAATTCAGCATCTGTTATATCAAAGTTGGCCCATGATTCAGTTATACCAATTATGTGAGGGTCAATATCTTCTACCATAATGTTTAATTCATTTTTCTTATTTACTATGCTCCTTACATTTAAACATACGCATTTATAACCTTATTCAGAGATGCTTTTCGGATGATTTGATATTGGTTTATCTGTGCTAGTGGCCTCTTGTTCTGCTTGAGACACATCTAGGTAACCCCCATGCACTTATAGTTTAAAGAATGTTTACTTCCAAAAATATTTGACATTGTACCCAAGTCACTATCTACTGCTGCTGAAAGTTTGTCCGCGAATACTGCCGCCCCCTTTCCACTTAAATGAAGCCCATCCTTCATGTACATATCAGCCCTCCCAACAAAACTTCCCCATAAATCCACAAATCCAACTTCCTCTTCCCTACATAGCTTCTGGACTAACATGTTAATTGCCATCCCCCGACAATTTCGATATTTGTGACCCCTCCTGCCCATTTCAGGTAAAATCCCTGACAGTATTACCTGCTCAACCCGCGTCTGTTTTAGTGTTCTGACCAACTGCCTATATTTCCTAACTATGGCAGTTTTACCCTCCCTCTCTACGTTATTTGTCCCTACGTGTACTCAAACAGATCCACCCTTACCCGAGCCTACGATGTTTTACCCTCTCAGTTATCGGCTCTATTTTGGCTCCAGACAAGCAGACAACCACATCATCTCCCTTGTTTAAGACTATGTCGGTCTTCCTAACTATCGAATCGTCCACAAACACCCTCGCTCTCTTCCTCACCCCCTCTATCACTGCTGCAGAATAACTCTTCCGTTCGATCCCCTCCATCACATTCTGTCCTGACCCCTTCGCTCCTGTCTCTCCCACTCCCCTCTCCTTCACTCCGGTTGTTTTCCCTCCCGTCTCCCCCACTCCCTTCTCCTTCCCTCCTGTCTCCCCTACTCCCCTCTCCTTCACTCCGGTTGTCTTCCCTCCCGTTCCTTTCCTTCCCGTCTCCTTACGTCCTGTCTCCCTACGACATGTCACCTTCCCTCCTCTCAGCTTCCTCCCAGGCTGCAGTGAGCTCTCCCTAGCATCTCTTGTGTCTTTCCCCACTTTATCATCTCCTGTTCCCCCATCGGAACTACTGGCACAACCCCCCTGTTCCCTTCCCATCATTGCCACAACGAGCAGCCTCAGCTCTTCCATCTCCACCTCTAGTTCCTTCATCTTCGTACATCCCCTACACTCAAAACTAAAACTATCTGCCTGGACCTCAGCCCGGGACTTCTCGCACCCAGACTTGACGAAGTCCACCCAGTTACTGCAACTGCCACAAATTAAGTGCATTGTGGCCTTTAACTGCCGTTTGCACGGCGCCATCATACAATTTAGTTTTAATTAGTTTGCTACGTTAGCCTTGAATAAGGCTGATTTTGTGATCAAAAGAACACTTTAGTCTAATATTCTTGCTAACTGTTTCTTCTATTAACCTCGCATGAGAAAAAAAACTGCCATCTAGCGAATACGGAGAACACTGTGTAACAAAACAACGAAGTCAGTGTGTACTAATTTACGCTAAAATCCTGCTGTTAATTCCTTTTTACCGAAAACGTTTACTACCACTATGTCAGATATTACCTTATGTGTGTAATTTAAGTAAATAAATCACTTTATCGTATATATACATTAGCCAATGTAAACGATATCTCGATGCACGGGTTGAATTCACGACCTGTAAACAAACTCCCTTTTATCGCTCGTTGAGTTTGAATCTGGGAAAAAATACTACCTCTGTTAACAAAAACGATTTCTTAATATATGTCTACAAGAAGTTGGTGAACAATATATGTGTAATACTAATACTTATTCTAACCAATATTCCAATGTTACTGACTATTCACTATGCTATCTCAATTTTCGAATAGTAAACAACCCTATTAACGCTCGCTGAATTCCCTGACAGAATCCGAAACTAACTTACTCTAAAATACTCCCTCTGACTAATAATTAACAAAACCTGTTTCCTAATATTTGTCTACAATACGTTTGTGTATAATATATATTCAATAGTAATACTTATTCTATTTGATATACCGCGTTTTTCTGTAAATGATCTACACCAAATTCAAGTCGCTGCACCAAGTCCAAGTAGCCGGAAGTATGACAGACGAGGACACTTCTCTCCTACAAAATGACCTGTTAAAACTGTATAAATGGCAGGGCACCTGGCTCATGTAGTCCTGATAACTGCTTTACAATGACACTAACCACCAGAAAACCGGCACCTAATGTTTACACTATCTTGGCGTTCAACTAACAAATATAATAAATTGGACAACGCCAATTAAAACAACAGCAAATGAAGCAAAAGTACTTGGAGCTATCAAGATAAATTATAAAATTTACACAAATAGAGAGATATCCCACTAGACAAATACGTCAAACACAATATTAGTTGCTCATGTAAACACAATACTCAATGTCTTTAAATTAGACACACACCCAATACATTTGGAAATAGTTTGTTCCCGTCTACCGTCAAAGAGTCTAACTATCTTCCTTCAAACACTGTCTCGTGTAATTCTTTATATTCATCCCAAACAAGTCTCATTCAACATCTTAAGAGACAAGTCAAGCAGCTAGACACCATGCGCACTGGCGTGAAGTGTCCTAATGTTATGTTATGTGCCAGTGCAAACACATATATGTGCCGTTTATGTGGGTAGACAATGAATGAGTGCAAACTTACCATAGTTAGACACGCATTCGTGGTCGAAGTTGATATTGACGCTGTACACAAGACAATTGCTAAGATTCGCAGTCTATGTGTTGAGTAGGCAATCTCTTTGTATACCAATTGGTTGTTTAGACACGCATTCGTGGTCTAAGCCGACAGTGTCACTATACGTGAATTATGCATCCGGCCACGCAGCATCAACTCCATAAACTACTAGACCGTCATATATTATCCTTTCGGAATCTGGTATGTTTCCTATGGCATGCAGTTAGCCTAGTCTTGCATGAAATCATGCAATGTCGAATATGTTTTGGATATTCGTAGTTACGGTGTCAACCTTAATATTCATATGCCAACTAACCATGTCTATCTCGGAATATATGTTATCCTTATGATCTATAATGCATACCATTACGCTAGTCATTTGTCTGTCAAATCCATATTCCCTGACTGCAGATAGACATTCCTTTTAGCATTGACCATGTCCAATAAGACACCCAGCTTGAATTTGAAATGATGACAATGAAACAGCCACATACAGCGTAACAATTGTGAGCCACAATCAATTCCAACAAACCCAACTGTCTGTCGACGTCACCCGTTTGTTTACTTGATACTGACAGCTGAATATCCTGTCAGTGACACCGCTACCCTTTCTCAGTTTTATCTGGATGTCAGCAGTGGGTCCAGGGGATCTTAGGAGTCTCAAGACCCTCCAGCCCATGGAAGGTTGGTCTAAGACCCCTCCCTGTCCGGGGCTAACACTACGGTAAAGGACAAAGTATATTGGCATACATCGTAGCTAGTGTCAATGTAAAGACTGAAGTATTAGCAGCCGGCTAATATTAACACTCACTTCTGTAAACAGAATGACACATGTGTCGTCCAGTCCCCCCCCCCCCGATTCGTTGGTACAACGACATATGACTACGACTGACTCAGATCCCCCTGCCAACAAGCCTAGATCCGCCCTTGAATATGGTGGTAAATATAAATATAAATAACCCGACGAATTCTGCAAGACCCGTCGATTTCAGAACTCGACTCGTCTTGCAGAACTCGACGGTTCTTGCAGAGCATGATGGTTCTTGCAGGACTCGACAGGTTGTGCCGTTTCATCACCCTTTTTGTCCGCTGCGGCGCTTCATAGATCCATGGCAGACGCTCTAAAGCTGGTTTGCTGCAACCGGATAAATGAACGAGGTGTGTCAACTCAGTTACATTATTCAATATTCGATTGACCAGTAAGGTAAGGCAATGCTATACACAAGGGTGTCCAACATTAATATATTGTGGATTCTATGTACAAGGAAAATAGCTAATATTTGTCAAATGTATAGGAAACGATCACAGTTCAAAGGAAGGAAATATTGACATGTGAGTTTAACTTCTCTGACCAGCAAACCAATGGAATCTGTTACGAGAGGTTAAATGTTAAAAGAAGTTTACAAAACACTTGATGTGGGGGAAGATTGACGTATCCGCGCATCTCGTTATTGACCAAACCGTGTAACAGCTTTCAAAACTGTGTTGTACGATTGCATCTAGCTCATACATCGAATGCTTGAATCCGCGAGTTGGATTCGTTTGTGTCGGCAAAAAATTATTAACTAAGATGTTGTTTAAGTAGAATCTCGTGTAACGTTATACATAAGCCTACACACTAACGTTACATATGCAGGTGAAATGCTACTCTTTATGATACGATAGATACGACGAGACACAGTGGCGTATCATAAAGGGGAGGCCGGGGCAAGCCTAGTCACCCTTGTTACTATGAAGCGGCGACACGGAAAATACGGGGGGACACTAAGCCAAGGGGGCATGGCTCAACAGCCTGCCCACCTAAAGGCACCACTGACGAGAAAGTATTATGTTAACGTCTGTAATATTAACGACTTCTTCCGTCAAGTATATAAAGGTGAAGATCTTGGCGAATGAACCCGAATGCAATAAGGTCATAACCCGTTTGTGCGACATTAGTTTAGTCTCGCTTATCCTGTCTCTCGCTTGCCTTCTGAATTCGCCGAGAACAGAGTCTGACCGTGGTCTCGTCGTTACCGTCTGTCACTACGTGTTTTTAAGGCGTTTCCCTGAAGCAGCAGGCTGCTGAACCAGCAGCCAATCAGCGTCACTATCGAGATGCTAAACTAAAAAAAATTAGCTTGATTTAACTTTTCTGTCTGACAGTTGTGTCAATATATTCACATTTTAAAGCTCATTCGATTTGTTTCGTATAAACTGATAAAAGTTAACTCTTATTTTGTGAATTAGCCAAATGCCCGGATGACAAGTTAAATTAGCAAATAGTGCATGCGCCCAGAATCTGGGTGCATACATAATTTACGTCACAAAGAGAAGTGCACATTTATTCCACGTGTACACAAAATTATTATTAGTTGTACACTGCATAGTCAATTATGGTTCTTTGGGTAACGTTGCACAGGTATCATGAACGTAATATTAAAAACGATTCAATGTCGTGTTTACAACAGTATTGTGTGCCTGACCAATAGATCTACATTCACAACTATTGAAACCAAATGAATCAGTTATTTGCCATTTTTGTTGCACATTTTGGATAGTCGTTGATTTAATGCGCTCGTTCCAGACTTGGCCCTAAACGGAAAGTGCTGCACAAGTCGCCATTAGTGAACAATACGTAATTGATACAAACATTTCCCTACACCGTGATATTGTTACATCACCACGCCATATTTTACAATTAATAAATGTTATTGTGTATTACACATTCAAAAACAGTTTGATAACATTGTGATAAAGCAGTATCAAAACCACAACTAATGTAATTTGTTTACAATTAACTGCCATATGCTGCACTGTAAATTACGTAGAACATATGTCAGTATAAGTTTACCTGGAAGCGACACTTCGAGACCTTCGTTCTCGCCTTCCGACGCGCCCACCAACCAACGCCGCCAACCAACCTCTGAACGTCGAATACGTTCCTGGACGAGATCGAGCGCATCACGCCAGCGTGCTTGGCGGAGGGGTCGCTGACGATCAACGCAACGAAAACCGAACGCACAAGTGTTAGCCGACACGTGGACCGCATCGAGGAAGAATGGAGAATACGCTATGGTCGCTCCTCAGTGAAGCCGATGATGTCGCACGCCGAAAGCAGGAGTCACGTCATTCAGGGGTCGACCGCGGACGACACTGTCGACGGTGTTGAGCGCGGATCTGCGACGCATCGGTCGTAGAATACGTTGCCAGCCGACGTCGATGCTCTGCGCGCACTCGACCGTGGATAGTGACGAGAGTTGGGGCGGGAACTTACAACTTGAGAGTGTAGCACAGGAATCGGCGGAAATGACTTTTTAATAATTTATTAACTTACTTATTATTTTTAGTAACACTTTAATTGATTTTTTGAGAAACTGTTTTAAACAGTCTTTTATGATATGGACATTTTAATTATTTATTTATTTTATTTAATTATCTATTTATTAATGAACTTTTAAAAACTGTCATAGTATACTTTGTGGAATGGAATAAGCGAAATACACGTGATTAAAATCAGGTCTGCCACGCGAAAATGCATTTAATAATAATAATATGTCAGTATAATGTAGGCCTGTGTATATAGTTGTCGGAAATAAATTACTGTTTGCGTGAATGACTTCTGAAGAGCACGAGTAAGATCAACTGTAGTGTCCTGGAAAGTAGAATTCATCGGGCGAACCTGGATATTCGATAGTTGCAAGAGTTAGTAGTTGTGATGTAATGTATGGGCAAATGGCATATTTGGACATCAACAAACTGCAAACTGCAAACTAAATCAGTTGAGGATGGCGTTGTAACAATAAGACCATTGCAGTGGTATAACAGCTACATCATCAAATATATAAATACATTGATGATATCGCGTAGATGCTGTATAAACAATGTTGATGAAGAAAATAGTATTCTATGTTATATAATGTGTGATATTAACATAACTTGCTAATGTATATACACGTGTACCTAACTTTAAAGTTTTACTATTTGTCTTGATGTGTCCTGTGATTTTTGCATTGGACGGCAATATTGTTCACTGACATTTCTCTGACATATATATATATATATATATATATATATATATATATATATATATATATATATATATATATATATATATATATATACGTTTCTTTCCAGGTTCACAACAGTACACCGAACTGAATTCTAAAAAGCCATCACCAAGACCAAAGTGAGCAACACCTTTGACGTTCGAGAGTTCGCCTCGGCAGTTCAAAATGTGTTTTAAACGCTTCTGTGGACAACATCGCCGTTCCACTGTAGCAATACGTCGATTGTGTATATTGACAGTAATAATTGGCGTACTGCGTTATTATCATCAATTTGCCAATACAAATCTGAATAACGACACCGACGTTTTATGTCTGCCCGTGGAACCCGATGTGTCCTTCAACGCTACATCCAGCGACATCGACGTCGGCCAAACGGAACTAGAGCAGTATTACCGGTACACTGAAATCAAGGAGAAACGCAAGAACATCGGGACAAATTCGAAGTACTCATATAGAATTGCAATAATCGGAAATAGGTCTACAACCGACGGTGTCTTCATTCGAATAGAGGAGTATTTCAACAAAAGGTCGACGAACGGGGGCAGTTCCTTTATAATTACGGCCGATCACATAGGCACGGAACAATGTCCCTATCGCGATTTGTTCAACGGTACTTATCTCGCTTGGTGTCCACCTATGACAGTTCGCGAAAGAAGGACGATAGTCATCATGCTCGAATATGTCAACTTTGCTGCGTTTGATAGTGCGCGTCCAGCGAGTTTCGGTTTGGTAAAATTCTACAGGGATTTGAGATTGGACAAAGGCAACTGGAATCCGAAGGTCAAAGTCGATGCCCCCGTCCCACTTCGTTCAACGTCCGTTGCAGAGGCCTTGAAAACATACGCTCGGAAAGAAGACGTGGTTCTGTGGTACAAAGACAGTGACAATTGGAACGTGAAACTCGCCAACGGAGAACACTTCTGGTCGTTGAGCACGAAAGGAATGTGCGATTGCATCAAAAAGATACGTCATCTCATCATGATGGGTTCGTCTCATATGCGGTACAAGTATGCCTACATAGCAAAACAGTGCTACAACCGTACTGGCGTCGGATTTAACGGAAATACAAATCCGGTAACCAAAAATGTCCAATTTGTGGAGTTTCTCCAGGCGGAACATTTTACAAAGTCTTTCCGCCGTCGTCTTGGTGACATTCAATTCGGAGACAACGATGTGTTGCTGGTGCAGACGGGGGCGCACGATCTCGCCAGGAAGGGTATGTCTTACTTCATGGACTCGATGGTAAAGTACGTGGATGCGTTGGCCGCCGTCAGAAACGGAACGAAAATTCATAGACACAACTTTATTGTCCTGACCCCACCACCTTTCCCCATGCATGCGACAGTCACGAGAAAGAAAGGAGATAGAAACAACTTGTGTACTGCCGCATCGGTGCGCAGACTCAAACAACTGTTGACCAAACACGACTTCGAAGTATTCGACGAATTCAGCATCCTTCGGCCGGTGGCTGAGCGCGACCTGTGCACGGGCCACTACATCTGCCCAATGTTCAACGGAAAGACGTTTGAAGTATATGGGGATGTTGGATTCACGGGCGTTCGTTTGATGATGTCCCACATATGTAAAGGCAACAAACAATGGGTTTCTCCTCATTGTGAATGACCTATTAGTGATTAATTAACCGCTAAACTCTGCAATGTTGACAACATATGACGATTCCAAATAATTTTCTTGCACATTTAGTCGGGCATCACTGTCTGCATGTTAGTGAGATGATACAACGAGGTCATGTGGTTTAAAATATATAAACACTTTATGGATACAAATTTAAATAAATTACATTGGTTTGTATTTCTGATGTATCTAATCCGCTAAAAGTGTCAGGCTATTTATTAGTGTTACTGGTAAACGACAATTTCGTCGATCCATGTCCCATAACCCAGTACACCAATGTCAACTTGCGGAAAGCGAATCGTTGGGGCCGGAAGTGAAAATTTACATAAAACCAACATGTCGGCAAACGAGACTTGCGTCCCCTATTAGTTATGCTACTATGTTCTATGTCGCTGCAGTCACACACACACACACACACACACACACACACACACACACACACACACACACACACACACACACACATACACACACGCACATATATGAATGCGACTACATCTTACCTGGTACTGGCTATCCCACTTGAGGCAGCAAAGATACCTGCAACGTCTCCTTCTCCTTAGGCAGAAATACACAGACACCTGCCATCGCTGTCCCAAGTCAAAGTCCCACTATAGTTGCAGCAGTAGAAACCTCACAATAGTGGTAATTGCAGTCGGATATGTCATAACGTGAATATATATTTATTTTGACTGGGCGTCTACAATGATTATAATCATTTCCCCTTCAAACGAATCAGCGTCATCAATGTGCAGACCAGCCTGGTGTAGACGATACGACGCCTCGGCTGGGTACCGTGGGTGCAAGTGCAATCTCATTCTTCCTTCTGGTGTATGCCGCAAATTCATTCTTCCTCCTGGGTAAGCTGCTATCTCATTATTCCTTCTGGTGTATGCTGCAAACTCATTCTTCCTCCTGGGTAAGCTGCTATCTCATTGTTCTTTCTGGTGTATGCTGCAAACTCATTCTTCCTCCTGGGTAAGCTGCTATCTCATTGTTCTTTCTGGTGTATGCCGCAAATTCATTCTTCCTCCTGGGTAAGCTGCTATCTCATTATTCCTTCTGGTGTATGCTGCAAACTCATTCTTCCTCCTGGGTAAGCTGCTATCTCATTATTCCTTCTGATGTATGCTGCAAACTCATTCTTCCTCCTGGGTATGCTGCTATCTCATTATTCCTTCTGGTGTATGCTGCAAACTCATTCTTCCTCCTGGGTAAGCTGCTATCTCATTGTTCTTTCTGGTGTATGCTGCAAACTCATTCTTCCTCCTGGGTATGCTGCTATCTCATTATTCCTTCTGGTGTATGGTGCAAACTCATTCGTCCTTCTGGTGTGTGCTGCAAACGCATTGCCCGTATTCTGTGCGTTGATAGGTGAGTTTTTTTGCAACATAGAAGGGACGAATCGTTTTGTTTTATTTAACTGTTTTAGTTGATATGGATAGCCTGCTTAGGCCATCCACATTTGAGTTCCGCCCACCAGCTTTGCATCGCGGTTGATACTGATAGTTTCGCTTGCAATCTTTCGCTTGTCATCCCTGTCACCGCGGTACAGTAAATCATTCACTATATCAATAAATAAATGAAACAATCAATCATCAATCAGTTAATCAGCCATAGCTGCGCAATGGCGCTTTCAAAGTTGATTAATTAATTTAAAAACAAGTCCTACATGCTAAACAAACATCATTCAGTCAATTTAAAAACTGTCACTGACATGTGAAAATCATATATACTCCAGAACATTTAATCTAAAATGCACGAGTGAACAAGTGTGTCTTCACATGTTTCTTGAAGGTATCAGCTGAACGGCAAGTGGAATATTGTTCCACAGTGTGACGCCAGCAACGGAGAAGGATCTCTCCCCAGCTGAGTCCTGGACAAGGGCAAGTCAAGTAGCAACTGGCTCTCTGAGCGAAGTGTCCTTCGTGGTTTGTGATGTATGAGAATGTCCTTTGTTGTGCATGGCCTTATAAGTCAACGACCACAACTTATACTGCGTACGATACGTAGAACGTGGGTGATATGAACCGTATGATCCTTTCATTGCCACCAGAGGGCGCTGTTCTGTTGACCATTACGGCCATCGCCGACTGCGGCGTTATAACTGTAGTCAAGCTATAGCCACCAGGTGGCTCTGAGTGTGTGGTCGTGCAGCAGTGTTAGCGACCTGCTGCGACAGATAGCTGTTGGCTGTCGTAACGGACACCGAACTTTTCACTGTCGCCATCTGTGGCGACATGATCTGCGTCCCGGTCACTGTCGCTGTGATACTTAGCTGCTGTGGCTTGACAACAGTCACCTGCTATATATATATATATATATATATATATATATATATATATATATATATATATATATATATATATATATATATATATATATACATTGCAGATGAAACATGTTAAAGATAAACTAAGTTTACAGGTTGATCTAGATAAATTAATGATCAGAAAAATGGCAAATGTTATTCAATTTTGAGAAGTGTAAATGCATACACATAGGACATGGAAACATGGAATAAGAATATAAAATGGGAGATGTTGTACTAGGCACACAAGGAAAGGACTTAGAAGTAACATTTAGTGCTGACATGAACGTTTCAGAGTAATGTCGGATTGCTTCTTCGAAAGGAAATCAAGGGCTAATTAGGAGAAATATCACGTATAAGGAGAAACAGCTAATTGTAACCATGTACAAAGCAATACTTAGACCACATTTGGAATATTGTATTCAAGCATGGAGGCCGTATCGTAAAAAGGCATAGACAAGCTAGATAGAATAAAACGAAGAGCAACTAAAATGATTCCAGAATTGAGAGACCTTAGTTACGAAAGCCGCTAATTACAATGTGGTTTGACAACACTAGAGATGTTGTCAAACCATGATACACGCGGGTGGCCAAATAGGGACATCGATGGTATCGGTTACAGTCCAGCGAGCGGTAGTGTCATCTCATCGATATCCGTCCAATCAATCATGTCGATTTCCAACACCTAGAAGTGATAACCACTTTCAACGAAAATATTGCATCAATTTCACCAAGAATCAGCCTATGTAAGTGCAGAGAGTTGGTGACAACCGTTTAAAACTAGTTGGACTGAGCCTCGTTTATTTTTGTATTTATTAAAATAATGTTCTCGATACTAGAATAAATATGTTCAATATATACAGCCCGCCAAAATACGTTTAATAAGCCCGAAATATTTGTTTGTATTTTACTGGAAATGGTCTAAATCGATGGCCCCGTGTTTTCTGGCTACAGAGGAAACAGGGCTTAATTTTCCTACCGTTCAAAAAGAAATGATGCCAACAAATTCACAAAAACTCTGACGACATATGGAAAACATGTACGGCAGCACTAATACATCTTAGCGGTATACATGAAACAGTTCGTAATAGGAATGGTGAATAGCAATATCAAGTGGCACAGGATATGTGCATTCCCAAATAGATGCTTTGAGATTGGTTGAAAGACGAAGTGAAACAATTATCGAGTGTACCTATTGTCGTTTGTAACGTCTAAGCAACTTTCTCACTGATGCATGGTTGAGTCCGCACTCCTTTTCTTTTGGAATTCAGTTGATATATTCCCCCAAACTGGTATAGCAATAAATGCTCTCAGGCTGATATCGATAGCTACGCGAACAAAAAAAACTTTTTAATAAAGACCGTAATGATCGTCAAGACACCCCCGCCCCCCCGCCAGTGTGGGAAGGTTTAATCTTGATTTGTTCACAATGGTGTAGCATGGATGGTGCCATCGATAACCAGAGGCATTATTTTAAGGTTGAGTCACTCACCATAGTGTACAAGCTATTGTGTCACGTTAAGACATTATCCATACAAAATACCGCCAGATCGCAAATATGAATAACTCACATTGTCCACAAGCAGATCTCAGGTTCGACCACAATGTGAATGTTATTAGTCGAAGTCCATACACATTACAATATATTTAATGCAACTACTGTATTCTACTGCAGCTCTAGACTAATCGGTTGCCTTTATAGCAAACGTTTCACTTATATTAATATCAAGTTATTATCCGCAAATTCAGCAGTTACTGATTCCACTCACACAGGCAATCAAGTCTGCATTCAAGAAGCTAAGATGTTAATATTATGCATGAAGTACATACGTGTCTGGATTCCATATTTTACTAAATTAAAATTCATAAGATGACTTAATATACATGTATGTTAATTGCTCTGTACAATATGCCTTTCGTGTGGCCGAGGCTATCCCATATTTATTAGGTGGGCAGGTCTTGGTGATTGACAAGGCAGATTGCACTAGACCAGAGAGGTGTATAGACGCTGATAATCTACCTGATGCATGTTGACCTTCGCGCGGATAGGCTCTACATTTCAATTTATGCACACTGGTGAGTTACCTTCGTCACATTTATACAGTATTTATATGTTTAGTGAAGTGTTACACTTGGTAACAAATGTATCTTAGATTAACTGTTTGAATTCGCCATTAGGCCCTTCAGCTACGTGCAAGACAGCGAGGTGTGACAAGCGAGGCAGTGTCTAGGCGAGAGGTTCGCTTTACGATTTCAATGTCGTTCGTGTAAGCTTTCGCAGTGTCACACCGTGTAAATGGTTTTCATTGTAAACACGCTTAGTATATAATCTGCATGAAACTAATTATTTGTTTTGCTAAATCGGTATAGTTTACCTTTTTTCATACAATACATAAGTGTGAAATTAGACTGGAAGTTATTTGTAACCTTTGTTAATATGCTAGTTGATTGTGTCTTGCAGCAACAGGTGGGGAGAGAGAGAGAGAGAGAGAGAAAGAGAGAGAGAGAAAGAGGGGGGGAGGTAAGGAGAGAGATATGCCAACTGTATGATATATATATAGAGTTTGTGGCTCTATTTGTTTGTTTATTCCCATCATATAACAATCTTCAATACTTATTCAAGGGTTAGAAAATCGTTGAAAACACGTATTTTTTAAAGGTCCCTCCTCAATTCGCCCTTTTAAAAGTCCCTCCTCATTTTGAACTTTTAAAGGTCCCTCCTCAATTCGCCCTTTTAAAAGTCCCTCCTCAAACCGCCCTTTTAAAGGTCCCTGCTCAATTCGCCCTTTTAAACGTCCCTCCTTAATTCGCCCTTTTAAAAGTCCCTCCTTAATTCGCCCTTTTAAAAGTCCATCCTCAATTCGCCGTTTTAAAGGTCCCTCCACAATTCGATTTTTTGGTCGTCACATTTTAAATTAATTTTGCAAAAAAAATCACCAGACAAACTATTACATTATTTAATTCTTGATCCAGCATTTATCAAAGTGAAAATCGAAACGGTGAAAACTTGCGAATTTTGCTACAGTCAATTTTCTCGATGGTTTGAACAAAACTATGCACTTTTTTATAAACCGACTGCGCACATTACTACGGATAAATGTTTGGTCAAACTTTAAATGAAGTGAAAATGAAAACTCACGAATTTCATCCTTAGTGAAATTTCGTAACTGTGACATGTGATCGGCGAGAGGATGGAAGTCACTCCATGATCGGCAGTGACCCACACAGTGTTTACTATTTTGAATATGCATTATTTTGAGCCTTACCACATCTAACGACAAAAGTAAATTCTATCAATGATTTGAGCAAATATACGAACTTTTTCTATAAAACCGACTGTGGATATTACTGCTGATTAATATTTGGTCAAGCATTAGTTGAAGTGAAAATGGAAACGCTGAAAACTTATTAATTTCACCCTTGGTGAAATTTCGTCAGTTTGTCATATGATTAGCGATAGGAAGAAGTCACGACATTGATCGGCATTGGATATCAACTATTTTGAGCCTTACGAGATTTAACGACTACAGTCAATTCTTTCGATGATTTGAAAAAAATAAGCATTTTTTATTAACTCAAATGCGGATGTTACATAAACTATTCACACACTACATATTTGGACATCAATGAACTGCATTTGCAATAGGCAAAGACACTTGTTTTTTATGCATTAGATGGCACATTTCTCATGTAACTCTTTTATATATTTCTATGCCTTTATTTCCAGGTTCACAGCTGCTCACCGACACGATTTCTAAACGAGAGTTCGCTTTGGCAGTTCACAATGTGTTTTAGACACTTCGTTGGACAATACCGATATTTCATCGTAACAATACTTCGACTGCTGTGTGTAATGATTGTAATAATTGACGCACTGCGTTATTATCATAACTTTGCCAAAACAAAGCTGCATTACGACACAGATGTTTTATGTCTACCCGTGGAACCCGCTGTGTCCTTCAACGCTACATCCAGCGACATCGACGTCGGCCAAACGGAACTAGAGCAGTATTACCGGTACACAAAAATCACGGAGAAACGCAAAGACATCGCGACATATTCGAAGTACTCCTACAAAATTGCAATAATCGAAAATAGGTCTACAACCGACGGTGTCTTCATTCGAATAGAAGAGTATTTGAACAAGAGGTCTACCAACGGGGGCAGTTCCTTTATAATTACGGCCGATCACATAAGCAAGGAACAATGTCCCTATCGCGATTTGTTCAACGGTACTTATCTCGCTTGGTGCCCACCTATGACAGTTTGCGAAAGACGGACGATAGTCGTCACGCTCGAGTATATCAACTTTGCTGCGTTTGATAGCGCGCGTCCACCGAGTTTCGGTTTGGTCCAATTCTTCAGGGATTTGAGATTGGATAAAGGCAATTGGAATCCGAAGGTCAAAATCGATGCCCCCATCCCACTTCGTTCAGCGTCCGTTGCAGAGGCCTTGAAAACATACGCTCGGAAAGAAGACGTGGTTCTGTGGTACAAAAACAGTGACCGTTGGAAGGTGAAACTCGCCAACGGAGAACACTTCTGGTCGCTGAGCACGAAAGGAATGTGCGATTGTATAAAGAAAATACGTCGTGTCATCATGATGGGTTCGTCTCATACGCGGTACAAGTATGCCTACATAGCAAAACAGTGCTACAACCGTGACAGATTAATCAGTAGAAATCACACAGTATAGAAATAATTCAAAATATATGCAGTTGTAAAAATATGTGTATTTAAGTTGAAGTCTGCAATGACCCCACAGTTTTACTATGCTGTGTGGTCAACAGATTATATGAGACTTCTTTAGACTCACTATTTAGAAATAATTCATAATATTCACAGTTGTAAAATATATGTCTCTAGGTTTAAGTGTGTAATGTAGCCCCATGTTTACTATGTTGAACAATGTTATGTCACAGAACCAGTTGCATTGTCAGTATATTGTATAAGACTTATTGGCTAGCTCGGAATAGCTATAAAAACATTAAATTTATAGTCATTGTGTGACACTTGATTTGCCTAATTTATACTTGTTTTGGGGCTAAAGCCTAGGCTAGCTTATTGGATAGGCTATGACCCAGAAAGCAACATGTAATATATACATACATGCATGCGAGTTATTTGTAAATAGTGTGTCTTTCTACTGATTATTATGTCATGGAAAATCTTGCTGTGACACAATCATAAATATCCACTTGTCATTTTTAGACATCTATCCTTGTAAGTCTCGTACATACAAATGTATGGTTTAATTATGCCTTACTAAAACTAACATGGATACAATATTTACATTAAAGGCATCAATATAGTCATTATAAAAGGCAATGGTTATTATCGTAATACATGATATGTAAAAAGTCTTGACACTTTTTTCACATTTTAATTTCTCAAGGCACTTGACAATAAAACTGTTTAATTTTTACATGATTTTGACTTCAAAATTATATTAAAAAAAATACTATATTGATTTTGAAACTTTTTCACATTTAAATTTCTCATACGTACTACCAGATTATAAAACTATTTTTAAAACCAGGTCTGCAATTTGATTTTTTTATTGACATCTTAGTCAATATCAAATGCAAAGCAGACTCGGCATATAACATTTTGTAAAATGTTGACATCTTTAAAAAATCATATATCGAATAGCACTTTATCGATTTTGAAGCTTCTTTCACATTTAAGATTTCTGAATACTGTCATTTCATAAAACTATTTTAACAACACGATCTAAATGTCATATTTTGTTGACATCGCAATCAATGTCAAATGCACTAGAACCTAGTCCTTGACTTTGGTCTAGGACGAGGGTCAGACCCAGCTATACAATTTATGAAAAGTTCTTTATCGATGTTGTAACTGTTTTCACCTTTCCGTTTCTCGTGCCTTCTGTCATACCATAAACATTACCTTCTGTCATACCGTAAACATTACCTTCTGTCATACCATAAACATATACAAATAAGAGTTCTGTCATATTGTAAACATATACAAATAAGAGTTCTGTCATACCGTAAACATACACAAATAAGAGTTATGTCATACCGTAAACATATACAAATAAGAGTTCTGTCATACCATAAACATATACAAATAAGAGTTCTGCAATCTGAATGTTTTACTGACATCCCTAGACCTGGTCAATTTGATACGCATCACCGTGGCTTGGCCATCGAGTCGGTTGATTTTCTTAATAATGTTCTGAATATCACATACGCGGTTAGTGTTTACCAAATTGTGTAGGAAACATTACTTCACTTGATTTCTAGAATAAATTTAATATTTTCTGGTTACATTTGTGTACAATATGTTCTTTACAACGAGAAAACACGCGCAATGTTGACGTACCTTTGGCGCGTTTTACTCTCAATTGGGTCACATCTGGTGTATGAAACGTCCTTCACATTGCCTCAAATTCCTTATAAGGCTAAACTGCAACCCTTGTAACGAAAAACATAAAATATTTAATATAACAAGTTGCAAACTGGTTTGAAATAAAACTAACATTTTATTAGTAGACATACGTGGTGTTTTATTGCTTATATGCATTGGGGCTATCATTTGATAACAGTTACGAGGCGAATGCCAATTGCTCAAAAACATGGCGACTGCCACTGGAGCCATGTCATGGCTGCTCAGAACGAAAAGCCTAAGGTATTGTCACTGTTATACAAACCTACGTTATATGACTGCTCGCTTCGCCAGCTAAGTAGTCAGTTACATGGCAGTCATACTGTACGACATTCCAACGCGACCTCTCGTAACGTTAAACTAAGCATTATCTCCACATGAATTGATTACTAACGATGCGGTTCTTTTGTTATCGAATACACCTACAATAATCTTACAGAAAACGTGTTCTTATTTATGTCGTCACAAAGACTGGTGATTATGTGTGTATGTAACGACTGTCATACTTCGCATGCAAATATAGATAAATTAAATTGGACCGCGTGAGGTGTGTGTACGAATGCCTGAGTGGGAGTGACTGTTCGCGCGCAAGCCTGTGTGTGTGTTCGTGCGTGTGAGCGTGGGGGTGTATGTTCGCGTCAATGTGTGTGTGTGTGTGTGTGTGTGTGTGTGTGTTTGTGTTTGTGTGTATGTGCGTGCGTGCGTGCGTGCGTGTGTGTGTGTGTGTGTGTGTGTGTGTGTGTGTGTGTGTGTGTGTGTGTGCGCGCGCGCGCCCGCGTGTTTGTGTGTGTGTGTATGTGTGTGTGTGTGTGTGTGTGTGTGTGTGTGCGCGCGGGTGTCTGTGCGCGCCTTCGTGTGTGCGTACGCGCGCGCGTGTGTGTGTGTGTGTATGTGTGCGTATGTGCGCGCCTTCGTGTGTGCTCTCCGTCATTGAACAACTTCGAAGCGGCCATTGACTACGACTGAAAACATTTCACGTCTCAATTTTGCCGTTTCTACTTAAACGACAATCCCAATGATATCACGACAGTTTTAGTTTAGCCGGGTTCTTTGTGACGTGCACAACCACCCTATCGTTGCGGAATACAAACACAACATTAGTCTGACAGTCCCAGTACCTACACTCGATTCTTATTTGCCCAAGGGCCGGTCGTATGAAATGTGCCAGTACGCTCGCCTTTCCATGACGTATATATCGAAAGGTCATGTAATGGTATAGGACACTGTGTCCACCATGTGCCCCCGCATGTCTACGCGGTCATTTTTCACAAAGCAACATACGAGATCCTGCTTTGACAGAATACGGTGTGCGATATAATTATTATATGCAATGGCTTCTTGTCCTATGATGATAGATGTCGGTGTTATCACGATGCCTTTCTGGGTCTGCGTCATGATCACCTTGGGCCATTCCAGTTAATTGATGAGACAACGATAATTGCCTTATACACAATCAATGCTGCTGGGCTATTCTGGTGGCAAATATACACGAACCAGAAACCAGTACCAGGGTCACCAAAGCGGTCACAGTTAAACAAAACGAAGTTAGTAACGACAGCGAGTTGTGTCAAACCAGTTAGGTCTGATTTAAACAAATGCCCGGGATCAAAAACCTTAAAAATAACATAAATGTATTTACAATAGTGCTGGTTTTGGTAGAACCATGCGTATTTATTTATCAAACTGTTTTTAAATTCCATGTTTAGGTTGTACAAGCTAGTAGAGACAGTCGTCGAGTCTAGCCTAACCCTAGCCTAGGCTTTGAAGTTGAGCCAGCGACCTACTTTGTCTTTGCGGTTCTCGGTGGTTTGATAAGGAATATTGGAACACATTAGGAAATATGTGGACACTGTATGACTTTACTGCCGATATATCTTGATATGTGCATTTTTTTTTTACAAATGTGTCGATCTAACTTTTGACTAGAGCTGTGACGCCTTTCCATTGCCCTTTGCGATTTTGTCGTAGCTCACTGTACAACGTGCATATCGGTCTACGCCAGCTATTATTTAAAATCTATATATGTTGCAGTGCTTTAAGAGTGTTTCAAATACTGAAACTGGTGTCACACACAAATTCATTGTTTTTGCCACACTGCATCATATGAGCTTTTAACGTACGCAGATGTTCTGCATTGATATGGAATGACAATGCTTGTAGATGTTCGTTTGGCCAGACTGATGTCACGCGCCGAATCCGTACATATTTCGGATCGAAGATAAAGTTTAATAGGTATCCGGTGTCAAAAGCCCACTGGTTCCTTTTTGCAGCAAGTGATTTGTAACTGATATAGAAATGAAGGGATAACGCCATAATACCATCAATAAAACGATGAGGTGTGTCGCGCAAGAGGTCGCCACTAACATCGTAACATCGCGGTGTATCGTGACTCACTAACGTTCTCTAGTGGCCACTACAGTGGCCGAGGCACACCCAGATTTACTAACTGGGCGGGTTTTAGTGATTGATCAGGCAGTTCACACTGGGCTGGAGCCGTGTGTAGACGTTGATGCTTTACATTAAACGTGTTGACCTTCTCGCGGATAGATTTTACGTTTCAATTAATACACCCTTGTGAATTACCTTTGTCACATTTGTACATTATTTATATACTTAGTGAAGTGGTTCACTTAGTAACAATTGTATCTTAGATTAACTCTTTGAATTCGCCACTAGGCCCTTCACCTACGCGCATGGCAGCGAGGTGTGACAAGCGAGGCAGTGTCTAGGTATGAGGTTCACTTTAAGATTTCAATGTCGTTCGTGTAAGCATAGGCAGTGTCAAACCGTGTAACTGTTTTGTCTTTATAAACACGCTTAGTATATCATCTGCATGAAACCAATTGTTTGTTTTGCTATATCGTTATATTTTATCATATCGAGTTTTTTTGTGTGAAATCATCAGACAAACTATTAAATTATTTCATTACTGATACAAGATTGATAGAAGTTAAAATCGAAACGCAGGAAACTCGCGAATTTCGCCGTTGGTGAAATGTCATAACTTTGTCATGTGATTGGCGACAGGGTGGACGTTTTGGGTTCAGTGTATGCAAATAAATGTAACAATGTGATGTTCAACACATATTGCCATTTATGGAATTGCATACGTGGGGTGTCAGGTTAAGTGTTACTGAACGTTACATGGGGGTTTGGTGTCCGGTTAAGTGTTACTGAACGTTACGTGGGGGTGGGGTGTCTTGGATGGTTACATGCGTTGTTAAAAAAAGTGTTTTTGCTCCTCTATCTGCCGATATAAAACGGATAGCATTGATTGCTATGCCAGTTTGGGGGTATGTTCGAACTGAGGACTCTACTACGCATCGGTAAAATATGCAATGGCGCGCGAAAAATTGGCAAACTTGTTGAAAAATATATGAATTCATAATTGGTGGGGAGAGGGGGTGACAAGGGTTGGAGGGGGGGAGGCAGCACTATTTGAAGACCGTATCCCGGTTGACTGATTGACACCATAAATACCCCCACACTCCAATTAACAGGACTGGACAGAAACGATTGGCGAACTGACATTGGTAGTCCAAGGGCAACCAGTCACCCACTAGCCTACGATACGCCACTGAGGACAGTGACACACACCAGCCGTAATATATGTAGGCTTACGTACCAGGCACGATACGGACTTGTATCATATGTGATAGTTCGCACTTCCACACTAAAATACGAGCAACGCAGACACCAAGGTGACGAGAGACAATATTTCGTTTTTGCTGACATAGTTTAGTAGATTAATGGCTCCGTGCTTGCATCACACGTGATTGCGGAGATACAAAGGCTACCCGATGCAGAGCCATAGATAGATAGCGTTTGGCCATTGAGGTAACGATTTGTTATTGGTTGATAAGAATAGCTCCACTAAGCTGCCATTGTGGGGCCGTCTCGATCGCTTGCGGATATAATTTTGCATTATGCCTAATATTAACACTTCTATAAGTAGAAAGACGCATGCGTTTAGAGTTTGTGTCACCCAGGGCGAAATGTTTCGTTGGTTAAACTCAATAATTTGCCTTACAAAAGTAACAATTACTGTGCCGAAAACTTGGTCTGGCTGAGGGTATCGCTGATCAGACTGCAACTTCGTTTTCGACTGTACGCATTGTTTGTCGTGCACGGGCTAACATAGAACTAACATAGGGCTAAACGAATGCAGAACTGGATTGCGTAGACACGTACCACCGTCGTCACATGCGCGAGATCGCCGATATCCACTGGCCACATCGCATTTCAAACGATGCACTGTACCGCCGTTGTCGATGCCGCCCAATCAACGAAGCCGTCCTGACAGCTCGATGGCGCGCTCCATATGTCGCCCGACACTCCCACTCAGCTTGCGATTGACAACTACTTTGTCAACTCAGGATCCACGTCGTTCAGGGGTCGACCGCGGACAACGCTGTCGACGGCATTGGGTGCGGGTTTGCGACGCATTGGACGTCAACTATGTTACCCTATCGACGTCAAAGCTTTGCGCACACTCGACCTTGAACAGCTGCGAGAGTTGACACGGAACTTCACGACCTGACTGTCTATAGACATAAGCAACAGCGATGACATTTTAACTACCTTTTTAATGACGTGGACTTTCAATAATATATTTAGGTTATTAATTATATTTTTAATTAATCATCTATTTAATTATGTATTACTTTTTAAGTGATATTTAACTACTTTTAAAAGTATATGTTTAATGACATTTTATTCATTGACGTACGAACTGGCATAAACGAAACACACTTGATTCACTTCACATATACAACGCGAAAATGCACCTAATAATAAATACCCGGTCGTACAATTAAGTTTATAAGTAATACAATGGGGTGGCTAGGGGTGGGGGGTTTCGGGTGGGGCGCGGTGGCATAGCATACGGGTTAGAAGGCCGGACTCTCAATCGAGAGAACCTGGTTTCAATCCCACTGCGGTCGCTTTTAACCTTTGGTAAGTTTGATCACCCCACGTTGCCACAGTTCACTCAGCTGTATAAATGGCAATACAGACAATGGTGGATATGTAAACGAATAGTCTTCGCGCAGTAATCGCAGCGCGGCTGAATGCTTCCCAGAGAAGTTAAAATGTCGTTAGAATAAACAGGTCTGTCAGGGGGTGAAGTGTAAAGCGCTTTGAGCAGTCCCAATGACTGGATACCTCGCTGTATAAGAACGTACCTTTACTTAATTAATTAAGGTTATAATCTTATAAGTCCAATACAATATGTATGCAGATAGAAGCTAAATTGTGTATGCGGATCTTTCCACATCACCATTGGTTTTTTGTATCGACTAGTTTACGTGTATCAAGTGCATAAAGGCAACGTGTAACTCGTCGTAAACAACACAGGCCTCGCCCAGCCTACCACTCTCCAGCAGTCTATGTTGAATGTATAAGTACGTTGTCGGAGTGGTGATGTAATGAATAGCGCCACTCTCGGACAGTGCGTAACACACACGGCCTCGCCTGCTGCAGTTCCCTGGCATACGCTCTAAAGTTGATTTGTTGTAGCCGGATAAACGAACGAGGTGTGTCAACTCGGTTACAGTAATCAATATTCGATTGACCGGCAGGACAGGTAAGACAATGTATACACAAGGGTGTCCAAGACAGGTAAGACAATGTATACACAAGGGTGTCCAAGACAGGTAAGACAATATATACACAAGGGTGTCCAACATAGGTAAGACAATGCTATAAACAAGGGTGTCCAAGACAGGTAAGACAATATATACACAAGGGTGTCCAAGACAGGTAAGACAATATATACACAAGGGTGTCCAAGACAGGTCAGACAATGCTATACACAAGGGTATCCAAGAAAGGTAAGACAATCCTATACCAAAGGGTGTCCAACAAAAATATCTTGTGAATTCTGTTGATATGGAAAGTAGAAAATATTTGTCAAATTTATAGGAAAGGAACCCAGTGGAAAGGAAGAAACTATTGACATGTGAGTTTAACTTCTCTGACCAGCAAACCAATGGAACATGTAACGAGAGGTTAAATGGTAATGGCGCACTTCGTTATTGACCAAACCGAGTAACTGATTTCAAAACTATGTTCTACGATAGCATCTAACTGATACATCGAATGACTGAATCCGCGAGTTGGACTCGTTTGTGTCGGTAAGAAATTATTAACTAAGATGTTGTTTAAGCAGAACCTCGTATAATGTTATACATAGGCCTACATAATATTTGTATGTAGCTAACATTACATGCGCAGGCGAAATGTTACACTTTATGATACGGTAGATACGGAGAGAGACACTGGCGTAATTAGGATTTTATAAAGGGGAGGCCGGGAGGGGGCAAGCTTAGCTACCCATGTTACCTTGTGGTGGCGCAACTGAAAATACGGGGGAAAATTAAGCCAAAGGGGCAATGACCTTCCATATATATATATATATATATATATATATATATATATATATATATATATATATATATATATATATATTAGTTAGGGTAGATGGGATAATATGAATGTATATATTTATGTACGTTTATTTCCAGGTTCACATCTGTACACCGAACTGAATTCTAAAAATTACCAAGATTAAATTGAACAACAGCTTTGTCGTACGAGTGTTCGCCAAGGCAGTATACAATGTGTTTTAGACGCTTCTTTAGACAAAACAGTCGTTCCACTGTAGCAGTACGTAAATTGTGTGTGGTGATAGTAATAATTATCGTTTTCCGTTATTATCATCAAATGGCCAACACAAAGCTGCATTACGACACCGATGTTTTATGTCTGCCCGTCGAACCCGACGTGTCCTTCAACGCTATATCCAGCGACATCGACGTCGGCCAAACGGAACTAGAACAGTATTACCGATACACTGAAATCACGGAGAAACGCAAAGACATCGCGACATATTCGAAGTACTCCTACAAAATTGCAATAATCGAAAATAGGTCGACAACAGACGGTGTCTTCATTCAAATAGATGAGTATTTGAACAAGCGGTCGACGAAAGGGGGCAGTTCCTTTATAATTACGGCCGATCACATAGGCACGGAACAATGTCCCTATCGCGATTTGTTCAACGGTACTTATCTCGCTTGGTG
This sequence comes from Lamellibrachia columna, assembly GCA_963662155.1. Classification (NCBI taxonomy): domain Eukaryota; kingdom Metazoa; phylum Annelida; class Polychaeta; order Sabellida; family Siboglinidae; genus Lamellibrachia; species Lamellibrachia columna. Next base: position 39,873,461 of record OY759268.1, read on the forward strand.
CCCACCTATGACAGTTCGCGAAAGACGGACGATAGTCGTCACGCTCGAGTATGTCAACTTCGCTGCGTTTGATAGCGCGCGTCCAGCGAGTTTCGGTTTGGTCCAATTCTACAGGGATTTGAGATTGGACACAGGCAACTGGAATCCGAAGTTCAAAGTTGATGCCCCCGTCCCACTTCGCTCACCGTCCGTTGCAGAGGCCTTGAAAACATACGCTCGGAAAGAAGATGTGGTTCTGTGGTTCAAAGACAGTGACAGTTGGAAGGTGAAACTCGCCAACGGAGAACACTTCTGGTCGCTGAGCACGAAAGGAATGTGCGATTGCATCAAAAAGATACGTCGTCTCATCATGATGGGTTCGTCTCATATGCGGTACAAGTATGCCTACATAGCAAAACAGTGCTACAACCGTACTGGCGTCGGATTTAGCGGAAATACAAATCCGGTAACCAAAAATGTCCAATTTGTGGAATTTCTCCAGGCGGAACATTTTACAAAGTCTTTCCGCCGTCGTCTTGGTGACATTCAATTCGGAGACAACGATGTGTTGCTGGTGCAGACGGGGGCGCACGATCTCGCCAGGAAGGGCCTGTCCTACTTCATGGACTCGATGGAAAAGTATGTGGATGCGTTTGTCGCAGTCAGAAATAAAGCAAAAGTTCGTCGACACAACTTTGTTGTCCTGACCCCACCACCTTTCCCCATGCACGCGACGGTCACGAGAAAGAAAGGAGACAGAAACAGCTTCTGTGTTGCTGCATCGGTGCGCAGACTCAAACAACTGTTGGCCAAACACGACTTCGAAGTATTCGATGAATTCAGCATCCTTCGACCGGTGGCTGAGCGCGACCTATGCACGGGCCACTACATCTGCCCAATGTTCAACGGAAAGACGTTTGACGTATATGGGGACGTTGGATTCACGGGCGTTCATCTGATGATGTCTCACGTGTGTAAAGACAACAAACGATGGCTTTCTCCTCCGTGTGAATGACGTATTAGTAAGTAATTAACCGCTAATCTCTGCAATGTTGACAACATATGACGCTTCCAAGTCATTTTCTTGCCCATTTAGTCGGGCATCACTGTCTGCATGCTAGTGAGATGATACAACGAGGTCATGCTGTTTAAAATATATAAACACTTTATGCATACAAATTTAAATCAATAACATTGGTTTGTATTTCTGACGTATCTACTGCGCTAACTGTATCAGTCTGTTACTGGTAAATGACAATTTCGTCGATCCGTGTCCCATAGATCCATGTCCCAGTACGCCAATGTCAACAACTTGCGGACAGCGAGACGTTGGGGCCGGAAGTGAAATTTTACATAAAACCAACATGGCGGCAAGCGAGACTTGCGTCCCCTATTAGTGGCGCTACTCCGTCAGTCATCGAGTACGATTGCAGGTACCATTATTTTTTAATGTTTATTTCACACGCTGTAATTGTAATAAATAATATAATAATAATATATAAGTTGTAAACAGTTGGATTGTTTGGGGGGGGGACTATGTTCTGTGTCGTTGCAGTCGGATGTGCAGATTCTGTAAGTAAGCGTATTTTGTGGCGGCAGTGAAAATTTGAGTGGCACCCCTGGTGGGAGTTATCTGTTCTAGCACATCATGGGGCAGCTATGAAAATATAATTTGTGCACCACATTCTGCACACACAAACACACACACACACGCACACACACACACACACACACACTCACACACACGTACACACACATATATGTGTGTGTGCGTGTATATGTGTGTGGTGTGCGTGCGTGTGTGTGTGTATGGCTGCGCGTGTGTGTGTAATACACACCCACACACACACACATATATATATATATATATATATATATATATATATATATATATATATATATATATATATATATATATATATATATATATATATATATAATATATATATATATATATATATATATATATATATATATATATATATATATATATATATATATATATATATATGAAAGCGACTACATATCACCTCGTACTGGCGATCCCACATGAGGCAGCAAAGATACCTCCAACACCTCCTTCTCATCAGGCAGAAATACACAGACACCTGTCATCGCTATCCGAAGTCCCACTATAGTTGCAGCAGTAGAAACCTCAAAATAGTGGCAATTGTAATCAGAGATGTCATGACGTGAATATATATTTATTTTTACTGGGCGTCTACAATGACGAGAATCATTTCCCCTTCAAATGAATCAGCGTCGTCAATGTGCAGACCAGCCTGGTGTAAACGACACGACGCCTCGTCTGGGTACCGTGGGTTCAAGTGCAATATCATTCTTCTTTCTGGTATATGCTGCAAACTCATTCTTCCTTCTGATGTATGCTGCAAACTCATTCTTCCTTCTGGTGTGTGCTGCAATCTCATTCGTCCTGCTGGTGTATGCTGCAAACTCATTCTTTCTTCTGGTGTATGCTGCAATCTCATTCGTCCTTCTGGTGTGTGCTGCAAACGCATTTCCCATATCCTGTGCGTAGGTAGGTGAGTCTTTTACAATATAGAGAGAGAGTAAGGATAATTTTTTTGACACATATATATTAATCTGTTTTATTTGATATGGATTGACTGCTTATTCCATCCACGTAGACGATATGACGCCTTGTCTGGGTACCGTGGGTGCAAGTGCAATCTCATTATTCCTTCTGGTGTATGCTGCAAACTCATTCGTCTTTCTGGTTTGTGCTGCAAACGCATTGCCCATGCCCTGTGCGTTGGTAGGTGAGTCTTTTTACAACATAGAGATGACGAATCGTTTTGTTTTGTTTAACTGTTTTAGTTGATATGGATAGCCTGCTTAGGCCATCCACATTTGAGTTCCGCCCACCAGCTTTGCATTGCGGTTGATATTGATAGTTTCGCGTGTCATCCTGCGCCAGAGCCCCTGTCACCGCGGTACAGTCAATCATTCACTATATCGATAAATAAATGAAACAATCAATCATTAATCAGTTAATCAATGCTACGCAATGGCGCTTTCAAAGTTGATTAATTAATTTAAAAACAAGTCCTACATACTAAAAATGTCATTCAGTCAATTTAAAAACTATCACTAACATTGAAAATCATTCAAACACCAGCACATTTGATCTAAGATGCACGAGTGAACAAGTGTGTCTTCAGTTGCTTCTTGAAGGCATCAGCTGAAGGACAAGTGGAAGATTGTTCCACAGTGTGACGCCAGCAACGGAGAAGGCTCTGTCCCCAGCTGCGTCCTGGACAAGGGCACCTCAAGCAGCAACTTGCTCTCTGAGCGAAGTGTCTTCGTGGGTTGTGACGTATGAGCATGTCCTTTGTGTGACGGTCCTTCGTTGTGAATGGCCTTAGAAGTCAACGACCACAACTTATACTGCGTACGATACGTAGAACGTGGGTGATATGAACCGTATGGTCCTTTCATTGCCACCAGAGGGCGCTGTTCTGTTGACCATTACGGCCATCGCCGACTGCGGCGTTATAACTGTCGTCATGCTATAGCCACCAGATGGCTCAGATTGTCTGGTCGTGCAGCAGTGTTAGCGACCTGCTGCGACAGATAGCTGTTGGCTGTCGCAATGGACAATGAACTTTTCATTGTCGCCATCTGTGGCGACATAATCTGCGTCCCGATCACTGTCGCTGCTGTGGCGTGACAACACTCACCTGCTGTACGGTAGTGCCGTCATGCTGACGATCTTGTATATTCAGCAGTCTACAGCTGCTGCTACCGCTGCTGCTGCCTTCTGCTACGGAACACTGACGCTGACCCCAAGGCTGAGATCATTCACGGGCATCGTCTCAGTGCTGCCACCTTGCTGTTCAATCGCCAACATCTTCACTAGACTCGGCACTGCCTGTGTGGTGTCGCCACTATGGCCAGACCGATGCACACTCCCCGACTATGACGCCATTTAGTATATCACCACTGCCACAACTTGATTATAAATTAAAAAGGGACAGATATGGAGTGACATGAAGGAATTATTGGCTGGTAATGCGATTTTTGTCTACGACTTGCTACGTCATTACGGCATTGCAACTGTGCATTTTGGTATACGTAATATAGTTTCAAGCAAAAACGAATGTCATTTTGTTCCTATACGCATTTTAAACGTATTCACTATCCACAAGTGTATGCAATGGAAAATAAGAGATTTACTGACAAAAATTAGGAGTTTACCAAATAAATTGACAATGTGCGTGCAAACTCTGTGGCAGTGGCGGGTGAAATCGTGAGTGACTTACATTACACTCACTATGTGGCGGCACTTGTGGGGAGTTTGTGTTGCGTGCAGTTGATGATCTGCGGCGTTATCCGCACGATGGCGCTACTAAGTGCTCTCCGTGGTTTGAAACAAAGATGTCACCTCGATGGTAAGCTTAGTCTCAACATCCTGCAACTTTCCCAAGACCATTTTTTTCAGATCCGGGAACATGTTGGCATAGTCCGCACTGTCCATTTGATGCACTGTTGACCTAATTGACTACTGCCCAGCCATAGACTGATGAAATAAAAGTTTTCTCCTTTCTATCGCATAACAACGTGCGGTACAAAACATGATATACCTCGAAGCGCACAAAATCTTACTAAAATCCAGCAAGTGTATGTATGTATGTATGTATGTATGTATGTATGTATGTATGTATGTATGTATGTATGTATGTATGTATGTATGTATGTATATCTGTATGTATGATTGTATATATGGACGTACGTATGTACGAACGTGCGTACGTAATTACGTATGTATGCCCGCAAGCACGAACGCTATTGTTATGCTACTTCTAGATGCCTTGCATTTCGGGTGCCAAACTGTCAGGGGCCAGTTTCATGAGTCGGCGTAAGTCCTATTTATGACGTTGCAAGTAGAATTGGTCGCAAAGTTACGTTAATAGCGTATCATGAGTCAACTTACGACTTACTCAACATGGTCGTAAGTTTGGGGTCTAATAATGTCAAGCAAATAGGCAACGTCAGACAGACACATACAAGTGTAGGACATTTTATTCAAAAGCAGTCCACGAAACTCAACATTGCACGTACATCCATGGTTTAGAAATTGAGATCAACTTTATAAAAAAATTAAGTTAACAAATCCTAACTCACCAAACTATGACATCATTAACATTAACACATATGTCCCTTTAAAATGTGCACTAATCATTTATAACAAACAATTTATTTAGAATGTATGTCACCACTATCGCACACGTCACTACCGAAACAAGAAATGTCAATGTTAATAATAATAAAATGTCCGCATACCACTTCAAAAATGTGTCCCATATATTTCAACAAATGAAAACAGACATGAGAGAATTTTTAAATAAATGATTACACATTATCTAATGTACGTTAGCAAGAACAATGACTTTATTACAGGCGATACTGTATCCATACTTTTTTTGCATCACATTTTTCTATGTAAGTTATCCAATGAATTGGGGCCAATACATCTCATTCGTGGTAGCAGAAAATATATAAGCATAGAGGTTTCAAATAGGAAAAAAAATTTCATGAACCACCACTACATAGCAAAATATATGTGGTGTGTTTAGTCACACACAACAAATAAGCTGACTATATAATGTTGTTTTTACTTAATTACGCCGTTATGCTCCTGTCATATGAGTAGGAGAGACCGGTGCTAGTTATATACAGGGGCACGTTTTTATATAATCGTTTTACGAAAACATAGCATACATACGGAGATACCACCGATAGTAGTTGGTTGGAAGTCCACCGGCAGACACACTGTCCAAAATGGGGAATAAAGAAGACGAAATTAACGAGGTGTGGACAAAAATGACTTGGGTGACATGATATCATCTTAGGCATCTATTTGTTATGTTTCGTGAATGAAACTTTAAACATGTCTACTATAAAGTATAATAGGTTGTGGCAAGTAGCAGTAAAACTGATGAAACAGGATTTGTTATCGCCCACGTGCGTTCAACTGAAAAAAATTGTATTTGGGGCAAGTTGTTACAATTGTATTGGGGCAAGTTGTTACAGCTGTAACAATATTCGGGCGGCTCGCACCGATGGCTCAGCCAGCGAGTTGTTTGTGGACAATGCTTGAAAAAACAAAACTTAATTAACCACGACGTGTGAACGCTTTATTTCACTTGTGAAGCCTAGCATATTGGTTTATAACCAGTACTGTTAATGCTAGCAGCGTCAAACAAAATTAACAAGTATCCCAGAAGGGCATAGATGAGAAATAGTTGGACTCTCGATAAGCCAATGGCTTCTTTGTCCATTTGCCCTCTGGGTGTTTTGTCTTGGATAGCAGTTTTGTACATTTTTTATTTCATAGCCCTTTTTGAGCAATTAAAAAATATTGCACGATTCATTGAAATGTGGGTGTTTGTGCGCGTGTGCGTGAGTGTGTACGTGCGTGTACCATTCAATAAAGTAGAAGTCGCATTACACAATATATATTTCCAATCACTATTTCATATTCCATTCAATAATTCATATTTCATTCACAATAGTTTGTTTGTAAGAATCCGGTAAATGAGTCATCTTTGGTAACTAAAAATAAAGATATATGAAGTTGTGATAACCTACATTGCTATGCACACTGCGTATAAGATATATAAGTATGTATAATCAAATCAATGTAATAACAGTAACATGTACGAGTGACACTTGCTTTACGAACCATACGTTATTTGCTGTAACAATGTGCCCCGTATAATGTAACAACTTGCCCCACTTACGGGGCTACTTGTTACAGTCGACCGCGCCTGTGAAATTTCACATAAAACAAAATATACCTAACTACAATATAGAATATCAATAATATGGTACATTTTAATAACACGAGTAATAAACTTAATGAATACGTTGAAAGAAATAATGCATCTAACATAATTAAAAAAAAAGTGACTTTAACTTAAAATTGTAACAACTAGCCCCGGACTCCGCTACATTTAGGTAAGAAAATAATGCACCAAGTCAATGTATATAAAATGAAATAATTAATAGCAAAGGACACAATTTAAACAGTTATTGCAATTATGATTGAATGAAAGTACAAAATATGCTTTTGCTGAAATTATATAATACATATATATGTATATTAATACATAGGAATGTCGGTGATACAACTCAAGTGGCGCGCTGTGTGTGTATGTGTGTTTGCGTTTGCGTGTGCATGTGCATGTGCGTCTGTTTCTGTGTGTGTGTGTGTGTGTGTGTGTGTGTGTGTGTGTGTGTGTGTGTGTGTGCGCGCGCGTGAGTGTGTGTGCGTGTGTGCGTGCGTGTGTGCGTGCGTGCGTGTGTGGGTAATTCAGTAAACGTGCATTTACGAACACATACTCGAAAATTCAGTTTAAGAAGCTTAATGAAGCCGAACATCCGAAGAAAAAAGTGAGGGTGAGGGCTAAACCTGAAAACTTGGTTATAATGACGATGGAAAGGAACAACCTAGCTCATTCAGTGATGCACAAAATGATTTTATTTTAGTTATTTCCTGAGCTATAAATGACATACTGCTGCATTATATGACACATGTAGCTGAATGACATGCATGCATCTTACTCGGCATGCCTACATTTCAAAAGGAAAGGATATGTATGTATGTATGTATATATATATATATATATATTTATATATCATTGTACACGTGCTACTTTAAAGCTTAGTGGACTAAAATCGTAGTCTAACGTAGCTGAGCCGAGCCTAACGGTGCCGACATTTCCACATGAAGATGCATATTGAAACGCGTGCTTGTATGCTTGCGTGCTTGCGTTCTTGAGTGCTTACGTGCTTGCGTGACTGTGTGCTTGCGTGCTCGAGTGCATTCCGATATATAATTATAAAATACTTTTAATTTTCGCAAAATGTGTGTATCCAATTTGACAAGACGATTTGATACCACTGGGGCCTTCGATGCATCCCGTCGAACGTCCAGTTTAGAACACCGAGCGACATGTCGTAAACGTCAAAGAACGGCGAAATATTTCCATCGTTTTTCATCAATTCTGGCCGAATAACGTCGAACAGTTCCCGGTTTAATTGGTTTATGTACGCGTTTGTTTCATATTTTTCTTCAAAAACTACGCCTCGCCAGTATTTACCTTTCTGCCGTTGATTTTCACTGATTTTACTGAACCAGAATATTCTAGTCTGCTTGGGAACGTATATGTCGATAAGCATCTTCAGGTATTCCATGTCGCTGCGTATTTTACTTCGTCCACTTCTCGCCTTGTCGTGACTCGGCGAGAACAGCAACATCACATCCGGGTAGTTGCCTTCAAGATATTCGCTTAGTAGGAATTCCTGGTAGGTGTTCGACTGGTGGCACTCTGGGGCATCCTTTGACGGATGACAGTTCTTCTGCCACCGATTTCGAACTGTCGTCATTTCCGTGTCCAGAAAGAACTCCATCACGATGTACTCGAGCTTTATTTCAGTATCTTTGTCAGTGCACGATACAGCGGCACTTTTGCATCCCATGCAGTCTCTTGGATGTACGAAGATGTCTGAAGCGTTCAACTTGGTCCCTTGCGTGAAGTAGTTCACGTCTGGCATTGTGCTTCCAATCTCGCCTTTCACGCCACGACATTTCAGAAACTTTTTCAGTAAGCGCATTGTCGCCTTGTAGTACCGCAGCCCGTTAGAATCCCCAAGAACGACGAGTTTTGTGACGTTTCTTTGCGACAGACACTCACGCAAGTGTTCCGTCGTGATTTCTTCCGACGGGACGCGGCAGATGTCAGGTGCGTATGAAGAATTCAACCAGTGGCCGCCAGTCGGGAAGTAATTGTGCTCGACGCAATATTTCCTGATAACTTCCACTGAGCAACGAGGCTTTTGCTCCGTCAGATATGAGCTTAGCGGTTGTTCACGCCATACAAATAAACAGAACACAGCGACTGAGAAGAACATTGCGGCAACGAGACAGCGTGAGTTTTTCCTAACGAACATCGTGGTACGGTCTTACGTTGTCACTCGTCGGTCGGACTACGTCGCACACACGGGGCGTCTGAAACAGACCAACGTTTTGTTACGCACGCATTCCATGTGCGCATCCAAACCAGGAAAAAGGGTGCCCAGTTTAAAAAAAAAAGACGCTAGGTGGCAAGACTTCACACACACGCACACAAACACAGCTTACAAACACATTAGTTCCCTCTTATACGGCCACCCTTCTGCAAGCTGCAATAACCTCATAAAAATAATAAACTATGGTGTATGTATCCTTCTTATTTGCTGCACGGCTCTGGTTGTAAGGGAAGACAAAAAAAAATTGAAATATTTTCATGAATAACATTTAACAACATTTCCGCATGTTGGATGAATGTAGATAAATCATGACGTTTTCCGATGAGTTCATTGTCCCGTCAGCGATTATATGAGCATGCATTGTAAATTTTATACTAGGAGGTAAAACGATAAATGGATTACCTTCTGTTAATAAATTTTCATGTGTGTGTATGTGTGTGTATGTGTGTGTGTGTGTGTGTGTGTGTGTGTGTGTGTGTGTGTGTGTTTGTGCGTGCGTGCGTGCGTGCGTGCGTGCGTGCGTGCAAATGCGTGCATATGCGTGTGTGTATGTGTTGGCATCCATGTTGGGTAGTGCGGGCATGATGAACACCGCCCATGCATATATGCAATACATACCATATTAAAAGGTTTTGAAAGGTTATATAATACCTTACAGCTTAGGAAATAATATCATTAAAAAATACATAGTCTTCTACTCGTCTGTGCAAAATTACTGAACAACCAGGACAAACATCTGTCAACACACTGAATAACCAGGACAAACATCTGTCACACACTGAACAACCAGGACAAACATCTGTCAACACACTGAACAACCAGGACAAACATCTGTCAACACACTGAAAAACCAGGACAAACATCTGTCACACATTGAACAACCAGTACAAACATCTGTTAACACACTGAACAACCAGGACAAACATCTGTCAACACACTGAACAACCATGACAAACACCTGTCAACACACTGAACAACCAGGACAAACATATATCAACACACTGAACAACCAGGACAAACATCTGTCAACACACTGAACAACCAGGACAAACATATGTCACACACTGAACAACCAGGACAAACATCTGTCAACACACTGGACAACCAGGACAAATATATGTCAACACACTGAACAACCAGGACAAACATCTGTCAACACACTGAACAACCATGACAAACATATGTCACACACTGAACAACCAGGACAAACATCTGTCACACACTGAATAACCAGGACAAACATCTGTCAACACACTGAACAACCATGACAAACATATGTCAACACATTGAACAACCATGACAAACATATGTCACACGCTGAACAACCATGCCAAACATCTGTCACACACTGAACAACCAGGACAAACATCTGTCAACACACTGAACAACCATGACAAACATATGTCAACACACTGAACAACCAGGACAAACATCTGTCAACACACTGAACAACCATGCCAAACATATGTCACACACTGAACAACCATGCCAAACATATGCCAACACACTGAACAACCATGACAAATATCTGTCAACACTCTGAACAACCAGGACAAACATTTGTCAACACACTGAACAACTATGACAAACATCTGTCACAAGCTGAACAACCATGACAAACATCTGTCAACACACTGAACTACCATGACAAACATCTGTCAACACACTGAACAACCAGGACAAACATTTGTCAACACATTGAACAACCAGGACAAACATCTGTCAACACAGTAAACAACCATAACAAACATATGTCAACACACTGAACAACCAGGACAAACATATGTCAACACACTGAACAACCAGGACAAACATCTGTCAACTCACTTTTTCTATACAAGCATAACAGATAGCAAGGTTAGGGTGCACACATTTGATTAGTATAATTTATGCAAATATCAGTATAATCTTTTAAATAAAGTGCAGTTATTTTAACATATGTAATTTATATCTAAAATATTAGCGCAGTTTCAAAACAAATTACGATGTTTAAAGCCATCTCGTCATGTTTTCACGACAGTTTTTCTATGCTTGGTTTCACATAATTGAATCACACCATACCAATATATAGATTACGCACACATGTTTCAAAATAAGCTCTAATAAGTTATAATTAAATAGTTTCTCAGTGGCTGTGTTAAAATGGCTCTGAACACGGGAGAGGCGTAGTTCAGCAAGTAATTTGCTACTTAGCAAATATTTCTTCTATGGTCATTTCTAATAGCCAACATTATTTACAATAACACAAATGAAAAAAATCATATGTGAGACTATGCCCAAGCACATAATAGAACACTTCTCATTTATTCTAAACATATGCATATACATGAATGTTTCAAATTTGTGTTTAACAAATATTATCTCATGTTCACAGTTTTAAAAAATGCGCAATATTATATATATATATATATATATATATATATATATATATATATATATATATATATATATATATATATATATATATATATATATATATATATATATATATATATATATATATATATATATGTATATATGTATATATATATATATATATATATATATATATATATGTATATATGTATATATATATATATATATATATACATGTGTATATAACATTGCGCATGTGTATATAATGTTGCAACTAATGTATTAGATCATGTGGATGGTTTCCCAGCAGACCACAGGTTTATACAAAGTAGGTTGGGCTCATTCAGACCATGTCCATATATGCTTGTTGTTCCTTAGTCTATCTTAGAAAACATGTTAGTTGTGGCTGACAGAGGTGACATATACACTTTCTTCCTCTGTCCCTCCCTCCTAATGTCCCTCTCTCCCTCCCTCCCTTCCTCACTCCCTCCCCCATTTTGTCTATCGTTTCGAGCTTTACGTCATTTTCTTCTCTTAAACATGGTCTTTTAAAAATCCCTTTAGGCCTTCTCTTTTACTTTCTTTTTTCTCAGTTGCACTCCACCAAAGTGCTGTTTTTGGTCGTCTTTCTTGTGACATTCTCAGCACATGACCCAAGTACGTGCGGACATTTGATTGATTAGGTAAGTTGCGTGAACGAATGGCAGTCACAATGTCATCGGCAACTGATGAAACTGTTCCAGTAAATTAATGGTCGTTCCTTACATCAATTTACAAGTTGAGACGCCAGAAGCCCGCAATTGAGCATAAAGTTACCGTTGGCTCACGCCGTTGTTATAACAATACATATCAAATTTACTTCCTTGATGGTCTACCTTTATATCACATTACTTTCACTCATTCATCGCCGCAAACTACATGAATGTAGATCAGTGATCCGACTTTCCGTGATCACCAGGTGGGCATTCAATACATTGCCAGTGGACCATCCTTCAGACAAATTCCACGTTTTACGGGTGTGTGTTTTGTGTCCAGCGCACGTTAACGTACGCTACGCATTTAGGGTATCAAATCACACTTACTGAGGTAATTAAGGGTATCTATTTTTACATATCATACTTTAGTTAACATCAATAAATAAAATATGTTCGTGAATTGATATATATATATATATATTTATATATATATATATATATATATATATATATATATATATATATATATATATATATATATATATATATATATATATATATATATATATATATATATATATCACATTTAATGAAATAATGCATACTTAGCACGTTAAAATGTATCTATTTGTCATATCTCCAACTTGAGAAGGTCATAAATCCACGAAAAAAGGTGTATATTTCAATCCGCTCAATTTTAAAAGGGTGCCTTTTTGGCATAAATCTAAAACCTGTTTTTGTGTTGGTGGGGGTCAGTTAAATAAATTCATTTTGAAATTATAATTAAGTTGAACGTGATATCCTGAGTGGGGAACTGTTAGGAACAGTGAACTGCACCCAGTGGCGTGTCTAGAACCTTGCAAAAGGGGAGACCAAAGGTTGCCAAGCGTAATCACCCATTAGTTCACCATGCTACCGGGTAGTGGCGCAGCAGGACACACCATTTGGTCAAACGCCATTTGATCATCCGATGTTTATAATTGTATTGGATTCAAGAATAAATTATAATTGTTTTGATTATTGTATCGTGGGCAACATATTGTAGATCCGTTTTGTCACGACTTAGCAGAAAGACAACAACTGGTGTTTTCCAATATAGACCAAGGGTGGAATGACCCTGACACTAACCTTACAACAACAGACTTGTTTGACGTACAATCCAAGCGTTACGTTGCCTCTCCTCGTGCTAGGAAAGCGCGTCAGTCCGCTCTGCTTGCAGTAAAACAGGAGGCGACAGATTGAAGTTGTCAGAATGGTCATGCATGAGTGAGTTATGTATGTTGCTGTTTCAGTGGTATCGAGAGCACGTTTCTGAGCTTCTTTTTCACAACATCAGTGGCGTCAGATTAATGGGCATAAGATAGTAATGGGCGGAGGATGTTAATGGGCGTATTATATATATATATATATTAATTGGCGCGGGAAAATAATGGGAGAGTATAGTAATGGGCGTAGACTTAGACGTATTTATGTCAACTATAATCTCATGTATGGACATAAAATAAAAATGTCATGATATGGTCAGGAAGACTCACATAGATGTTCAAAAGGTATGACTTATATAATCATATATAGCCTATATTACATCAACTACAACTATAGCCTATATTGAATCAATCATAGCCTACATTGAATCAACTATAGCCTATATTGAACCAACTATACCTACATTGAATCAACTATAGCCTACATTGAATCAAATTTAGTGTAAATTGAACCAACTATAGCCTACATTGAATCAACCATAGCTTACATTGAACCAACGTTAGCCTACGCTGAACCAAACATGGCCTACATTGAACCAACATGGCCTACATTGAACCAACAATGGTCTACATTGAACCAACCATGGTCTACATTGAACCAACAATGGCATACATTGAACCAACCATGGCCAGCATTAAACCAACTATGGCCTACATTGAACGAACTATCGCATACATTGAACCAACCATGGACTAAATTGAACCAGTTATATATGTTCCATCATTTTGACAGATCACGTCTGTTTCAAAGAACCACAATTCTGCTAAATATTTAATTTGACGGCTATCGTTTTAATTTCGATGTTTCGGCTCGAATATCATGCTTAGATTGTTTGTTAGATAGAGTTTATTTATTGGACATTGTCGAAAGCAGCGAATGCGTAGGCCCTCAGTACTGAACGGCAAGGCTGATATTATTCACAAAAAGATAACGGTCAAATAATATCTTTGAAATGTATATATATATATATATATATATATATATATATATATATATATATATATATATGTACATTTCAAAGATTTAATTTTACCGTATATATATATATATGTGTGTGTGTGCGTGTGCGTGTGCGTGTGCGTGTGCGTGTGCGTGTGCGTGTGTGTGTGTGTGTGTGAGTGTGTGTGTATATATACCCATTCACATAATCCATGTAAAGCAAACGTAACCAATGCATACAAAGGAAACACAATAGTTATTGGTACAGACAAATTAATAATTTCGTTCAACGCCCATACGTACGGTTGTAGACGATGGTGGCCGTCTTTGCTTGCTCTAGGCCTATCGTTGGCCAACTCTGAGCGGTGTTCAGTGTCAATCTCGTTTATCTTCAAAAAGGTACACTCAGATTCGGGATTATTGTGGAGCGTTTTGATACACACGTTCATTCGTTTTGACAAAGTGGCGAACATATATTAGCCTGCAGGCCACATCCGCTTTGCCCATGACAATTCAAAATGCACCGAGGACCTAGTCCGTTCACGGGAGGTCGGCCAGGACAAAGGCATAGAGGTGAAACCAGTGGGGTATCTAGGATCGACGAATTAGCCTGTAGCGGCGGGAAAAAAAACCGTAAAAACAATTGAAGCCAAAGGGAGGCCACGGCCCAATAGTCTCCCCTCTAAATACGCCACTGGGTGAAACATGGTAGTTATGATACTTCATTTTTTAGTAAAAACAAATCTTGCTGATATTGTAACATGTTGCCTTTTAGGTATTTACGATATCGTTTTCAATTTTGCTCATACACTAGTTAGCCATTTGACATGCATATAAAAAGCAACTTTCCTTCAGAGACATCACTTGACTTCAAGTTTATTTGTAAAGCTTGGTGACGTGTACTATGACAGTATCCATGTTTTTTCCATTTCTTGTGTGGAATATTTTATTTCCCCTGGCATAGACACCATATATAAGTGACCAACGACTTTTTGTTTCTCTTCCGAAATACCCAGGCAAGTTGACGTGAACGAAAATGCCCAAGTTTCGAAACGGGAGTACTTTGATTCGACCCCGGTAACCTCGACGCAGTACCACACATCAAATCTCCTTCATTCGCACGGAGTTTCCGTCATTTTGCTAAAGAAAAAAAAATCCCCTTCCCGGAGATAGACATTTTATTTTCACCGGACATTAAAACGGGAAGACATTTTTTTACCATTTTCTCTTTATTATTCATGGATTGTGCTGTAATTATTAAGATGGCATATTGTATGTTGCACGAAAAGATCACGATAATTTCGATTTCGGGCGGCGGCTGTGTGGCATACGGTATATATATATATATATATATATATATATATATATATATATATATATATATATATATATATATATTCTATCGAATGCATCCAAACTGCAGCAATTATTAGTAATATTCTTGTTTCTAGTTACATAGATGCATATATATATATATATATATATATATATATATATATATATATATATATATATACAGATATATATATATATATATCTATATATATATATATATATATATATATATATATATATATATATATATATATATATATATATATATATATATATATATATATATATATATATATATATATATATATATACTAACTTCCTTTATAGCATTTTGAATTTTTGTGTTATCCTCTTTGTTTATGTTTGGACTTCGGTAAACTAATCCAATAGTTAATTTTGAATTTCCTTAAACTATTTTGCACCAAACAGCTTCATCGTAATCTGCTTCCCGTTCTAATTTTATTTCATCAGCCTAAATAGATTCTTTAACGTATAAAATAACTCCCCCTCCCCTTCTTCCTATTCGATCTCTCCTAAACATTATGTATCCTGTCAATCCTAATCAATGATTCGGTAATGCCAATTATGTGAGGGTCTTCTACCATAATGTTTAATTCGTTTTTCTTATTTACTATACTCCTAGCATTTAAACACACGCATATATCACCTGCTTCAGACATGTTTTTCGGACATTTTGTTATTGGTTAATCTGGACCTCTTTTGTCCAGCTTGAGGCATCTCTAAGTAACCCCCTGCGCTTCTAGTTTAAATAGTGTTGACTACCAAAAATATTCGTTATGCTACCCATGTCACTGTCTACTGCTGTTGTGAGTCCATCCGCAAATACTGCTGCCCCCTTTTCACTTAGATGAAGCCCCTCCTTCATATACATATCAGCCCTTCCAACAAAACGTCCTCACAGATCCACAAAACCCACTTCCTCTTCCCTACATAGCTTCTCGACTAGCATGTTAATTGCCATCCCCGGCAATTTCGATATCTATGACCCCTCCTTTCTATTACTGGTAGAATCCCTGACAGTTTTACCTGCTCAACCCGCGTCTGCTTTAGTGTTCTGACCAAATTCCTGTATTTCCTAACTATGGCAGTTGTACCCTCCCCTCTAAGTTATTTGTCCTACGTGTACTAAAACAGATCCGCCCTTGCCCGAACCCACGATGTGTTCTACCACCTCAGTTATCGCCTCTATTTTGGCCTCAGGCAAGCAAACTACAACGCCATCTCCCTTGTTTAAGACTCTGTCGGTCTTCCTAAATATTGAGTCCCCCACAAACAACTTCGCTCTCTCTCACTCATCAACCAATCACCTTTCCCTCCCGTCTCCTGGCTAACTTGCGCTCCCGTCGCCTTCACTCCTGACACCTTCCCTCCCGTCTCCCTCACTCCCATCGCCTTAACTATCGTATCCTCCTCCCCACTCCCCCACGATATATATATATATATATATATATATATATATATATATATATATATATATATATATATATATATATATATATATATATATATATATATATATATATATATATATATATATAATCCATTCACATAATCCATGTAAAACAAACGTAACCAATGCATACAAAGGAAACACAGTAGTTATTGATACAGACAAATGAATAATTATGTTAAACGCCCATACGTACGGTTGTAGACGATGGTGGCCGTCTTTGCTTGCTCTAGGCCTATCGTATCGCCAACTCTGAGCGTTGTTCAGTGTCAATCTCGTTTATCTTCAAAACGGTGCACTCAGATTCGGGATTATTGTGGAGCGTTTTGATATACACGTTCATTCGTTTTGACAAAGTGGCGAACATATATTAGCCTGCAGGCCACATCCGCTTTGCCCATGAGACTAGTTAGCCATTTGACATGCATATTAAAAGCAACTTTCCTTCAGAGACGTCACTTGACAGTTTATTTGTAAAGCATGGTGACTTCACTTGTACTATGACAGTATCCATGTTTTTTCAATTTCTTGTGTGGAATATTTTACTTCCCCTGGCATAGACACCATATATAAGTGACCAACGACTTTTTGTTTCTCTTCCGAAGGACCCGGGCAAGTTGACGTGACCGAAAATGCCAACGTTTCGAAACGCCTCGGTAGCCTCGACGCAGTACAACACATCAAATCTCCTTCATTCGCACGGAGTATCCGTCATTTTGTCAAAGTCATTTTATTTTCACCGAACATTAAAATGGGAAGAAATTGTTTTACCATTTTCTCTTTCTTTATTTCGTGGATCGTCCTGTAATTATTAAGACGGCCTGTTTTATGTTGCACGAAAAGATCACGATAATTTCGGGCGCCAGCTGTGTGGTATACGGTATATATATATATATATATATATATATATATATATATATATATATATATATATATATATATATATATATATATATATATATATATATATATAAATGATATATATATATATATATATATATATATTTATATATATATATATATAAATGATATAAATATTTATATATAAATGATATATATATATATATATATATATATATATATATATATATATATATATATATATATATATATATATATATATATATATATTATATTAAATTATATCGAATGCATTCAAACTGCAACAATTGTTAGTAATATTCTAGATTGTTTCTAGTTATATATATATATATATATATATATATATATATATATATATATATACACCCACACACACACACACACACACACACACACACACACACACACACACACACACACACACACACACACACACAAACACACACACACCGCCCAAATTTCAATAAACCTCAATTTCAAAGATATAATTTGAAACGTCAACAGGTTGAGCTCAGATTCGACAAAGATGTGCAGTAGTGCGGGTTTATACCACGCTGTTACCGCAAATACACAGAGCCTGTGAATATAACACGCACGCACGCACGCACGCACGCACGCACGCACGCACACACTCACACACATACATACTCACACACACTACCATACACACACGCACGCACGTACGGACGCACACACGCACACGCACGCACGCACACACAAACACTATGCGTCACAGGAATTCACAGATGATACAGCTCAAAATGCTAGCCACTTCATCATCCCAACCGGTCCAATTCTGCATCTTTTTCCACAGCACACACAAGTCCCCGTTTCCACTTGGCTCTCCCGGGCCCCATGCCGTGTAGTTGAATGGCTTTCCCGTCGCCTTCCACACCCACTGCCCGTTCTCCTTCTTCCCTGAAGTGTGGAAACGATCACAATGTTTCGGCAATTCTGAAAATCAACACATCGAGATTTGTCGTTTTGACGATCGTCGACCAACTAAGTTGGCTGAAAATTGAGACAGAAAAATACGCATCATATACTTCTGTCCGGGGATTTGGCTCATTTCGAGTCTGCACAAAGCATCACGGGTGTAAAATAGCCTGTAAATTGGAGAGCCATACAGAAGAGATACTGCGCGAAGACTATTCGTTCAGATATCCACCTCTGTCTGTAGCCAGGTACTAATTTATACAGCTGAATGAACTGAGACAATGTGGGGTGAACGAAATTTGCCAACGTTTCGAAACGGCAGCAAGAGGATTCAAACCCGGGTTCTCTCGGTTGAGAGCCCGACGTTCTAACCGCTATGCTATCGTGCCCCGCGTATTAGTATCGATCATAATAGGTTGTTATTATTCTCCCCATATTATTATTCTCCCTATTTTATTACTCTTCATGTTTTATTTATTTTCCCTATTTTATTATTCTCCCCATTTTATTACTCTTCATGTTTTATTTAGTTTCCCTATTTTATTATTCTCCCCATTTTATTACTCTTCATGCTTTATTTATTTTCCCTATTTTATTATTCCCCCATTTTATTTTCCTTCCCTATTTTATTATACTCCCTGTTTTATTATTCTCCCCACGTTATTATTCTCCCCATTTCATTATTCTCTCCATTTTATTATTCTCCCCATTTTATTATTCCTTCCATTTTATTATTCTCCCCATTTTATTATTATTATCCCTATTTTATTATTCTTCGTACAGTGGAATAGTAACGAAATTTGCAAACGCCTCGAGGCCGCTGGATGACACGGAGAGCATCTCACCAAAATTCCCATCAGTGGCGCCACATAGTGAATGTAATTTACGTCACTCACTGCCACAACTTACGTTTGATGTGCAGATTCGGCACATCGTAATTTCATTTGGTAAACTGTAAATGTTTTCAATAAATCTCTAAATTCCACATGCATGTAATTGTGGATAGCGTTCGCTATAGGGAACAAAACAACGTTCGTTTTTATTTGAAACTATATTACGTATATGCAAATGCACAGTTGCAATGACGTAACAAGTGGTCCAGCCGATATACCACGCCGTACTGTCCATTTTGAATGTATAATTAAGTTGTGGTGATGTACAGAGTGGCGCCACTTTCGGGGAGTTTACATTTTACCTTGAATGGCGGGAAGGAGAAAATGCCACTCGCTCTCTGACTCAATGGAAACAAGATCCCTCCGTCGGCAAGACACTGCTGCCTTCCTTCTGTCCACGAGACATGGTTGTAGTTCAGTTTGTAGCAAACACGTTTCCCGCCGAGTGCGTGGCAGATTCTGCCTGATAGAACAACAATGCATCTTATTAGTTACCCGTTTAACCTTGCAAATACTTGTTACAGGCCCGTCATCAGAGTTTCGAAAAGGGGTGATTCGAACGTACACAATCAGTCGGGGAATTCTGGCATATTTTCCGTCACAGTTAAACAATGTTATCTCAAGGGGGGGTTTCGGAACGAACCCCCGAACACCCATGAAGACGGGCATGAGTTACCGCATAGTTTCCAGTAGACACGCTGTGCACGATCACGTAGGTTTGTGTGAGCGTGTATTAGTTTCTCAAAGTGGCAATCACATTAAGTAGTAACACGAACAATTGTTTACACATAAACGTTTAAAGACTTCGTTAAGCTATACACTTGTTTCTGGTGTCAACGTGTATGTAATTGCGCACTGTCACTCCTGACAATCAATGTTTGAATATATATATATATATATATATATATATATATATATATATATATATATATATATATATATATATATATATATATATATATATATATATATATATATATATATATTGTACTTAATATTAAATATATTAACTAATATTATTGTCGACCCAGACGGTTCGCCTTCGTCCTGGCTTGTTCTCCACCCCAACTCCGCCTTCGATTTATGTTAAGACCGTAGCTTTGTCTTAACCAGTGTCCACAGTTTCCACCGCTTCAACTTTGTTACAAGTCCTTTGTCTTCTTGTCAACCAAGCAGACTCGGAGTATAGGGAGCCAAATATAGGGTCACGGTCCAGACTAGCGACTTGACTAATTGCATTTTCAAACACAACCCAATGTCTGCCGATTTCCAGATTAGTTGTCAATTAGTTGGAGTGTAACACTTCTGCCAATAGCCAGTGGAATCCGCACATCTTGTGTGCTGCTGCTTTTAGTGTTGATTAGTGAATCGATAAATAAGAAATAGCCTGACTGATTGATTTGCTTGCCACCCATGTTGAAGGGCTGATCATCACTTAGAGCCATGACATACGTGTTGACAGCATTGCTTTTCAGGCCGAAACTTAGACTAGTATTTTCTCAGTAGCCTGTTGTGTAAGTTCTTTTGATCTGGCAATCAATGTCTGGAAAAGCTTCTGATGCAAGTAAATCTCAGATAGACTGGTCACGTTGTGGTGTGTATGGATGACAACATATGATGTATTCCCAACTGTTGGAAGGCATTAGTAGCAGCGGTCGCCCCAACGAACATTGAAAACTGTAGTTAAGCGAAACTTTAAGAAAACAGAATAAACTCAAGCAGTGGTTCTCACTTGCCCAAGATAGATCTGTTGAGCTAGGAATCCTGCAATGTGAACCGAGGGAGTAGTTACAGTCACAACCATGACTGATAGCGAGATTACAGTTTCCTAGTTAGTATCCCGCCCAAGAGAGAAAACGAACGCTGTTTTACTTCCAACATGAAATAAATGTCCGGACATGAAATAACTAGTGTATGCAATGGTTTGATTTCATATAATGCATTGATATTGCATTGACAATACAAACTAAACTATGTACTACAACTACAATATTAAATATGTGTACCCCATACACAGCTGTTACCCACGCTCTTAGCCGGCCTACTTTCTACAAACATTACTGTGGCGGTACAACACATATGTAGAGGATGACCTGTCAAAACAATAACTATTAATGTTTGACTTTAAACGAAATGTGTTGTTTGTTGTTGAAATGTGTCTTTGTTCGTTCTGCTGGCCGACAAAACGAGAGAATCACGTATGCTATTTCTAAACAGCTGTGTCAACAGAGTTGTCGACTGTATGACCTAATTTGATTGCCGTTTATTCACGCAGATGACCTGAAAACAACTGAATGAACTACATTTAGTATGTAACCGAGACTACACACCGTTGTTCCAAATATAGACCAATAACAGCAACGTTAAGCTACTGATACCTCACAAAACCGAGTTGTTTGATGTGAGCGTTAAGTTGCCTTTCGTTCTCCTTGTTTCGGGGTTGATTGTAGACGAACAACGTGGTTTTGAGACAGTTCGTCCTTTCGACGATTCCTTGCACACTGGAAAATTGGCGATCTTTTACTTTCTGACCTAACCATGAAAACGACCACCTAGAGCACACAATCTTCTCATATATGTACTATACATATACACATGTCACATGGTCAAAAAAGTGCATTTACTTTCTCAAAACGATCAAAATAAAAAAATTAAACTAAAATTGTACTTGCGTGCTTCATTGAAGCAACGAGACACGCACGCACGCACAATTAAAATACAGAAATGCATAACTGTACTATGTTTGATTGCAATCATAGCAGCGCCGCCGCACGGACTTTTGGTGAAACTGAACGACGCATTGATTTTACGGTAGCCTTGGCGCAACGCGTAATTGCCATAGGAGATGGCGATATATTTTATATTTTTTTATATTTGATCGTTTTGAGAAAATAAATGTACTTTTTTGACCATGTAACAAGTGTATATGTATAGTATCAGTAGATATATGAGGAGAAGTTTGGGTGCTCTAAGTGGTCGTTTTCATGGTTAGGCTGTGCTGAGGCTTAGATGTCTAGCACGTGTGAATGGTGGAGTCCCATGTGTAAAAAAAGAGTATCGGGTCGGTTTGTGCGATAAATAGTTGGAGCATCTTATAAGTTAATTTTCTCCCCAAAAATGTAGGATTTGACAACTGTGTTACTGCAGTTCGGTCATAAGACAAACATCGAAGTGTAATTTTTTTAAACGAAAAACCAAATCGTTATTTTACGCACACTGTGGAATTTTCCAACTCATTTGTTTAGAATTGACTTATATGGGGAAATCGTAGTGTGGTGTAAGCAAGCCTTGAGCCTAGGCGAAATATTGCTTCCCTGTGTGAAAGTTCACCGAAATCAAATCTGATACCAGATCTTGATAAGTTTTCATGCAAAGAACTAAATAGCCTCATTCTGGAGTCTACGGCTTGATAAGTGTATGAGTACACAACCAAAATGTATCTATTTAATTTGTGTTTTCTGGTATAATTGCAAATTGGTCTTGGTCAGATGTGGGTCAATTACTTTGTAACTGAAACGCCAATTTAGGAATTTTGTTTTTAAAAAGTAATTGGAATTGGTGAAAATGTAATTACTATTACGTTTCAATTACTTCATGTAGCTTTGTAACTCAAATTATTTGCTATTAATAATAACTAAAATATAACGTTGTGTATATCACATTTGTCTGCCATTGTGTACCATAATAATAAATGTTATACAGAAATTAAATAAGGCTACTTTAAAATAGATGTTATTTGTTTTGCGTTGAATATGTCTATGGTTGTTCTGTTCCGATACTATTATTTCGATATGGAATTGATATGTTGGAATTTGTATTTTTGAAATTGAAATTGTTGTGAAATTGGAATTCAAATTTAATGTAATAGACAGCCAGGCCTGGTCTTGGCCTTAAAAACTAATATTCTTTATCTTATAAAAAGTTAGTGTTTCAGTTATGAATAAACACAATATATGAGTAGCAGCAATCTTTTTTGGAATTGTTGGTTGGCTCTGAAAAGAAACGATGTGTCTTCCTTCGTCAACTGCAGCACACCGGCCGTGTTCCACTTGGTTTCCTTGACGTCATTCGAATTTGAGTCTAAGTAAAATTCAGAGCAAGACCAAAAAAGATATGTTGACAACTCATCGATCAGTAGCTGCTGTTTCTTGCTTGATTTCTTTCTCTGTTGATTCTTTCGCTCTTTTTGATGACACTAGTTCTGCCGCAATGTTTTCATCTTAGCATGCAGTGCCGCTTTCCTTTATGACATCTACATGTCTTGCTGTAGCTTACAGCTGTCATTTGAAGTAGAACTTTGTGGCAGATAACATCCAGTGGCAATAACATCTCGAAGTAATCAAACAAGAATATACAGCATATACTAATTTAAATAAATGTATAAGACTATCATGTGCAACAAAAGCAAACACGGGATTAAGATATTAGATACTCGGATTTTCTTTTATATAAAACCCTGAAATAGTCAGTGCCAAGGTAAATTAAGTTAGCGCTTATAAAGATGAACGGGCTATATGGCATAATTACTGGGGAATAGTTCCAATGCCAATGGAACAAGGAAGTATATACCAAAAAAGTATTAATTAATGTTTCAATATATCTATCTTGCAAGTTTCGTCAGATCTTTATGAGACTAGCATATAACCATATTATATTATATATATATAAATATATATATATATATATATATATATATATATATACATACACATACACATATATATATATATATATATATATATATATATATATATATATATATACATATACATATACATACACATACACATACACATATACATATATATATATATATATATATATATATATATATATATATATATATATATATACATATACATATACATATACATATACATATACATATACATATACATATACATATACATATACATATACATATACATATACATATACATATACATATACATATATATATATATATATATATATAGCACAAACCCCCCGACCAGTATATACGACTTGCTGTGGCGTCTTTTCGTCGTCAACTATCGTCTTAAGCATTTAAGTAAAAGTAACATTTAAAAAAAAAATTCTAACAATTTGTTTGCACTCAATCGATGTAACAACTGTTAGTGATTTATAATATCGATTCCTTGCACAACAGTTTCTTCATATATTTGTGAAAACGGCAGTGACATTGGCCTTTGGCTTACAGTTTAGGCCCCCTATCATGGTTATGCCTGTGGCAATGCAAGCTACGGCTACGTACAAAACCTAGAGGTAAGACGGAACGCGATATGTTTTTCGTATGTGTCCTCTGCATGTGAATAAACGGCTCATTTGTATATGTTTTTCGTATGTGTCCTCTGCATGTGAATAAACGGCTCATTTGTATATGTTTTTCGTATGTGTCCTCTGCATGTGAATAAACGGCTCATTTGTATATGTTTTTCGTATGTGTCCTCTGCATGTGAATAAACGGCTCATTTGTATATGTTTTTCGTATGTGTCCTCTGCATGTGAATAAACGGCTCATTTGTATATGTTTTTCGTATGTGTCCTCTGCATGTGAATAAACGGCTCATTTGTATATGTTTTTCGTATGTGTCCTCTGCATGTGAATAAACGGCTCATTTGTATATGTTTTTCGTATGTGTCCTCTGCATGTGAATAAACGGCTCATTTGTATATGTTTTTCGTATGTGTCCTCTGCATGTGAATAAATGGCTCATTTGTATATGTTTTTCGTATGTGTCCTCTGCATGTGAATAAACGGCTCATTTGTATATGTTTTTCGTATGTGTCCTCTGCATGTGAATAAACGGCTCATTTGTATATGTTTTTCGTATGTGCCCTCTGCATGTGAATAAACGGCTCATTTGTATATGTTTTTCGTATGTGTCCTCTGCATGTGAATAAACGGCTCATTTGTATATGTTTTTCGTATGTGTCCTCTGCATGTGAATAAACGGCTCATTTGTATATGTTTTTCGTATGTGTCCTCTGCATGTGAATAAACGGCTCATTTGTATATGTTTTTCGTATGTGTCCTCTGCATGTGAATAAACGGCTCATTTGTATATGTTTTTCGTATGTGTCCTCTGCATGTGAATAAACGGCTCATTTGTATATGTTTTTCGTATGTGTCCTCTGCATGTGAATAAACGGCTCATTTGTATATGTTTTTCGTATGTGTCCTCTGCATGTGAATAAACGGCTCATTTGTATATGTTTTTCGTATGTGTCCTCTGCATGTGAATAAACGGCTCATTTGTATATGTTTTTCGTATGTGTCCTCTGCATGTGAATAAACGGCTCATTTGTATATGTTTTTCGTATGTGTCCTCTGCATGTGAATAAACGGCTCATTTGTATATGTTTTTCGTATGTGTCCTCTGCATGTGAATAAACGGCTCATTTGTATATGTTTTTCGTATGTGTCCTCTGCATGTGAATAAACGGCTCATTTGTATATGTTTTTCGTATGTGTCCTCTGCATGTGAATAAACGGCTCATTTTTATATGTTTTTCGTATGTGTCCTCTGCATGTGAATAAACGGCTCATTTGTATATGTTTTTCGTATGTGTCCTCTGCATGTGAATAAACGGCTCATTTGTATATGTTTTTCGTATGTGTCCTCTTCATGTGAATAAACGGCTCATTTGTATATGTTTTTCGTATGTGTCCTCTGCATGTGAATAAACGGCTCATTTGTATATATCGGCCTCTTGATGGAAACAAAAAACGACGCAGACGGAACTCACCTTTCTCAAATTCCGTCAGTTTTGATCGAATTCCGCTAAATAAAAGTCCGCCACATTTTCATTTGCGCATATGAGTTACATTCTTGGCGAATTAAGGACCTGGTTATGATTAGTGTACTATACTATTCGTTAGTTTCGTCATAGTTTATGTAACAAGCTTGTAGACACAGGTTCTTGAGCAGTTTTGGCGTGCTGTCACATTTACCTGATTCTTTGCAGTGCGACAACATTTAGTGGCGATGGTCATTATTGGCTAGTTTAAACATTAGGGCCATAAGTAGCCGAGGCTACCAATGGCCCATAGTCATTGGAGACATTTAACCAGAGCTCTGATTTAAATAGGCCGAAATTAGGACGCAGTAACAAGATAATAACGTGGCACGATTGCATCGCAACTAGTGACTGCAAGAACCAAAAAAGATCGTTCAATGTATGTACGAGCAATTTGTAGAAGTGCCTTGGAAGTTGCGGGCCCAAGAAACGGCACCGATTTTGCCGTTGCTCGTCTGGCTTTCAAGTGCAACATTAAAATAACATTTTGTGCAAACACTGACCAGTCAGTATCACCGAGACCGAGTGTATCGTTATTACTGCTGACACAGTCACTAGAATTCCAATGCATTTCATTACATTGCTGCCAGAAGTGTTGATTGAGTTAAAAATCACATCGTTTAGTGCTGCCACCTATCCGAGTAAACAAATAGTTTTAATCTCGATGGCATTGGTTACATCAGTCTTACGGCTGCTGTAGCAAACAGTACGGATAAACAAAAACATACAATGTCAGTGGACTGAACGTACTGTCATATATTTGTCATGCAACAAATGCCACGACAAGGCAACTGTTCAGGACTATTTAGTACACAGAGCCGAGATATTTGGATACAGTACAAGCGACTACAAATCGTCGAGCTTTTTGCAGCAATTATTTATCATCTAAAGGAAGTGGTGTCTTTGGGGACAGCTAAGGTAAATGTAGGCACACAGAAGATGATTGAAGTTAGACATGTTGCAGCATCACTCCTCAATTAATTTAGCTCGGCATCAATTAGGTTCGTCGATGTTCAAATATGTACTGTGTGAATAGTTACATACATGCGCAATGCGCTTAATAAAAGACTGCAAATGTTTGTTAAAATCATTGAACGAATTGGCTTTAATCATTATATTGGGTAACTTGCAAATGTGTGAATAACCGCTTGTCATAGTATATACAGCCGAACTACTTTTGCTGAATTTTGACAGGATCCAGTCAAAAATAATGCAAAGTTCGTCTGATGATTTTGAGGAAGGACCTTTAACACTGTAACGCTGTAACAGTTTATCGCTGTAACGCATCACAGTTTAATGCTGTAACATATCACAGTTTACCATTGTAATACATCAGTTTACTGTTGTAATGCATCAGTTTAACGCTGTAACACATCACAGTTTATAGTTGTACAGTTTAATGTTGTAACACATCAAAGTTTAACGCTGTAACATATGACAGTTTACCATTGTAACACATCACAGTTTACTGCTGTAGCGCATGACAGTTTAACGCTGTAACACATCACAGTTTACCACTGTAACGCCTCATAGTTTAATGCTGTAACACATCAGTTTAACGCTTTGCTTTCTTCGCGGTCTTCGATTCCTCTTCGTATCTGATCGACGGCTCCTTGAAGTTGAACAGTTTCTTGTCAGCTATCTCCTCCGGTAGGGCTGAATCCCCAGCATCCTCGGGGTAGAAGGTCGGCATGTAAGGGGGTTGGTCTTGCATGGCCTGTTTGCGGTAGAATAGGGTGGTGTCCATGATACGCACGTAGCAGTGGTTGGGTCCCGGGAGGCATGGTCCGTGTACGTACAGCACGTTGTACTTGGTGTTGATGCGCCAAATCTACAACAAAACATACACGGACCCATGAATAAAATGCCATGTAGATTAGTAACGTAACTAGTCATTTCAATTAGTAAAAATGCAATTGGCATTTTCAATTACGTCATGTCACTTTTTAACATATATTATGTATATCATATTTGTTTGTTGTTAGATACCATAATATGCAGAAATTAAACAAAGTTGCTCTAAAATATATGTTGCTCTGTTCGTATACTTTGAATTGGTATTTTTGATGTGGAATTGGTATTTGAAATTGTTACAATTTAAATGACCCCACGCCTGTCGACCACTGCGTGTCTACCTTCAGTCCGCGGAGAGTGCGCCAGTCCATTCCCATGTGTCCCGGCATCTTCTTCCCCTTCCATATCCCTGCCTTGTCCTACAACACACTTCACATGATCATGTCTTGTCCCATTAACACATTTCTGAATCTCACTGCTTGTCTTGTAAATAAATTTCTGAATCTCATGTCGTCTTACAAAAACATTTCTTAATCTCACGTCTTGTCTTACAAAAATATTTCTGAATCTCACGGTTTGTCTTACAAACACATTTCTGAATCTCATGCCTTGTCTTACAAACACATTTCTGAATCTCATGTCTTTTCTTAGAAACATATTTCTGAATCTCATGTCTTCTTAGAAACACATTTCTGAATCTCATGCCTTTTCTTAGAAACATATTTCTGAATCTCATGTCTTTTCTTAGAAACACATTTCTGAATCTCATGCTTTGTCTTACAAACACATTTCTGAATCTCATGCCTTGTCTTACAAACACATTTCTGAATCTCATGCCTTTTCTTAGAAACATATTTCTGAATCTCATGTCTTTTCTTAGAAACACATTTCTGAATCTCATGTCTTTTCTTAGAAACACATTTCTGAATCTCATGCCTTTTCTTAGAAACACATTTCTGAATCTCATGCCTTGTCTTACAAACACATTTATGAATCTCATGCCTTTTCTTAGAAACATATTTCTGAATTTCATGTCTTTTCTTAGAAAAACATTTCTGAATCTCATGCCTTTTCTTAGAAACAAATTTCTGAATCTCATGCCTTTTCTTAGAAACATATTTCTGAATCTCAAGTCTTTTCTTAGAAACACATTTCTGAATCTCATGCCTTTTCTTAGAAACACATTTCTGAATCTCATTTCTTTTCTTAGAAACACATTTCTGAATATCATGCCTTTTCTTAGAACCACATTTCTGAATCTCATGCCTTGTCTTGTAAGCACATTTCTGAATCTCATGCCTCGTCTTACGAACACATATCTGAATATCATGCTTTGTTCTCAGTTATCATTATTTTCGACAGAGAACAGTTTCAATTCAACAAAAATGGCAAGTGTCTATTTACTACAATAAAACGCTATTCAAACTTTCGACATGCCATAAAACAGAACACCATGCAACTTCCCCGAGGTCACCAAGAGGCCAATATGGCCTGTCTTTATATCAAGTATCTGGTAAGTCTCTGCTGGAATATTTAAGACAAGCAGATTCACTGTCTAAATTTGAGAACCTACTGCTTCCACTGAGGAATAACTGAGAATGAGGACACTTTATGAACATATGTTTAACTTATTTATCATAATTATTTATTTACTATATTTATATATTATATTTATTATTAATCTTTATTAAATACTATATTTTTATTACATATTTTTAACCATATTACATATCGATTATTTTATGATTGCATGTATGCTTTGTACGAGTCTATGAACGGGCTGGTTACAAATATATGGCATTTTATAAATTTTACTACTAATAAAAAAGTCAAGACACGTACCCGTCCACCCCCCATGGACCCAGGCCGTCGATGCCACTTGGTGGTACCGTGGGAACCTGGGCCCCCTTTGAAACCCCATCTCTTGACAACCCCCTGGAAACCGTGACCAATCCTGTAAACAGAGGAGTGATGTCAGTGACACATGCACAGAGGTAGACACAGGTAAGCCATGAACACAGGTGTACATGATAACAAAGGTAGACACAGGTACGCCATGAGCACAGGTGTACATGATAACAAAGGTAGACACAGGTACGCCATGAACACAGGTGTACATGATAAAAACAACATAAATACCAAAATATATTTGTCTGTAATTACATGAGTGCCCTGCATGGGCCTAGAATTTTAGCCCAAGCCGGGCCCGTAATTGGCAGTTAAAACTCAGGCCTGCAAAAAATCCCTGAAGCCCAGACCCGCAAACTATAGTTTTGGCCCAGACCCGCAAACAATAGTTTTGGCCCAGACCCGCAAACAATAGTTTTGGCCCAGACCCGCAAACAATAGTTTTGGCCCAGACCCGCAAACAATAGTTTTGGCCCAGACCCGCAAACAATAGTTTTGGCCCAGGCCAGCAAACTGTAATTTTGGCCCATCCCCGTTCCACGTTTCAGGCCATTACCCACAAACCAGGCATGAGCTCAAAGCCTGGCCCACGCGGGGCACTACAATATATACTGCATAGAACTGAGGCTAGATTTCACTGATGTACTAAAAAGACCGTGTTATGTAAAACAAACAAAGATCTAATATATATGGTGGACATTATTTAAATTATTTCTTAACTACTACTAGTCATGACTGATACAAAAGCTAAACATTTTTATTTTTTAATAAGTTTCTCTTGATCAAAGCTGCCATACCTGAGATGCATTAAACTGTATAGAAATGTGTGTGCGTAGAATAAAATATTTGTTCTTACGTCTTTGCCTGTACGTCAACATAATCTCCAACTTTGAAGTGTGTTGCAAACAGTGGAGTACCTAAAACACCAGTGTTAATATTAAAACAAGAACAGCAGGGTACCTACAACACATATGTTAATGTCAATACAAGAACAGCAGGCTACCTACAACACATGTGTTAATGTCAAAACAAAAACAGCAGGGTACCTACAACACATGTTAATGTCAATAGATATAATAACAGCAGTTTACCTACGACACACATGTTAATGTCAACAGATATAATAACAGCAGGGTATCTACAACACACGTGTTAATGTCAACAGATATAATAACAGCAGGGTACCTACGACACACGTGTTAATGTCAATAGATATAATAACAGCAGTTTACCTACGACACACATGTTAATGTCAACAGATATAATAACAGCAGGGTATCTACAACACACGTGTTAATGTCAACAGATATAATAACAGCAGGGTACCTACGACACACGTGTTAATGTCAATAGATATAATAACAGCAGGGTACCTACAACACGTGTTAATGTCAACAGATATAATAACAGCAGGGTACCTACGACACAAGCATTATTGTTAATACAACAAATGGGTATCTACAACACAGTCTCAATCTACAAGAATCCATACAGGAGCTCCACTCGCTGCTGCCAAAACCTATGAGACCCTCATCTAGGTGGATACTGGCCTATATAAGACGACACATCATTACAAAGATATCACACATCAGCATGTTCACATGAACTCTAATTTTGTGACAAGCATCACGTCAACCCCCAATACGAGAGATCAATTGTTAAATCAACACTTTATCATCCAAATACATGAAATTATGCAAAGTCAATCATAAACAGCCCAGAAATGTCTGGCACTCTGATCCATCCATATACCATTTTAGACCTCTGTCAGTCAGCTACAGGACTGCAGCCATCCACACTGCCTGCTCGGCACCTCTCACTTGCCCGACCAGGAGCTCCGGCTGTGGGAGCTAGAATCAATGGGTTAGAGATACAGACCACCACTCTGTTACGACAGGTTACACGCTGTGTGAGTTTTGAGGGATCTTTTACTTCCCCTTGCATAGACATCAGGTAGACAGCGTTTCGGGTCTATTCCAAGACACAGGCCAAATGGGGCGAATGAAATCGAAATGGCAGCAGGCAGAATCGAACAACCGTCCTCTCGATCGACAGTTGGGTGCTCTGACCACTGCTCCACAATAGCAGTTAGCCGACATTTGCCAGTGACATAAAATGACACTTACCCGGTTGGACAGCTGCGTTTGGCGTGACAATAAATCGTGTCAACTTGCGCTTGGGGGGCACACCAGCATCAGAGAACAGGTTGTTGTAGTCTTTTGTGAACTGTCACGTAAAACAATGGCATTAGTCTTTGAATTGACGGAAGTTCCGGTTTCTTGAATTGTTGCATTTGACACGTCATTTACCTCTCAAGATTTTTTTTGTATTCTGAGAATATTTCACCTGACCCACCCAGGCTTTGTCAGCAGAGTAATGTCACTATTGGCTTAGGAGAAAATTTATCATCATGTGGTGCCATCTCCTCTCTGAAGTCGGCCGTCATGAATCACCTCTGATGTCTGCACTGAGCCGGTCTTATCAGGTCTTCATATTTTAGTGTTCTCACCCACGCCTTGAGGTTGTCCATCCATGTAGCTCTTGGTCTTCCCCTTCGACTTACCATCCATCATTCCTGCCAATAGTTCCCGCTCAATTCCTCTCTGTCTGATAATGTGCCCAAAAAATATTAATTTGTGTATCTGTAATTTGTTGCAGAGTTGCTTTTTTATTCCAGCCTGATTTAGTTCTTCTACGTTCGTGACATGTTCAGTGCAGCGTTGTACGTGTACATTGACTTCTACTTAGACACCACATCCCAAGTACTTCTGTCTGTGTTGGCATCATTTCGAAATTGTCTGTGTTTCGGCGCCATACATCATCAATGTGCACCAAATTAATCGTAAGTTCAATTTACCCGTGAGTGCTTTTGACATATTGCCAAAAATTGTCCTTGCTATTTTTATCTTCCATTTGCTCTCTTCAGAAAAGACGACGAAGTAATAAATATTCATCAAAGGAAATCTGCCCTGAACCGAGATGTCGGCCAGGAGCTCCTACCAATCATTTCCCAGCTTGTGTCACATGACTTCATCGATGACATTGCCAACAAAAGCCGAGTGAGTTGGGCAAAATAATTGGAGAATACAACGGTTTGTTAAGCGGTAAACAACAGGTCAAATGTCTTTAGTCTTCTATGTGAAGCTTTCAAAGAGAAGATAATTTTGCGGTGTGTGTGTGTGTTGTTTGCATGTGTGCATGTCTGTGTGTGCGCATGCACACGTTGCTGTGCACACACGCATATATCGCCTTGGGTGTGTATGCTACTGCCAGTGTACGTGCACATCTACTTTTGGTAAAAAAAATTACAGGAAATATAGGAATTCAGAAAACTAGGAATAATATAGGAACATTTCAACAAAATACTTCTTTGTCAAATGTTGTTGCATACGGCGTTATTTCAGGTGGTGCCATCTCGTTAAAACAAATTAGCAACTGTTCAGTTTCAATGTTACATCAGCAAATTTGCAGATTTGCTGATGATTTGGTGACTGGTACCATACCACAATGAGACCCCACCCATAGGTGATCATCGACATGTAGATTTCTGCCGCAAAAATAATTTTGTAGTGATGAATTGCATGAAACCTCAAAATCTGCACACATATTTGCATAGGATAATAATTGTGAATTAAATTACAGGAACGCTGGCCACCCAGTACTACATAATTACTGTGTAAATGTCTAACCATAGAATGTCTAAAACAGGTTTATCTTGGCCCCTAAAACTGCCATGCTCGTAATGGTACAACCCACCCCCACATAGGATGGGGGGTTTCCGCAAGGGTTGTCACACATCACTCACCAGTTGAGGGTCACAGCTGAGCGCACCTACGACAACACTGCCATATTTAGGCCCGTGTTTGTTACGCCAATGAGGTTTGAAGGACGGATACTGTTCAAAATCTGGTGGGGGTACGTAGCGTATCACATGATTGTCCAACACCTATAACAAAAGAATTAAGGTGAGACACTCTACGTGAAATTTTTTTTTTAAATACTCAAAATGTGTTTCCACAGTGTACCCTCAAAAAGACACAGAGACAGGGGGGTGAATGAAATTGCCCAAGTTTCGACATGGCAGCAGACAGTTTTGAACTACAGTCCCCTTGACCAAAAATCGAAAGCTTTACCACACAACCACTGCGCCCCATATGTTAACATTACAATGTATTGATGCTAAATCATACACAAACAGGACCCCTTTTTATTTTAAAGGATTGTCTCAATTAAATTCTTCCACTTGTTTTATTAGAATCATTTCATGAAAAATCAAACCTATCTAGCATCCACTACAACATGCTCATTGAATAAACTGTTCAAGGGTAAAAGTGAAACTAGGGTAAAGTGGTCCCGAAGATACCCGAAGGAGTGTTGTGCGGAACATGAGATACCTGAAGGAGTAGTGTTGTGTGGAACATGAGATACCCAAAGGAGTGTTGTGTTGAACATGAGATACCTGAAGGAGTAGTGTTGTGTGGAACATGAGATACCCAAAGGAGTGTTGTGTTGAACATGAGATACCCGAAGGAGTGTTGTGTGGAACATGAAATACCTGAAGGAGTGTTGTGCGGAACATGAGATACCTGAAGGAGTAGTGTTGTGTGGAACATGAGATACCTGAAGGAGTGTTGTGCGGAACATGAGATACCTGAAGGAGTAGTGTTGTGTGGAACATGAGATACCTGAAGGAGTGTTGTGTGGAACATGAAATACCTGAAGGAGTGTTGTGTGGAACATGAAATACCTGAAGGAGTGTTGGGTGGAATATGAGATACCCGAAGGAGTGTTGCATGGAACATGAGATACCTGAAGGAGTGTTGTATGAAACTTGAAATACCTGAATGAGTGTTGGGTGGAATATGAGATACCTGAAGGAGTGTTGTGTGGAACATGAGATACCTGAAGGAGTGTTGTATGGAACTTGAAATACCTGAAGGAGTGTTGTATGGAACATAAGATACCTGAAGGAGTGTTGTATGGAACTTGCGACCCTGGTTGTCCCACTGGGGAATAACACCAATCTTCACAGCAAGGACTCCCGTCCGGAAGGTACTGCAAGAAATCAGCATCACCACGAGCATACACATTGTCTTCTGGCGACTACACAACACGTGAAGTGACTGACATTTTAAAGGGAATGTACAACCATTTTTATTGGTTAAGTGATAAAATACAAAAATTCTCTAAACTGTTCATTCACAAAATTCATCTAAATTGTTCAATATAACAATCAACAATGTTTAGTCTCTACTGCTGTATTATATTTACCCACGAGAAATTATATGAAGTGGGAATTTGACAAATCATTCGACAAAAAACACCATGTTTCCCTCAAATCTGAAGATCTACTGATCCATTTTTATTGCCATACAGGGATTTGGGGTAATAAAACTGGCATATTTTATATTGTTATCAAATCGTGTATGTTCTACATGTATTAAGACTTGAAAGATCACCACAGTAACAGTCTTGTATAGGTATTATTTAAAAAAGTATAGGTATTATTTTTAAAAAGTATTTTATGAACAGGAACTGTGGTAAAGTACTTCATGAATAGGAACTGTGGTAAAGTACTTTATGAACAGGAACTGTGGTAAAGTACTTCATGAATAGGAACTGTGGTAAAGTACTTCATGAACAGGAACTGTGGTAAAGTACTTCATGAACAGCATGTGTAGTGAAGTACTTAATGAGTGACATGTGTAGTGAAGTACTTAACGAGTGGCATGTGTAGTAAAGTACTTAATGAACGTCATTTGTAGTAAAGTACTTCATGAACAGCATGTGTAGTAGTAAAGTACTTAATGAACAGCATGTGTAGTAGTAAAGTACTTCATGAACAGCATGTGTAGTAGTAAAGTACTTCAGGAATGGCATGTGTACTCTTGAGTGCCGAATAAGCGTCCTTATATGCGTATTTATTTGATGAAAAATGCCACCTTATTTGGCACTATACTATTATTAAATTTAAACATTTGTGCCAGCCTATATTCTCCGATAAGTGTGGCAAATTATGCAGGGCATAACTTTTAGGAGAGCAATCCCTCTCACTCTCTATAGCTAGCGCTAATCAATCATCCACGGAGTGGTTTACCGCTCGCGCTAAAATCACTTGCTCCCAACTAGAGTTGCATGTGGCTCCCTCTGATGGCTTTCATCATTTCGAACGACAGTCGTAAATTTAACGGGATCCCGTGCTTCTGATGATCCTAGATTAGACCGTTAGAATTCCATGATTACATGAATCCGTCAGAATCCTTAGTTCTCGGGAGCACGACATGGTATATATTATTATTAGCTTAAACGCCTTTATCATCGTGTAAACCGACCATAAATAGCCTCCCTTCGCAGCGCCTCAAACCGGTCATAACCAGCTAGTGGCGGTTTCCCCTGAAACGGACTTGCGTATTCAGTTCAATAAAACTTTAATGTCCATTTAAAATTGGAAAATTCCCCGGTTTTTCAGATATAAAATGCGGTTACTATATCTGCAGTGACACGAATACGCACAGTTTATACATATTTGGCAGAGAAACCCAAAATACAGACGATCCGCATAGTTTTCTAGGGACGCCTTGGCTTCGCGTCAAGTAAAAAATTGCTTCGGCGCTAAAAAGACAAATATACTAGTGATTTTTTTTGCACTGCACTATTATTAAATTTGACCGATTTGCCACCATATACTGTTATTTGGCCTATATGTTTATTCGGCACTCAAGATTAGTAAAGTACTTCATGAATGGCATGTGTAGTGAAGTACTTAATGAGTGGCATGTGGAGTGCAGTACTTAATGAGTGGCATGTGTAGTAAAGTACTTAATGATTGGCATATGTAGTAAAGTACTTAATGAGTGGCATGTGTAGTAAAGTACTTAATGAGTGGCATGTGTAGTAAAGTACTTAATGATTGGCATATGTAGTAAAGTACTTAATGATTGGCATATGTAGTAAAGTACTTCATGAATGGCATGTGTAGTAAAGTACTTCATGAACGGCATGTGTAGTGAAGTACTTCATGAACAGCATGTGTAAATTACTTCATGAACAGCATGTTTAGTAAATTACTTCATGAACAGCATGTTTAGTAAATTACTTCATGAACAGCATGTGTATTAAAGTAGTTAATGAACAGCATGTGTAGTAAATTACTTCATGAACAGCAAGTGTGTTAAAGTACTTCAGTGTATTAAAGTACTTCAGTGTATTAAAGTACTTCAGTGTATTAAAGTACTTACTGTGAGTCCCACTCCTTTCTCTCCCATGGTCCGTCTTTCAGTGGACTTGATTGTTCTTCAAACTTTTTCGTGTACAAGTCCTCCACATACTCTGTCAGGAAGGTCTTGTTCTCTGGGGTGAGTTCCTGTTGGTTCAGATGACGTGCTGATGTCCGTGTCTTCACAAACCAACTTGGGGGACGACACGTGCGACGGCGTCCTCTCGTCAGTTGTAATTGTGTGCATGCCCTGGCAACATGAAAAATACAACATTGCACTGCAGCAAAAACACAAATTTTAATATGACGTCTACATTATTGTCATGCTTTATATATCATTTCATTGGAACATAGTGACATCTAAGTAGGCCTACTTACTTACTTATATAATCTACTTAATATGGTGACATGATGATTTCCTTCCAGTGGTTTTGGTTCTTCATTGTAGTTAGTAAATTTTCCCAGCTGAGGTTCGTGCCTTTCTCTAGGATGTTTTGCAGAGTTGTTGTTGGTCGACCTCTTCTCCGAGGGCCATCGGGCTTCCAGAGCAGGACTTTGTTGACTACTTACTAAGTACAACTAGTATAACATTTTTAACAACCGAATTGTTTTTCTTCTATCTTTAAAATGGGAACCAGGATAACTGAAATAACAAAATATCTGTATGCCATTATTTCCCATAAATAGTGTAAAAGTCGTTTTTTTTTTAATTTGTTTACCAAGAAGATATCTCATATAGAAGTAGTAAATGGGTCAAGATGCGTGCAGCCTAATTTGCATTTATAGAAAGTTACTATCACGCCCACTTTCCCTGGAATCACCAATTTCAAATGCCATTTGAAGATATATTTGTTCTTGCATGGTCTATCTGATATTTTTTTATTCAAATACACATCTTGCACAATGTCAAAAACCCAATCATACGAAAGACCAGCATATCACAATCAATATCCCTAGCATTAGATGTTTGCCTTCCCGGGAAGGTGCCAGGGACTGCACGGGTGACGTCGCCGGGCGCTATTTGTTAAATCATACGTGTCCCTGAATTTATGGGCCTTACGCCTAATGTCAACATTTACCTATAAGCATGAAAGGCACGAAGCACGTGTTAAATTCAAATATCACAGTTTAGATATAAATATAGAGATGAGCATTCTGCAACGAATGTGGCCGATGACCGTGTCGCGAGCGTCCTCTAATCACAACAAACTGACCGGTTCCGTCCTTCATCTCCAAAACGACTTTAAATTAGGAAGAACACACCCAATTCAAAAACACGAAAGACCATCGAAATGTCTCTCAGGATATTCTACTAACGCCGTGTTACCTTGGCATGAATCTGGTGTCCTGGAGTATGGCATTTTGTAAGAAACAGGTGCCCCGAAATAAACACGCTACCGACTTCGCGGGCGCCGCCATTGCTGCGGTCTTGCCCGTCAGAGGCGCTGTAATCGGCTGGTGTGTCATAACGATCTGTACCCTGGACCGATTCTCAAAGATGCGTATAATATAGGCCTTGCTAAGGAAATATGCTGCTCTCCGAGCCTTTTACATGTAGTCCGGGGTGAGGCTGGCACCGATACCAGTCGTCGATTTATGTTTCCCCTTCTTAACTAGTCCCGCTTTGTTACCGTCTCCGCCAATCGTCTCCATTCCCCTCAATCCCTAGCCCTAGGCTTAGCTCATTTCCCATTCCCCTCCCACTCCCACTAAATCTCTCTTCACGCAGTCCTCCCATCTCAATCTCGATCTTCCTCTTCTCCTTCTACCATCCACTCCAAGCGCATCCACTCTCTTCGCCAATCATACCCCTTCCATTCTTAATTTCCACATGTCCAGCCCACTTTAGCCGCCTATGCAGCTTCCTTGTGAGACTCGATTCTCGCAAACTTGCAGATATTTTTGTAAACACTTCGAGCATCGCACGTGGGGGCGTTTAAAAAGAACTGGAGATATGTGATTTCGGCAAAACTTGGTCAGCATGTCAATGAGATGATGGCAGTTGCTGTGAAAAAAATTCGGAATTTTTGATAGTCACATTTTCTTATAATTGGACAAAACGTTAACATGGCCATTAATGCAATTTTGTACTATGGTCTGACCTCTATAACAAATATGTGCGCTTTTTTGTAATGTAATGCAAGCATTTTAACTGAGAATATCACAGCTAGTGAAATGTCAACAATGAACACAAATCATTGCATTGTCGCATTGCTTCTTGTTAGACAATGGGCATATCATATGGTTATCAAGTGCATTGCATATACATTTTTAAATAATAAAAATTATTATTACTGGAATTAGCATAACATCCATTGCTGACATATGCATGTGCGAGCGTGCGTGCGCATACTATTACATATAAATGTGTAATTATATAGCTCTAAAGATGAATGCTATGTAATGGGATGTATACTTGGTATCAATTAGTAAAAATAATTTTATCCCATTAGGCCCCAGGATTTTATTAAAACATGCCACCATGTTCCCAGGATTTATGGCAAATTTCGAGCGATTTTACCTCCTTGTGTTAAAAAAATCTGTAGAAAAAAACTATTCAATATATATTTATATATATATATATATATATATATATATATATATATATATATATATATATATATATATATATATATATATATATATTGACAATTACAAGTTGCATGTGTTTATTTTGAAGAGTAGTAATTTATCCACATGCATGTATACATAGAAATAGGATATATTAATAAAATGTTGACATTTGATCACAATTTGCAAAGACAAAATAGTACATTTATTAAAACTTTGAAAGTTGCGACTGACATTTGACAATGATCCCATGCTATAACCTTATGCAACTCAGCGGACAAAATGTAGTTATATGTGTTAGCTTAATTTGCACCACTGAAAACATTATCAAATTCTGACGGTTATTTTTCAGGTTACACAATATTTTATCATTACAAATATAGAAATAAAAATGTTCGAGTTAGTGTGAACAAAACTGATGAAAATCAAGATTTCCGAAAGGGCAACACATGCACGTAACGAGCTGTTGTTGTTGCAAAATGTATGTGGGGTCCAATGGGTTAATAACGAACAAATATAGTTTTAATTTGCGCAGTAGTTGCAGCATGGCTGAATGCTTCACAAAGAAGTCGAGTTCGCATTGGAATGAATAGGTCTGCCGGGGGTGAAGTGTAAAGCACTTTGAACAGTCCCAATGACTGCGTACAGCACTATATAAGAATATACTGTTAATGACATATGTAATGACACGTAATGACAATGACATGTATACGTGTAATCACATGTAGTGACATGTAAGGAGATTGAACAACATTTAATAAGATGTAATAAGATTGAACAATATTGACATCCAAAACAACAATTAATTAATTGTGTGGCCCGCCCATATCTATCAATTCTATTTTTAGGCGTGTTAACCATGTTCGAATATATACAACTCGATTCCTCCCACTTAAAAATAATGTCTTGATGATGTTATCGTTTCACTACAACATTTATTTTCATTTTAACCGAGAATAGATTATGTCATTCACGTATATTATAATGTCATTAATAAAATAAAATGTCAATAAGTATAAGCTTAGCAATAAGTATAAGATAAACAATTTGTTATAAAGTAATTAATTGTGTGGCCCGCCCATATCTGTCAATTCTGATTATCATTAATATCCGAGAAGCGGCGATATGTTGTGCCACGAAATACCGGTAGTCGCCTTTGCGGCTCGATGTTTCCATGTCTCCTTTCAAAACAACTTCGCCAAGCACGCAAGGCGGAAACTTCTTCGTGTTTACGTGTTGATAAATAGTGAAACAATTAGTTGATTATTGACAAGTGGTAAAGATCGACATATAGACAGGATATATCCCAGGCGATAGGGGTGTCAGCACCCCTGTTTGATCACCATGACGGGGCTTTTCCCTCGAAATCGATGCAACTAAAGCACAAGTCATAACTTATCAATAACTCGGGAGTTGGAACGGAGTCTTGCCACGTCTGTACTCTACTTCTAGGCCATAATTTAATTAAGGTTGAGTCTAGGCATTATCTAATAGTCTCAACGTAAATTTAAGCTGTCAGGTGGTCTGCCGGTTCCCAATAATCACAGCATCAGGTAATTGTCTTTGTATTTATCATTTGACACTCTCACAGACACTGACTGTGTTTATAACGTTGACATGGACAAAGTTACAAGATAAATGGTAGCATAGGCCATAGCTGTGCAAGATAATTAGTATATTATGTTACATTTATTTGTATTTTATATGTGCTTCAGTGTTGTTGAAGTGGGCACCCCTAAATGCGGAGTGGGGCCGCATCGAAATGATCGGTTGAGATGATCAGGCTTCAAAATAAAATTCAAGCATGTAATAATTTAGTTGCAAAGAAATTAACAAAACAGTAGTAGTGATGCTATGCATTTTGTTCTATTAACAACATAAAACCAATAGTTATGTGAAAACTGGCTGAATTAACAGCACTGTCAGTTTACACCCATAGGCATAGGTAACGACTGTTGAAGTATGTAGATTATTGCTCTCTGTCATATGTCCGTGGGTAATGAACTTTTGGCAGTGCATGTCATTTGTTGCATAACTACAGTATAAAAATATCTGCAGGCTTGCAAAATTTACTTCCAGTGGCAAGATATGTTCATAAATGTGATAGTTCCCTTTTTGGCCTGTATATGTATAACTATACATTTTCTCTCATATTTGCTTTCTGTGAATACTTCTGTATTTATGTCTCATGTTACCAAATACATAACCAATCTCATTGTCCCAGGATTGAATTAATGTTGTCACCGTGGTTACCTGGCATGTTACATGTCCCAGGGTGTATTGAATGTTGTCACGCTGGTTACCTGGTATGTTACATGCCCCAGGGTGTATTGGATGTTGTTACCCTGGTTACCTAGCATGTTACATGTCCCAGGGTGTATTGAATGTTGTTACCCTGGTTACCTGGCATGTTACATGTCCCAGGGTGTATTGAATGTTGTCACGCTGGTTACCTGGCATGTTACATACCCCAGGGTGTATTGGATGTTGTTACCCTGGTTACCTAGCATGTTACATGTC
Organism: Lamellibrachia columna; assembly: GCA_963662155.1. NCBI lineage: Eukaryota > Metazoa > Annelida > Polychaeta > Sabellida > Siboglinidae > Lamellibrachia > Lamellibrachia columna. The sequence goes on from OY759268.1 coordinate 39,916,076, forward strand.
CCAGGGTGTATTGAATGTTGTTACCCTGGTTACCTGGCATGTTACATGTCCCAGGGTGTATTGAATGTTGTTACCCTGGTTGCTTGGCATGTTACATGTCCCAGGGTGTAATAAATGTTGTTACCCTGGTTACCTGGCATGTTACATGTCCCAGGGTGCATTGAATGTTGTTACCCTGGTTACCTGGCATGTTACATGTCCCAGGGTGCATTGAATGTTGTCACCCTGGTTTTGAATGTGATATGTCGGCCATGTTGTAGGTAACACTGACAAGTGATGGCGTCACCAGAACAGACTCAGGTGGCTTCCCCCTCCCCCAGCGCCTCTAAGTCAGCCTCTAAGGTCAGACCCTGTAGAAATCACTGATATAAAGGACATTGTGTAATGAAGACATTTGTGAAACAAGGGTTAATAATTTTTAAGGCATCTGACTGCTCTGAGATACAAATGGAAAAAAAGTTTCCATTTGTATCTCAGAGCAAGAAAATATGTACTTAATCATGATTTTAAATCATGATTAAATACATATTTTCTAGAGTTCATCACACAAGGATAAAGGGGTGAATATTCCAATATGAAATCCACATGTGGGAATGTTTGTTTCATATAAAATGTTCACCCAGAGATGAGGAGTAATGTTCATCTCACACCAGTATGTTGCTACGATGTAGTGGCACATTAGTGCTGGCTGTAGGAGATTTGTTGGTAATTTATGCTCTGGTGGAAACGAAGAAGATTCAACGATTGAGTGAGCACTACAAAGTAAAATGTTAAACGTAGTTTTTATTCTGTGTATTTCTTATTGTAGTTGGACTCCCTTCCTCGAGAAGACTTGGTGAAGTTCATTAAGAAACAGAGTTTGGTCTTGCAGAAAACAAAAGCAAAATGCACAGGTTGGTTGTGTATTACAGGGCTCAGTTTTAATTGTAATCCATTATTCTGAGCATCCTAGATTTTGCAGAGGATTACTACACCTGTTGCCACTGGAGTCTGTTCACATTGACACTTTATTTGATGTCGTTTTGTCCACCAACATTTCTGTAATGCCCCCTCCCAAAATTAGTCGCTGGGATAATCAACTATTACTCTAAATATCGCTGATATCATCCCACTTATAGTATAGTATACACTTTGTTGCGACAATATTCAATCAGCTAGTAGCCACTGCCAATCATCGCCTAGATCAAAGACCATTTGATCGGATAACTTGCATAAGTGAGAATAGCCTTATATTATGCTTTTGCCCTTTTTGCAGCATTTTGTCTTGACCCAGTGAAAAATAATTTAATTGTTTGTAAGTTTTTCGCAAAGTGAGTTTGAAAGATGAGATGAGCGAGAAAAAACAAATTGAAGAGGGCTTTTTTAAGTGTTTGTGGTGTGATATTTATGTAGTAATTCAATATGTGTACCATATATGTAATGTTCAGTACTTTTAGTTAGTATCTACCCATGCTATCTGTGTAGAATCAAGGAATCTTTTATTATATAATAGTTATTTACCTTGGAGCTATTTAAAAAATCCATGGGTGGGTTATACATGATGAAAAAATCTCAATGACAAAACGGTTACCTTGTCCACTTGCCATCTGGTGCTTGTGGCTTTGGATGGCTACCTTGTCCACTTGCCATCTGGTGCTTGTGGCTTTAGATGGCTACCTTGTCCACTTGCCATCTGGTGCTTGTGGCTTTGGATGGCTACCTTGTCCACTTGCCATCTGGTGCTTGTGGCTTTAGATGGCTACCTTGTCCACTTGCTATCTGGTGCTTGTGGCTTTGGATGGCTACCTTGTCCACTTGCCATCTGGTGCTTGTGACTTTGGAAAGCAATATTGTTAAATATCTTGATAAATCAGACCTGCATGTGTCACTACAAGAAATCAATGTTGTTTAATCTCATGAAACTTTGAATTGCATTTACCAGTGGAAACCCTTTGCAGATTTAAATATAGTAAAACTGCCTGATGGCGCTCAAAGTCGGCACCCTTATGAACTGTGATTGAATGATAATTTTTTTAAAGAAAAATACATTGACCCTGGAAAAATACACTGATATTAATCGAAATAGCTTTTGGACCCCCAAATACCCCGATCGATCGATGTAAATCATGGTTGACTGTTTATAGAACTGGAGGAAGATATGAAGAAGCTGAAGGTCAGTGGTCCGACCTCTACGGAGACGGCAGATGTAAGCATCTTCACGCTCATCGGTGATGTTGATATGTTTATGATGAATCCATATGCCCTATCTACACAACGGCCGCTCTGTTGGGCTAGTCTCCTGCTTTTTCATGATGATGATGGTGTTGATGATGATTGATATTGATGACGATGTTCATGTTGACGATGATGATGATGTTGATGACGATATTGATGATAATGTTCATGTTGGTGATGGTGATGGTGATGTTCATTATGGTGTTGATGATGATTACAGTGTTGGTGATGATAATGTTGATTAAGATGCTGATGATGATGTCAATGTTGATGATGATGTCAATGTTGATGATGATGGTGTTGATGATGACATTGATGTTGGTGTTGATGATGATGATGATGTTGATTAAGATGTTCATGATGATGATGTTGATGATGACATTGATGTTGTTGTTGATGACATTGATGTTGTTGTTGAAGATGTTGATGACAATGCTGTCACTTCGAGTGATGTTGTTTCCAGACACAGCTGGATGAGTTGACAAAACTGAAGCAGGACACTCAAGAGTTAGTGCGCACTCATGAGTTGGCACTGACACAGGCCAGAGCTAGAGAAACTGTAAGTTGAACGTTAATTACCACCTTAATTTTTACAACATTTGTGTTGAACGTTTATTCGCCAGCTATATAAAAATAGTATATTGTGAACCTGGTACCTTCTTGTAATGTGTAGCTCAGGATTGTTTTATCATCTATACATAACACTTGTGAATCTGGTATCTTTACTTTGCCGATACAATAAACTCTGCTGAACAAAATCGCCGATAACAGAATCAGCCTTTTAGTAGAATCAAAGTGGCTGGGACATAATCATTCTGTACTCCTGCTACGTTAAAATGCACTGTTTAATAGAATCATGTCTGCTGTTTAATAGAATCATGTCTGCTGGTTAATAGAATCATGTCCGTTGGTTAATAGATTCATGTCCGCTGGTTAATAGATTCATGTCCGCTGGTTAGTACAATCAGATTGATGAACAAATGATACATTGTAATGCAAAATTAACAGGTTTTCCTGGAAAATTCCAAGACGTTTTCACTTTAGATCAGTGTTTTGTAAAAAAATATACAGTGTCCAAGTAAAATGGTAAAACATTACATAAACAGAAATATTACCGACTGTGGTGCTGTTGCAATGCAGACAAGTCCTCAAGAGATTTATTTAACAAAGTTGCAATTTTCGACTAACTGTGAAAATATGTCATTCAAGAATACCAGTTTACAAAATTGTGTAATTACTGTGCAGTATGAACAAAACAAATTTCAATTATTTTATATTCACTTCCACATTATTGTGAGTCTATATTTTTTCTCTGAATTTTGTTTAAGCGAATCAACCGATTAATAGAATAAAATTGCAGTGGGTCCGTGGACTGAAGTGAATCTATTAAACACAGTCAGTTGTAATACTTGTGAACTGGATAAGGTCTTGTGAACCACCAGTAACTCTTGTGAATCAGTACTTCCAGTGAACCTGAAATGTGTTGTTGTTAAGGTCTTGTGAACCACCAGTAACTCTTGTGAATCAGTACTTCCAGTGAACCTGAAATGTGTTGTTGTTAAAGTCTTGTGAACCACCAGTAACTCTTGTGAATCAGTACTTCCAGTGAACCTGAAATGTGTTGTTGTTAAGCTAGCAATGATGCCTGTGTTGTGACAGGAACTGACAGAACTTGTTGCATCACTGAAACATGACAATGCAGAGCTAGTGACGCGTCACCAACTGACAGTGACACAGCTGCAGGAGCAAACAGCAGCTAAAGAGAAGGTCAGTTCTGGTGCAGGAGTAGTCTGACACATGACACAGGAGTAGTCTGACACATGACACAGGAGTAGTCTGGTCATGACACAGGAGTAGTCTGACACATGACACAGGAGTAGTCTGATCATGACACAGGACTAGTCTGACAAATATGACACATGATCAAAATACTTGTTAATTGGAGCCACTGCAATGCATATTCCACGGGGACCTAGTTTTAGCCATTTTTCACTGGCAAGTTTCATTAAGGCTGATGGTATACAGATGAAAGTACAATTGATATTTTTGTACTTTCATGTGAATTGCAAACCAAATCATGCAAGTTAGCCCATTTGATGACCAGATAAATAAATCATGCAAAATAATAAATGTGTAATGCTAATAATTGTTCATACTTTTATCAAAGTCACCGCAGTACAAATGTGTGTAACATTCTAGTTCATGATATCAATCCGAAAGATTACAGTTCATGATATCAATCCGAAAGATTCCAGTTCATGATGTCAATCTTAAATACTCCAGTTCATGATATAAATTTTAAGGATTCCAGTTCATGATACCAACCTTAAAGATTTTAGCTAGTTGTGCCTGTGAGCTCGGATTTCTGGGGATGTAGGTACAATATATGTTTGATTATTGTTGATATTACACAATGATAATTATTTATTTGTAATCCGTCAGCTATGCTACAGAATCAATTCTTTCTGTCTTCATTGTCTGACCATTTTTATCGCAGACTCATGTTACATAATATAAATTAATATTATCTATTCTAACATCTTCACTCCAAATGTGGTTTTATGAACTACGATTTGTTTTATATAATTTGGTTGTTATTTGGCTATGAATATCGACCTAGTCATTCAGTATATTCCATAACAGCTGACAGCAATTTCCAATAACTGTGGAAGTAGTTAGCCGGTGCCAGTCGTTTGCATGATTTAAAATTTACAATTAAAATTTATTCAATTAAAATTCACATTCCTTCCACATTCAGTGCAAGCTTGTAGGTCACCCTGAAAAACATTCAAATTAAACAGATAACGGTCAAAGTATATTTTTAAAATGTGGTTCACTAAGACACAAATATAATGTATAGTTTATACTAATTAACAAGATATATATATATATAAATAGTTTATACTAATTAACATATATATAGTTTATACTAATTAACAAGATATATATAGTTTATACTAAATAACAATATATATATATATATATATATATATATAAATAGTTTATACTAAATAACAATATATATATATATATGTATATATATATATATAGTTTATACTTATTAACAAGATATATATATATATATATATATAAATAGTTTATACTAATTAACATATATATAGTTTATACTAATTAACAAGATATATATAGTTTATGCTAATTAACAAGATGTATATAGTTTATACTAATTAACGAGATATACAGTTTATACTAATTAACATGTTTTTATGATAAATACGGCCAGATTCTGTACCTTTAATTAGTTATAACCATTATCAAATAATTAATCTGTTTAACATAACTAAATGACATAATTAATTAAAGATGTTTTATTCTCATGTTGCACCAGGAATTGGCGGAGCTGGTTGCATCACTAAGACATGACAATAAAGATTTAGTGACGCGTCACCAGCAGACATTGACGCAGGTGCAGGACCAGGCAGCAGCTAAAAAGAAGGTCAGTCCTGAAGGCAGGATCGAGAGTATAATATAATCATATTAGTTATTATTTTTTTTTACTTGCCTACATACACAGTGTTTATTCATAAACTACCTGTAAATTTGTATACTATATTTTATACACTTATTGAACAATACTGGGTTTTATGCATGAGTTGTGGTAGAATGTTGTGTTGAGTGAACAGTCTGAAGCAGCAAGTGCATAAAACCCATAATCGTTCGATGAGGTATTTGTTATAGAGATTCATAACTAACATTTGAACATATTTAATGCAATAAAACGATAATTTATGCGCACCATTTGAACTAATTCTTTGGCACGTGTGTGTAACAGTACAATACCTGTTTTTATTGTACTGGACGTCGCACCGTGCAGGACAGTGTATATCACTGTAGACAGCACGTTATCAGTAACAATTATTCATGTAATAACATTCTATATAAGTCTATTCATATAAGTGATTATCATCATTATCTTTACAGATTGCATATCTTAATGTGTGGTCTAAATGTCTGGCCAAAAGTTGCCACATTGGCACTGTGTTGTCTGACCAACTGGAACACAAATTGTTCACATAAACAGGCCTTATGAACTGGTACCACTATATGTATGCTATATAAGAACTCACCTTGACCTTGTATGAACTGGTACCGCTGCATGCTATATAAGAACTCACCTTGACCTTGTATGAACTGGTACCACTATATGTATGCTATATAAGAACTCACCTTGACCTTGTATGAACTGGTACCGCTGCATGCTATATAAGAACTCACCTTGACCTTGTATGAACTGGTACCACTGTATGCTATATAAGAACTCACCTTGACCTTGTATGAACTGGTACCGCTGCGTGCTATATAAGAACTCACCTTGACCTTGTATGAACTGGTACCGCTGCGTGCTATATAAGAACTCACCTTGACCTTGTATGAACTGGTACCGCTGCGTGCTATATAAGAACTCACCTTGACCTTGTATGAACTGGTACCGCTGCGTGCTATATAAGAACTCACCTTGACCTTGTATGAACTGGTACCGATGCGTGCTATATAAGAACTCACCTTGACCTTGTATGAACTGGTACCGCTGCGTGCTATATAAGAACTCACCTTGACCTTGTATGAACTGGTACCGCTGCGTGCTATATAAGAACTCACCTTGACCTTGTATGAACTGGTACCGCTGCGTGCTATATAAGAACTCACCTTGACCTTGTATGAACTGGTATCGCTGCGTGCTATATAAGAACTCACCTTGACCTTGTATGAACTGGTACCGCTGCGTGCTATATAAGAACTCACCTTGACCTTGTATGAACTGGTACCGCTGCGTGCTATATAAGAACTCACCTTGACCTTGTATGAACTGGTACCGCTGCGTGCTATATAAGAACTCACCTTGACCTTGTATGAACTGGTACCGCTGCGTGCTATATAAGAACTCACCTTGACCTTGTATGAACTGGTACCGCTGCGTGCTATATAAGAACTCACCTTGACCTTGTATGAACTGGTACCGCTGCGTGCTATATAAGAACTCACCTTGACCTTGTATGAACTGGTACCGCTGCGTGCTATATAAGAACTCACCTTGACCTTGTATGAACTGGTACCGCTGCGTGCTATATAAGAACTCACCTTGACCTTGTATGAACTGGTACCGCTGCGTGCTATATAAGAACTCACCTTGACCTTGTATGAACTGGTACCGCTGCGTGCTATATAAGAACTCACCTTGACCTTGCATGAACTGGTACCGCTGCGTGCTATATAAGAACTCACCTTGACCTTGCATGAACTGGTACCGCTGCGTGCTATATAATAACTCACCTTGACCTTGCATGAACTGGTACCGCTGCGTGCTATATAAGAACTCACCTTGACCTTGCATGAACTGGTACCGCTGCGTGCTATATAAGAACTCACCTTGACCTTGTATTAACTGGTACCGCTGCGTGCTATATAAGAACTCACCTTGACCTTGTATTAACTGGTACCGCTGCGTGCTATATAAGAACTCACCTTGACCTTGTATGAACTGGTACCGCTGCGTGCTATATAAGAACTCACCTTGACCTTGTATTAACTGGTACCGCTGCGTGCTATATAAGAACTCACCTTGACCTTGTAGGAACTGAAGACGGAGCTAGAGAGTCGTACAGCGGCTCTCAGTGCACAGGTGAAGATGTTGACACAACAGAACCAGGTCAGAATACATGTACATGTTGATGCTATGATATGTTGACATGTCAACATTATGACATGACACAATGACCAACTGGCATGATCACACCATGATATGTTGACATAATGATGGTGATGTGTCGACAGAACGACACGTTGACACAATGACTTGTAGACATGATGACGTGTTGTAGGAGGTGGCAGAGCAGCTGGAATGTCAGAAGATGAAAGATGAGACTCTGATGTCATCGTTCCAACATCTCCAGCAGGAGTACAATGCTGCCAGTCGCACCAACAAGGTGACGTGACACTGGCATGGCAGTGTCATTGCACACTGTCCTTAGTGAGAGTCAAATATTAAAGTCAGACAGTCAGTTGTTTGATTAAAATAGAAATCCCTAATTTGAATGTCATTAATATTTCATTGCATTTACTTCAGGATTGTTTTTGTTGTTGATAAAAAAACTGACCACCTGGATTTAATAGTTTTAGGTAGATATATTAAAAGAGATACAGATAAGGTTAAAGTGAGAAAAAAATTGGCAAAAAACCACTGATTATCTCGTTTGAATATATGGCAGTTTTTACAGTGGCATACAGACATTGTAGACATTGGACTTGTTATGAAAGACACATGTTGTGAACAATTAAAGATAGCAAGATAGATTTAACAAGATTGCCATCCCAAACAACAAGTTCCAGATGGCAAGTGGACAAGGAAGCCATTGGCTTATCGAGAGTCCAACAATTTTCTTATCTATGTGTAGCCCTCCTTATCAAATATCTGTCAATTCTATTTTTAAACATATTCACACTACTAGCATTAACACAATCATTTGTAACTATATTCTATAGTCTGTTTTATAAAAATGCAGACTATGTCACGTTATTTTCAGGATGTTTGACAGTGTTGTACATTTGTAGACATTGGACTTGTTATGAAACATCAAAGGTGTAAAATATTTCAGCAAAATAATCAGTTCTTTGATAATTTTTTATGTTTGATAAAAATAGCACATTATGTCACTTTAATTTTCAGTAAGTTCGACAGTGTTGTACATTTGTAGGCATTGGACTTGTTATGAAACATCAAAGTTGTGAACAATTAAAGCAAGACAGTCAGTTTTTTATGTTTGATAAAAATAACAGATTATGCACTTCAATTTTCAGTGAGTTTGACGGTGTTGTGTGTTAGTAGACGGGTGCAGAGGTAGAGCTGGCGGAGGCCAGGGAGAAACTAGCTGAGTGGGAGACCATGATGGACCTGTTGACGGTGTTGTGTGTTTGTAGACAGGTGCAGAGGTGGAGCTGGCGGAGGCCAGGGAGAAACTAGCTGAGTGGGAGACCATGATGGACATGTTGACGGTGTTGTGTGTTTGTAGACGGGTGCAGAGGTGGAGCTGGTGGAGGCCAGGGAGAAACTAGCTGAGTGGGAGACCATGATGGACATGTTGACGGTGTTGTGTGTTTGTAGACGGGTGCAGAGGTGGAGCTGGTGGCGACCAGGGAGAAACTAGCTGAGTGGGAGACCATGATGGACATGTTGACGGTGTTGTGTGTTAGTAGACGGGTGCAGAGGTGGAGCTGGCGGAGGCCAGGGAGAAACTAGCTGAGTGGGAGACCATGATGGACCTGTTGACGGTGTTGTGTGTTTGTAGACGGGTGCAGAGGTGGAGCTGGCGGAGGCCAGGGAGAAACTAGCTGAGTGGGAGACCATGATGGACATGTTGACGGTGTTGTGTGTTTGTAGACGGGTGCAGAGGTGGAGCTGGTGGAGGCCAGGGAGAAACTAGCTGAGTGGGAGACCATGATGGACATGTTGACGGTGTTGTGTGTTTGTAGACGGGTGCAGAGGTGGAGCTGGCGGAGGCCAGGGAGAAACTAGCTGAGTGGGAGACCATGATGGACCTGTTGACGGTGTTGTGTGTTTGTAGACGGGTGCAGAGGTGGAGCTGGCGGAGGCCAGGGAGAAACTAGCTGAGTGGGAGACCATGATGGACCTGTTGACGGTGTTGTGTGTTTGTAGACGGGTGCAGAGGTGAAGCTGGTGGAGGCTAGGGAGAAACTAGTTGAGTGGGAGACCATGATGGACCTGTTGACGGTGTTGTGTGTTTGTAGACGGGTGCAGAGGTGGAGCTGGTGGAGGCTAGGGAGAAACTAGCTGAGTGGGAGACCATGATGGACATGTTGACGGTGTTGTGTGTTTGTAGACGGGTGCAGAGGTGGAGCTGGTGGAGGCCAGGGAGAAACTAGCTGAGTGGGAGACCATGATGGACCTGTTGACGGTGTTGTGTGTTTGTAGACGGGTGCAGAGGTGGAGCTGGTGGAGGCCAGGGAGAAACTAGCTGAGTGGGAGACCATGATGGACATGTTGACGGTGTTGTGTGTTTGTAGACGGGTGCAGAGGTGGAGCTGGTGGAGGCCAGGGAGAAACTAGCTGAGTGGGAGACCATGATGGACATGTTGACGGTGTTGTGTGTTTGTAGACGGGTGCAGAGGTGGAGCTGGTGGAGGTCAGGGAGAAACTAGCTGAGTGGGAGACTATGATGGACATGTTGACGGGAGAGAGAGACACCATGGAGACAGAACTACACCAGGTCAGAGGATACACTGCTAAAAATAATTTTTTTGTTTTAATAAAAAAAACTTAAAACAAGAACATTTTTCTAGGGAGCCATGTAAGAAAATTATTTTCATGATTTAAGAAATTTTTCCTAAAAAAATTTTTCTTGGCTTAAGAAAATTATTTCTACAATCAAGATAAGGCTATAGAAATATTTTCTTATTTATCCAAGAAAATTGTTCTTATCTAAGAAATATTTTTTTTAAATAAGAAAAGCATTTTCTTAAATCAAGAATAAAAGCAAGAACATTTTTCTTAATTTATTTTCTAGGGAGCCACACAAGAAAATTTGTAAATCAAGAAATGTTTTCTTAAATTTAATAAGAATATTTTTTCTTGTAGTCATTTTGGATGTTTCACGTTAGTAAGAATATTTTTCTGAAAAGAAATACCTATGTGCCCTACATTTGGACTAACAAGTCGTCGATGAATCAAAATACTTTTTGTACGATGCAATACTCGATGTATTTTATATGATGTATATTGTTATGTATCACGATATGTATCGTAACAAATATCGCTATGCATATCATATTGTGGCTAAGTATATCGTTGCAACCCTACCAGCATTCCTATGTTTTATTTGCAATTCTTATATTAAAAATCCTATGTTTTTCTAACAATTTTGGAGGTTTCTTGCGATTCACCTTACAGAAATTATTTTTGCGCGAGAAATCTACATCTGTGACCACCTATGGATGGGACCTGATTGTGGTGTGGTGTGAGTTGCACCATACCACAATCTGATTGGCAAAATCGGAAAATTTTATGACATGTTGAAAATCGGCGTTTGCTAATTTATTGCATGAAATGGTGAAAAAGTGGATTAGGTTAGGTAATTATGCATTAACCAATATCCTATGATGTGCATTTTCAACCAGGTCAAATATGCGAGCTCAAAATTGCTGCATTTGCTGTGTATTTGACCAAATACACAAAAAAATTACCATCAAATACATAATTATACAATTACAAATACGTAAAATCAGCATATTGAAATACACATTAAAATACAAATGTGGATTTGATCACAACCCTGCACCAGGTGGAGGCACGAGCGAAAACTGCCATGGACGAACTTCAGGATGTCAACTCTTCCCTCCAGGAGGCGCTCACGGAGCGCGACATGCTGCGTGATCAAATCTGGCAAGTAACGGAGGAGAAGGAGGCGATTCTGAGTGAGCAGCGCCTCCTGGTGGATGAGTTAGAGTGCGAGAGAGACCGCCTGACGGAGGTCACTGAGTCACTGCAAGGTCAACTCTCGCAGGTCACTGCCCACAATCAGATTCTCAATGATGAGAACGAGAGGCAACAGAAAGAGATTGAAAGAGAAAAGAACGAGAAGAACAACTTGTTAGAGAGGAATGAGAACCTGGACAGGGAGCTGAGAGATGTGCGGACGGAGAAAGATGAATTGGTACTGAGCCAGGAGGAGAACGCCAGCAGGATACCAACGCTTGAAGAGTTGGACACGGAGAATAAGAAACTGAAGGTATGAAATCATTCTAAGTTATTCTGTTTTACAATATTGGCTGTTGTTGTTGTTCTCCTCTGTCCCTGATTTTGTTTCCTCCTTTGCCATCACGGATCCCGTTTAACTGCCATTTTCACTCCCCATCCCTTGCTTTCATTATCCTCTCCCAATCTTGCTAAATCTCTCTTCACGCTGTCCCCCATCTCAGTCTCAGTCTTCCTCTTCTCATTCTGCCCTCCCCTCTAAGCGCATCTGCTCTCTTCATCAACAACCATTCCCCTTCCATTCTGTCCACGTTTCCAGCCCACTTTAGCCGGCTCCTCACCAGCTTCCTTGTGAGACTCTCACACCAACCTCCTCCATTCTTCACTTGTCTACTCTTTTCACTCCCACAATTCTTCTCACCCAGTTAGTTGTGCAAAATATACTTTCTCAGTTGTTTACTGCTGTATTGTGTTGAAATATATTTGTATCGTGTGCACTGTAACTGCCGTTCTTTATATACAAACTTACCAGATATAACAACAACTAATTAGAATTTGTTGGTATGTATACACATGCTGGAAATCAGTGATTTAGATTGCATTGTAGTGTTGTGTAGCAATTAGGAAATTAAGATATGTTTTGTTTTTAGTATTATGTTTTAATATTAGTTTAGATCATTTGTGTAGTTAGTGAATGGCAGGGGAACCTTCACCTAAGGTTTAATTTCTGCCATCCCATTTGTAATAAAAGAACATTTTAACACTAGCTAGTTGTGCCTCTGAGCTTGAATTCCCGGGCATTTAGTTACACTAGATGTTTTATTATTATTAGTCTTATTAAAACACAGACGATATCACCTTAATTTTCGGTAAGTTTGACAGGATTGTACATTTGTAGACATTGGACTTTTAATGAAACATCAAAGTTGTGAAAAATTAAAGCAAGATAGTCATTTGTTTGATACATTAGAGCATGTACGCTTAATAGGTCGAATACAGTAGTCTACATGGATACATTTGTTTGATACATTAGAGCATGTACGCTTAATAGGTCGAATACAGTAGTCTACATGGATACTTTTGTTTGATATATTAGAGCATGTACGCTTAATAGGTCGAATACAGTAGTCTACATGGATACTTTTGTTTGATATATTAGAGCATGTATGCTTAATAGGTCGAATACAGTAGTCTACATAGATACTTTTATTTGCTATATTAGAGCATGTACGCTTAATAGGTCGAATGCAGTAGTCTACATGGATACTTTTGTTTGATATATTAGAGCATGTACGCTTAATAGGTCAAATACAGTAGTCTACATGGATACATTTGTTTGATACATTAGAGCATGTACGCTTAATAGGTCGAATACAGTAGTCTACATGGATATGCAATATATGCTAAGCATTATGTCGCATAAATGTACGAAGACGCACTAGATATAGTTCCAGACAGCTATAGAATTGTTTGTTTTTATCTCGGAAGAATGTAATTTGATTTAATTCAATGTATATGGTGGCTCCACAAGATCTCCTATAAAGGTCTTAGTGGAGTCTTCTGATCCTATTTTGTTTTGTACTTATGTTCCTAATATACGCCATGTTTTTGTGTGTCCATTATGTAAAAATTATACCTAACCAGGCATTGTTATAATTAGTAAATTAATCATTCTTCTTTCTAGCATTTACAAAAAAGTAAATATGAATTGATGTATATATAAAATTGTTTTGATGCTGGAAATAAATGTTATTATTTATTGTTTCACGGTAAGGTTGAGATACGAGAGCGAGAACGAGAGATGGAGATCTCACAGACAACGGTGGAGAAGCTGACCAAAGAACTACAGACAAGTAAGGGCGAGGTGGAGAGTCTCAATCCAGAAAGGGAGATTCTTCTCAGTAAACTCCGTGAGTTATCACCGGTCCGGAGACAGAGAGATGAGATGAAAGATCGGATGAGCGAGATGAGGAATGAGATTAGTGAGCTCAGGGAAGAACTACTGGGTGTCCGAGAGAAGAATAAAGACATTGCTGCTGAGTTGTCTCGGGTTAAGACGGAGAATGATGAGTTGTCTCGGGTTAAGACGGAGAATGATGAGTTGTCTCGGGTTAAGACGGAGAATGATGAGTTGTCTCGGGTTAAGACGGAGAATGATGAGTTGTCTCGGGTTAAGACGGAGAATGATGAGTTGTCTCGGGTTAAGACGGAGAATGATGAGTTGTCTCGGGTTAAGACGGAGAATGATGAGTTGTCTCGGGTTAAGACGGAGAATGATGAGTTGTATCGGGTTAAGACGGAGAATGATGAGTTGTCTCGGGTTAAGACGGAGAATGATGAATTGAGAGTCGCTGAGAAGAAACAACGGGACGAAGGTAGAGAAGATGACAAGACTAGGAGTGGTGTTGCTATGACAACATGTGATACTGGGGCAGCAGATGAGACGAGAGATGAGAAGGATGGAGAGAAGATGGAGAAGCTGGTGGACGACACAAGAGAGTTGGAAGCTGAGAAGGAGAGTCTGACTGGGGAAGTTGAGAGCTGGAAGGAGGAGTGTAGCAGATATCAACAGAAGGTGGGTGGAGTGTTGATGTCTGGATTACGATTGTAACTGTAGATGATTGTAACTGTTTACACAATCATTTGTAATCACAATTGGTGGAGTGTTGATGTTTTAATAACAATATACTCTCATAATGGCCAATGTGATTGTGATTGTAAACAGTTGTCATCGATGATTGTAAATGTAAACAATTGTAAATGTATTGTAAATGTAAATATTTGTTCACACTGCTATTTAATAATAATAGTAATAATAATACTGTAAATTATAAATTATATATATATATATATATATATATATATATAATTTATATATATATATTTATATATATGATACTCTGGTAATGTTTTGTTATTTCAGGTGGAAGTCTTGATGAAGGAGCTGGACAATTTAAGAAAGGTAAAATCTATTGTGTTACTGTTACTCTCTACTGTGTGCGTGCATGCGTGCGTGCGTGCGTGCGTGCGTGCGTGCGTGCGTGCGTGCGTGCGTGCGTGCGTGCGTGCGTGCGTGCGTGCGTGTGGTGTGGTGTGTGTAGCTATCAGGAAACTAGAGACACCAAGTAAAAAAAGTGAAAGCATATACCTTAATTTTCCATCTATCATATGCCCCCAAGTATAATGTTAAAACAAACATTGCATGAATGTTTTGGCATAGAAAAGGTGATGTAAGAACGTTGCCTAGGGGCCCCAGTGTAAATAATTTGGGCCAATCTTGTTTTTGTTTATCGCTTACCAATTTTGTTTAGCCTTGTTATCATGTATAATACGCACCTGGACATTTAAGTAACAAACAAAACGAAAAAATGTGTGCTATGCATGGAAAATTAAGGTACTAAAAGCCTACATAAGTAAATCATTAATATTGGGATAGATAAGTGTTTGTTTTGTGTAGTACATGTAAAAATAATTATTATTGCAGAGTGAAGACATGGGAGAGCCACCAGATAAAGATATTGGGAAGTCTCAACAGGAAATGGAATTAGGAGAAGAGACACCAGGGAGAGAATTGAGAGAAGCTTTAGAACAAAGTCAGTCAGAAGTACAAAGATTGCAAGAAGAAACAAAGAAAGCAGAAGAATTGAGAGAAGCCTTAGGACAAAGTCAGTCAGAAGTCCAGAGATTACAAGAAGAAACAAAGAAAGCAGAAGAATTGAGAGAATCTTTAGAACAAAGTCAGTCAGAAGTAGACAGACTACAAGAAGACATAAAGAAAGCTGAAGAACTCAGAGAAGCCTTAGAACAAAGTCAGTCAGAAATACAGAGATTGCAAGAAGAAACAACAACATCAGAAGAGCTGAGAGAAGCTTTAGAACAAAGTCAGTTAGAAGTCCAAAGATTACAAGAAGAAATAAAAAAATTGGAAGAGCTGAGAGAAGCTTTAGAACAAAGTCAGTCAGAAGTCCAGAGATTACAAGAAGAAACAAAGAAAGCAGAAGAATTGAGAGAATCTTTAGAACAAAGTCAGTTAGAAGTCAAGAGATTACAAGAAGAAACAAAGAAAGCTGAAGAATTGAGAGAAGCTTTCGAACAAAGTCAGTCAGAAGTACAAAGATTGCAAGATGAAACAAAGAAAGCAGAAGAATTGAGAAAAGAAGCCTTAGGACAAAGTCAGTCAGAAGTAGACAGACTACAAGAAGATATAAAGAAAGCTGAAGAACTCAGAGAAGCCTTAGAACAAAGTCAGTCAGAAATACAGAGACTGCAAGAAGAAACAACAAAATCAGAAGAGCTGAGAGAAGCTTTAGAACAAAGTCAGTCAGAAGTCCAGAGATTACAAGAAGAAATAAAGAAAGCAGAAGAATTGAGAAAATCTTTAGAACAAAGTCAGTCAGAAATACAGAGATTACAAAAAGAAACAATGAAAGCTGAAGAATTGAGAGAAGCTTTTGAACAAAGTCAGTCAGAAGTACAGAGATTACAAGAAGAAACAACAAGATCGGAGGAGCTGAGAGAATCCTTAGAACAAAGTCAGTCAGAAGTAGAGAGACTACAAGAAGAAACAAAGAAAGCTGAACCATTGAGAGAAGCTTTAGAACAAAGTCAATCAGAAGTACAGAGATTACAAGAAGAAACAAAGAAATCTGAAGAACTCAGAGAAGCTTTAGAACAAAGTCAGTCGGAAGTACGAAGATTGGAAGAAGAAACAAATAAAGCTGAAGAATTGAGAGAAGCTTTAGAACAAAGTCAATCAGAAATTATGAGGTTACAAGAAGAAACAAAGAAAGCTGAGGAGCTGAGAGAAGCTTTAAAACAAACTAGGTTGGAATTGGAGAGGTTACAAAAAGACACACAGAAGACAATTGACTTGACAAAATCTGTAGAACAGGCGAGATTGTTGCAAGCTGAGAGTTCACAAGAGCACACAAATGAGATGGAACATTTGAGAGAACTGTTGGAAAAAACCAAGACTGAAGTAGTAAGATTACAAGGAGAAACACAGAACATGGACGAATTGAAGGAACATTTCGAAGAAACAAAGAACGAGGTGTTACGATTACAGGAAGAGATGAAAAAGATGGAGAAACTAAAGGAAATGTTGAAACAATCAGCGCAGGAAATAGCGAGACTCAGAGAACAGAGTGAAGACTTGAAGGAATCTTTGGAACAGGCAAAGATGGAACTGTTGACCTTGGAGGAGAAGGGAAATAAGACAGAGATGTTGGCAGGTGAGAAGGATGAGATTGAGAAGTTGCTTGAGGAGGCTAGGACAAGGGAAGACCAGTTGCGACTGGGTTTACAGGAGTCTCAGCAGGACATCTTGGGCATGCAGGAGACAGAGAGATCACTCAGACAGGAAGTGGATGCTCAAGAGAAAGTCTGTCTGGTCAGTGCACTTAATGTATTTCATTATTCTAAGCTTTCTTCTTTAAGTTTTATAATCCATTTAGCTTGATAATCCCATGCCAATACATTAGAATACATATTACTGATACTATATAACATGAGTTTACTAAAAATAAGCACAGATTGCCTCCCTATAAAAATGCCCTTTTTTGGCAAATTTCATTGACTGTAATCACATACCGTATTTTACCTATTAAGCGTACATGCCCTAATTAGCGTACACCCCAATTTTTAATCAGCAGGATCCATGATTATTGTAATTTGACTAGCTTGGAACAACTGGAAAGTGTCCCCATCTGGTGTTAAAAGTTGGCACCACTTCAGTTGTTTTACATTAGTCACCAAATGACACCAATAGTTACCTTATTGTCTAGACAAACATATTTTGGTGTACGCTTATAAGAACAGATTACTTTTTTCAAGCGTACTGTACACTTATTAGGTCAACTACGGTATGTAGCCCACCCTTGTTATTGCTAAGTATGGATTCACAGTAAGTTGTGTTGTGTTTACCAGGAGTGGAAGCAGAAGTTTAATAAGATGTCTCAAGAGCTGGAAGCCGATAGGATACTCAGAACCCAGGTCAGTGTCGTGTTGACTCCTAATGCTAGGCTTACATGGATAAGGGGAGACACAGCCGATGAAATGGCGTTTTTTGAAGAAAAAATACTCAAAATGTGTTTCCATCATATTCTGATAGCTTTGTACGTTTATTGTCCATAGAGTTCAATTTTATAACAATTACATCACATTCATGGATAAAGCATGCCTCTTTCAAGTATTAAATCCCATTAAATTATTATGAAACAATTGCATGTCATGTGTCATTGTTAATTACACTTGAGATATATTTCAGATGGAGACTAAACTGGCAGAGACAGGGACAAATCATGAGAAACAGACCCAGAAACTGATGGCTGAGATTGAGACCCTAAAAGGGAAAGTGTCGGAAACCACCCAACAGATGGAAGAGTTCCGTCGGGTTAGTGGCCCTTCTACAATAACTGCAAATATAATTTTATTTAAGCTGCTGCAGGCTTAGGATAAAAAAATAATAACCCCCCAAAATTGGGTGTGCTTGAGTCAAGGGTCCACTTGAATTAGTGCCAAAAATGGAAAGTTTTTTGTTTTTTTCCCAGTTAAAATTTTCCAATAATCAACTTTTATGTACGTTATATAAAAAAATGTATTTGTTTTTAGATAGGGCCCTGGGTATGAGTGGGTGGGTGGTTGGGTGGGTGGGAGAAAGATTACAAGTCATCAAAATGGTTTTTATGCTGATTTTCAGAGTTATTATCACCATTCGGAGTTCATTTTCCAGGTAAAAATGCCTTTTTGGGGGTCTCAATTGGTGGGAGGGGTTAATCATGCCCAAATTGTTTTGATTATTGGAAGAAAAAAATTATGTTTACAAAGCCCCTTAGAGGTGTGTTAATTCCATAAATCAATCAAGTCCTTAAAGGAAACCAATTTGTTACACATGTTATATATTATAATTATTTAAGTTGATAATAAAAACAATTCTTTTGAATACACAAAAAATATGACAACATAGTTTTACATAAAGGTACCTCATGGATTTCGCACAAACACACAGTTTTTTGAGCTAGAGATAGCCGACTATGAAAATGTTCATTGTAGGAAGGTCAATGGAACAGCATGATAGAGCTGGACATAGCTGACTATGAGTGTGTTCGTTGTAGAAAGGTCAATGGAACAGCGTGATAGAGCTGGAGATAACTGACTATGAGTGTGTTCCTTGTAGAAAGGTCAATGGAACACCGTGATAGAGCTGGAGATAGCTGGCTATGAACATGTTCATTGTAGGAAGGTCAATGGAACAGTGCCATAGAGCTGGAGATAACTGACTATGAGCATGTTCGTTGTAGGAAGGTCAACAGAATAGCGTGATAGAGCTGGAGATAGCTGACTATGAACGAACTGTGCGGTCACTTCATGACACGGTTGACCAACGTGACAGTGTCATCAGAGAGTTGCAGGCGGAGGTGTCGCGTCACCAGGAGAGTATAACGTCATTGCAGCAACAACTCGGTGAGTCGTATGATAGACATTATTTATAAGAAGTACGACACCTGTTGGCTAAGAATGAAACCAAGGTTGCAGGTCGTCAAAACAAATCTAGTGCTAGTGTGCATGCATCGCAAATATCGTCAATACCACCCAGATTCTCAAAAAGTAAATAACGTATCTGATAATTTAATGTTGTGTTTGGGATGTTAGAGTTGGCGACGGCTCAACAGCAGCAGGCTGAGAGTCGAGGCAACAAACTGAAGCAGCTGTTACTGAAGGCAAAGAAAGAACTCGCTGAAACCAAGCAACTGGTGGGTGTCTTCCTTACAGTGTATTAATTCATGCATGATGCAGGTCATTTTGATTTGACAAGATTGAACAAGTTTGCTGTCCAAAGCCAAGGAAGCCATTGGCTTAGCGAGTGTTTGCAACTATCTGTTTCTCCCCTTATCAGATATCTGTAAAAAGCATTAACAGAAGTAAATATTAACAGTTAAAAAATTATCAACACTTCTACATGTGCACATTCAGAAGATAATTCTTCAATTAATTTATACTGAAGTTATTCCATAAATTTGTAATGCTAATGGTAGTCGTTATACATTTAAATTGTAATTTAGAATATTATTAAGAATGTACCAGTGCACAGTAAAAAAATCATCTTGAAAAAACAAAAGAGGACGTCCAAAAAGAAACGTACCAAAGAACCAACACAAGGTAAAACCCTGAAAATAAAGATGTATGACCTAGAAAGAAATGGCTGCAGATAGAAATGGATGGCTGCAGATGCTCTTTGCCTTGTGTGTGTGACACAGGAAGTAAATAAGTACTTGCACAGTGAAGTACCGTATTCGACCTAGTACGCGTACATGCCTTAATTAGCGTACACCACCTTTTTATCAGCAGGATCATAACTTGTAATTTGACTAGTTTGGAACAACTGAAAAGTGCCACCTGGTGTTATACAGTTGGACCACTTTTCAGTTGTTCTACATTAGTCACCAAATGTCATCACTAGTGTTAGATAGTTACCTTATTGTCTAGAGAAACATATGTTGGTGTATGCTACAAATGTTGGTGTATGCTACAAATGTTGGTGTATGCTACAAATGTTGGTGTATGCTACAAATGTTGGTGTACGCTTATAAGAACAGATTCCTTGACATTTTTCATGGCCCAATTTTTTATGTCGAATGCTATATATAAACTTCTGGAATGTTAATTTTCTCAAAAAACAAAAAAAATTGTAGAATTTGATGAAACCGGGAAACTCAATAGTGGGAAAAGTGGGAAACTCAATAGTGTTCTGTGCGCTGTTGTAGGAGGGATCCAGGAGGAGTAGTGAGGCCCAGTTGGAGGGGCACGTGGAGAGTTTGACAGCCCAAATGGAAGAGAACAAGGTAGGGATAGTGCATCTCAGGTGTAGTGCATCTCAGGTGTAGTGCATCTCAGGTGTAGCGCACTCGTAGTGCATATGTAGTGCATCAGTTACTCTTTACCTGAATAGAAGGATGAATTTGTTGTATATCACCTGTGTAGAGCACATTATGCACTAGTTGTACACGTGGTGCACTAGTTGCATGCAATGTGCACTGGTTGCTTGCAATGTGCACTGGATGCGTGCATGGTTTACTGGTTGCGTGCATGGTGCACTGGTTGCATGCATGGTTCACTGGTTGCATGCATGGTGCACTGGTTGCGTGCATGGTGCACTGGTTGCGTGCATGGTGCACTGGTTGCGTGCATGGTGCACTGGTTGCGTGCATGGTGCACTGGTTGCGTGCATGGTGCACTGGTTGCGTGCATGGTGCACTGGTTGCGTGCATGGTGCACTGGTTGCGTGCATGGTGCACTGGTTGCGTGCATGGTGCACTGGTTGTGTATGAATGATGCATGTTGACCCTTATGGTCCTGCCTTCTAGACGCAGTTGACACATATTGCATGTTGACACTTATATCCTGCCTTCTGTAATCAGTTAACACATAGTGCATGTTGACACATGTCCTGCCTTCTAGAAGCAGTTGACACTTATGTCCTGCCTTCTATGAGCAGTTGACACAGTGCATGTTGACACATGTCCTGCCTTCTAGAAGCAGTTGACACATAGTGCATGTTGATACTTATGTCCTGCCTTCTATAAACAGTTGTCACATAGTGCATATTGACACTTATATCGTGCTTTCTATAAGCAGTTGACACATAGTGCAGCCTTCAAGGTGGTGATGACAACTTAAAATTCTGTTTTCAGCTGCACATTTCTCAGCTTGTTTCCGAGAACCAGAAGTTATCGGAGATGCTGCGCAGTTCAAATGAGCTTCACCAGAGGGCAGTGCGGTCACTTGAGCAGAAGGTAGAGGGAGCGAATTTGGAACTACACATGTCTCAGACTGCACTGACCGGAGTCCAGGCTGAGTATGACAGCTACAAGGTGAGCAAGTGACCAGTAACTGACCATTGACTGACCAGTGTTTCAACGTCAAAGGTCACATTATTATTTTCTGAGTAACATGAATAAACACAAGTTCTTCGATGCGCGAGTCTCTAGCTTAGGCCAATTACTGCACATACAAACTAAACGTCCATTACAAAAGGAAAGTGGTAGCATGCTACAAAGTATGGGGTCGATTGTTCAAAATCCACGTCTGCCAATGGACTTGGACACTGGTGAGACAGCTAGTTGACGGTGGTCGTATAGTTGCCAGGGCTGAGGATAGTTTATTGCTCACTATACCTAATACAACAACAAGTTTCTAAAACATGCTGGAATCCTGAGCATCAAGAAATCTTAATTTTGTGATTTTTCCGACTTAAGCTTAATATTCTTATGCAGTGCCACATATATGGAATCATCATAAAATGAGATACACATAATTTTTTCAAAGTCCAAGTGCATATTGTACATGGTAACAAGTCTAAAATGGGGGTAAATTCCATTCATGCAGGTATTCCACATCATTCCACATACAAAAAAAGCATATATTCTTTAAAAAATACTGTGGTTTTGCAGTCCAAATTACATTCACGGTGAGTGATAATATAAGCCGCTAATTCTCGCTGCAGAAGGCACTGATGCAATGCTGTGTTATTTTGACCGAAAAAGTACTCACTCTAAACCGGGCTTCAACCAAATCTACTGGAATCGGGGAAATCGGGGGTTGATGTTAAAAAGTTGGGATGCGTATTATACATGGTAATATAGAAACTATGTCAGATTTGCCCCAACAAAATCAGGATGCATATTATATTGGGGGCATATCATGCATGGAAGATTACATTAAAGGTAGTGATATTCTGTAGTTAAGATGATGATCTAAGGTATGTTGTGTGTTTCTAGGTGAGAGTCCACAATGTTCTGAAACAACAGAAGAGTCGAGCTCAGGATGAGGTGTTATTGGAACAAGAACGACAAGAAAGGTGGGTGTTTATGAACAGACTACGTCATGTTCACAAGTACCATGAACATATAGACAATATTCACGATGCATGCGCATTATCAATATATTTTACGACCATGCAACTGTGGTTTCATTCTTAGACAACAGGTGTTGTATGTGTTATAAAAATGTGTCTTGTCCGACAGCACATCAAAAACTGACTACATATGCATTTCTCCAAGTAAGCAACCCCTTTTGAAAATGTTCATATACAAATATAAAATATTTGAAGAGCAGATTTTCTTACACCCCATATGAATGATTTAGAGAAAGGCACAAAAAACCTCAGGACTCACTGTGATTAATATTTTCTTTTCTTTTTTTGGATTACTTGAAAGGTGCATGATAAAAATATGATAAAAACATGCTTTTACAAATCAGCGACTTGTTTTTCTAATTACTTTCGTTAATTAATAACATTTGAAATGTGGATGACATGTTATTAATTAACGAAAATAATAACAAACCAAGTTACTGATTTGTAAAAGCATGTTTTTATCATTAACATACGATGCACCTTTCTAGTAATCCAAAGAAAGAAAAGAAAAGATTAATCACAGTGAGTCCTGCAGTTTTGTGTGCTTTTCTTTGAATCAGTCAAAGAGAGTGTAAACCCTTTTGCAAATCTGCTCTTCAAATAAATCCTGCTAAAGTCGAGTGTTGCCTGTGTGTGTGTGCGTGTGTGTGTGCGTGTGCGTGTGTGCAATAGATAGTAACATCAATGACCGGTGACATCATAACATGGCAGCCCATAATATGTTGACCTTGTGTCTCATTGGCCAAAGATCTAATTCTTTTTGCATGTCAACTAAATTGGATGCAAGCCCTTTTGCATGTTAAATGCAACTTTAATGGACTTTTACTATGGGATTTAAACCATTTTGAAACATATTAAATATTTTACATGAAAGCTATGGTCCATCTCTATGCATTGGCATTTCAAATCCATTTTTGGTCAAAATGGAGGTAAGCCCTTTTGCAAATCTGCTCTTCATTTTATGACCAATTATGAAATGTACCTGTTTCAGTGATGTTACAAACATATTGCACCGACATCACAAACATATTGCACTGACATCACAAACATATTGCACTGACATCGCAAACATATTGCACCAACATCACAAACATATTGCACTGACATCACAAACACATTGCACCGACATTACAAACATATTGCACCAACATCACAAACATATTGCACCAACATCACAAACATATTGCACTGACATCACAAACATATTGCACCGTCATAACAAACATATTGCATCGACATCACAAGCATATTGCACTGACATCACAAACATATTGCACTGACATCACAAACATATTGCACTGACATCACAAACATATCACAATGATGTCATAAACATTTCTCACTTTAGAAAGGTAGAAGAACTAGAGGACACAAAGTAACATTAGTAAAGGAGCAAAGTCAATTAAATATCAGAAAGTACTCGTTCTCACAGAAGACAATAAATGAATGGAACAAATTATCTACAGATTGTGTAACTACTAGCAGCGTGAATATGTTTAAAAACAAAGTTGACACACATCTCTGAAGAGTGGGTTACATGTAAATGAAGAATTGTTGGACTCTCAATAAACCAATGGCTTCCTTGTCCACTTGTCCACTTGTCCACTAGTCCAGTTGTCCACTTGCCATCCAGGTTTTTGTCTTGGATGACAATCTTGTTAAATCCTGTGAACTCATTCCTTGTGTGTTGTCTGCAGAGTGAGCCTTGAGGCGGCCGTACAGCAACTCAAGGCCAAACTTCAGCAGATTAGGTAAGGATTAATTCATTCTGTGCATATGTATACACAGAATTGTACATGCCGTATTCAATCTAATAAGCGTACAGTATGCTTGAAAAAAGTCTTTCAAGCATACACCAAGATTTTTTTCTCTACACAATAATATAACTGTTTAACACTAGTGGTGTCATTTGATGACTAGTGTAGAACACCTGAGAAGTGGTGCCAACTCTAGCACCAGATGGCGACCCTTCCACACTAGTCAAATTATAATAATTATGGATTGTGCCAATTAAAAAAGGGATGTACGCTAATTAGGGCATGTTCGCTTAATAGGTCGAATACTGCATGCCTGTATATGTGTGCCTAGTAGGATAGTGGCTAGAAATCAGCCTCTATTGAGAGGACTGGGCTTTGAATCCTCTTTCTGCCGATTGGAAGCTTAGGCAATTTTGTTCACTCCACGTTGCTTTTGTAATTTTAACACATTTTCTTAACTTGAACAGTGTTCAATATAATTATTACATTATTATGATGTGTATCATCAAGTGTACTACTTTTCAATTAGTTTTTATTTACTGATATACAAATATTACATATAATTTTTATATATTTTAAATATTGGATTATAAACATAATTATTTTTATTTACGTATTATTTTATTGTAAAGCAGATTGATGTGGTACAGAAAAAAAATAATTATGGGATTTGGGGTGTCAAATTCAAAGACAAAGACATTATGTAATTTTTTAATGGCCCCTTAGCTAACACCCACATTGACATTGATTGACACTGATGATGTCTGTTCAGTGACAACCTGTCAGCTGTGTCAAGTGAGAAGGAGGTGTTACTGGAGGAACAGGACCGACTTCGACACAGACTAGAGCGACAGACTTTGACACTGGAACGTCAGGAGACCGACTTCAAGCACAGGTAAGTGTCTTGTCAAGAAACTAGTCTCATGTGATTAAATCTTACATTACACAACCTGCTGTTACATTACACAACCTGTTGTTACATTACACAACCTATTGTTACATTTCACCACCTGCTGTTACATTACACAACCTGCTCTTACATTACACAATCTGTTGTTACATTACACAACCTGTTGTTATATTTCACCACCTGCTGTTACTTTACACAACCTACTGATACACTACTCAACCTACTGTAACATCACACAACCTACTGTAACATTACACAACCTATTGTTACATTACATAATCTGTTGTTACATTACACAACCTGTTGTTACATTACACAACCTACTGTTACACTACTCAACCTACTGTAACATTACACAACCTACTGTTACATTGCACAAACTACTACTACATTACACAACCTGCTGTTATATTACACAACCTGTTGTTAAATTACACAACCTGCTGTTACATTACACAACCTTCTGTTACATTACACAACCTGCTGTTACATTACACAATCTTCTGTTACATTGCACAATTTCACTGGAGCGGTATCTGTGTCTCAGACTGGAGCTGATGACGGCAGAGACTGTCTCCAACAACAAACAACAGAGTGAGAGCATCAGGGAGTTGACACTTCAGAACACGACACTGACAAAGACAGTCAAGGTTAGTCAACTGAGCAATACAAAACATTACATTGCCTGTTGCTGTGCGCACCTGTAAGGACCTACAGATGTTTAAACAAACACTATAAACCCACCTGTTCAAACTATTTTATGACCAACAACGCTGTAATCGGTGACTACAATATTTTTGCAGTGTCTAATAAAAAAATGTTTTCTTAATTTGAACATTGTTCATATTACAATTTTTTATGTGTGTCAAAGTATACTCTATTTCAATGTTGTTTTAAAGGTCCCTCCTCAATTTGATTTTTTTGCTAGTCTCAATTCAACTTTTCAGAAATTTCTTAAATTTTCAGAAAACCTATTAGATTACTTAATATTTGATCACACATTAAGTGAAGTGAAATTGGAAATGCTAAACACTCACAAGTTTTACTGTTGGTGAAATTAGTTTACTTTGTTATGTGATCAGCGATGGAAGTCACGACAAATATCGGTGTTAGTGTTTACCATTTTGAATATCGACTATTCTAAACCTTACCACAACTAAAATCAATTCTTTTAATGATTTGAAAAAAAATTGGAATTTTTTATTAAATCGACTGTGGATGTTACATAAAATATTCACACACTACATATTTGGACATCAATGAACCAGATTTGTGATAGGCAAGATCAGTTGAGGATGGAGTTTTAACTAGATTTTAATGAGAAAAAAATAAGGAAAGTATCACTTACACTTGTTTACACTTACACTTACACTTGTACTGTTTTCACATACTGATTAATCAAAGAAATTTTTTCAAATAAGATTTTTATATGCATTCATATATTAATGTTTATTAATTTATTTATATAGCATAAATTCTATGCCATGATACTCTTTGGTGCTGTACATGTTAATAAAATAAAATAATAATAAAATAGTAATATAATATTACATAAAACAATTATGGTGATAGGATGAAAAATATACTTATATAAATCTATACAATTATTTCATATGGTGCTATGAATTATAAAAATAGAAATATTACCTAAACAATTATGATGATAGAATAAAATATAAAATCCAGACAATTATTCTATCATAAGGAGCTATATACATATATAAAAAGATAACAGGTTAAATAGAGCATGGTAGGATGAAACAATTAAAAAGAATGAAACTATATATATAATAGCTTAATCTAAATTAAAATAGTGTGTCTTTAGCTAGCTTTTAAACTTTAACAGGGTTAACACTTCATAAATTTGTGGGTAGCGCATTCCACAATTTTGGTGCAGAGACTATGTTTCTGTGAGCAGGAGCAGCTGCAGCAGCAGCAGCAGCTGCAAGAAGAGCAACAGGAGCAGGAGCGAGAACTGCACCAGCTAAGACGGCAGCTGTCAACGGCTCACACTCAGATCGAGCAGCTGCAGAGTTCGTCAGTCGAGTCACGTGACCTGATCGAGAATGTGATGATGGCCCAGTCCCCAGAGCATGGCGAGAGACCCGCAGCTGAGGTACGCCCTCTGGTGGCAGGGTTTTTCGAGGCCAGTTTTACATGAGTGATGTTTGTCCGATTATGTCGCACAAACAAGTTATGTGTATGTTTACACGAGTGGTGTGTCTAGATACTGCGAGTGCAATGTATTGACTTGTGCCAATCCTCACTTGCACTTTGATGAAAGGTCATAACACTTGTGTGAATAGGCCTTTAGTCATGGAACTAATACAAGTTGTTTTCATAAAAAATTACATGGGTGTATCGTATTCAAATAAGCTATACGTATTACCTGCATGAATTTCCTCCAATTGTAAAAATTTCTAAATTGCATTTTTAAACCACATTTGGGCGGTCAAGATGTTTCAATTGATATGGTGGGTAACTTTATGCAGTGTAATATGTTTTTACAATAAAAACGTACCTATGAAATGAAAAAGATACAATGATCTGTGTTAAAAAATAGTGGTGAAATGAAAAAGGTACAATGATCTGTGTTAAAAAATGGTGGATCTGTTAAAAAACAGTGGTGAAATGGAAAAGATACAATGATCTGTGTTAATAAAACAGTGGTGATAGAAAAAAGATACAATGATCTGTGTTAAAAAACGGTGGTGAAATGAAAAATATACAATGATCTGTGTTAAAAAAAAACTGGTGAAATGAAAAAGATACATTGATCTGTGTTAAAAACAGTGGTAAAATGAAAAAGATACAATGATCTGTGTTAAAAAAACTGGTGAAATGAGTTAGATGGCTGCTGAGGCAACTACACATTGCATGTGTCATGTTTGTTGACATGTTGGAATGCCTCGACTGTTGTAGGGGATGGAGATGGTGGACACTCGATCATGTCCTGTCACACCGGTACGTGTCACGCAAACATTTCGTTATACAAATTTCCTGTTTTGGGGGGTTATAGGAACAAGTGTATCTATTTTTATTCTATGTATGTTCTGTGGATGTCACCCTGTGTTGTGTGGATGTCACCCTGTGTTGTGTGGATGTCACCCTGGGTTGTGTGGTGTCAACCTGTGTTGTGTGGATGTCACCCTATTTTGTGCAAGTGCCACCAGAATGTCACCCTGTGTTGTGTGGATGACAACCTGTGTTGTGTGTGGATGTCATTAGGATGTCACCCTGTGTTGTGTGAGTGTCACCAGAATGTGTTGTGAGGATGTCACCCTGTGTGCATATCACTGGGATGTCACCCATTGTTGTGTGCAAGTCGCCCTGTATTGTGAAGATGTCACCCTGTGTGCATATCACTGGGATGTCACCCTTTGTTGTGTGCAAGTTACCAAGATGTAACCCTGTGTTGTGAGGATGTCACCCTGTGTGCATATCACTGGGATGTCACCCTTTGTTGTGTGCAAGTCACCAAGATGTCAGCCTGTGTTGTGAGGATGTCACCCTGTGTTGTAGGGGAGCGGACACAGCAAAGACCTCCCTGTTAGAAACTTGGTTCCTTTTGCAGAGCTGCTTAGTTCGCCATCGACACCGACGACCCTCACCACAGGTAGGTGACACTCTTCTTTGTCATGTCAAGTCACTAAAAGTTGGTGACATTATTGACATGTCAAATATGTGAGGTCCATAGTAGATGGATGGACAAGATGTTGGAATAGATATAGTTCATACCATACAGCATAATTTTATGACAGAGCTGCCAACCCCCAGAGCTTGCATGAGATTATTGATGCAGAGCGTGGGGCAAGACGCTGGGGGGAGAGCACAAGAGTGGGCTTTGCCCTCTCTCGTAGGTGGAGGTACTGAAATGTTTATAATGTAGAATCAAAATGTTTATAATGTAGAATCAAAATGTTTATAATGTAGAAGCAAAATGTTTATAATGTAGAATCAAAATATATATAATGTAGAATCAAAGTGCAGCTAATTCCAGCATTTCAGGGTTGAACAAATAATGTTTTTCAGTAGTCATATTTGTTAGTTTAAAGGGAATATTTAATTTACTAATGTACGAGATGCAGAAATATATATACAAGATTAAATGTACATACCTTGTATTCATCTTTCTAACTTCCGAACAGTATATTTTAAGCAGCTGAATGTTGTTCTGATAACAAGTTTCCCACAGGCAAATAATTAGAAGTAATATCATATTCAAGAAACTAAGTATTATAATGTCAAATATTGCACACATGTGTTGTTTCTATTCAAGTATTGTGGAAACTGCTGTAGTCAGATTCACTCTTTGTGTTGGGTGTTGTACTCCTTGGTGGCCTTCTTTGCTGTGGCTAATACTTCTTTGGACGGTTCCCACTTGTAAAAAGGTGTGGCAGATTCAGGACTGGCCATCTTGATTGTGAGGAGGGACGTCAGAATTCCTCTGAAGTCTGTCTACTTGACAAAGGCAGATGCGATGCGGAAATGGACATATACCTTACGGAAGCACTGATTGGCTGTTTCTATACAGAATGACCAATTGGCATGCAGGTTTTATATATTGCTAGGCTTGCTCTCCTGCCCAACCCCACAGCTGGTAGAAAAGCTTTCGGAAAGCTTCCAGGATGTTTTACAGTGTGCAATAAAACTAAATCTCAAATGGCACTAATGCGTGATAGAGTAACTCCTGGAGAGCGTGACGTTAGATAGAAATGCGCGAGACTCACACCATTGGTAGGTGTGTTATGATGATTCATATTTTACTGTTATACAAGCATGTCTCATATTTGACACATCAAGTGCAGGAGAGTTACAGTATTGATGTGATTGTCACAGTGTTGATGTGAGTCACAGTATTGATGTGATTGTCACTGGGTTGATGTGATTGTCACCTCTGTGTTGACAGGTGTGAAGGTGGTGGACGTGATGGATGAGATGACCTTGAGGACCAGCCTCACTTTGGCCCACAAGGACATCCAGCATCTCACACAGGTGAGTGTGGAAACAGGGGAATGAGGAGTTGGAGTTTGGAATGGGAATGGAGGAAATAAAGAGGATGGAGGAAGATGTGGGAAGGGCCAAGGAATATGGGGAGTGGATGACTGTGGGAATGGAGGGAATGGAAGTGGAGGGAATGGAAGGAGATGGAGTGGGAATTGATGAAGGAGTGTGGAGGGAAGGGAAGTAGATGGAATGGGAGTTGATGAAGGAGAGTGGAGGGAAGGGAAGTAGATGGAGTGGGTGTTGAGGAAGGAGAGTGGAGGGATTTAGATGGAATGGGAGTTGAGGAAGGAGAGTGGAGGGAAGGGAAGTAGATGGAATGGGAGTGGAGGGAAGGGAAGTAGATGGAATGGGAGTTGATGAAGGAGAGTGGAGGGAAGGGAAGTAGATGGAATGGGAGTGGGGGAATGAGGGTGGAGAGAAGGGAAGTAGATGGAATGGGAGTTGAGGAAGGAGGGTGGAGGGAAGGGAAGTAGATGGAATGGGAGTGGAGGGAAGG
The DNA here is from genome assembly GCA_963662155.1 of Lamellibrachia columna. Classification (NCBI taxonomy): domain Eukaryota; kingdom Metazoa; phylum Annelida; class Polychaeta; order Sabellida; family Siboglinidae; genus Lamellibrachia; species Lamellibrachia columna. Next base: position 39,947,099 of record OY759268.1, read on the forward strand.
GAAGTAGATGGAATGGGAGTGGGGGAATGAGGGTGGAGAGAAGGGAAGTAGATGGAATGGGAGTTGAAGAAGAAGAGTGGAGGGAAGGGAAGTAGATGGAATGGGATTTGAGGAAGGAGAGTGGAGGGAAGGGAAGTAGATGGAATGGGAGTGGAGAGAAGGGAAGTAGATGGAATGGGAGTTGATGATGGAGAGTGGAGGGAAGGGAAGTAGATGGAGTGGGTGTTAGGAAGGAGAGTGGAGGGAATGGAAGTAGATGGAATGGGAGTGGGGGAATGAGGGCGGAGGGAAGGGAAGTAGATGGAATGGGTGTTGAGGAAGGAGAGTGGAGAGAATGGAAGTAGATGGAATGGGAGTGGGGGAATGAGGGTGGAGAGAAGGGAAGTAGATGGAATGGGAGTTGAGGAAGGAGAGTGGAGGGAAGGGAAGTAGATGGAATGGGAGTGGAGGGAAGGGAAGTAGATAGAATGGGAGTTGATGAAGGAGAGTGGAGGGAAGGGAAGTAGATGGAGTGGGTGTTAGGAAGGAGAGTGGAGGGAATGGAAGTAGATGGAATGGGAGTGGGGGAATGAGGGTGGAGAGAAGGGAAGTAGATGGAATGGGAGTTGAGGAAGGAGAGTGGATGGAAGGGAAGTAGATGGAATGGGAGTGGAGGGAAGGGAAGTAGATGGAATGGGAGTGGAGGGAAGGGACACAGATGGAATGGGAGGTGAGGGAAGGGAAGTAGATGGAATGGGAATGGAGGAAGGAGAGTGGAGGGAAGGGAAGTGGGTTAGGATTGGAGGAGTGATTGGAGAGGCATTAGGGAAGGGGAAGACATAACGTGATCACCATTTAAAAATCAAAATCATTTGACATATGTACAGCTACCTACAGACAGGTACACATGTATAAACATTACAGTTGGGTTCAGTTGTAATTGTGTAATTGATTACATCTACTGTGTAATTTAATTGAGTTTGATGAGGTTGTTTAATTGTAATTGACCTGGCCACAAGAAGCTATGAATTCACCTAAAACCGTGTGTAAAAGGAGCAGTAATGATAGATGTAATCTCCTTTGTAAAACAATGTAATTCATTTTTACTGTAACAAATACACACACATGCTAATTTATGAATACCCAGCTTCTACAAATCTAGATGGCGCTTGTTGCAGCTTCTGAATGAGAGTGAGGCTACGGTGATGCGACTGACGGAGCAGGCGAAGATACTGAAAGAGGAAGTGAGGCGACAGGAGCGAAATCAGCAGCGGGAAACAGCCGTATCTAACATGGAGTATCTCAAGAACGTGGTTTTTAAGGTAGCGTCATTGTTGGGGCCAGATCACTATTTTACTTCCACGTTCATGTCATACGAATGAATTGCCAGTGATTCTGATTGCTTGTGATTCAGTGGGATTAAAAAAATTATTCCATTAAACATTGATTCTATTAAACAGCTGATAGTGTTATCCACGATGCTGTTAAGTAGAGCCAAATTTACTAAGACATTTTTTACCATTTTAGATTTTTTAAGCATACAGTATGCTGAGCAAAACATTGAGATACGTCACAAGTTCTGTTCTAATTAGCATACATCAATGTTTGTTTCTCAAGACAATAATGAAACTGTATCACACCACATGGCACCACTTCAATTGTTCCACACTAGATGGCACCACAAGACAAGTTGCTTACAAATGGCGTCCGTTGAGACAGTGTGTTGCTCCCGAATTGGAAACATGAACATTTCAATCTGCGATTTGCGGTTACCACATATTTAAAAATATGTATGAGTCGAGTATTGGAGACAAATTAGCAGTGGCAAGAGAGACAAAACAATCAGTGTAACAGATGCACAGTGTCCATTCTAAAAGACACATAGTTAACACTGAGCTATGACATCAGTGGAGAGGAAATTACAATATCTGATCAAAAATGGGGATGTACGTTTATTATTTATTATTCGGTCGAATACGGTATTTGAGGTGAATGTCATGGAATCCTTTAAGGTTAGTTTTTACCAAAATTGGCAAGGGGTATTTCCCTACTGTGAAATATAGCTTACAGCAGCCCAAGTGGGCACATTCATCATACCACTGCTGCCACATTCATCATACAACTGCTGCCACATGCATCACACCACTGCTTCCACATTCATCGCATCACTGGTGCCATATTCACCACACCACTGTTTCCACATTCATCACACCACTGCTGCCACATTCATCACACCACTGCTTCCACATTCATCACATCACTGCTGCCATATTCACCACACCACTGCTTCCACATTCATCACACCACTGCTACTACATTCATCACACCACTGCTTCTACATTCATCACACCACTGCTGCCACATTCATCACACCACTGCTGCCACATTCCCCACACCACTGCTGCCACATACACCACACCACTGCTTCCACATTCCCCACACCGCTGCTTCCACATTCCCCACACCGTTGCTTCCACATTCCCCACACTACCGCTGCCACATTACAGTTAATTTCATCGATTCTCAACATAAACATTATTATATAGGTCAGTGGATTTTTCTAGTTAAAGCCGTGGGCCCTGGGTCACCTTGAAAAGTTTTGTCCAGATAGGCTCACAAATGCAGCCGTGCATAAGCGCCGCAACAGATAAACAGTCATACAGACAGACACTTCACTTTATATGTTAGATGAATGTCATATTTGACACTATAAATAAAGACAAATGTTTCACCTTGTTCCAGTTTCTGACCTTATCAGCCGAAGATGAGAAGACGCAGTTAATTCCAGTATTGACCACCATGTTGCGTCTAAGTGCAGACGAGGTGAACATCTTGAAGGAATCTGCTTCAGGTAATGTTAAATGTCAATATATAAAATTAATTAACACATAGATAAAGCAGAACAATTATTATTGTGATCACAATGGGAAATAATATTAATGGTATATTAAAATAGTTTAAACATCTATATAATCATAAATTCAATATGAAAGAAGTGCATCTTGAGAGCTGTAAGCCTTTAGTCTAGTTGCCATAGCAATGTGTGGCCATTTAAGAGCACAATTTAAGCAGATCTGTTTATTGAAATTAATTGAAACCATAGTTGAAATAAAGTAGCAACATTAAACGGAATGTACGATTTCCATTGGATCTGAACACCTGTTAAATGATACGTTGTAAAACAACATCTCAATTACCATTGTAACCTTTCACCTCTTAAAATGAAAAAATATATATAATATGGTTATTCATGAATTAAAATATGTTTTATGACATATACAGAAATGGTATACTGCAATTAAAGACCGAACAGTAAAGGTGAAATATAAAATTGTTCACCAGATTATGTCAAATATAATGTTTTAGATTGGATGATTTATTGGTCTGTCAAATGTTGTCTTTCATTGGATGCTTTATTGGTCTACTAAATTCCCGTTTTACACAATCTCTGACAGTAAATATACTACAACAGTAAAGATTAAAACATAAAGTAGAACAATGTTTAGATGTACTTTGAGATAAACAAATTCCGAGATTTTGGGCATTTTATTTATGCGAAACCCCCAACTAGGTACGTATCGAAAAAATTCAACCAAAATGTAATGCATTTTTTTGACTGAGAACTTATTTGACAACAAATTCAAATAGTAATATCCCAGTGACAAGATTATGATTTGCTGTAGTTTGTATTTTATTATAATACGAATGAATAACTCCAACCTTATGAATAACTCCAATTTCTGTACTCCGTCAAAGTGTATAATTGTCATTGGTCGCCCCTGTGGTTAAAGTGGTCTTAACGGATAATATGTCACGGAAATACCAGGCTTGTTAACAAATTCATGTCAGCACATTTGAATGCAAATGCAAATGTTTCACTTGATGCGAATGCAAATGCCATTTTCCATGAATGCATTTAAATGCAAATGTTTTGGTTACACAGTTACACAATGCATTTGAATTAATTTCAAGTGTTTTGGCTTTATATTAATAATTTGTTTTATTTGGAGAAAAAACAACTAATTTATACAAACACAGCTGATTGTTTGTATATTTCTTATGCAACACTTATTTAGTTTCTTGCTTGTTATGTAACTAATGTATACACATTATTAATTAATTTAATAAATACAGTAGTACATTATTGTAACCACTAAGTACCACTACATACCAGTCCCACTACATGAACATGTCTGTAGAATCATACACTGAGTCACACAGTTCCAGGCCTGCAGAGGTGGTGGAAATGGGAGGGAGGAATATACAATTGACAGTTTACTGGGAACCATGGCAGGGATTGAAAGGTTAATCCTTCAGCCAGAATGGAAGGGGAACAAGACAATAGACTGTCCACTGGTGGGGTCACTGGGAAGATAACCTGGTGGATAATTACAGCTGCTATTAATCACTCTCTTTGGCTGTAAATATCCAGGGTTGGCATTGCTAATGTTTACTCCCCAACGAGCTGCCACCCCAACCCACCCCAACAGTGCCAACACAACACAAGGGAGTCATTTGTCTGCATTGTCTGATTTGTTTCAATGAACGGGTAATCTCTGAAGCCATCAACTTATAGACCAGTTGGTCTTTACATGTTTTATGAATAACAGCCCAGGCATTGACCAGTTGGCCTACAGAGCACTTTTTGAAAGAGCACATTGTGAAAGTGGGTTCACAGGTCAGACAATGATTTCATACTCTGCTGAGGGTACTGCTCAGTACAGGGCATGTTTTCCAATGGCATGTTGTGAACTTGTGAAAGTGAATCTAACTAATAATTATTCAAAGAATTACGCATGCATTTCATTGTACATTTGATTGTGCATTTGACAAATCAAATATTTGTGGGTCGCATTCAAATGCAAATGAAAATGCATTAAAATTTTATGGAGGCATTTGAAGGCGCATTCAAATGCTCAACATTCAAATGCATTTACATTTGTTAACAAGCTTGTGAAATACTGCATCATAACTCACATTGTATGCCTGACAATTTTATTATTGTTGCAGTTGAGAATACCTATTTAGCGAATGTTGACCAGAGCTGTTTACTTGCAGGCCAAAAGGGGGAGCCAACAGGTGGACAGGACGCAGCCACTGCGGCCGGGTGGTCAAGCTACTTACACCGGTGGTCTGGTGTCTGAGTGACTAGACAAACACTGACTGTTAAATTGGCTGGCCAGACAGACAGACAGACAGTACATGCTCAACTCATGGTGATAACCTGGCAGTCTGCTATGTAACACTATAGACCATGGGCATAGTTTGATAGTTTGTCATGTAGACATCGTTGACCATGGTCTGTCATCACAAACACAGGGCAAACACAGCACAATCACAGCTGGCATAATATGACAGGTCATTAATACATAAAGGCTCATGTATATACATAATGGAAGAGTGGGAGGTCTTGAGAGCAGATATATGTGCACACACACACGCACGCATGCTCGCACGCACGCACGCACGCACGCACGCACGCACGCACGCATGCAACTTGTGGGGACATATATAATTATTAATTAAGTGTAGATTTCAGGTGTGCAATGTTGGAATAGGTACATCACAGAAACGATAATTATCGTATGTGGAAGAACACATTGACCGCTGGTTGGTGTACAGGGTATGTAGACTACAAAAGGGGACCACAACACGCGGATTTATTTTAAGCAAATTATGTGATCGTAATGTTGGTCTGTACAATATGCACTGCCATATGCAGATAAGACTATATATGTTAGTCCATATCAGTTCAGTGTTATGCAGATTATGCATCTTTGTTCATTTAGTTGGCATGGTACAATTTCGTAACTTTCAGCCAAAATCTGTGCTGCTCTGTTGCAATAAAATGTCGGCGTTATCACAGCTCATTGTTCTGAGACTGATTTGTTTGGTATTTAAACAGGTGTGTGTGCTATGAACATTACTGATATCACCATGCGTGCCAACCGTGAGTGATGCACACCTTTAACAAATCCGTAAGATCCACAAATGAACCCATACACTAATGTACATCAACATATGCTCAAGAGGAACTCGCCCTGCAAACTGGAGTATAATGATTGAATCTCGCAAGACTGGCACAGCAGTCTGCAACCAGTTAAACTATTTAATATTGAGTATCTCTATTCCGTTAGTCACCTAGTCACAAGAGTCCCCCTACTGTGTTCAGGGTTGGCTTGATGACATCATTAGACATGTTAGAAAGAACTCACTTCACTCCGAAGATTCCAGATAAGCTCGTTATGAGTTTAATCAGACAAAAGATGATACAGTTACATACATAGACAATCGTTTCTGTTGTCCAAGACTACATGATGACAGATTATGCGTAGTCGTATTCTCATTGCACTCCTCCTAAATCGTGCACTGCTAGAGTTTATATATTCGGAGATATGCCTACTCGTACACCTAGCAGTCTCCAGCCACAGTCTGACCATCGGGATTCTACAGCAGCGGATTCAGAGGGGTCTCAAGACCCCCCCATGAAGGGGGTCTTAGACCCCCCGGTGTCTGTGGCAAATATTACAGTAAAGGAACACGAAGGGGAGACCGGGACTAGTCCGCCCCCGGGGCAAGTCCGCCAACCGGCTTTTATTCCGTGCCGTTGCAGAATTTAGTAATTTCGGTCACACGATTAAGTCACATGACCATCAAACTACATACAGCTCAGTGTTCAAAATGACTGTAGTTATTTTACCAACTTAGATTGAATGCACTTGTTGTAAGTCGCTCTGAATAAGAGCGCCTGCTAAATGACTAAAGTGTAAATTGTGGTCTAAACCATTGTTACTGGGGTAATGCGCTTGCAGACACAGTGCTCTGTAATTCTGAGAAGTAAAATGCCAAGGTAAAATGTGCCTCAACTAGATATTCATTGGTGACATTACTGCAGACACCCAACAGATGGCGCCCTTAACCACAGAACAAGCACTCATCAATGATATGATTGAAATGATTTAAGATGTTTTTTTACAGAGGTTAACTGAATGACAATAGAGTTACCTGAATGAATAAGCTAAACTACAAATATGATGATATCGAGTCCTGCAAAAACCGTCAAATTCTGCGAAAGCTGTCGAGTTTTTGCTGATCGATCGAGTTCTGCAAAAACCATCGAGTTCTTTTTGTGAGATCGATCGAATTCTGCGAAAACTGTCGAGTTCTGCGAAAACCGTCGAGTTTTAGCACAGACGAACTAGAGTAGTCTCACACGGAGCAACATGTGAAACAGCGGAAGGGTAATTACATCGGTACTACGATGAAATGTGGGACCCCCCCAAGCTTACATTTTCCTTTCTTATGGGAGGCCCCTCTTGCCTTATGACAGGACCCACCAGACCCTCCTCATTTCGAACACTGATGGGAAACTGACGTCCACGAGTTGCTGGCTGGAAAATTGTGAACTAGAAAACTGATTTTGGTGACTGAAAGTATTTTTTTTATTATGTTTCGATCAAATTTCAGTACTCATAAGTGGCATTGGTCAGACATTCAGAGTGTTCAGTAAGGCCCTTATATCAGAGATATTGTTTTGATCTTGCGTTGTTGCTCTATCCAGTGTCAGTGGTATTTAGTTGCCGCCCACCAAATATGTCTCTGTGTTGAGGCACGTCCGTCTGTGTGCTACGGGGCAAGTTCTTCCCTAGGATATCTGATGTAAAATGCTCAGGATCACTCGAAACCAGATTTTATTTCACCATTTTCTAGCCGATGCAGTGCCAAACGTTGTTTTTTGTTTGCCTGGTTTATTTCATAGATACAAAAGAATTTGTGATGAATTTAAGTTTCTAACAAATGTGTGTCACAAACATGACGTTTTTTTGACATAAAAACAAGACAAAACTGCACTGTTCTTGTGTACTTGCTGCTTAAAGTACGTGTGGGGCGAACTTGCCCCGGCCCCTGGGTGGACTTGATAGCACGAATTTTTACAAGATATTTTCGTTCAATTTAAGGCAGAAACTGATCCAACAAGCCTAGATCCGCCCCTGGTTCTACTTATTTAGCATTACCAATATGCACCCATGCTCTGACTGGTCAGCCAAGATCCTCTCTGGGAAGACATCCTTGCTGTGACTAATATTATGCTAATGACTGCACCCTGGACAAGTTGGTGGTCAGTGCTGCATACGCACGTAAACTGGTTATATCCAGTTCTGGGAGTTCGATTTTCTTTGACTCTCGAATATATCTGTCCCGACTTGACCTTTGCCTGTACCGGTCAACTAGGAAGCAGAGGTTACCTGTTTGACTTGTTCTTAATAAATATATTTAGTTTATACAATTAATTAAATAAGAGGCGAGTAATAACGAGACTCTTACAACCTGACATTTGCCCAACATGGGTCGTACTTGTAATACAAAAAAAAGTCTTGTTTAAAATACAGAAATGTTTCCAATCCTTTGCTCGTAAGACAAATGTCAAATGCGTAATGGCTATGAGTAAACAGTAAGAATGACGCTTTTTAAAAACAATAAACTTAAAAATATCAAAATAAAAATGCCTTGCTAGTGTAACGTTTTATTTGTGCAATAACAATTACGAATAAATCGGGTATTAACTGTTCATTTACACGAGACCACTTCATTCAACATATATCCTGTTCCTACAGCCAATTCAAGGAAGCCCACTTGAAAATTTTGATAATTTCATCCATGTCGGTTTCCACTATCTCTGGACAGCGAACTAAATATCCGGCTGCGCAAAGCCTCCGCCTTGTTCGTGCGTCTTACTTTATTTTATTAAACGTGTTGTGAGAACCGATCAAAGCCTCCACCTTGTTCGTGCGTCTAACTTTATTTTATTAAATGTGTTGTGAGAACCGATCAAAGCCTCCGCCTTGTTCGTGCGTCTAACTTTATTTTATTAAACGTGTTGTGAGAACCGATCAAAGCCTCCGCCTTGTTCGTGCGTCTAACTTTATTTTATTAAATGTGTTGCGAGAACCGATCAAAGCCTCCACCTTGTTCGTGCGTCTAACTTTATTTTATTAAATGTGTTGTGAGAACCGATCAAAGCCTTCACCTTGTTCGTGCGTCTAACTTTATTTTATTAAATGTGTTGTGAGAACCGATCATAGCCTCCGCCTTGTTCGTGCGTCTAACTTTATTTTATTAAATGTGTTGTGAGAATCGATCAAAGCCTCCACCTTGTTCGTGCGTCTAACTTTATTTTATTAAATGTGTTGTGAGAACCGATCAAAGCCTCCGCCTTGTTTGTGCGTCTAACTTTATTTTATTAAATGTGTTGCGAGAACCGATCAAAGCCTTGTTCGTGCGTCTAAGTTTATTTTATTAAATGTATTGCGAAAACCGATCAAAGCCTCCACCTTGTTCGTTCGTCTTACTTTATTTTATTAAATGTGTTGTGAGAACCGATCAAAGCCTCCGTCTTGTTTGTGCGTCTTACTTTATTTTATTAAATGTGTTGTGAGAACCGATCAAAGCCTCCGCCTTGTTCGTGCGTCTAACTTTATTTTATTAAATGTGTTGCGAGAACCGATCAAAGCCTTGTTCGTGCGTCTAACTTTATTTTATTAAATGTATTGCGAAAACCGATCAAAGCCTCCGTCTTGTTTGTGCGTCTTACTTTATTTTATTAAATGTGTTGTGAGAACCGATCAAAGCCTCCGCCTTGTTCGTGCGTCTAACTTTATGTTATTAAATGTGTTGCGAGAACCGATCAAAGCCTTGTTCGTGCGTCTAACTTTATTTTATTAAATGTATTGCGAAAACCGATCAAAGCCTCCACCTTGTTCTTTCGTCTTACTTTATTTTATTAAATGTGTTGTGAGAACCGATCAAAGCCTCCGTCTTGTTTGTGCGTCTTACTTTATTTTATTAAATGTGTTGTGAGAACCGATCAAAGCCTCCGCCTTGTTCGTGCGCCTAACTTTATTTTATTAAATGTGTTGCGAGAACCGATCAAAGCCTTGTTCGTGCGTCTAACTTTATTTTATTAAATGTATTGCGAAAACCGATCAAAGCCTCAACCTTGTTCGTGCGTCTTACTTTATTTTATTAAATGTGTTGTGAGAACCGATCAAAGCTTCCGCCTTGTTCGTGCGTCCTACTTTATTTTATTAAATGTGTTGTGAGAACATATCAAGTCATGAAAGTCATGAAAGTTTTACTGAATCAATCCAAACTATCATACATCTCGTCGACAGGTGGCGTTCGTGTTTCGCCGGTAAAGTGCCAAGTTAATCATCGTGCGTTTACATATTATCACATTAAACGTACCAGTGAGCGGACTTGATGCGTCGTATTAGTGGGATAAAGGAAGCACCTACAGGTGAATTGTGTCATTAGTTTTTTAGAAGGTTCTTGTGTGAATGTTATCTCCGGAGCCAACACCGTAAACTTTGATATTCAACTGTTACGCCGTAACGCTATGTAACAGCCATTAGGTCGTTAAAGGTACAGCAGAGCGTGTCCGCTGAACACCAGGACGCTGTTGAAAGTAGGCAAAGTCAATCGCCATACCATTTTTTCTATCTGGCTGTTGCTGTTGTATAGGCGAAGGACACGCTCGGCAAACACGTATGCATTTTCATGAACCGTGAAACCTTACAAAAACGCCGTAAACAGAGCAATAAACATGTATTTCATGTCTGTATGCATTCTTATATGTATATCACTAAAGTTACCTGAGAATAACTATGTAAAAGTGTGAGATTATTACCTTGTTGTCAGAACGCATGTGCTTGTCAAAATGTGTAAAAAATCGGATGTTGTGTGAGCGAGATTACCAAACGGGATTATCATAGATCAATATAAGGTCACGCTAAGAATTGCCGTCTGCTGGCCATAGAGTTACATCATTAATCATCCCCCTACAAACTGCTAACTTACTAACGGATGTTTTATTTATGTATGTGCTGCTGGCCCACTCTGGCCTCATTCTACATGAAATCGCGTGCAACATCACGTGCGCAGCATAGCGGCTATTAATAAAAAAAATTCTATGTGACCGATAAATGTACTCATAAATAATTATTTGGAGCACATTTCTTCTGTTTCTTGACGCCAAAGTGTCGGTTGTATGTCACGGATTACACGTGTGAAACGGTTAGTGCGAATCGGTTTTAAAACTTAAGTTATTAGTTCCGTAGCCATTTAGTTACGGAAAGCCGAAATCCGCGAGTACGATAATCACGGCTTGGGTCTCCGCCCCAAAGCTTAAGTGGGACGGACGACTCTGCCTATGTTGAAACCAGCATAATAGATCGGTCATCCACCGGAAACCGCTACCTCTGAACAGCACCAGGGGGCGATACCGACGGCACAGAGACTTCAACCATTACTGTTTCTGGAGAAGCATTTACCCAATTTATTGATGTGCCTATCTTGCAATGTACGATTAAAAATCCACAAACGTAATAAGTTTAAATATTAATGATATTGATAAATGATAAAACATATACACAACATAACGTTATGATTAATGTGCGGCAATAGATCTTGGTAACATTGAAAACATGCTCCCAAAGTTCCCATTCTGTAGACGAACAATGGAAATTCAATTGCTGAAACGAACAGTGAGCATATTGTGAAGTCGTATTTAATTATGGCACTTTTCCGAGGCGAATCTCCTACGCCTAGCTTCACGACTACCGTAAAATCGACGTTTATGCTGAGGCGTCGTTGAGTTTCACAAAACTGCACACGGCGTCGTTATTAAATTTGAAACTAATAACGCGTTGATGGTAGAATTTTATGTATCAGAATATTGTATTAATACATATTTGCGACATTTATATCATCCTAGAAATATTGAAGTATATCTGTCCGCGTTTAATAACATGGACCTTTTTCGCATTTATTTAACATATCTTACTTTTAATGCGTTCACAACATATCATGATTATTTCGCCTGTTGTAGTAGAAGTAGCAGGAGGAGTAGTAGTGTCCCATCCAATGTCACGTTTAACTTCACATCCAACGTCACATCCATCGCAATGCAACATCCACGGTCACATCCAATGTCACATTCAATGTTAGCGTCACTTATATTCCCCTATTATCCACAACAATGTGATATTCAATTCCACACCCAATTCAACAACCAATGTCACATCCAATATCGCATACAATGTCACTTCCAAAGTTAGCGTCACTGTTATTCCCATGTTATTCACTACTGCCACATCCGTCAAAAATTGATAAATGATTAGAATCATATTTGGTTGATGTAACAATTTACAATATTGTGGTATTACATTGAGGGTTTTAATTAATGTATAAGAACTATGTATAAAACAAATTATATATAATAATGGTTGACATTTGATATGATGAATTGTGGTTCAGTTTTATTGTGTTTGTATTGATACGTTGTATTTGGGGTCACTGTCAGGGTATCAATCAGATAGTGAGCCATTAGTAAATGCAAATTGATTCTTGTTGCCAGTGAATTTATTTAGTGAATTTCCACTGGTCGGCAACAATTTGTGCGAGACAATCGTTTTAACCTGCTGGCCATAGTAACGGCGATGATTCTCTATGAAAAACAGAATAATGCCCTGAAAAACCAACGTCTCGACTCCACTCATCTCGACACTGATGAGAATCAGGGCGAAGTGGTTCTGGAGATGCATTTGGCGACACAAAACAACAATGCCATGTAATCATCGAATATAATACGAAGTTAACCCTGGGGAACTTTGATTTTTACCCCAATCCTTGATGTGTTTTTTTTTTACCCAATTGTGTGGCTCCGATTTATGTTTGCGTATGTACGCTATATTTGTAACTGTTTTATTTATTAGTTAATACGTTTGTTATGATCTGTATAAATGTGCAGTTTGTTAACAAAATTAATCATGGCATTTAATCTGTGTCACGTTTATTATGCTACAATAAACACTGCCCCACCTTGTAAGGTCGTGAGTGCTTATTTTGTCAAAGAAATACATTATTAACCATTTAACCATATTAGTTTGTGTTTTTGCTACTGTGACATCCATTTAATGTACACCAATTAATATGTGTTCAAATGTACTATTTTATTACATATACAATTTATGATGATGCGACGTCTGGATATGGTTCTTAAATGTACCCGGGTCAATATAGGCAATATGTTGGCAACGACGGAATTATTTACCAATGTTGGGTCAGCTGACTACCAAATCAATTATTAATATATATATATATATATATATGGTCGTGGTGGGGTGGTCACAGGTTTGTGGGTGACCTTGTGGCGAAATGGCCCCACCTGTTTGTAATTAAATTTGTGTATTGGTGGTGGAATGTCTGTATTCTTTGCATTACATGTTCATGACGACTTCTTGATGTATGCTTGTAGGAATGTGGGCTCTGAGAAACTTGCCGGACGGGGCTGTACATGTGTTCAGTTCCTGTCTGGTTTGCTTTGAGGAGCTCACATTCCTGTTAATGTTCTTCCCAAAGTGGCTGCGTGATAAGCAGTCCACTTTGCAATAAAAAACGTCATTTATTTGGCCTGTTTCAATTCACTGCTACATCGGACTTGTGTTGGTTATTGCATAAATATATATATATATATATATATATATATATATATATATATATATATATATATATATTTATATAATATATACATATATATATATACATATGTATATATATATATATATATATATATATATATATATATATATATATATATATATATATATATATATATATATATTTATATAATATATACATATATATATATATACATATGTATATATATATATGTATATATATATATATATATATATATATATATATATATATATATATATATATAGGTTGCCAGTATACCATCTTTGATAATTTATCTAACTGCCCCCCCCCTCCCAACTCGTTTTAGATATCTGTCAAAATTATAAACTTTCCACGTTGGAATATAACCAAATGTATACCCTTTAGCAAGCAAACTTTGCATTGTTGCATGATATATGTTATACGTTGATTCAGTAACATATGTTATTCATTGTTTAATGTTAACTAAAATTAAATAAAGTTGCCCTAAAATTAAACCACAGCTATTGCTCTAAATATATACCATTAATTACAAAAACGCGTTGCGTTCATCAACGTGTTTCGGCACATTGAACATACCATGAAACGTGGCATATGTCTAATGGTTTGTGTACTGGCGACGTATTGAGCGCCTCCCCTGGAAACACAATACATACTACACAAAGTAGTCCTATATTCATTGTTTATTACCAATACCCGTGCAATAATAATATTGTAGGCCTCTGTAGATGTTTAACTATCAGATCGGATATGCAACATGTGTTTTCCGCGTGACTTCTGGGATATTTAAAGATATTCACAAATGAAACAGGCATTGTGTGTATCCAAATAATCGTCCCACACATGCACGCACGCACACTCGAGTACGCACTCGCAATAGTTTAGCTTGAAAAGACGCCTACAAACTGTCAACAATGTGGACATGCTCTGCGAACAGTCGTGAACAGTCAATGCGGCTTCCGGCATCACAACAGACGCTATGCACTCTTTATAGCACGGAAACATACAACGAAATCAAGTGCACTAGATCCACTTCCTTGTTCACTTGTGGAAGCCAGCATTAACATTATTGCGCCGACGTTAGCCTCGACCTTGCAAGATTGACATGCCGCTCGTGTCTGAATCTGTGCCAGCCAACTTCAAACACCCTTTGGTCTACCGAAGAAACCTAACCATGACCCAGACTTATTGAAAAACAACCTGTCAATATCGATCCTATCTTTTGTGTCACTTTTGTGTTACTGGAGTGTCACGTAGCAGTACAACTTTTGTGTTATTGGAGTGTCACGTAGCAGTACAACTTTTGTGTTACTGGAGTGTCACGTAGCAGTACAACTTTTTGTGTTACTGGAGTGTCACGTAGCAGTACAACTTTTGTGTTACTGGAGTGTCACGTAGCAGTACAACTTTTGTGTTACTGGAGTGTCACGTAGCAGTACAACTTTTGTGTTACTGGAGTGTCACGTAGCAGTACAACTTTTGTGTTACTGGAGTGTCACGTAGCAGTACAACTTTTGTGTTACTGGAGTGTCACGTAGCAGTACAACTTTTGTGTTACTGGAGTGTCACGTAGCAGTACAACTTCGCCAGCACCCATGATTCTTTAGCCCAAACCCTATATCTAACCCAAACCACAAGCCTAACCCTAAAAAGTGAATTTAGTTATTTTTTTCATAGAATACACCTTGTCTGATAAATTGGTCACAGTGGTTTTTTTAATCGGTTCAGTAGTTTTTCGAGATATGGCATTATTTATAGATATAAAAATATCGGGGTTAAATGTGCATATCTGTATAATGGTAGACTGTGTCGTGTGAGCGGTCACTTCCTCTCAAGGATTGCTGTTAAATGTTAACACAGTTGTCTTCTTATTAAACATCACCTTTTCTTAGCCAATATGAATTGTTGTGTGAAGTAATTGTTTTCCCACACACCCGCCGGCCCGCCCGCGCATGCACGCACGCACGCACACGCACACACGCACGCACACACACACACACACCAAACACACACACACACACACACACACACACACACACACACACACACACACACACACACACACAAACACACCACACGTACGTACATACGTACGTACGTACGTACGTACGTACGTACGTACGTACGTACGCACGCACGCACGCACACGACACCAATTCAGTTCGTGCCTGTTTAGAAATTAACATTATTCGAATTGATTTGTGTTTGCAATTTAAATCAATCTTATGTGTTTTTATTTCACACAGATGGTTGGCTTTCCAGTTTGGCAACAATATATTAATAGTCAAAACAAGTATAACGATTATCCCGTTCAGCAAATTTGCAATGCACACACCACCACAACACACACACACACACACACACACACACACACACCACACGTACGTACGCACGCACGCACGCACGCGCGCGCACGCACGCACGCACACACACACACACACACACACACACACACACATTGTGGTCATCACAAGTGCTTGTTTGAAACTGAGTGATTCACACGATGTCATTGTTCTCCTAAAGTCTTACAATGTATCAGGTTGTTATTGCACTTAGTCTCTGTGGAATATTTTACTTGCACACGATGTCATTGTTCTCCTAAAGTCTTACAATGTATCAGGTTGTTATTGCACTTAGTCTCTGTGGAATATTTTACTTGCACACGATGTCATTGTTCTCCTAAAGTCTTACAGTGTATCAAGTTGTCATTGCACTTAGTCTCTGTGGAATATTTGACTTGCACACAATGATTGGTTCACGCAGAGCTTCATCAACGTTTACTGAATTCGTCAGCTTGCTAAATTAATCAGGAGTTTTTAGCATACTATTAAAGTGCATAACATTAATGGTATATGCATAAAGTGTTCATTGGTCAACTATATCGTCAAGTAATCCAAGATTTGTAAACGTCTTCGTTCACGTCGTTGTATTCGTCATCTATTGGGACGCGGCTTTGTGTGGTTCATCTTTCATGTCTGGTTCATATCTCGTGTCTCGGTGGTGTAGACTTCTTCTGTGCAGTTGTTGTATCGTTCATTTCTCGTGTCTCAGTGGTGTAGAAGTCTTCTGTGAAGTTGTTGTCTCGTTCATCTCTCGTGTCTCAGTGGTGTAGAAGTCTTCTGTGAAGTTGTTATATCTTGTTCATCTCTCGTGTCTCAGTGGTGTAGAAGTCTTCTGTGAAGTTGTTGTCTCGTTCATCTCTCGTGTCTCAGTGGTGTAGAAGTCTTCTGTGCAGTTGGTATCGTTCATCTCTCGTGTCTCAGTGGTGTAGACGTCTTCTGTGAAGTTGTTGTCTCGTTCATATCTCGTGTCTCAGTGGTGTAGACGTCTTCTGTGAAGTTGTTGTCTCGTTCATCTCTCGTGTCTCAGTGGTGTAGACGTCTTCTGTGAAGTTGTTGTCTCGTTCATCTCTCGTGTCTCAGTGGTGTAGACGTCTTCTGTGAAGTTGTTGTCTCGTTCATATCTCGTGTCTCAGTGGTGTAGAAGTCTTCTGTGAAGTTGTTGTCTCGTTCATCTCTCGTGTCTCAGTGGTGTAGAAGTCTTCTGTGAAGTTGTTGTCTCGTTCATCTCTCGTGTCTCAGTGGTGTAGAAGTCTTCTGTGAAGTTGTTGTCTCGTTCATATCTCGTGTCTCAGTGGTGTAGAAGTCTTCTGTGAAGTTGTTGTCGCATTCATCTCTCGTGTCTCAGTGGTGTAGAAGTCTTCTGTGAAGTTGTTGTCTCGTTCATCTCTCGTGTGTCAGTGGTGTAGACGTCTTCTGTGATTTTTTTTTTTTAAACTCACGTCTAATATGATTTGTTTTTATTTAACGTTCGCACGTAAATTTTTTAATTAATGCTAATTTATATTTTTAAGACAAATAATCTATTTTTCTTCTGAAAACTATAATCCTTGAATGTAAAGCAGTAAAAAATATTTTGACACTGCTATCTGCACTCATATGTAAAACAATTAAATATTTATGAAATCAACGACGCAAGCCATATGTAAAGAAATGAAAAGGCCAAATGAATTACGTTTATTAAGAGTATGCCTAATGGCATATTATTCCGATTAAGAACATGAAATGTGTACCCTGTAACATATGCCAAGCCTGTGGCTGAGCCTCATACAAAGCAGCCTGGACACAATGCTCCCAGAGCCCACATTTCGGCACAGCAATACAGTACATGTAGTAATATTCCTACAACACAAGACAATTCATGCCACCTGGAATACACTACTTCCTAAAATTCATACTCTATATACTTTAGTAACTTAAAAGGCGGGGTCATAACGCCACCATTCACTGAAACCTGTGAACACTCCACAATTAAATAGTGTGTTTATCTTATATCCCAAATTAACTTTTACTCTTACCTCTATCTGATATCGAATTGTCGTAGTGTGTGGTACGATCATCCAATGTGTCTGTCCTACGGTCTGTATTATCCAGGATCTCCAACTTGTTTGTCCCGTGGTCTGTATTCTCCAGGATCTCCAACTTGTCTGTCCCGTGTTCTGTATTCTCCAGGATCTCCAACTTGTCTGTCCCGTGGTCTGTATTCTCCAGGATCTCCAACTTGTCGGTCCCGTGGTCTGTATTCTCCAGGATCTCCAACTTGTCTGTCCCGTGGTCTGTATTTTCCAGGATTTCTAACTTGTCTGTCCCGTGGTCTGTATTCTCCAGTATCTCAAACTTGCAGTTTCGTTGAGTAGACACTGCAACAAACCATCGGTCATTGTTACAAACATAAACATTGTACTGGTTGTAAAGCAAGAAAACTGGGTCTGGAAAATTACAGGAGCAAAGAGGGTGGGTAGGAGGATGAATGATACGAGGGAAGAGATTGGGATGTAGTTCAGATTAACGGGAAGAATAGAAAGAAGCCAGGCTTTACATAAAGTAAGTCACGCTATTTTTTTTAAATCCCCACCCCACCCCCTTGTTACGCTTCCTACAACTGTCCTGTACATCTCCCGAAAAGCTACGCGCGTTTTGAAAAAGGTTCCCCCACCTATTATGCATATATATATTTTATTATACATTTTTACAAAGTTTGCAGACTTTTCGTGCGCCATTACATACTTCACTGTTGCATGGTAGAGTCCGATTTCCCGTTCCCTTCGAATTCAGTTGAAATATACCCGAAACTGGTATAGAAGTCAATACCTTCAGTCTGATAACGACAGCTAGACGAGCAAAACAAACGTTTTTAATAACGAACGTAACGATCGCCAAGACACCCTCTTTCATGCTGTAAATATTTTGTCAACATACATTCCCAAGTGGAGCATCTCATCCATTAAACAGTGGGTTAATTTGCGTACTCAATAACGTGTATTTCCACCATGCGTGGAATCGTTTTCTGGTACTGGCGTTAGTTAGAAGGACCAATGTCTTGGTGTCTCACCTGAAAGACATATGTCCATGTTCTTTTCAATATTAAGCGGGTTGGCTGGTACATTATAAGCAATGTTTCTTAAATAAAGGAGTGAAATACCAGTTCAATGGTTCAGTACCAAAACATCCTTACTACTAAGGTACCTTATAAAGTTGTACGTGATGATCACCGCACGTTTTATTGAAAATTTGTATGATAAACTGCATTAGCATGTATCTACACATGCAGACAAATCGACACGAGTTTAACTTGTCATTTCATCCTCATCGTAAACATACGTACAAACGTGCAACACCTTTAAGGTCAAAATTGATGCGGCGGATACTGATGACGAGAAAAGAGTCTTGGTGGCTGAGCTAGAGCTCCATCATCGTAAAAGAGTCTTGGTGGCTGAGCTAGAGCCACATCATCGTAAAAGAGTCTTGGTGGCTGAGCTAGAGCTCCATCATCGTAAAAGAGTCTTGGTGGCTGAGCTAGAGCCACATCATCGTAAAAGAGTCTTGGTGGCTGAGCTAGAGCCACATCATCGTAAAAGAGTCTTGGTGGCTGAGCTAGAGCCACATCATCGTAAAAGAGTCTTGGTGGCTGAGCTAGAGCTACATCATCGTAAAAGAGTCTTGTTGGCTGAGCTAGAGCTCCATCATCGTAAAAGAGTCTTGGTGGCTGAGCTAGAGCTCCATCATCGTAAAAGAGTCTTGGTGACTGAGCTAGAGCTCCATCATCGTAAAAGAGTCTTGGTGGCTGAGCTAGAGCTCCATCATCGTAAAAGAGTCTTGGTGGCTGAACTAGAGCTACATCATCGTAAAAGAGTCTTGGTGGCTGAGCTAGAGCTACATCATCGTAAAAGAGTCTTGGTGGCTGAGCTAGAGCTACATCATCGTAAAAGAGTCTTGGTGGCTGACCTAGAGCTACATCATCGTAAAAGTGTCTTGTTGGCTGAGCTAGAGCTCCATCATCGTAAAAGAGTCTTGGTGGCTGAGCTAGAGCTCCATCATCGTAAAAGAGTCTCGGTAGCTGAGCTAGAGCTCCATCATCGTAAAAGAGTCTTGGTGGCTGAGCTAGAGCTCCATCATCGTAAAAGAGTCTTGGTGGCTGAGCTAGTGCTCCATCATCGTAAAAGAGTCTTGGTGGCTGAGCTAGAGCTCCATCATCGTAAAAGAGTCTTGGTGGCTGAGCTAGTGCTACATCATCGTGAAAGAGTCTTGGTGGCTGAGCTTGAGCTCCAACATCGTAAAAGAGTCTTGGGGGCTGAGTTAGAGCTCCATCATCGTAAAAGAGTCTTGGTGGCTGAGCTAGAGCTCCATCATCGTAAAAGAGTCTTGGTGGCTGATCTAGAGCTCCATCATCGTAAAAGAGTCTTGGTGGCTGAGCTAGAGCTCCATCATCGTAAAAGTGTCTTGTTGGCTGAGCTAGAGCTCCATCATCGTAAAAGTGTCTTGTTGGCTGAGCTAGAGCTACATCATCGTAAAAGAGTCTTGGTAGCTGAGCTAGTTCTACATCATCGTAAAAGAGTCTTGGTGGCTGAGCTAAAGCTCCAACATCGTAAAAGAGTCTTGGTGGCTGAGCTAGAGCTCCATCATCGTAAAAGTGTCTTGTTGGCTGAGCTAGAGCTACATCATCGTAAAAGAGTCTTGGTGGCTGAGCTAGTGCTACATCATCGTAAAAGAGTCTTGGTGGCTGAGCTAGAGCTCCATCGTCGTAAAAGAGTCTTGGTGGCTGAGCTAGAGCTCCATCATCGTAAAAGAGTCTTGGTGGCTGAGCTAGTGCTACATCATCGTAAAAGAGTCTTGGTGGCTGAGCTTGAGCTCCAACATCGTAAAAGAGTCTTGGTGGCTGAGCTAGAGCTACATCATCGTAAAAGAGTCTTGGTGGCTGAGCTAGAGCTCCATCATCGTAAAAGAGTCTTGGTGGCTGAGCTAGAGCTACATCATCGTAAAAGAGTCTTGGTGGCTGAGCTAGAGCTCCAACATCGTAAAAGAGTCTTGGTGACTGAGCTAGAGCTCCATCATCGTAAAAGAGTCTTGTTGGCTGAGCTAGAGCTCCATCATCGTAAAAGAGTCTTGGTGACTGAGCTAGAGCTCCATCATCGTAAAAGTGTCTTGTTGGCTGAGCTAGAGCTCCATCATCGTAAAAGAGTCTTGGTGGCTGAGCTAGTTCTACATCATCGTAAAAGAGTCTTGGTGGCTGAGCTAGAGCTCCATCATCGTAAAAGAGTCTTGGTGGCTGAGCTAGAGCTCCATCATCGTAAAAGTGTCTTGTTGGCTGAGCTAGAGCTCCATCATCGTAAAAGAGTCTTGGTGGCTGAGCTAGTTCTACATCATCGTAAAAGAGTCTTGGTGGCTGAGCTAGAGCTGCATCATCGTAAAAGTGTCTTGGTGGCTGAGCTAGAGCTACATCATCGTAAAAGAGTCTTGGTGGCTGAGCTAGAGCTCCATCATCGTAAAAGAGTCTTGGTGGCTGAGCTAGAGCTACATCATCGTAAAAGAGTCTTGGTGGCTGAGCTAGAGCTCCAACATCGTAAAAGAGTCTTGGTGACTGAGCTAGAGCTCCATCATCGTAAAAGAGTCTTGTTGGCTGAGCTAGAGCTCCATCATCGTAAAAGAGTCTTGGTGGCTGAGCTAGAGCTCCATCATCGTAAAAGTGTCTTGTTGGCTGAGCTAGAGCTGCATCATCGTAAAAGAGTCTTGGTGGCTGAGCTAGAGCTACATCATCGTAAATGAGTCTTGGTGGCTGAGCTAGAGTTCCATCATCGTAAAAGTGTCTTGGTGGCTGAGCTAGAGCGCCATCATCGTAAAAGTGTCTTGGTGACTGAGCTAGAGCTCCATCATCGTAAAGCTGAGAAAGTGGGGCAATCAATGAGGGGTGAAAAGAAACAATTAGAACAGGACCAAACTTATGAAGCATTTACATTTGATATGGAGAAAACTCTTCCAACAAACTGAATTCCAACCGGGATAGTTTACTACTAGAGGCAACTTTGGACTTACAACCTTGGTATACATTCTCTCCGTGACAACTTAGCATCCATGTTCGTGTGGCATGAGGGCTGCGCGATGAGAGGGGCAACTGAAATTGGTTATTGTGTATATAAGCATATTCAGAGGCTGTCTGGGAGGGGGTTAACAAAGTCAATGCTTATAGTAATAGATGTGGTGGCCAAAACAGAAATATTAAAATGGCCTTGTTTTGGTCCCATATAGTGGCAACCTTGCCCATCACTGACATCAACCATAAGTTCATGGTGTCTGGCCATAGCTTTTTGCCAAATGATCAGGATTTTGGGGTAATAGAGAAGAAAAGAATTAATGCTTCTCACATTTATGTTCTCAGCGAATGGATGGATTTATTTGCTGGTGCAAATAGGAAAAATCCTTTTGAAGTTGTGAGAATGACCACATACGACTTTCTTAATTCTGATCGACTGGCAGATCTTGTTGTAAACAGGAAAAAATGTACTGATGGGGGTGATGTCCGCTGGTTGAAAATCCAGTGGATATGTTTAAAAAAAGAGACACCATTGAAGTTTCTTAAGTACAGTGATGAAGATGATCCGTTCTTTGAGCTTGAACGTTCCCGAAAGACAAGGGACGGCGCTTAGATAGTGCCCTGGAAAACAGTGTGCTTCCTCAACTGTACAACGGCCCAGTTAAAATCAATCCTTTGAACCTGAATGACTTGTTGGGCTTGCTTACTTTAATACCTCCAGTCCATCATGACTTCTACAGAAGTCTGGCACACAGTGAAGATGTCCCATTGTTGCACCCAGATGTCACAGAAGATGAAACTGAGTAGGACGACAAAGGCTAATACTGATTGGCCATGACGTTTTGTCAAGAACTAAGAGTTTCAAACACCAGTTTACATAGTTAAGTTGGATAAGTATATAAATTCTCAGGTCTATACATATAGATGTTAGTCAGCAGGCTACAAAAAACATTTTACGACAGTGCGAAAAAGTCTCGCGTTGGCAGTGACAGGGCCAATAATATATAATCTCGTATACCCTGCAGTATCTAATCAAGCAAGTTCTGACAGTTGACAACAAAATGCGAAGGTCATTAATTTAATACTTTTTTCTATGTGTGCCTATTGAGTAGGATGCGTACACACAGACACACGAAAATAACAATATGTTGGGTAACCTGGGGTTAGACGGCTCCCACCACGTACACAAAATAACAATATGTTGGGTAACCTGGGGTTAGACGGCTCCCACCACGTACACAAAATAACAATATGTTGGGTAACCTGGGGTTAGACGGCTCCCACCACGTACACAAAATTCAGAACGTCCCCAAATTTTGTGCAAGGACCGCTCGAATCGCATTACACTTCACACCCATGGAATACCTTTCCATCCCAACACCAAGTAGACTTAATGGGAAGAAATAAGCGACACAGTAATTACTGCACGAATAATATTCGTTTACATATCCACCTCTGTCTATAACTTGGTACTCATTTATATAGCTGCGTGAACTGAGACGTGGAGAGAACGAAATTACCCAAGCTTCGAAACAACAGCAAGAAGATTCAAACCCGTGTTCTCTCCATTGATTTGATAGTCCGGTGTTTTAATCGTTAAACCACCGCACACCGCAACAATAACTTTCTGTATAATTATAATACGCACTTCCACCCTTCATTTGTTATTTAACCATTAGACCCCGCACAATGAATTACGTGTGTGCTGCTTTTCCCCAGGAAACTGAGGCAGATTTTGAAAATTATGGGTGCTTCTAGTTTTTAAGCTGTAGTTTCAAAAGTATTGATATCTTATAATTG
Organism: Lamellibrachia columna; assembly: GCA_963662155.1. Lineage (NCBI taxonomy): Eukaryota > Metazoa > Annelida > Polychaeta > Sabellida > Siboglinidae > Lamellibrachia > Lamellibrachia columna. The sequence continues at coordinate 39,970,763 of OY759268.1, forward strand.
CAAGTTATGTTTATTTTGAAGCAAATGGAATTATCTATGCAATGGTGTAACTGTGGTGTATATAAGCCTGTTATATGTTGTCATTCTGAGGTGTGGAACTTCGGAAATAATTTTGTTTAACAAATATTGAGTGAAGTTTGACATGATAGTCATATTTTATTACAATAACATCACCAACTGCTGGCTCCACACAAGGAAATGTTCTTCCTATGCATGATACTGCACAAAGAATCCAATTTTGCACAAATGCACATTGCATGTCAGACATCCAAAGCATGTCTCAATTGCACGTCCAGATGGCCGTTTCACTCCGTTTTTGCAACACAACTGATAAGCTCATTTTGATGAAAATGAGTTGTTGGAGTTCTCATCAGGGATGTCATCACTACTATTACTTGCCACCTGAAACAAACAAACAGCTACAGTAATGAAAACAGAATAAGAATAAAATGTTGTATGCATTTGTCACATGTCATATCCATCACAACAATGTAAAATTATAATTTTTACAAGCAGCCAATAATTACATTACTTTTTTTTAAAGTTGACCAATATCTGAAATATAGATAAATATAATTAATTACAAAGACCACTGACACCGTCAATATAATAAAATTGTCAACAATGTCCAAAGGCAAAGCAACAACACCACCCATCCAGGGCTTGACTGTTTACATGCTCGTCGGGCCAGATTTTTCTGTTTTATTTACTCATTTGCTTTATAATCCATTATATAACAACATGCACAACTAACCACATAATCTAAGCCGAGTAAATGGCACAAAACACACAATGTCAGTGTTGAAACAGTCGACAAGTTGAATAAGACAGTGACCAGGCTACTCTTGGACGAAGAAAACCAACCGACGCCATCTTCAATTTATCGCTCACTCAGTCAAAGATCGAGCCACATATAAATCTTACCTCCACATCCATCTCAGAAGCACTTTCATCCGAAGATTCATCTCTAAAATCGCGCAAACTTCATCTGCAATGAACGTATCTGTTCTACGAGAAACGGCCATTTTTAAAGCCCACCAGTGCTCGACTTAAAACGCGATTATCTTCGAAACTTTCAATACAACCATATGTTAATTTTACCCACAATTCATAGCTAAGATATGTAGAATTCCGCTAGTTTTAGTTTCATATCAATCCACCCGATGACGCCACCTCCACAGCCTTTTTCCCCAGCGGACGCTTCCGGGCGCCGTGGGGAAAACAAGGTCGGACGCTTTCGGACGCGTGGGGTCTAATGGGTTAAAGGGCCAGGCACGTATCATACATGGTAATAAGGCTAAACACAATTTCCCGGACTGAATACGGAATTGGATTGCCACAAGATACTGTACCGTGAGGATTGATCACTGATAAAACCGAATACCTACAAACTGGAGAAGCTAAAGCTTGTATTGTCGAAAAAAAGTTGTATACGTAAGAAGCTTAAATGTTGTATAAGTAAGATGCGCAAATGTGGCGGACAAACTTTGTAACTACAAATTGCGATAAATGTGTATTCTGGAGCGCACGTACACACGTACACGTACACACGTACACGTACACACAATGTACTATTAGTGCTAGGATAGTGCTGGGTCACTAGAAAACTTGATCAAAGATCACCGTCATCTGATCACTTATCTTTTTACAGATTCTTTCCCTCATTAGCTTTCTGACATATTCATCTATTGACAAATCTTACATTGTATATCGATTTCGTTTAGATAGCCTAACCATTTTGTTTTGATTCGCCTCTGAACTCGGATTTCCGGCGATGTAGACGTTTTCATACTATTACTATAATCCCAGAGTCAATTTAACATTGTTAATTTAAGTGTTGGCTTCTGTCGGACATCAAAACTTGAACTTGCATATGTCTGGTGGCTGTGACTGGTTTATCCGAGTTAGTATATGGCCCACGCATATACACGCGGTTGGTCATCTGCAAAATCCGACAATTTCATTTAACATTTCACAGCACGTTTAAATTGCATTAACACGCATGCCGATTGGATTTCGTGAAAATGGCATACAACGTTTTTAAAAGAACACACCAAAATATGATACCCCTCTATTTCGAGTAAGCCCAATAACTGACTTTGAAATGGTGACGCGTTCTGCAGAATAGTCAGTGTACTTATAAGCGAGCGGTCAGCGACTATTCATTGTTATCAAATGAAAGAGTTAATCCAGTGGTACAGAAAACATTAACTTTAAAATCATACATCATGCCCAAGCGTAACTTTCTTTCGGACTATATATGTAGTAGCGAATGTATCCAAACTGTGGTCTTTTAGCTAGCAGCGAAACCGAGCTATTCTCGATTATTTGACTCTCGCTCGGCATCGTGAGTTCACCGAGAAGAGAGTCTAGATGCAGAAGCGTGGTCTCGCTGTTACCCACCATCACCACTCCATTTTGTGTAGGCGTTCCCTTGAAACGTCAACAGCCAATCGGCGTCATTAATTTTTGCCTGATTTAACTTTCCAGTCAGGCAGTTGTGTCAATTTAATGAAATTTTTTAATTAATTCGAATTGCATTGCCGCTTTTGCCGACGCGGCCGCCGCCTCCACCACCACCACCACCACCACAACCACCAATAATAATAATAGTCTAAAATGTATACTGCCGACTAGGACGAATGGCAGGGACTGTCCGAATTGGAGGAATCATATATGGAAAGAAATGTATTGGACACAGTATCATTAAGGAATGTGTATCCACAGAGATAGATATAGGCAAGACAGGCTATGACCACGTAATTAACCATTACTTACATCGGCCATATTGGAGTTGCTCCCTCTCTCCCTCTCCCTCTCCCTCTCCCTCTCCCTCTCCCTCTCCCTCTCCCTCTCCCTCTCCCTCTCCATCTCCTCTCTTAATGCATCAGAACTGCCCATAAAACAAACCAATATCCCATATGTGTTTGTGTGTATATATATATGTGTATGTGTATGTGTGCGTGCGTGAGTACGTGCGTGCATGACAGTGGGCGTGCGAGTGTAAATCAGGATGTCCAGTCGATGGAGCCAGCAACTGGTGCCATTAACGAGTTCACAAGTAACATGTAAGAATTTCCTCCGCCGGCTGATAAATCAAACCGGATATGCCTGCTGTTCGCACGGCGTCGTCTGTTCGAATGTTTTGTTACCACGGAGAACACAGACCGGATGTTCCCAATTATGTCCTGTTAGGTCCTGTGTAGGTCAATGGGGAATACCGAACAAACTGTCCCAGTTAGGTCCTTTGCATAGAGTTAGTAGAAATTATATATAATCATGGCTGACATTTAATATGTTGAATTCTGGCTCAGTTGTATTGTGTTTGTATTGATACGGTGTATTTTGTGTCTTTGTCAGGGTATCAAACAGACAGTGAGCTACACAATGATACATACAAAACGTGGGTCGCGAACCCCCTGGGGGTCAGGAGCAGGTTTTTATTTTTATCGTTAAACCGTATCGTTAAACCGTTTTTATTTGGTCCCTCACAAGTATCGCTGCTACTGAAACTGGACTTGAGACATATTCAACTATGACGTCACGTGTTGTGTCCACTGACAATGAGCGGATACAGAGGGTGTGCATCAGGTGCCTGGGAACCCCCTTAATCTTCTCGGGATTGTTTTAATACAGTCAGAATTATTAGTCCAGACACCTTCCTGCATTTCTTTCTCAGATGGATACATTTCTATCACACAAACATTGCCACCAGTAAGTACAAATTGTCCCCGAATCGTTCTGATGTGCTCTTCCAATCCTGCCTTACCACGCAGTACCCATTAGTAAAAGCAAATTGATTCTTGTTGTCAGTGAATTTGTTTAGTGAATTTCCACTGGTCGGCCACAATATGTGCGAGACAATCGCTTTAATATGCAACCCATGGTAAAGATGATTATTCTCTATGAAATGTAGAATATTGCCCCGAGATGCCACCGTCACGACGCCACTCATCTCAACACTGGTGAGAATCACGGCGAAGTGGTTCTGGGGACGTATTTGTCGACATAAAACAACAATGCCAGGTAATCATCGAACATAAAACAAAATGAAATTACGTTTATCATCGAGGAGCGGACGATCATGTTTGAAAAGTGATTGTATTCAAATGCGCTGACGAGGCCTATTAGATATAAAACAAAGAACATAAAACAAACTTTGTGCTGACACAGATGCTGTGCCCAAAGTTCCCTTAAAAGATGTAACCAAATTCAACCCTGGGGAACCTTGATTTTTACCCCAATCCTTGATTTGGGGTGTTTTGGTCCAATGTTGTGGCTCCGATTTGTGTTTGCGTTCACCATCTTCGTTCATCATGTTTGTAAATGCTTCATTTATTGGTCAATACGTTTGTTATGATATGTATAATTTGCCGATCTGGCTTGTGCACTGTTTGTAATCTGCATCTGCACTAAATTCGTGATATTTTCTTTATCAGTGTAATTATTTTAATACTTGTAATTAATCAGACATAGAGGAACAAATTAACCCTGTATCTTATTAAATATGGATTTCTCAATAATAAATCAATTGACAACTATCTTTAGGCCTTGGCAACTAAATGGTTAACAAAGTATTGATTGGCTTTCCATACCACGTACACGCAATGTGCGCTCATATAATATTATGTGTGTATAGCCAATGAAAGGAAATATTGGTAAAGACAAGGTATACATATAGTTCCTTTTATTTTGGTTGCAATTTTTCTGCAAGTCCAGGAAACCCTACTAGTACTTTTAAGACACAAATTTCTACTGAACTAAAAAGTAGAAGATCAGTGAGGAATGTTTGAGTTTCTTTTGTGTTTCTTCATAGTAACATACGCAGTCATCGCCGAAGAGGTCGAACATCTCGGCTTTTACTTCTGAAAGATGCACAACTAAAAGATGGTATTGTGAACATGGGCGGGACTACGAAAGGCGTTAGACTAAGTAAATAAACTAAAAAGGGCTCTATAAATCACGTTAGGGGTACCTAAATGTTGCACGCTGTCATCCAGACCAGGGTTTATCTATGACTTTTACCGGTCACAATCAGCCCGGATGACACTTTCTATTGTGATTTTTTACGGTGTAGTGAGCTATTTAACGATGATGGTGTTAAGATTTTGACGCGGTTTTGCAATGTATACATAATCGGCTGTAACTCTACTAATTATAGAGCTACGTAGCTAAACGTGGTATCAAACTATCTGGAATCAGGAGTACTATGTCATGGGTGAATAATTATATCAATATTATAGCAATATTCGTCCAAAAACATAAAACGTACGAAAATATATCAACATTTTGTTTTGTTTCCAAAGGTGTACAATAGTTCCTATAACTTCTTACCTTCTTGATACATGCAAATTATTTTTATCACAACATAACGCCAGTTCATTTCCAAACACATTAACACCAACTGATTCGGTAAATAATGTAATAACATTCAGTGAAAACCCAAGATACAACGTTACCCCCTTTATTTTTCAGTGCGTTGGGGTCATTGTATGATTTGTTGTTCTATATGTAACTGACCCCACTGCAACGGTGTCAGTTTCATAATCCTATGAAATATAATTGTAGGTGTACCCAGTATCACATACAATGTTGTGAGTGTAAATGTAGTTGTAACCAGGGCCCGTTTAAGAAGTTAGCATCTACGTTTCACCAGTGTATGTACAATATATCGAATGCAATTCCAACGTTCACATATACGTCATATAAAAGCTTTATATTCCACGAAATTAAAACAACCGAATAAGACATAAACGGATGTTGTAGCTGTAGTTGTGGATTGTCGACCATGAAAGATTAATAGATTAACAAACATTCTGCGAGAAACCTTATCTCCTGGCGTTTCAATTGCGCCTCTGACGATACAGTCAGACGTGCTTTTAGCGTACGTAGGGTATGCAATAACTATATATTATAAGTTAATGTAACCTTTTATAAAATATGAACATTATGCTGTGTATCCAAACACATTAATAAACAAATCGCATCTACAGAACCCACCTGGACGAAAATCGGTCATTCTTTTTATTACAGTTATGGCCATTTGCAGTGACGCAATGTAGACTTGAGAGTAGAATTGAACTATAATGAAGCTACTAACATAAATACAGTGATAAATGCAACAGGACGCATACAGTTGAGGAAGAGTAGCAGTGGCACAACTACTGACTGGAGCCTATGTCTTCTTTGCCAGTAGGAATCTTCTAAAGATTCCACTCAAAAACGTGGCACCAATGGCCTGGACAGAGTACAGCAAGCAACAGTTGAACGTAAACGATATCAATATTACGAAATGGTATATCATAAAAACTGTATATGTTACATTCACAAGTTCATTGCATCTGGGCAGACCGAAGAAACACTTTGAGGCTAAAAAATAACATTGTGCTGATGAGGAAGCTTCAGCAAGCTCAAAGAATCAGACCTTGTGAAGCAACATGAAAACATTCTGATTCTGACGTATGTATTTTTTGTCAATCGGTTTCTTTCGCAAAAACAGGGTTGTCGCAACTAGGAATGTTTCTGATATAGTCATCAATGCAGCGAGACATGACAGTGGTAGTTGCTGATGCCAGGTACCACCTCAAGTGTTACATCCAGTTCACGAAGAAAGCTGATTGTGAGAAAAAGGCTCTGACCCTAAAGATATGTGCATGTATAAAGTTGCACACGAAGTTTCCATAGGAATAACTAAGGGTGAAATATACAACTTATTGGATGTTTGGGAAAGGTACATTAGGCTGTTGTCAAAGTTGATTCTGGCAGATTCAGGCAGCACAGGACACGGTTTAACGATAAGTTGCAAAGGCTGCTCCAGGGAAAATCGAGTTAGTGCCACAGCTAGGACCCATGAACCACAACTGTTATTCCATGTAGTTCCAGCGAAAGTAGTTGTACAAACTTTAAATGAGACAAAAGACGAACAGGAAGACGTAGGGTCAGGACAAGGTTGGCACAAACAGATGAAGATGCCGATGGCACCACCAGAAGGCCATCCTTAGTTTTGGCCAAGACACTGTGCATGCCATTTCAAAGGGAAAAATCCTTACCCCAAAATATGTTGGCTTCGGAATGCGTATCTACCAAGCAACGCGATCAAGGACTCTTGTGAACCTTTTTCACAATGCTGGGCATTCCATCACAGTCAGGTACAGCGTGTTGACATAACTCTGACAAAGAGAACATTGGACAAACGAATTCAAAATGGTAATTTTCCAGTTCATCTTCTTGAAGGCAAATTTATCCAATTTGCAGCAGACAACATCGATATCATAGAGGAAATTATCGATGGTAAAGGGACATCCCATGCCACCCAGATGGTTGCATTCCAAAGAGGAGAGCCAACAGGTCAACGTGAACAACAATTACCTCTTGGAAAAGGAGACTTCCTCAAAATACAGGAGGAGTTACAGCAGTTGAATCATCCACACGAAGCCATTCCTCGTCCAATACGGGAGGAGTTACAACAGATGAATCATGCACCCGAAGCCATTGCTCGTCCAATACCGGAGGAGTTACAGCAGCTGAATCATGCACCCGAAGCCATTGCTCGTCCAATACGGGAGGAGTTACAGCAGTTGAATTATGCACCCGAAGCCATAGCTCGTCCAATACGGGAGGAGTTACAGCAGCTGAATTATGCACCCGAAGCCATTGCTCGTCCAATGCCTAGAATTGCTGTTGATGTTGACCTGGAAAGCTATGAACCAGATCCTACCTTGACCACGACAGCAAACATCAAAGACGTTTGTTGGCTACTCACAAGTCACTAACGCACTACTGACCGGTACCTGCTTGGACAGGCTTTTATCAACTCACGGTAACAAATAAGCAGCAAGTAAAATCCGTGGGCTACCTACCAATCATATATGCGTCCGCACATGAATCGACCCTTGAAAAGGCTGATACGCGCATCAGACTACATGCTACTGCAGCTTACGAAGCAGGGTTTGAATGTATTGTCATCGCGAGTAGAGACAGAGATGTTTTGGTACTTGTGATTCACTTTGCAGCACAACTGAGTCGAAAATTATGGATGAGAACAGGACAGCAAAATAGCGACGCTTCATTGCTGTTCACGACAATAGTTACTTCCTACTCTTTGAAGGAACACCCCAGCATATCATGCTTTAACAGGATGTGAAACTCTCAGTCAGCTGAGTGGAGACAGCAAAATAATGAACATGATAAACGTTCCAGAAGCATTCAGTTCTATTGCATGAACTTGGACGCAGAGCTCTTTCTGAAGCCACAGAGAAACATGCAGAGGAAAACGTCTGCAGAGTCTATTCATCATGCACTAACGATGCAACTATCAACGAAGTTACAGACTATTTCAGCAACATACCAAAAAACGAGAAACGCTTCCGCCTACCCAGAGTTGTCTTTCCAAACACATCCAATGTGCCCACTACCGGAGCCGAGTTTGGTATTTGGCAGATAACACGTCAATAATTTTCCATTGTTTACTGAAACAATTGGTGTTGTTTTGTTTGGAAATGAACTGGCAATGTTTTATGATAAACATTATTGAGATATACCATGTACGTAAGAAGTTATAAGAACTAATGTACACCCTTGGTCCAGAAACACAAATAAAATATTGATATATTTTGTAACGTTTTTTTTTTTTTTCGAATATTACTATAATATTGATACACTTATTTATGTATGACATAGTCCTTCATATTCCAGATATTTTGATACCAAATTTAGTTATGTAGCTCTATAATTACTAGAGTTATATCCGATTATGTATACAGTGCAAAATCTTAACACCATCTTCGCTAAATAGATCACTAAACAGTAACAAATCACAATAGAAAGTGTCACCCGGGCTTGTTGTGACCTGTGAAGGTCATAGATAAATTGGTGACAACTTGTAACATTTAGGTACCCTTGATGTAATTTTTTAGATTATTTGTCTAAGAATTTGTCAGTAACATGAATTTGTGAAATATTTTACACATTTAAACGTACGTGCGTGTTTCATGCAGCCATTTGGATAACCATAAATCCTGCCACCAGTTTTTTGGGAAGCCGGTCACCCACTTTTTTCAAGGCAGTCAATACTAGTATTGCATGTTTTGTATGTTCAATTTTATTTGAAACCAAACAAATAATCTTCATATTAGTTTTAATATCGCCCTATCGGTTACGTTAAATTGTACATAGTATATATTAATTATTAATTAATATTAATAATCGTGTGGTGTTATTTGTTTCACTTTGCAACGTTTGATACGGTCCCGTTTAACGTGTAAGAGGAAGTTGGACTCTACTCAATTACTCATCTACCCGTTGACACATGAGAAAAACCTGGGAAATGTGTGCGTATGCAAGGGGCAGGAAGGGTTCATTGGTCTATTTTTGTATACAGAGTCACATGGAATGGAACGCTCCTGTTTGCATTATTTGTTATAGACTTTGACAAAACCTTTGATTGCTTAGACTGCGGAACCATGTGGGAAACGAATACGAATTTGATGTAAAGAGAGACGAGAGACGTGGCTGCATTTTGTCACCATTTCTAGCTTTTTTCTAGATAGCGTTATAACAATAATAATCATAGCAATAATATATTTTATTGATAAATCGCCGTATACATGCAATAAACATTATGTTCAGAAGCCCATTAAGTAAAGCAGTTATTCAGAGATTGCAACTAATGTAATGCAAATGCAGTATAAACGGAAATAAATAAATAATAATAAATAGGTTTCCCGGGCGACTCTTGAGAGCGCATCTTTGGACAACACCAGCAAAACCACAACATTATATATATATATACATATATATATATATATATATATATATATATATATATATATATATATATATATATATATGTATATATATATATATATATATATATATATATATATATATATATATATATATATATATATATATATGTATGTATATATATATATATATATATATATATATATATATATATATATATATATATATATATATATATATATATATAGGTTGTCTCAATACAATACCATATAACTTTAGCTGCTAATATTAATACATATTACGTTATATCTTTAATAATTAATGCATTGCAATATCCAACCAAAGCACTATGTTCGCCATGATAGAGGCTACTTGAAATAACCCGTGGCGCCTCTGGTGCATAATAGAGGCTACCCGGAATAACCCGTGGCGTCTCTGGTGAATAATACAGGCTACCCGGACTAACCCGTGGCGCCTCTGGTGCATAATAGAGGCTACCCGGTATAACCCGTGGCGCCTCTAGTGCATAAGATAACATCAATGTCAAGATGAGATCGCGTGACATTTTCGACGGAAGCACAACACGTAATTCGCGCAAATCTTTTCCCGTGCGACGAAATAATCGCGCATCTATGCCAACACATGGTCAATCCACGTTCGCAGAACTTTATTCAAACGTCAGATCAGCCGATTTTTTTTCCGATGCTAGCGCTGTGATTACAGTTTAGTATCAGAAAGCGTTATTTCCGACTGTTTAATTTGAAGTTCAAGTTGTACTTCTATCGACATTCGATCCCGCGATGCATTGCGTTTACAAACGGAAGCCGTCTAGCGAGAAAGCAAAACATGACATTCCGGGTAACGACTATTGCACACACGCACACTCCCGGACAATGGCGCCACTCAGTATATCACCACTGTCTCAATAATACATTCAAAATGAACAGTTGGGAAGTGGAATAAAGATTGGTTGGGCAACGTCATTGTAGTTCACGACTTACTAGGTCATTGCAACAGGCAGCTGAGAAACGTAACATAATTTGAAACAAAAAGGTTAAAAAGGTCAGGTGAGAACAGCCCAAATTGCCGCTCAGTTCTGATTAAAACAAATGTTACATATATGCATTAGTGTTATCAATTGGCATCCAAAACAAATACAAAAAAATGGCAAATACACAATAAAATCATTAGCTCAGCAGGAATCTAACAACGGTTTCGCGCCTTTGTCAGATACGGGTCAATTAGGGTTGGGTGGGGCAAAGCGCCCCCTTTTAGAAACAAACACGATTTGGCGTAAGCTAGAAACTGGCGCATCAAAGAACTTTTCTTTATTTTATTTATTGGAAATTCGAACATATTAATACACAACATCGATCTGCAGACCCTACTGCAATCCCACTCTGAAACATTCATATCGGTTGAGGTAATGTTCATACAGTCATTATGAATCAATTAGATAGCCAGCGCACGACCTGAACTCCTGTGTATTAGTCAACTGACATACGTTGGTGGTACATTACACAAAAAGTCAAAATGCCGTATTAAACCGATCAATTTCTTAAACAACCACTCCAGTTCTGATTTACAGAGCGCTTTGCCCCACAGGAGCTGCGCTTTACACCACAGGATTTAAGCTTTGCCCCAACGTGGGTGAGCTTTGCCCCACAGCATGAACCAATGGCACCAGCCATAGCAAGCTACAGGGCAACTATAGAAAAGCAACTGTCACCAACAATAGAGCAAAAACAGCTACCAACTATAGAGAAACAACAGCTACCAACCATTACGCAATAACAGCTACCAACTATAGAGCAACATCCGCTACCAACTATAGAACAACAACAGCTACCAACTACAAAGCAACAACGGCTACCTACTATAGACCAATAACTGTATAACAACAAGGGCTACCAACAATAGAGCAGCAACAGCTATCATCCATAGAGTAACAACAGCTACCAAATGTAGAGCAACAACTGTTATCAACAATAGAACAACAAAATATACCAACCATAGAGCAACAACAGCTGACCAACTATAGAGCAACAGCAGCTACCAACAACAGAGCAACAACAACTACCAACATTGAGCAACAACAGCTACCAACATTGAGCAACAACAGCTACCAACATGCTGTATATTTCATTTTTACAAACGTTTATACGGGTTGTTCCACCGTCGGTTAGTCAACCAGCAGTATGGAATCGGTTTAGTTGTTTTCCTGCGTGTAACGTTCTAACGTTTATATATTCTTCTGACGGTATGGTCTCCAATCTTGTATACAGTAATATAAATGAGGCCTCTTTATTTATATTTTAATATGTTTAGGTATATGTTGTATTTCTCCTAATCAACCCAACCATTTTATTACCCTTTGAAGCTGCAATCTGAAAGATTTATATCGGCACTTATTGTTAAACCTAAATCTGCTTGTTTTCATGGAAACGTCGAGTAGCCAGGTTTTTAATTTTGCATCACCTCCATGAAGATCCTACCAAAATACACGCATCTAAATCGCTTCTTTGAAAGACTGTTTTTTTTTGTACCTGTGTGATTCTTTTTAGGGAACTGTCCATAGCGGAAACTGACCCATATATTCAACAAGAAACGCTATGTAAAGAATAAGTTGGAGTTACCAATTCTCCGGTTTGATACATCGACGGCATGTGACAAGGGTGTTATATATGTGCTCGGAGAGATGAAATGTAAATGCCTACATACGAGGGGAGAACTTGGATGTAAAACATAAAATAACAGATATTGTTCTAGCTACTACCATGAAAAGAAAAACACTTAGGAGTAAAAGTAATTGCTGATATGAGCATGTGAGCCAGAGGACAAGAAGTAATGTTACTGAAGGAACAGTGTAGATCATATATCAGAAAGTACTAATTCTCACCAACAATAAATGAATGGAACACATGATCTACATATCATATCCAACATCGTTAGCAGACCGGCTAACGTCGTCGACTGATGGACCAACGTCGTCAGCTGACGGACCAACATCGTCAGCCGGAGAGCCAAATTCGTCGACTGACGGGCTAACGTCGTTGCCTGACGAGAGGACATCGTTCTTAGTCGACGTCGTCTCTGAAACAGCGGCCGTGTCGTAAACAGGCGTCGTCCTGTCTCTCAGCTCCGGCGTGTTGTGTGTGCAGGGATCGTCCTCAGTGTCAACTGCACGGTCCTTCACGCAATGTTGTCTGTAAGTAGACATGAACAAATTATATATATTTACATCTTAGGCAGGTAACTGTTAAACTGTATTTGTTGATGTTTTTAAATGTTTGATACTTAACAAAGTCATGAAATAAATGAAGCTATCTTTCTCACTAAACTTCATGTTTCTTTCTTAACAATTCAACAGGACATTAGAATATTATATTTTGTTCAAACCAAATTGCACATGGTTGAATAACTATAACAACATGCAAGCACCATCATCTCACGTGATCAAATGGCAAGGAGTCACCGACTAAATCAGCAGCCTACCATCACTAAAAACTGCAAGCACAGGCCACAAGGCAGGTATGGTGGGCTAAGCCGTAGAAGTAGAATATTTCTTTATCCGTTTATATGATTGATCCTGATATTTGTAGTACTTACGACATGGCAAAGAAAATACATAATTTATTTGCGACTCTATAAATCCAGGCAGAAGTAAAAAACACTAATCGTTGCCGCACAACCCAATCTCTAGCTGTCAGAATACCAGTTATACGTTTTCCCTATCTGTCTGAAGAAGTTGAGGGTGAAATCTTCCGCATGCGCATAGGTCGAGGACCAGCCTGACTGGTCACGCAGTAAAACAATAAATAACATTAACATTTAACAACTGTTTCTGTATAATATAAAAAAAATATAATATAATATAAAAAAAAAAAAAAAAAAATATAATAAAAAAAAATCCAACAGAGTTCCAGCGAGTGTGATGCCAAGCTAGCCACAGCAAAATGCAATTAAGCGTGCACCAGCGAGTGCAAACAATCTGCATTGTGTGTGGCGTGGAGTGTCGATGGATGTATCATAAACAGGCGTCAGCGTGTCTTGTTGCCGCCAATCGTCGCCCAGTCCGGACAACGAATGGTTCTCAAAGAGACAATCGGTGTTTTAATGTTAACCGATGCATAATCGACGACGCTAGTGATTAAATAAGTGCGAACTAATCGTCTCTTGAATCAAAAATAATGCATTGATAATACTGTCCTTGCATATGGAAACTCACAACACGAGACATGGATATATACACATTACCACACTCTGTGAAAAGTATTCTATTTCCATGTATCGGAGAAAATGTATAGATTCACATAGCGATTCACTTCGTGGATAATCAAACATCTCAGATGACTGATTTATCTCAATTGTCTGACCAAAATATACGCCGTCAGCTGTTTTGTTCTTCTTCTACCACCAATAACAGTTTTCGTCTCATAACAAATCAACCAATCACTTTAGTGTAAAAATAACTCACGTAGACAAAGGAAAGGCCTGGATGCCTATAGGACTTGTAAATTGACTTGTGAAAAGTTACGTAATAGTTGCAGCAAAACACCCCATTAGCAAACATTCAAATCAAATAATATCCTTCACAAAATCCATATCATAACATTCTAAATAATACACACATAATGATGGTGTACACCAAAATGCATCTGATACAAAATTGGTAAAATACACACAAAGTTCCTTTATCTCAACCCATTGTCGATAGTGAGAACGAAATCATATTTACTTAAACAACACATTTACAACTGCTACTATATATCAAGATATTTTTCCCCTCCATAATTAAATGCTAAGGATAACAAATATCGGTAAGTAACGAGTTTTCAAATGATAACAAACGTGACAACATTTCGATTATCAATTAATCCGTTTTAAAAACAATCCGAATTCTTGAATTGCCTTTGTCGTTATTCTCAATCACTCTAACTCACTAAGTACCATCGCCAGGTGGCTTAGGTAAACAAGCTGATTCTACACAACTCACACGGCCACCGATCTGGGACACAACTAGCAGCAGCTGCCATGCTCCCATGACGCTTCTTTCACACTGGCACTGTGACCAGAGTGCCATGTGAAAGAGCATCATCAAACACATTTGCTGTAACGAATGCCGCCACAAAGACTCGCGAGATGTCACCAATGTTGTTCAAGAAATATTCGTCCGCAGCAACGAGCTACATATTTACATCCACTTTCGCGCCAATGTAAACATATTTATTATACCAATCGAACAGCAATATTTCATATCTACTTGTATGTGGTAAAATCAACGCAGAAGAAACGTCGGTAGCCGCATTTTTGTTAAGCCAAACCGCTTGTTAGACCGCTATGCCACTTGTTTGCAGCGGTTTGTTAGATTATGTGTGCAAATATGTTAAATAATACATAACACACCTCCTTGTGTGAATGAATATGCTGATCGCCAGTGCAACAGTCAACAGTCCGCTTAGGATTCCCACAGCAATAAGCGCGAAATGTTCTGCAAAACACACACATCATGCTGTAGTAAATCCCATCGTTGTAGAGTGTTATAAATTAATTAAATGTTCTGCAAAACACAATCATCATGGTATAGTGAATACCATCTTTGTAGAGTGTTATCTATTAATGTATGCTATTGTCAATATGTGGTATTGTTTAACTAATATTGTCAATATGTGGTATTGTTTAACATACTAAAATAGTATGGCATGCTTAGAACAAAACAACAACACCAATGAAAGACAATGCTAAATACTCATCCAAATTTGCTTACCTATGTTATTATATCTTGGCACTGATAAATATATATTTCTAACTATCAAGAAACATATGAAAACTAAAACTAGATGATATATATATATATATATATATATATATATATATATATATATATATATATATATAATATACATATACATATATATATATATATATATATATATATATATATATATATATATATAAATATGTATATATATATATGTATATTATATATATATATATATATCATCAAAATGATTGGTTGATATATATATATATATATATATATATATATATATATATATATATATATATATATAATATATATATATATATATATATATATATATATATATATATATAAATATATATATATATATATATATATATATATATATATATATCATCAAAATGGTTGGTTGATATATATATATATATATATATATATATATATATATATATATATATATATATATATATCAAATATTTCAGATTTTTCAGATTCAGATATTTAATTTTTATGGAAACCGTGGTATATCATGGGGAAATATATAAATATATATATATATATATACTATAGTAAATACCTTCATTGTATAGTGTTATCGATTAATGCCTGTTGTTGGTAATATGTTGTAGTATTTAACTAATAACATAATTATGGCATGCTTAGAACAAAAACAACAACATTGAAACACAATGCTAAAATACTCATTCAAATTTGTTAACTATGTACATATATCTTGACACTGGGAAATATGTGCATCTAACTGTCAATAAACATTAATGTTCGTCTCCAACGGTAGGACTGATACCACATGTATAATGTGACCTTATCGTAGCTACAAAGGAACACACAAAAGAAACAAACATACGAAATCCTATAAGCAAATGAACTCTTACCAGTTTTACCCTTGTCATTGCGTTTGATATTTGCTGTCGCCCCATGTGTGCTGGTGGTTGATGTTTGAAATGATCTTGGTGGGTAAGTGGCGACCACATCTACCGCCTTTGTCAATTCTGCAACAGGTATATCAGTTGACAACGTCCTGTATTATCCCTCTTCGCCCGTATTAGTAGTATATAACTGGAATTTTGATTGTTCCCGAAAACTGTATGCGCAGTTACAATGCTGAAATTCAATCCACTGAAAACCTGGACTTCCGCTGCTCATCCTAGTGGCCTAAATGGCGTGACAGGTTCTGCCTCTTCCGAGTAGCAACCAAGTTGCACAAAGTGGAGTTCAAATAAGC
The DNA here is from genome assembly GCA_963662155.1 of Lamellibrachia columna. Lineage (NCBI taxonomy): Eukaryota > Metazoa > Annelida > Polychaeta > Sabellida > Siboglinidae > Lamellibrachia > Lamellibrachia columna. The sequence continues at coordinate 39,987,514 of OY759268.1, forward strand.
TGTTTGGTCTATGCCATGGACACGGAGGCTAGCAACATATTCAAACAATCACTTTTGGCTCAGCTGTTGAATTAGTAGACCCTAAGGATGACTTCAAAACTGTGCTGGGGGAATTTGACGGATACTTTGTGTCCAAGAGGAATGTCATTCACGAGCGGAAGACATTTCATCAAAGGAACCAGGAGTCAGGAGAGTCAATGAAGTTCTTCCTCCGAAGTCTCCACGATCTGACAAGGTATTGCAACTTTGGACCAAATGAGGATGAAAATACTAGGGACCTGTAGAATTAAATTCCCAGTGAATGGTACCGAAGGTAACCGAAACACCGAGTAAGTAAACCTCCGTAGTTGTGATGAGAAGGAAACAAATCGTTACTTCTTTATTCTCTACCAACATAGCGAACATGTTCACGAATGTTCGCTAACAGTTTAGATTACAGCATACTACATTTTATTGATCTCTCGTAAGATACAATATGTAATCAGGCCAGTTCTCAGGGTTTTGTAAAGGGTGTTCCAGGCGTGCACAATAAGACAGGATTTCTGGAAAATAATTACCGTTAACACGGGTCTGGCATGATATGTATACATAATAATGGCGCACGAAACATATCCCAAAAGAATGTTTAAGTGACAATATTAATAACTAAGATAACTAAAATAAACTTCCATCATCGTCGGCCACACGTATCCATAGGTGTTCAAGCATTTAACCTTGACGTCGTTCCCAGACGGAGCACATCGTCTTACCATTATGGAATTCAGTCAATTCAACTTTCCATTGTGTTTGTATGTTCACTGTTGATGTTGTTGACATAAACATTATTATTATGAATATAAATGTGCGTGTGTGTGTGCGTTCTAGCATGCGTGCAATCGTGCGTTCTACAATAGCTTCAGGAATGCCAGTTTGGTGAAAATTATGTCACACTTCTCGCGCAGCTTGCACAAACATGACTGCCTATCTCGCAACGTTGGCATAAAGATCCAAAATGGACGGAAACGGTAAAACAGGGAGTAACCGATGGAGGATTGCGGCATTTATGAAAGAAACTTGCAATACAAATTCACCATGGTGTCACTTAGCAACATCTTCTGTCGCTTGTCCCCGTTCCTGATTACCGTTCCTTCTTCCCGCTTGTGTTACGACTTCTGTCGTCGCGAAGGACGAACTGCCTCACGTCTTGCGTGTATCTTTCGCCTCGTGATCTGTAGTGTGGCGTATCTGTTGTGTTGAAGGGCATGCGTTTAGCAGATATGCCACGGTTGATTTACAAGCGAGATTTGAGTATGTATTTCCGCATCGTTGGCCCGACTACAAGTTTCACATACTCTCGATTGCGAGCTCCTGTCTCGTAGCCGCGTGGTTTGCTCGGATCTGGTCCAAAAGGTGGTTGTGGAAAATCGGACGATAAAGAAAGGCAGGCATATAAAGAACTGGACAGACAACATCAAGGAATGGACTTGACTTGGATGCAATGAGTTGTAAATGGCAGCAAGGGACGGGCATAGGTGGAAACAGATTGTCAGATCATCAGCAGAAGTGCCCCAACCACCACGGTTATGATAACGATGAGTAATGAAAACAATGTCTTCACGTTGTGCGTCCAATCCATTTAATTGTTTGTTTATTTCAATTAGATGCAACCTTCACGAAATGCAGAAGACGTTTGACGATGTGCTTTTTTGTATAACATAAATTATCATGTTACAATATGATAATCATACTAATAATCATACCACTCCTAATATTTGACATTCAGAACAAATCTTGCATACATACACTTTAACAACAATTATGGCAAATACACCAATAAGGTATTTAATATTATTTAGTGATATGTGTTAATCACCTCCAACGTAATAGATAATATATGTAAGTTATCCCCAACGTATTATAAAGGTCAGGAAGTTCAACCAAATCGTAGCACAACATTTAGGTAACACATTTTAATATAAATTAGGTCTTTTTCAACCCTAAATCAAAATAGTGTTGTGCTATTATATACACCTATACCTAGGATTAATTTAGATTATGCAACATCTATACGGTCCTCTCATCAACAGAAGTATAAATATGCCACAGAAAATGTGCTGAGACTTGCACCAAAGCAGCTTTCAGGGATGATGATATATTCCGTACCAGGAAAGATTTCAGAGACTTCCCACACTCGCATATAGACGAACACGTGGTGATATGATGGAGGTTTATAAACTGCTTTAGTGATGTATCTAACTTGGTCAAGTTGCACAAAGGCAGTGATACAAAGTAAGGAACAAAGGGTCATATTTTGAAACTATTTATAGAACGTGCTTGCATAAACGTTAGAAAAGTAACCTCCTCAGAGTTACAAAATGATGGAATAATTTACGGAAGTAGTTGTAACTGCCTTAAGTGTCAACTCGTATACAAACCGTCCAGACATACACTGGAGTACTGATGCATTTCTCTACAACTACAAAGCCGCCTTACCAGGAAGTCGTAGAACATTTCAAGGGAAATTTGAAGATCTGACCACTGAGGCCACCGCCTACGGTCAGGAAGAACCTAAGCAAACCTAAGTAAATATATAGAAATATCCATCAGCACTGCTATTGCAGAATGTTTCTATGGTTTCCACTAACATAATCTTTACAGACTTAAACAAGCGTATGTCTAGATAATCTTGTCAGCAGTCCCACACTGGTGCCATCATTGTATTTTCTTGCAGTGAATATTAAGGTGCTCCGTCATTGGCGTTGTCGACGTTGCCATGGAGACGACCTGTCCCAGATCACCCCGACCATCTTGAACGTCCGTTTGATCTGACGAAACAAAATACATGTTCACTAGTTACATTAAAACTCCCTCAATTCTTTTAGTCCATTGTGAATCAGGTGTGTTAATGTTCACATTTGTAGTGCGATAATAGTTTTATAAAAACGTGCAGTCGGTTAAATAAAAAAAATTGTGTATTTTGTTGATTTGACTTTGTCTTTGATCATCAGACCGGGTATCTTGCGAAAGTGTGAATAGCCTTATGCCATAGTATATAGACCACTTTTGCAATTTTTGTAGAATTCTGACCGGATCCGGTAAAAAAAAAATTAATAGTTTGTATGATCATTTCATCAAAACTAAATAACACATTTGACCAAACGAGATAGCATGTCATAACAAAAATTATATTGATTTTTCGTGAAATTAATGTAAAACGAGACAAGCGAAAACGTTTAATTGACGAAGTAGTTTTGTTTGTTAACACCCAACTACTCAAACTATGTCACTGATATTGTTACCAGGTTTATTAAATGTATGTCCCTTCTCAATTAAAAAACTAAACTTACATAATATCCATTGCAACATGCTAGCTAGTTTGTACAACTTTTATATGTATTTTTTCTGAAATCTTCAAACAATTTATTAAATTACTTAATATTTGATTGAACATTAAGTTAAGTGAACATGGAAACACTGAAAACTCACAAAATTAACACTTGGTAAAATGTCGTAACTTTGTCATGTAATCAGTTAGAGGATGGAAGTCGCGCCAGTGTATGTAATATGAAATACTGTCCATGAAATCTTCAAACAATATATTAAAATACTTAACGTTTGATTGAACATTAAGTTAAGTGAACATGGAAACACTGAAAACTCACAAAAGTAACACTTGACAAAATGTCGTAACTTCGTCATGTAATCAGTTAGAGGATGGAAATCACGCCAGTGTATGTAATATAAAATACTGTGTATGAAATCTTCAAACAATCTATTAAATTATTTAACGTTTGATTGAACATTAAGTTAAGTGAACATGGAAACACTGAAAACTCACAAAATTAACACTTGTCAAAATGTCGTAACTTCGTCATGTACTCAGTTAGAGGATGGAAGTCACGCCCATGATGAGCATTGACTCGCGCAGTATTTACCATTTTGGATATCCAATACTTTAGATTATTTGATCTAACGAATAAAATAAATTCTTTTGAAAAAAAAAAAGCATTTTTTAATTAAATCGACTATGGATGTTACCAATTTTATATTTGTTGGAGGATATATATATATATATATATATATATATATATATATATATATATATATATTTATGTATATATATGTATATATATATATATATATATATATATAAATATATATATATACATATATATATATATATATATATATATATATATATATATATATATATATATATATATATATATATATATATATATACATATACATATATATATATACATATATATATATATATATATATATATATATATATATATATATATATATATATATATATATATATATATATTTATATATATATACATATATATATATATATATATATATATATATATATATATATATATATATTCCATAAAAGAGACTATTAAATGTAGTGTATGTAATATCAAATATTGTCCATACTATGTAAATATAACATATGTTTAGACTAACCTGATATCTAACAAATGAGTATAGAAAACACATAAAATATGTAAACAAATAATCAAATGTATGTTTGTTTAATGATTTATAAATATAGCAACGAAGAATAATACAACATGATTCTTAATTCTTAAAGACTAGTGCTTAATTTAAGTTTATTGTATTGTTATCATTCTGTATTATGTTGTGTCTGGTGTACTTTGTTATTGAAGCAAGTTGGTTACCTTTCGGAATATTGTGTGATGTTCAACGGAGCTTTTGGGACCCCTCGTCATGGTCCCGAAAGTTCCATTGATAATCACACAGTATTCTGAAAGGCAACAACTTCCTTTGATAATATGATTGTCAGTGATCCGGGAAAGATAGGATAAATTGCGCAAGTTGTATTTCCCAATTTAAACATGGGACAATAGGTACATTGTTTACTATCACATGACTAGTGAATCTAGCTAGCAGTTATAATCTTCATGATTTGTGATTGATAACAAGCTATTCATTTTTTTATATACTGGGGTCCAATTATGTAACTTCAATTAATTACAGGCGATTGTAATTAATTACAGGCAAGTGTAATTGATTTCAGGCAAAACACTGTATTTGATAAAAGGAATCGTGCAACTCTCATCGATAGTTGGCACAACTTAACACATGCTCTCATTGCGATAATGTAAACAATACTTCCTTCGTCATCGTATGTACCATTTTATACGCGATGACAGTTCGATTGTGAAATCAGAACAGCACTACTACACTACTAGACACTGGATATTCTGCAGAATGCACCACCGTTTCAAAATCAGTCACCAGGTTGGGTAAAAATTTAGGGGTAGCGGCTTCAATTGCATTTATCTGAAAAAAAAATGAGGTACAATATTTGACCTATTCAGTGTACATGCCCTAGAGGTTCTTCCGTTCTACTGTTGAAATATCATCATGGTGAGAGCTGTTTACATATTGTAATATCATCATGATGAGAGTTGTTTACATATTGTAATATCACCGTGATGATAGTTGTTTACATATTGTAACATCATCAAGCTGAGAGCTTTTTAAATATTGCAATATCTTCATGGTGGGAGCTGTTTACACAGTGTACTATCATCATGTTGAGAACTGTCTACTATTGTAATATCATCATGGTGAGAGCTGTTTACATATTGTAATATCATCATGGTGAGAGTTGTCTACTATTGTAATATCATATTGGTGAGAGTTGACTACTATTGTAATATCATCATGGTGAGAGTTGTTTACATATTGTAATGTCATCATGACGAGATATGTTTACATATTGTAATATCATCATGGTGATATATGTTTACATATTGTAATATCATCGTGGTGAGAGCTGTTTACATATTGTACTATCATCATAATGCGAGACGTTTACATATTGTAATATTATCATAGTGAGAACTGTTTGCATATTGTAATATCATCGTGGTGAGATGTTTACATATTATAATATCAACACGATGACAAATGTTTACATGTTGTAATATCATCATGGCGAGAGCTGTTTACATATTGTAATACCATCATGGTGATAGCTGTTTACCTAGGGTGTGTTCGTAACATTGATAGATTAAAGTTAGTAAGTCTATAACAGGATTTATCCATGTGGTATCTTTAAATATACTGTGGACTAGACATCTGGTAGAATACACCTCTGGGTTTTACAGCACCATCTGAAAACACATACCGTATTCGACCTATTAAGCTTAAATGCCCAAACTAACGAACACACCCTCTTTAATTAGCAGGATCCATAATTATTGTACTTTGACTAATGTGAAACAACTGAAAAGTGTCGCTATATGTTGTTAACAGTTGGCACCACTTTCCAATTGTTCTACACTAGTCATCAAATTATACCAGTGTTAAACAGTTATCTTACTGTCTTGAGAGACACTTTTTTATATACGTTTATAAAAACAGATTCCTACGGTATGTCATTGTCATGAGTTTCCCCAACAAAATCAATTAATTGTTGTTTAATGTGTTTAATGTTTAAGAGAAAATGTATTAAAATAAATTGTTTGATAAGTTCTCCTCTAAGCCCATGACACTTTATAATGGTGAATATTTTATAGTCAATGGTGGTCTCAGCCCATAATTTGAATGCTTGTGTAAAAACAACCGATTTAACCTATTGCTAATGCTGGTCATTGATGTGTAACATCCACAACCAATTTAATAAAAAAAATGCCTATTTTCATTAAAATTTACTTTAATCGATTGATCTAGCAAGGTTCAAAATAGTGGATATCCAAAATGGTAAACACTGTGTGGGTCAATGCGACCATGGGCATAACTTCCATCCTCTCCTTGATCACAAAACAAAGTTACGAAATTTCTCCATGGGTGAAATTTGTGAGTAATCAGCGTTTCCATTTTCACTTCAATTAGTGTTTGGCCAAACATTAAGTAATTTAATAGTTTGTCTGATATTTTCATTAAAAAACTACATATAAAAGTTGCACAAATGAGCTAGATGTCGGGTTCTTTATGTTTACCTATATTTGTGTCTTCTTGCCTACGTCACCTGGATCAGGTATATTGTGCAGTATGCACATCATGCGGATCTTCAACACACATAATAAATTGTCACCGTACACCAATATCTTAATAAAAATATGCATATTATTTTACCTTGGCGAATAATAAATGATGTTACAACATACAATGTAAATATAAATAATGTTGGTACACATAACATATAACAAACAAATCCTTACCTCTATATCAATATGTCACCGTCTCACTTCTTCTCCGTTTGGTGATATTCTCACATTTGTACTTGTTTGACTGTAACACTACTGACTAACTTGTCAGTTCAAGTGCGATGTCGAGCTTCGTTGTTTGTCGTTGTTTGTCCTGTCTCCTTTCAGGTGTGAAATATGTGCATGCTATGAAGGAATGTGAACATTCCCGGGTGCACGTGCATCACGTTAAAATTAACACAGTCCATGCATCAAACACCAAATACAATGATGTGAAACCTGAACAGAAATATAGCAAACCAGGCAGACATACATGGCAAACAAGATAAACTGTTCCCATTCAAACGTCGGAAAGAGTCAATACCTGATGTGCCGTCGTCCCCATACAACACAGCAATGTCATAAGACGGGTTGTAGGACCCAATGTTGATAACTGTTTCGCTTCCATCTTCTAGTTGCATTGACGTAACTCTGCAAGAAAAAACACTTATAATCTAACAAAATATAGGGCCCAAATCTAATATAATATAGGGCTCAATGTTGAAAAAAATGTCTTCCCATTTCCAGTTCCATTGAAATAACTATGTAAGAAAGCACACCAATATTCTTAAATAAATTGGAAAATAGTCACGTTCTAGTTAGTCATAGGCATATTACGCACATATATTTTCCATGATCCCTGTCTTTGCGTTGTCAAATTACATGTCCCAAAGCAGCCTGCCATTGTATATTTCCCAAGTTGCATATTCCCAAGGGATAGGGTTATAAACACAATGTTATTTGTAGTAGTGGGAAATGCTATTGCTCTCACGAGCGAACAATGTTATCGTACAAACAAGATTTCAAAAGACAGCGGAAGAGAGGAAAGTCACCGAAGAGGTGGATTGACCAGATAAGAACGGATGTTTGTATGTAATATATGTGTGTTTAAATTAAGTAAGTCGAATTACTTAAAATACACTACCTGTTTGGTGATTCTTGTGTGTAATAAGCAACACCATCTTTAGCTACAATTCCTTTTGGATTACCAATTGTATTGTATACACTTGAGTGGTTGCCAGAGAAGTCGGTATATTTGATGTGCTTCAAATCTGTAATACCAACATTTGATATTATATAAAATGTTGCGAGCAAAAAGAAACAAGATTCAACAAGATTGCCACCAACAATATTTGATAAATTTTGTTTTTGTAAATAATCTACACTGTTCCTTCATTAACGTTCCTTCGTGTCCTCTAGTTCTTCTACCTTTGTCCAAGCTCCCTCCTCAATCCGTTTAGCCCATCGCGAATCAGTCGGTTTAGTAAAATAATGCTTACTTTTGTTAAAATCTTCTAAAATACTGACTTTGGCCATTAGATTTGGTAACTTGCGAAAGTGCTATTGTAGTGTCGGACCACGTTTGGCCTTTTTCGCGTAATTTTACCGGATTTAGTAAAAAATAATTTTACAGTGTGTCCGATGATTTTAAAAAGAACACACTATTGACCGACCACATCTCCACTACAAAGACACAACGGCCCGTCGAAACAAATAGCTCGAAAACGCCTGTCGATGATCGAGGCCATTGGAGAGTAACTGCTCAAAATAGCCTCGTAAGAGGAGAAGAGAAAAGATCGTCACAAATGGTTGGGGAGAGCGATAATGAAAGGTAAACAAAGGTAAACAAATTATGCATTTTCTTAGCCCACTGCCTTCACCTTCAGAAAGTGCGGCAAAAAGTGCCATGCCAGAGTGGTTCTTTTTGCGATGTACAACACCGAGTTGACTACTATTGCACACATTATTTTCTAGTCAAGACAGAATGATGTCCATATAAATATATATTTGTACACTACAAGTATTATTTGTATGACATTTTAGGATTTTTATTATGTAGGTGTCAACATCTGCTCATGGAAAAGTGGGAAAGTGCGTAAACTCCAATTTACGAGCTGGGGACATATCATACGCGCAAGCAAAAATCGCCTAGATAATCACAATAGATAATTTATAAAGAAATTCAGTCAAGTATCGGCAATTATGTAAAAAAATGAGAAAACAATTACAGCAAAACTTGATAGGATAATCATACCGAACATCTTTTACAAAAAGTTTTTCCAAAAACGTAATGCCTTCGGTAACACTACACTCTGACCAGAGGCCTATTTGTCATAATTACAGCTTATGTGAGCATATCGAATTGCGTTGTATATTACTTTAAAGAACTCCACTGATTCTATCAAGTTGATATTGAAAAAGTATTAATTTACAAAATTCTGAAATAACAAGGTGAATATATATTGTGATCGCTTAAACATGCCTGTAATAAATAACACTTTTTCTATGATAATGTATATGTTTTTAAATGCACACATAAAATATTAACCAGATGCAAATGATCCTATAGAAAGCTTTCACAAGTAATTACGCAACATAAAACGTCATCAAATGTATTTGTGGTGAACTGTGTGAGAGGAGAGCTCTCGATAAATAAAAGAGTCGGTGTCAGAGCCTAGGCATACCGCCACGGCTCTAGACACGATCCAAGGTTATGTGTCGTTTAGCTTTAATGTAATTTTTCCCACCAAGACCAGGAAGATCTGTGAAATAATTGTGGGTTTTGACATACAAGCATGAAATTTGGCACAGTTGTCAACCATAGCTAAACATTTTTCTTTGAACAGTGTAGCAACTGCCTTGACGGCTATTAAAAATTGCTGGCAAACATCCTTTTCAACATAGGAAATTATCCATTAGGTTATAATTACACGAACTTACCCATTTATCAAAATATCAGCCCAAAATGTTATAACCTTGCAAATAAGATGCTCACTGCATGGAGATTAGCAGAGTAGCAGATATAAGAATTCGTCGGTACTAACCAAAGTCACTCCAACAGATCATGCCTTTGTTTGTAAGCAAAGTGATTTCCATAACCCTTCGTGTTATATAAATCGTTGAGAGTTTACTTCCATCCAGGTTGGCCTTGTAGACAGTGGTGTTTTCAGCTGTTATATACTCCGCATAAAACAGCAGTCTAAAAAGGTAAACATAAGATATTGTGACAGCAATCATATGTTATATCATGGAGAATTTGAGGGATCTTACAGAAACCAAATGAATGCAATAACACACACACACGCACGCACGCACGCACGCACGCACGCACGCACGCACGCACGCACGCACGCACGCACGCACGCACGCACGCACGCACACACACACACACAAACACTCACACATACACACACACACACACACACAATGCGCGTCGTAAGAAAAAATGTCTATACTACAGAACATTTCTCCGGGAGAGAACTCAAACTGCGGAGTCTCGACATAAAACGTATAAAAATAAATCAACTTAGATCTTAAGATTGGCTGAAAAAGTACATTACAGTAAAGAAAAAAAAGGAAATACTAAATAAATATTGGCGATTTTTAATAATGTGTTACGTAAACAAAAACATTCGATGAATTGTGCAACACATATACATATATGGAGAGAGAAAATATATGACAAATTAGTTTAACATATTTATTTTTTACAATTGTTTTTCCTAATTTAGCAAAATATATCAGTAATCCGGTTGAACAAAGTTCTGGGTATGATTATTTAGGAGGTAGTATTGAACAAACTTTGTTTCTCAAACCTGATGATGAGGAAGATGTTATAATCACAGTGAAAGCGTACACAAAAGTGAATTATTCAGACTATGAAGACATAAGTATGGATATTTTCTCAAAGGTCATATAATTTATCTGCAAACCATTCAAGCACATATGTAATACTTTATTTAGAACTGGTGTGTTCCCATCAAGAATGAAAATTGCCAAAGTAATACCATTGTTTAAAAGGGTACCAAATCCTTTCTTAACAATTATAGGCCAATTTCTCTCTTGCAGTAATTTTCAAAAGTCTGAAAAATGTTTCCTTTCCAGAAGGGACCACTTGGTAAACGCCAACAACATTGAATTCGAATCAGTACGGATTCCGTACGAATATGTCCACGTCATAAGCATTAACGGAATTTATAGAGGAAATATCAAAAGCTAAAATCCATGCAGGTGTATTTATTGATATATGAAAGATGAAAGGTTTTCCATACAGTAGACCATGTCAAACTTATGAAAATGTTTAATTATTATGGTGTGCATGGAGTAGCAAATGATTGCATTAAAAGCTACTTTTCGAACAGAAAGCACGTTGTAAATATTGTCTGGTGTGTCTCGGAGCTATTAGATGTCACATGTAGAGTTCCACAGGGGCCTATTTAAGACCAAGATTTTTGTCCTCTGTCTCCTATGGGATTGGTACGACGAGGAGCTATGGAGGATAAGCAAGTTTATGCAGGTTTGTTTTTATTTATAGCGAAATGTTACTTTTATTTCATACGAACTTAATGCTAGCAGTGAGTGAAATCCACAGAGTCGGTGTAGAAACGAAAAAAGTTTTACTTCCAATGTTTTTCTTAACACTGGGAAAAAAATAGAATGTAATTAGATGATCGAAGTTGTTTGGGCTGCCTTGCACGAGTGAACATTGAATGCACATATGCTGGTTGCTTGGATGGAAGTTCTGAAAGTGGTGGTTGAGAGATAAATGTGCAGATCTTAACAATAATGCGACATCGGACAGGAGCCAGTGCAGTGAGTTAAAAAGTGGCGTGAGACAAACGAGGAGATGTACGCACTCCATTACATCAAATCTTTA
>OY759268.1:40004381-40024381 GCA_963662155.1 Lamellibrachia columna
TTCCAAAAATGTCAGTACTTTGCTTGTTATATTAGCGTCCAAGCCAATTATATATATTAAGAATAGTAAAAGTCATAATAATTTGTTTAAACATATTCACTCTGGTAGCAGTTAAACAATCTCTAGATAGTGTGTTCCATTCATCGATTGTCTTCTCTGATAATAAGTACTTCCTTACATCCAATCTACACTGATCCTTTACTAATGTTGCCTTATGTCAACTAGTTCTATTGTATTTATTGAGTGAAAAAAAATATTGGTATCAATATTTGCATATCCATTCAATATCTTTAAAACGTTCAATTTGATATTCTCTTAACCACCTTGTCTCTAAGTTCTCAGCAACTTTTACTTCATACAGTGAAGTTATCATGTCGCTGCCACAGTTGCAGTTGGCGCTGATATCATGGACAGATTGATGTCTTCTATCTTGATGAGGTGGAAAAAGTGTGGCAATACCGATCAGCAGGAGCGTCAGGAAGTAGAAGCACAGTATTGTCGTAGCAGCGGGAAAGAATGTATTCACCAACCATACTCTTGATGGAATCACCACACGTATCACGCACCAATGTACCACCTTTCCATGGATAATGGTCCAGAGGCATTGACCAAGAAATAGAATGGCAGTTTTTACTTATACTATGTTGCACAGGCGTCAAAATTACGATCTTATCAAACTTAGAATTGTGTTTTTCAACGACAACCTTGACCATGCATGCGTCGTAAAGCAAGTCATCTGAAAAGAAGACCAAGTAGTCAGTAACTTGGGAGGAGCTGCAGTACAGGACAGTGTGTACAGTCACCTGGTTGTACCCATTGACGGACTGTATCTCATCCTGGGCAGGACATTTAAGCGTATACTCACCTCATTAAACCCAGTGCGCGGACTGTACATCATCCTGATATTTGCAGAGGCTTCTTTATATTTTTGCATCGTTCAACATTTTCCTTTCGTTTGCGTCACGTAGACGTTGAGTTTGAAAGATATTTCTCATTGATTTTGTTTTTTAACAGTATCGAAGTTTGAAAACTTATACAAGAGGAAGCCATTAAATAACTTAATTGTTGTTTTCAAGAAATAAATTTCTTAGATAACCTATAAATACCATATATAATGTTCTCTTGGGTTAAAATAAAACGAGACAGCAACACCACCTACTCGAGGAGGAAGTCATGGATACATACAGTTTCACAGTAACTTTATTAATATATTTACTACATTAAACAGGAATCACAACTGGTAGCTGATCTTATGTGGCAACCGACATTATTGCAATTGATTCCTTTTGAGAAAGCGTCAAAATCGATAAAAAAAATGGTTGTCCAACGACTTGGCATTTCAAACAGAGAGGCGTTAAATATACAAATAAATCAACACGATTGCCATGCCGCTTTAATTCGTGCGTGACGTCATACGACTCGCCAACATAGTTCACTTTACTTTCCCTTACTTCAGCTTGGCGGTATGCCGGATATAACTGAAATATCAGTGTTGGTAGAACTTATTCATAAATCAACCATAAATGTCTAAAAGGCAAGAAACGGATAATTTTGTGTGTAATCAAAGATTGGTCAAACGTTTCTGAACGGTTATCAACGATGAATTAATTGTGACTCAAAATATTTGAAGAAACAAGTAATTGAGGTCAGTAATAAAGAGCTGTACTAAACGTGGTCGGCGTACTTGCCACATCAAGAAGAACAAGAACAAGAAGTTTATTTTTTTACCCCAAAAATAATAAATAATGAACCAATATTATGGATATGCATTTACACATATAAAATATATATACATATATAATAAGACAAGTGTGCATACATCTTAATTTGAAACCAGTATAGAAAACATAATTAATTTAAATAAAAAAAACCAAATAGGGGTCAGTGTAAGGGATTGTATACCTTTACTTTTTCTGGGGACATAAACATTCATATATTTAGATTTAGTTTTATTTAGTGATATTTATTTATATTTATCCATTCATCAACTTTGGAAAGTTCAGCATTTATTAAAGATTCAATTGTGTTATCTAGTCTATTATCACTAAAAGATGTTAAAGTACTCAATAGCTTTGTGTCATCTGCACAGGTTATACATTTTAATATTATATTGGCTTGTGAGAAGTTATTGATATATATATATATATATATATATGTCAAAATCTTTAGAAATATCGAGAAATATGTTAATTGGAACATCATTTTTTATCCATTTGCGTTACGATTCTATCTATTAGTTCTATTGCAGCATATTCTGTTGAATGTTTTGATCTAAAAGCGTACTGATTGTCAAAAAGCAGTTTAGTATCATTGAAATGTGATGATAATTGAGTAAAAAAATTATATTACTTTAGCAATCGTTGGAAGTAGAAAAATGGGTTTGCAATGTTTAAATAATGTATTATAATTTTTTTTTTGATATAGGAATTACTTTGACAATGTTGTGTTCATCAGAAAAAAAATTCTGTGTTCAACACTTGGTTTATTAATATAGTTCATGATTTAATTATAGCAGGTTAAATTATTTTTTTGGTAATTTAGAAGAAATGCCAACAAATCCATAACTATTTTTTGTAGGAAGACTTTGTATAATTTTTATAATCTTTACAATTTCCTCATCAATGTTCTGAAATTTAAATTCTGTATTTATGTTTTCACTTAAATAAAAATTATACTTTTTGTTGCCATCAAATTGAATATAATTTGCAATAGTCTGAGCTGTCTATGAAAAACATAATATTAAGTTTATGAGCAATATGGTTTTATCTGTTATTTTTCATAATTTTTTTGTTTTTGTCTATGAGAGAAAATCATTTATAGTTTTCAAAATATATCTTATGTAATTTTTGAACCGATTAAAACATGATTAAAATATATATTTGTTTTGCTGAACGAATGTTTGTCTTTAATATTCCATTATACATTTTAAGGTCAATGCTAATTGTTTCATAATTAGGTGAATTTGGGTTAGTTAATTTTAATTGTTTATAACGTTTATCTCGACACCTGATTGACATGAGCAAACCCAGAGTAATCCGTGTAGATGTGTTATGCTTATATTTATAAACTTTTACTAATTTACCTGGCATGTGCTTATTTTTAGACAGTAAAATGTATTTATATATTATATCATAATTTAAATTTGGAGTAGCATTTGGGAGTTTGTTAAATTTATTGTAAATTGTTTCTGATTTAATTTCATGTCTAACATTCTGCATTGCCACTGTGCTTGGTTAGTGTGCGAACGCGCTAAAGTGCTGTAAGAGAAAGTAATAAAATATTTTTAAGAAAGAGAAAAGATGATAGTGTGCGTGTAGAACTGCAAGTTGAGAAGAGGAAAAGTTGGTAGCGTGAAAAATGCAATATAAATTAATGTTGCAAGTTGGAGATCTTCTGCCTGAAAATCTCCAAACTTGGCGCTGTAGCTGTGTTGGCTAGCAGGTTATTCCAAATGGCTATTGTACTGGGTAAAAAGCTATACTGGATAAATTGCTTAGTGATTACGGGGAGTTGGAAAGCTTCAGAATGCGTGTGTCGGGAGGGTCTCACCAGGGGTATAAGTTGGGGGAAGAGGTCCAGGGCGACTATGCCATGTAATGTCTTATAAAGCATGACAAGGCGGATGTCTGTTCTCCTTTGTTGGAGGCTGCGCCAGTGCTCTGTGTTTGATTATAGTGGTGACACTTCACAGTTGTAGTTGTTACAAACATACCGTGCTGCCCGTCTTTGCACCATCTCTATTTTGTTTTTGTACGTTTGTGTGTAGGGATCCCATATGGTAGCGGCTTATTCTAACTGGGGTCTAACTAAAGTGAAATAAGCACTGGTTTAAACATTTTCCTGGCCAAGTTTGAGATTTCTTCGTAGGAAACCTAAGGATGCATTTGCTTTTTTTGACATCATTTATGTGGTTATTCCAGGACAGTATTTTATTTATGACCACACCAAGATATTTCGCGTTGTCCTCCTTTACGGGTATATGACCATGAAGAATGCATTGTTTGTATTTCGGGTTACGGGATTTGGTTATGTTGAGTACGCTACATGTCTGGGGGTGGAACTCCATTTGCCATGTTTCTTCCCACTTGGCCAATTTGTCTAGATCTTGTTGAAGGGCTGTCGCGTCAGTACCAGGGTCTGTGGTGTGGTACTTTGTCAAACGCTTTGGCAAAATCCATAATAATTACATCAGTTTGCCTCCCGCCGCTTAGATTGGCCAGGATAGCAACTGAAGGCTAGCAACTCTGTATCGGTTGATAGTTTTTTCGAAATCCATGCTGCTTGTTGAAGAGGATATTGTTGGCTTCTAGGTTGTTTGTATTCCATTAGTTTGCTGCACACACACACACACACACACACACACACACACACACACACACACACACACACACACACACTCACACACACACACACACGTGAGTGACACTGGGCGCTAAATTGATGGGCAATATCGTTCTCCTTTCTTGAAGATTGGTGCTATATATTTTCTTGTTTCCAGTCGTCTGGTACCTCACCATTTTCAAGGGATTTAGAAAATATTATATATAGAATAGGAGCAACTGTTCTGGCTGTTTCTTTGATGACTCTGGGGTGAAGCCTGTCTGGTCCCATGGCTTTGTTAGGGTTTAGATTTTCAATGAGTTCTTGAATGCCTGTGGTGATATTCAATTTGGAAATCGAGGGATACTGTGGTATTGGGTCAGCTTCCTGTGGGGTAGGTTTAAGGGGCTCTTTTAATGAACACAGAGCTGAACTGAGCGTTTAGGGTCCTGGCTTTGGAGGGGGGTGTCCTTCAATATTCCATTTTTTAAGAGATGTGATGCCTACTGAATCTCTTTGTCTGTGTTTGATGAAAGACCACAATTTCTTGTTGCCATTTCTGTTGTGGTCATCCTGGTTTGGTGTGATTACTGATTCAACATATGTCCAATAGGCTGTTCTGGTTTCTTTCCTAATAGTGCTTTTCAAGGTATGTAATTTAGTTGTCCGAAGTTTGGATTTCTTTGATCCCTTCTTTGTTTTCTTAAAAAGTTGATCCCTGGCTTTTATTAGTTTCTTCAATTTACTGTTTATCCACAGGGGTTTGATGCATTCCTGTGAGGGATATGTGACCCTACCCTTCATTCAGAGCTGCTTTAAGTTTGTTCGAAAGTTCATCAGCGGTCATGGTCTCTCGGTTGGTGTCAATATATTCTCGAGTCCTGTTGAGTTCCCTTTCTATACCCTCCCAGTTGGCTTTCCTATAGATGGGGAGTTTAAGCTGGGTTTGGGTGTTTTTCTTAAAATTCAATGAAAACGACATTATGGTCGGATATTCCTAGTAAGATATCTGTCCTGCTGACAAGCGTTCGGTTGTTCATTACAAGAAGATCTAAGGTATTGTCTCCCCTGATGGGTTGGTCAATGATCTGGGCCAAGCCATGGTCGGCTAGGATTTCTAGGAACAGAGTATGATGTGAAGGAGAACAACACGCGGGCTTCAGTTGAGTCGACGGCTATTCCAGGCGTGGCAGGTTAATATCACCAGCTAGCCATACATGGCTGCTGCCACGAGGCAGTTTAGCTAATGCCTGCGCTAGTAAGTTGAGGCTATGTTTTTTTGTAACATTAGGCCTATAATATGTGTCAATGTACAAGCTCTTGTTGGATGCGTTGTTCAGTTTGATCCAGAGGATCTCCCATTCTGTCTCTATGTCTTTATGTCTCAAACTAACAACATCTGCTCTTACTGCTATGAATAATCCACCCCTCTTCCTATCTCTCTGTCTCTACGATAAACTGTAAAATATGGAGGGAAAAATTCATTATCCTTGTGTCCGGAGTGAGCCAGAACTCTCTGCCAACAATAATATATTTGACCTGTACAGGAGGAGATATAGTTCCTGTTTTTTTTTCACCATTGACTGGCAGTTATCATTCAACAGTCGAAGTGGTTTCTGTTTACATTTTGACGCAGTGTGACGTGATTTGTTGGGAAGACGAGGCTAACGGTGGCCCCGGTGATGAGCACCCGCTGCAGTCCGTGTTATCACACGACTCGGAAAGTTTACTAAAGCTGCTGTCAGAGGAAACAGAATGCAAGTTAAAGAGGGTTGTACTAAAATTTGGCATGGCACATTGGATGCACTCCCACACGCAATTGCTGGAATTCATACATTGATATGCAGTGGATCTCATGTTCTGGCAGTCGGTGTGATACCATTGTTGGCATTCTGAATTGTCACATCTAATTCCCTGTTACTTCCATGTGACAGCCTTCCCACCAGTTCCGCATGGAAACTTGGGTTGGCGTGGACGTGGTTTTTTTTGGGGTTGAACATACTTAGTAGAGGGTGGTTATTACATTTCATGAAGAACGCTATTGGTCTTGAGGCTGTATCAGGGATATTTTCCTCGTCTGAGCTATGCAAATGAGTCAAAACCAGGAATGTCAGCTGGATGAGCCTTATCATGAGCGATATTAGGGCTTTCTGACGATACGCCTTCATAGTTCACCAACAGGAGATCTATTACCACCCGAAAGTGACGTCAAATCAATAGCACAGTGGTATCTACCAGCTCGCTGACAGTTGCAGAACATGAAATTATTGATCAGTGCAAAAAATAAAGAAAAAGATATGGGAATAGCGGAGCTGTCCAACATTTTATCTTTTCCCGCTCCGCTCATGCGCACGACACCTTTTTGGTAATATCTAATATCACAAAGTATTGCTGATGATAAGATAACCTTTTAGTTAAAATCCCTGCCGTACTTTCTAATACAGCTTTACCAAGTTTACAGAAAAAGTTGTCAATCGGTGTTCCGTTTGTTCTTGTAAATCTAGTGAGAAGAGTTGTTTGGGGGTAAAGGCTGTGTGATGATAAGGTATCAAAAAAGTTGCTATCAGTTTAATTTATTTTAGTAAGTTTATATTAAAGCGTCCCGCAATAATTAGTTCGTGATTATTATTTTTCAATGATACTCATGAAAATTCATTTATAAAAGCAATTATTTGTTCATTATGTGTTCAAGGTATATATATATATATATATATATATATATATATATATATATATACATATATATATATATATATATACATATACATATATATATATATATATATATATATATATATATATATATATATATATATATATATATTACAAAACCAACTTTACTGCTACACATTTAACCATGCAACACAAATTAAAAAACATCATCGCCTTTAGCTTTCAATGACTCTTGCATACATATTACATTAAATTAAAACAATTACAGTCTAGTTATTTTATATATGCCTCTAGTTCACAAAATGTTGAATGTATAATCTCATGTATAATCTCGAGATTTGTTGCTACATCGACCAGTTTTAACGCCGTGAAAAGTTGTGAAAAAGTTTATTCAGTTAATTACGCAAAGCATCCAGTGTAGGAGCTTAATCTATTTTACTGTAACATTATTGTCCATTTTGTCAATAATTAATATTAATTTGTAATACGTGAATAACGTAATTAAGCATTACTGTGACACAGTACACCTATCCAAAACAACAACAAAAACTGTTGTTATGGTCACATGTATAAGACAAAGTTTCTACGTTGGCGTACAATTAACGCCGCAAAAGGTATGAAAAAGTGTAATGTAATGTAGCAACACAAAACTTCCGATATAAAATCTTAATCACTTTCAAAAAAGCCAATCACGTGAATATACATTAGTTAATAATGTCACACACACACACGCATGCACACACACACACACACACACACTCATACACACACACACCCACACACACACACACACACACACACACACACACACACACAGACACACACACACACACACACACACACACACACACACACACACACACACATACACACACACAAACACAAACACACACACACATGCACACACACACACCACACACACACACACACACACACACACACACACACACACACACACACACACACACACGAGTGACACTGGGCGCTAAATTGATGGGCAGTATCGTTCTCCTTTCTTGAAGATTGGTGCTATACATTTTCTTGTTTCCAGTCTTGGTACCTCAACTGAAGCCTGTCTGGTCCCATGGCTTAGTTAGGGTTTAGATTTTCAATGAGTTTTTTAAAGACTTCTGTAATGATATTCAATTTGGAAATCGAGGGATACTGTCGTATTGGGTCAAACACAAAATAAAATGATGTGTTTACTAGGGGAAATTTAATAACTCTCAACGACGATAATGTTCTCTGTTGGGCTCTGTCACAACACGTCTCATTGCCTGCAGCGCATTATCGTTTGGCATGCAGAGTGAAAGGCGCGCATCACTTGTAATTTTGACAGAGAACTGTGTACCTGTTGTGCTCTGAGGCAATTCGTTCCGAAAGTCTCTATCTTCATTGCAATACTGAATGTTCGTTCGTGCGTAAGCTTCGCGACCTTGCTGTCTGGCATTATCACAGAACACTCGTCTGATGCTGACATCTGCAGATCGTGGCACGCAAACATAGTATCCTCGTTGGTTACGCCTTGAACGGCGTTACTCCTCTGCGCAACTTGTTGGCAAGTCTGCGCACCCACAACACGTCACGTGACAACCCGTCGCACATAGACTGCTTCGTGTCAAGTCTGCCCACCCACAACACGTCACCGGACAACCCGTCACACATAGACTGCTTCGTGTGAAGCGTTCCCCTTGCCTGTTCGTGACAATACAAAATCATTCCGTTGACTAATTTTCTTGACATTTGCATTTTCTCTTCGGAGAGACGATTTAATTAAAAAACAGTTTAGTTAGTTAGTTCTGTAGGAAATAACATGGCAGTAATAGTAGTAGAACTAAAATAACTCCAATTCGCGAAAAGGGCATTTGTTTTCTATAGCGGAATGCACAGCATCTGGCAAAAATGCAGGCCTTCGCCGCAGAATACGGGGCGTGTGACATGCATGCATACAAATGACCATACAACTAATCATACAACTGGTCATCCATCTGACGTGATATCAACAGTCTTTACCAGTTGGTTGTTAACAAGATGATGATTAGGGGTTACTCTGATACTATCAATACAATAATCGATTCGTAATTTAATAATAATAATAATAATAAAGCTTACCTCCTGTATTTGTAGTCCATAAACAGATAAATGCCATGAGCAGAACCCGAGTTAAAACCCCGGGTGGTCGCCGAGGCGAAGGACGAGCCGGCTTTCTCCAAAGGCGACGAGACATCTTCGCTCGTCAGCGGTGATATTCACTCTCGCCCTATCTCGCAGGATAACACAAGGTGCAGTCGGATGACGTATCGCCAAAGCAATGTGTCAACAGACTGCTGCTCTTACTCTGCGAACGATGTGATAAACCGCATCATCGCATTAGACCTATCAATAAAAAAGACGTCACGAAACAACTTGGCATTTCGTGATTGGTCAGTAGGAACTAGTGACGCCCGGAGTTCGATCACTCAGACGTTTATAATTTGCTCTATCAAAACAGCGAGATCACTCTTTGGAAACTTCTCTTTGAATATTATTATTCCATATTTCAAGCTTTTCTATCCGTGGTGGAATATTGTTAGAAAAAGACTCCCCCGGGGGCAAAGCCTATCCAACCAGAAACAGCATGCCAAGAATGTTAAACCAATGTGAGTGGTCTATCAATATTATTATGACAAATTCAACAACATTAAACGGTCCCATAGCCCGGGTAATGTAACTATAATATAAATTGCTCTTTAGATGTCCCCCATGTATTGCTATGACAGGTGATATTGGTTCATGCGAGTAATGATGTGGCTTTCATTATTTTTGTAATTCCACTGACCAATTCAAATTGGGACAAAGTGTATTACATTGTTATTAATTAATTGTTTTTCCTAGTCTCATTTCAAATTAATTTTTGCGAAAAATCACACCGACCACATCATCCACTGCACCATGCTAGCTCGTTTGTGTGACTTGTATGTAGGTTTTTTTTCTGAAATCAGACAAACTATTTAAATTACTTAACATTAATTGAAGTGAAAATGGAAACGCTGAAAACTCATGAATTTCATCTATGGTGAAATTTCGTAACTTTGTCAGGTGGTTGGCGAGAGGATGGAAGGCACGCACGTGATCGTCATTGACCCGTATAGTGTTTTCCGATTTAGATATCCACTATTTTGAGCTTTTCCAGAACTTATTTTGTTTAATTCAATATGATGTATTCTACAATAGCAATCAAGTTTGGTCTTTGAGGCAGTTTTCCTGACCTATTGAAACATGTTTCTTTTTTAAAACCGCATTTAACGGATCGTGAATGTATGAGTAGTAGTGTTATTTTTTATTGCAATAAATTACAATAAATTAATTCTAGTGCTATGTATATTTTACTTAAAACTGCATTCTCAAATGAGTCAGCCTATCGCAAATCCGATTAGTCGATGTCCAAATATGTAGTGTGTGAATAGTTTATGTAACATCCGTATTCTATTTATTTTTCAAAATGACAATGTTTTCTAATTATCGAAAGAATTGACTTTAGTTATTAGGTCTGGTAAGGCTCAAAATAGTGGATATCCAAAATGGTAAACACTGTGTGGGTAAATACAGATCATGGGCGTGATTTCCGTCCTATCGCCGATCACATGACAAAGTTACGAAATTGCACCTTGGGTAATTTGTAAGTTTTCAGCATTTCCATTTTCACTTAAATTCGTGTTTAATTGACAAACCAATAACTCATCGTTTGATAAAAACGTTATATTTCAGATTGCAGATTTATTGTCTTTTTTTGCCGATTTCTACATATGTCGTAAAACTGGCATATTTAATTTTATTGCCAAATCATCATTATCATCATCTGGTTGAAAGACTTCGGGATTTGAATGCTCGCTATTCAGCTCTCTCCTTCATATATGCAGTTAACTCCTCTGTATCTGTCACTCCAACATCCGATTTTAGGACCGCGACGTAGCTAAGAGCGGGCCGTCATCATTGTTCCACACAGCTCTTCATGTGTCACGTGCTCTTTCCAATGACATTGAACACCAATCGCAGTAGTATAGTGTAGCCGCCATTCAACTGCTTTTCCAGAGATTTGGTCAGTGTCCATGCTTCAGATCCATACAGGGGTATTGATTCCACAGTTGCCACGAATAGACGTTCCTTGAGGTTTCATGAGATACTTGGTATCCATATTTTCTTCATTTTGTTTGCGCAACCAAAGCACTGCCTTTTCTGATTCGTATGTCCTCCTCAGAGGAATCTACCCATGAACCTAGGTATTTACAGTCGTTCACCTCATTCAGTTGTGCCATCAACAGATTCAGCTCTAACTCATTTTCTATATATATAGTACTTATTGTCAATCTAATGAAGTCCAGATGATATTCCCCGGTGCTTCATTGAGGGACACGGCATCGGAAGAGTTTCCAGACATGAAATACGACTTCAATTACGACTTCAAAATACACGCTCTGCTCGTTTCTGCAATTGAATTTCCCTAGTTAGTCAACTGAATGGGAACTATGGTAGCATATTTTCGATGTTGCCAAAAACAATGTTGGATATGCTATTTTACAAATGAACTACCGCATATAAATCACAATGTTTTGCTGCTATATTTTTACTTTACAACCAATGACAATATCGTTAACAATTATTATTTTGATCTTAACATTATTACTGCAGTGCATCTTAAAGTGAATGTTGATTGTTCATGTAAATAAGTTGGGTAAATGTTATTCCAGAAACAGCAATGGGAGATGTCTCTGAGACATCGGCATCGCCCCTGGTGGCGTTCAGTAGTAGGGGTATTCTGGTTAATGAACGATCTAACGCATATGTTTGTACAGCGTCACGCAATCTGTATTCATCGAGAAACGGCGTAAAAATTTAATATAAAAGTTTGCGGTGATGTCTCCGGGCACGATATTCATTCGACTAATGGATAGGACGACAGAGCCTCGAATATCAATTACTTTAGCGCTGCATCAAGCATTGTCACAAGTGCCGTATAAAAAATTAATGACACCAGCCAGCTGTAGGTGCTTCCTCTATCAACATAATGCAACGCACCAAGTACGCTCATTGGTGTGTATAATTTCAAAACACGTAAACGCACGATGATTAATTCGCACGTTAACTGTGTAATGAAACACGAATGCAGTCTGGCAATGCGATGTGTGCCAAGTTTATTCGGTATAACTTTCGTGACGCTTTCGATCGGTTGATAGAAAATATTTACTTAAATCGTTTTTCTATATTCGTGTTGTAGTGGTGATGGCAGTAATACCGGCAGAGGTAGCATTAATAGTACATTACTGTCAATCTATGGACATCGAGGTGATATTCCCCGCTGATTGATTGAAGGACTCGGTCTCGGAAAAGTGTCGTAATGAAATACGACTTCAAAACATGCTCACTGTTCTTTTCTTCAATTGAATTACCCGTGTTAGTCTACTGAATGCGTACTTTTGAAGCATATTTTCAATGTTGCCAAGAACAATAGTTAATGTACAGCTGAACTACCGCACATTAATCACAATGTTACGCTCTCTTTATTTTTACTTTACAAACCATGGTGATATCACTAACATTTATTTGACCTTAAAATGATTACTTCAGAGGATTTTAAATGGTGTGATGTATGTGATGAACATATAAATTATTCGGGTAAACGTTACTCCAGAAACAGTAATGGTGGAAGTCTCTGTGACATCGGCATCGCCCCTGGTGGCGTTTAGAGATAGCGATGTCCAGTGAATGACCGAGCTGTCGCGCTACTTTGTACAACGTGCGCTTTGATAATGGGGAAACCCTCCGCTAAACCTACACCAACATAACGAATATTACGTATCATTACGTCGTAACAACTGAATATCAAAGTCTGAGGTGATGCCTGCGAAGATGACATTCATTCCACTAATGCATAGGACGGCGGAGTCTCGCCTATCGATTGGTATTGCGTTGACAACAGGTAAACGCACAATGGTTAATTTGGCACTTCAACTGTGCATTGAAACACGAATGCCGTCTGGCAGCGCGATGTTGATTAACTTTAGTTTATTCAGTAAAACATGACGCTTTGGATCGGTTGTGCCATTTTATTTTAAAATTTTCTCAGCTATAGTTATAGGCTGCAAAGTCCCTGGGCCTCAGCGAATGTTCAAAGCATTTGGAGATCTGTGAAGACACTTTTTACTTCAAAAGTAAACTTTTTCGGTAAAAGGCGGATATTGTCTGTATAATTAACGAAGGCCTTCGCTTGCGACGGACACAATGTTCGCAAAAGATGGGAATTTTCTTTTATAATTAAAAAATATTATGAAAACATGTGTGACATTCGTGACATGCGTGAAGGTGGGTAGCGCTGGTGATGGTGGAAGTAGTTGTTGTTACTGCATTATTATTATTAGTATTAGGTAGTAGCAGTTGTTGTTATTGTTGTTACATTAGTAGTACTACAGTACAATATCGTGGCAGCGGCCTTTTGGTTCCCTTGCTGACGGGTGTGGCAGGGGCCTCTACATTTCACCTTCCACTTTTTTCGGGACTAATGTGCCACCTCACACTACTTTTAAGAACAATCACCACACCTCCCACTTACTGCCAAATCTCCGTCTTTATTGGCTACGTAATTAGTAGAGCAGGAAGATCCACAATTGACATGTTATTCTCTTTGTAAAATACATGTAGGGAACAGGGGAAACACTAGACATCGCCTTTGTCGATTTGCCAAAGGCCTTTGACCAGAAAGCGGCTCTTCATATTTGATGACATTCCTCGAGAAGAATGCACGTCCCCAGAGCTGTTGCATTAAACATAATAACACACACACGCACGCACGCACGCACGCACGCACGCACGCACGCACGCACGCACGCACGCACGCACGCACGCACGCACGCACGCACGCACGCAAGCACATCGCACGCGCGCACGCACGCACGCACGCACGCACGCACGCACGCACGCACGCACACACACACACACACACACACACACACACACACACACACATAAACATATACCAAAAATGCGGTCTGCTTACAAACTTTATGCACAGAGGCCGACTTACGAAGACCGGAGCGAGACCGGAAGTTATGTATATTTTGTTAGCCTTTTTTGTGGTAGTATCACCTAAACACGCGAAATGTAAACGAAGTCGAAGGCAGACACCAGTAAAGTTCTGCTTGAATACGGAATACGGGATCAATACGATAAAAAAAAAACGACATTTAATACAATCGTAAAAGTGTGATACTGGGGCCGTTGATGGCATCGCGGACAGAGCAGTATTTTATGCGTGGACGATTTATTGGAAGAGGACAACATAAATAATAATGTATGTGGTTATTATCAATTTGCTAGCCCATAGGAATTACCGGAGTGTTTACACTATGAACATTTAGTATATTATACATTTTATGAATATAATTATAGTAAGTGAACAGTATGTTATATTGTTATGCTATTAATTATTTAATATGCAATTATATAATTACGGAAATACGCAGATGGTCATTCGGTCTCGGACACTTCCTAGTCTGGCGTTGGCTGTGTGGATTGATTCTTCGAAACGAATTCGGTTTGCGACCACATCGGATGGTATATGAACATTAATCCTACCCTAAATTATTAATGGATTCGTAAAATATTGCCTTGTAATAGAAGTTTGCTGAGCGATAGTTACGACATGTTTACGTACCTATAGCAATAATCCGTAGTATATTTGAAAACTTGACTTTCGAAGTCCAGGAGATTTCAGGCCCACCAAAAACCTCCAACTGCACCCCCTTGAGGCTCACGAAAAACTTCTAACTGCACCCCTTGGGACATCCAAATGCACCCCCTTGACGGGCCTTGAGAGTCACGAAAAACCTCCAACTGCACCCCGTTGGAACCTCCATCTATCTCTCCCATTGAAGCTCACCAGAAACATCAAACTGCACAACAAACCTACAATCCGGGATTGTCTTCTTTTTCTGGGAGTTTAACAACAAATCCTCTAGGGTTGTCAAATATACCACAGTGATAAATTTGAAATTTCGTTTCCACTCAATTTTGTGTCATTCTTTAAGTAGTGGAAATAAATATCAAAACCGGCTAGTAAGCGTATTAGTTTGTGCAAAATTATGTGCATAAATACCATGCCAAGCCTATGTCTATGAGTCCATGTTACTGAGCTTGTAAACCACCATGCCCATGCCATGTCGGCAAATGCAACCCTTGGGGAACGTTGATTTTTTTCCCAATCCTTGATTTGGGGTGTTTTGGTCCAATGTTGTGGCTCCGATTTGTTTTTGCGTTCATCATCATCGTTCGTCATGTTTTTAAATGCTTCATTTATTGGTCAATACGTTTGTTATGATATGTATAATGTAATGTGTAATGCACTACGTTAAAAATGAATAAATTACTTTAATTGGTGTCAAGTTAATTATCATACGATAAATACCACCAGTGCTTATTTTGTCTAACAAATACATATTAACATAAAATTGTATCCCATTAACCATGTTACAATGGGTTGTTTGTTACTGTGACACCAACTTGTATTATGCCTAGTTTTCTTTAGCCATTTGCTATCTCTCTGTAGGTGGAATTATTGATTTCCTAGCCAAAACACTACTCCATCCTGTAAGGTTGCGAATTCTTATTTTGTCAGACAAATATATAAATGTACATAACGTTGTTACCATTAGTCGTATTACTTTGTGTTTTTGCTACTGTGACGTGATATAACTGAGCTACCACTTGTACAACTCTATTATACAGAAATATTAACCAGGGATATTATGCAAAAAACAACATATTAGAATTTGCCCCACATCATTGGTACCGATTGGCAACATTTTGCTTATCTGGCTTGTGCACTCTTTGTAATATCTGTATATGCACTATATTCATGACATTTTCTTTATCAATGTAATTATTTTAAAACATTTAATTAGTCAGACATAGAGGTACAAGTTAACCCTGTATCTTACTAACTATGGATTTCTCAATTAAATATCACTTGACAACCATCTTTAGGCCTTAGCAACAAAATCGTTAACAACGTCATGATTGGTTTTCCATACCACGTACGCGCAATGTGCGCTCATACGTGTATGGACAGCCAATGAAAGGAAATATTGGTAAAGACAAGGTACACATATAGTTCCTTTTATTTTGGTTCAAATTTTTCCAGGAAACCCTACTAGTAATTTTAAAACACAAATTTCTACTGAACTAAAAAGCAGAAGATCAGTGAGGAATTCTTGGAGTTTATTTTGTGTTTCTTCATAGTAACATACGCAGTCATCGCCGAAGAGGTCGAGCATCTCGGCTTTTACTTCTGGAAGATGCACAACTAATACGATGGTATTGTGAATTTGGCCGGGAATACGAATGTCGTGGCTGCATTGATGAAAGCCAATAACCCAAATTGGACCGTTGCAGGATGCGATGAGTTAAACGTTGTTGTGATGTACTGCAGGTTTTCACCTGGTGATGTGAATGTGTTCGACACGATCGTACAAGTTCAAACTAGAATTCATTACATGTTTAAGACAATAGGTGATGCCATGAATTTGCCAAAACATGAATTTGTGAAATGTTTTACATATTTAAACGTACGTGCGTATTTCCTACAGACATTTGGATAACCATAAATCCTGCCACCAGTTTTTTTGGGAAGCCGGGCACCCACCTTTTTCAAGGCAGACAATAATGGTCTTGTATGTTTTGTATGTCCAACAAGTTTTTATTTGACACCAAACAAATAATGTTCATATTAGTTTTAATATCGCCCTATCGGTTACATTAAACTGTGCATAGTATATATTAATTATTAATTAATATTAATAATCGTGTGGAGTTGTTTCACTTTACAACATTTGACGTGTAAGAGGAAGTTAGACGCTACTCAATTACTCAACTATCCATTGACACATGAGAAAAAACTTGGAAATGTGTGCATATTCAAGGGGGCAGGAAGGGTTCATTGGTCTAGTTTTGTATACAGAGTCAACATGGAATGGAACGCCCCTGTTTCCATTATTTGCTATAGAGTTTGACACAACCTTTGATTGCTTAGACCGCGAAACCATGTGAGAAATGAACACGAATTTTATTTAAATAGAGACTAGAGACGTGGCTGCATTTTTTCACCATTTCTAGCTTTTTTATATGGCGCGTTATAACAATGATAATAATGATAATCATAGCTATGATACGTTTTATTGATAAATCGCCGTATACCCGCAATAAACATTATGTTCAGAAGCCCATTAAGTAAAGCAGTTATTCAGACATTGCAACCAATGTTATGCAAATGCATGTCTGGTACAATATGCGTGCTGGCAATGTAGATATGCTGATAGTGGCAGTTGTTTCAACAGTGTCGGGACTGCCATACCAAACCACCAGTCACCACAATTTTGCCTGGCTCGATTCACGAGAGCGCAACGATCGGATTGTAACACATCCATTCAGTGCAAAATTTTAAATTCTACTCGTACTTCTAACGGCAGCCAGTGCAGCTTGGTGAGTAGTTATAATTGTTAGTATTATATATGTAATAAAAATTGATCCAGATAAGTAATGCTAATTACAACAGTGTCACTATAATTGCACGCTTGAAGCCATCCATAGCACATTACAAATTGTTACCCTGTTTTGAGTATTTAATTGCTTCTGAGAGGTGCACACATAGAAAGGCCAGTGATATACAATCTCCTCCGTTTGACACACATTTCCCTGGATATAACATATAATGTGGGTTCATATTATGTCCTGGTCACGAGACCAGCACCACCGCTACACCTAAATATTGCGTAACCCGAACATGGTCACACAGTCAATTCTCCTCTAACGGATAACTGAACACTGTCTGCGAATTCTGAATTTCTTTCAACTCGTAATTCCAGTTTATGATTAAAAAACATCGGTTTCCCAAGCGATTCTTGAGAGCGCATGTTTGGACAACACGAGCAAATCCGCAACATTATATATATTGATTGTCTCAATACAATACTATATAACTGTAGCTGCTAATATCAATACATATTACGTTATATCCTTAATAATTAATGCATTGCAATATCCAACCAAAGCACCATGTTGGTCATAGTAGAGGCTACCCGGACTAACCCGTGGCGCCTCTGGTGCCTAATATAAATAACATCAATGTCAAGATGAGATCGCGTGACATTTTCGACGGAAGCGCAACTCGTATTTCGCGCAAATATTTTCCCGTGCGACGAAACAATCGCGTATCTATGCCAACACATGGTCAATCACGTTCGCAGAACTTTATTCAAACGTCAGATCAGCCGATTTTTTGTTCCGACGCTAGCGCTGTGATTACTGTTTAGTATCAGAAAGCGTTATTTCCGACTCTTTAATTTGAAGTTCATGTTGTACTTCCGTCGACATTCGATCCCGTGACGCATTGCATTTACAAACGGATGCTCTCTAGCGAGAAAGCAGAATATGACATTCCGGGTAACGATTATTTCATACACCGCACACTCCCGGACAATGGCGCCACTCAGTATATCACCACTGTCTCAATAATAAATTCAAAATGAACAGTTGGGAAGTGGAATAAAGATTGGTTGGGCAACTTCTTTGTGGTTTACGACTTGTTAAGTCATTGCAACAGGCAATTGAGTAACGTAACATAATTTCAATCAAAAACAAAACGGTCAAAAAGGTCATGTGAGAACAGCCCAAATTGCTGCTCAGTTCTGATTAAAACAAATGTTACATATATGCAAGAGGTATTATTGTTATCAATTGGTTTCCCAAACAAATACCATCAAATGGCAAAAAGATAATGAAACCATTAGCTCAGCAGGAATCTAACAAAGGTCAGATACGGGTCAATTAGGGTTGGGTGGGACAAAGCGCACCCATTTAGAGACAACTATTTTTTTGGCGTAAGCTAGAAACTGGTGCATCAAAGAAATTGTCTTTATTTTATTTATTGGAAAATTGAACGTATCAATGCACAACATCGATCGGCAGACCCTACTGCAATCCCACTCTGAAATATTCATATCGGTAGAGGTAATGTTCATACAATCATTCTAAATCAATTAGATAGCCAGCGCATGATCAGTACTCCTGTGTATTAGTCAATTGACATACGCTTTTGGAACATTACACGAAAAGTCAAAATGCCATACAAGTATTAAACCGATTAATTTCTGAAATAAAAACACTCCAGTTGTGATTTAAAATGGGGGTGCGCTTTGCCCCACAGGAGGTGCGTTTTGCCCCAAAGGAGGTGCGCTTTGCCCCACAGCAGGTGCGCTTTGCCCCACAGGGGGTGCGCTTTGCTCCACAGGAGGTGCGCTTTGCTCCACAGGAGGTGCGCTTTGCCCCACAGGAGGTGCGCTTTGACCCACAGGGGGTGCGCTTTGCATGGATGTAAAATAATATAACTTGGATGTAAAATGTAAAATAGGATATATTGTTCTAGGTGCTACCATAAGAAGAAAAACACTTAGGAGTAAAAGTAATTGATATGAGCAGGTTTCAGGGCAACCCTAAAGACGCGCAGGTTAAGTGGAGATCAAATTGAAGTGTGTAAAATATTGAAAGGATATGAACATATTAATATAAATGTTTTGTACGTTACTGAAGGAACAGTGTAGTTCAAATATCAGAAAGTACTCATTCTCCCAGACAATAAACGAATGGAACACATGATCTACATATCATATCCAACATCGTCGTCAGACGGGCTAACGTCATCGACTGATGGACCAACGTCGTCGGCTGACGGACCAACATCGTCAGCCGAATAGCCAACTTCGTCGACTGACGGGCTAACGTCGTTGCCTGGCGGGAGGACATCGTTCTTAAATCGACGTCGTCTCCGAAACAGCGGCAATGTGGTAAACAGGCGTCGTCCTGTCTCTCAGCTCCGGCGTGTTGTGTGTGCAGGGACCATCCTCAGTGTCAACCGCACGGTCCTTCACGCAGTGTTGTCTGTAAGTAGACATGAACAAATGATATATATTTACATTTTAGGC
>OY759268.1:40029381-40102271 GCA_963662155.1 Lamellibrachia columna
ACCTACATCGGGGTGTGTGGGAGGGGAGTATCCCCCGTCCTACCTCGGGGTGTGTGCGGGAGGGGAGTATCCCCCTTCCTACCTCGGGGGGTGTGTGGGAGGGGAGTATCCCCCGTCCTACGTCGGGGTTTGTGCGCGAGGGGAGTATCCCCCTTCCTACCTCGGGGGGTGTGTGGGAGGGGAGTATCCCCCGTCCTACGTCGGGGTTTGTGCGCGAGGGGAGTATCCTCCTTCCTACCTCGGGGTGTATGTGGGAGGTGAGTATCCCACTTCCTACCTCGGGGTGTGTGTGGGAGGGGAGTATCCCCCTTCCTACCTCGGGGTGTGTGCGGGAGGGGAGTATCCCCCTTCCTACATCGGGGGGTGTGTGGGAGGGGAGTATCCCCCTTCCTACCTCGGGGTGTGTGTGGGAGGGGAGTATCCCCCTTCCTACCTCGGGGTGTGTGTGGGAGGGGAGTATCCCCCTTCCTACCTCGGGTGTGTGTGGGAGGGGAGTATCCCCCTTCCTACCTCGGGGTGTGTGTGGGAGGGGAGTATCCCCCTTCCTACCTCGGGTGTGTGTGGGAGGGGAGTATCCCCCTTCCTACCTCGGGGTGTGTGTGGGAGGGGAGTATCCCCCTTCCTACCCATTTGTTAGGGCCTGATGTAATCAACCCAAACTTCAGACATGCGGCATCGTACGTGTGGGGAGCGGTGGTCTAATGGTTAGAGCACCCGCCTGTCGATCGAGAGGACGGTGGTTCGATTCCACCTCCGCCGTTTCGAAGCTTGGGCAATTTCGTTCACCCCACTTTGCCCGTGTCTTTCGGAAGAGACACTAAAAGCCGTTGGTCCAAACTCCTGCGTTAGCTCAAGATTGGGCTGTTTGGAGTATAACTACTTGAGACTTGAGACAATATGGATTTTTGGGAGGAATACGGTCTTGGGCCGTGTCCCGTTTTAATACGGATTTGCTGGAAAAAAAATTCGTGATAAAGTAGTCCTATATATATTCTTGTATTCGTCACATAAGTATAACTTCAAATGTAAAATTTACAGTAGACGAGGTGCAACTACTTTTGAGTCTAGAGTTTCGGCAAAACACAGTGGATTTTGTTTCATTTACACCTGTAGGTATGCCTATTCCAAACGAGTATTCTACAATTGACTAAACCAACACGTAATCATCTTATCTATGTATCGACATTATTGCAAACTAGAGGCACGGTAGCGACAATGTGTACAGTTCATTTACAATTGAAGTGTCTTTGCACACAAAGAAACTAACACGTCTTTGACTAAAACGTGCTACACACATTCTGTATATTATTCAGCACATCGTTTGCCAAGGAAACTGTGTTTACTAGTTTCTCATCCAGCCTCTTCTGATAGTGGTTCTGAATGATGTAATGAAAGTAGCTAGGTTTCATATTACAGAAAGTGGTAATCAAGTTTGAACTGAGACAAAGTGTAATTGAAACTTTTAGACATATATGAACCAATACCCCGAAGGGCTAGTTACTCTATATAAAGTGCACCATTCGATTCATGATCTGAATTTGAATCGGGATACATTCTGCTAAAAGTAGTAGTAATACCATATAACAACAGTGAGTGCAAACTGGTAGATTAAAACGTTTCCTGAGACCTTTGCCTCATGTAAATTAAAATGCATCATAGAAATACATACACCATAGAAAGAGGAACAGTGTGACATAACTAATTGACGTTGTGTACTTATATTACAAAACCCAAAAATATAAATGTAGTGATTAGCACATCCGCCTTTCATGACATAGTTCTGAATTCAAGACGCAAACCGGATACGGTACATTTGGTGCTTGGTGATAACGTTCTGAAAAGGCTAATTAGTAACATAACATTCTAATCACAATATAATTATAAAGACTTAGTTAATAGAAGGTTGCCGGGTGCTGGAAACAACTAGATACTAGAAACTATATTTATATCAGCAGTGTTTTAATAACTGTTGTTCAACTGTGTGTGCGCGTGTGCGTGTGTGTGCGTGCGTGTGCGCGGGTGCACGGGTGTTGTGCATGTGTAATTTTGTTTAACGTTTACAACATAAAGATACAAAATCAAGTGAAATGTTATTTTATTTTAAACATTCTGCACGATAATATGTTCCTACACTAATAACTCATACGACACATAATTACTACCAAGACTTATGTAATGTTGCTCTGCTCTTCCAACATGTCCGAAGAGCAAAGGATCTCGAGTGCCAGAGTTATAATTTGCTGTGATTTTGTTGACTGAGTAGTCTTGTTTCGTGCTCTGCTCCTGGCTGGTCATAGTGTGTGTGTGTGTGTGTGTGTGTGTGTGTGTGTGTGTGCGTGCGTGCGTGCGTGCGTGCGTGCGTGCGTGCGCGTGAGTGCGTGCGTGCATGCGTATGTGTGTGTGTGTGTGTGTGTGTGTGTGTGTGTGTGTGTGTGTGTGTGTGTGTGTGTGTGTGTGTGTGTGCACGAGCGTGCGGTGTCCGTGTGCAGTGAATCTATGAATGACCTCACCGTTAATGCTAAGAATAACTTTGGGGATCCCTGGACGCCATGTTTAATGACGCCTGTGCTAGATCAATGTCTGAAAACGTCGGCCTGCTACAAAACAAATCGTACGTAGTAAGCTACAATTTTGATCTTGTGTTGTTTCTTGGCAGTGCCTTTGTCACCCGTTGATTGGATGGATTTTTGGTACTCAAAAAAGGGGGTCCGGACCCCCTGGACCTCCCCCTCTGGATCCACCTATGATTTCTTTATATACTACTGTTATGCATCACAAGATCTGGCTTCCCTTTTAATTCAGATTGGTAATCTAACGAGCTCCCTAACTCAAGCTATGTTACCATTCTTTGCATGTTATGTACACATACACGAGTAGCGAAACATACACACCCATAGTTCTAATGTTATGTACACATACATGAGTAGCGAAACATACACACCCATAGTTCTAATGTTATGTACACATACATGAGTAGCGAAACATACACACCCATAGTTCTAATGTTATGTACACATACATGAGTAGCGATACATACACGCCCATATTTCTAATGGCCCCACAGATTCACTAGGTTGCAAGTTAGCAACTCCAATTGTTTAGTGTAGACAGAGATTTGCAGAAACCATGATTAGCCATCACTTAATACCATACCAGCGGGCATTCTATTTTCTAGGCCTTCCAATCCAATTCCTGCCTGTCTAAACGACCAACCCACCCCATTTGGCATTGCCTACATTACCCATCCCATTAATACCTGCCTGAACCTGATCTCTCGGGGTAACCTGAAATGAAATTAACCCCTTTGGCAAAGGTTATTAAACTAACCTTTCTGTTAATGTTCATTAATTAAATTAACTTAATTGAGTTAATTCAACTTCAAATTAATGCGCGCTTTGCACGTATCTATCATATCATATGTAAATAGTATAGCTGACGTACAGTGTGTGAAGCAGCATCAACGAAAGTGTACGCTTGACGTACTATTTGATTATTTTATTAACCCACATCCGGGCGGGGGCGGCCAAATTGTGCATCTCGCTTTTATTTCCTCAGCAGTCAGCAGATGGCGCGCGGGCTGCATATTGCCAAACCCAGTGAATAATGACGGAAAATATGATGAGGACTACACAGCAATAATTGACAATAACAAAAGACAGCGTATTTTGGAAATAAGAAAGTAATCATATTCAAGTATGACGATAAATGATTAGATCAATCTATTTACTGACTGTTTAAAAACAGCATACTTAACAAAGGGATGAGCACTGTGGTATACTATTAGGGAAACGAAGCCCGTACCTGTTTCAGTTGATGTGACAGAACACAGCGAAATGTCGTACGACACAACGGGAGAGCCTTCGAGAGCGGGCGGACTGGAGCAGAGAGGATTGTCATAGAGTATATTCGCTTTCGTTCGCAACCACGCCAGTCCGCAGTCACACACCAGGCGGTTCCTGTCGATGGACATATCTATCAGATATGACACGCTACGAAATAGGGCGGAACTCACAGTCGTCAGGCGGTTGTTGTCCAGATACAGACACATTAGCTTTTTGAGTCCGTTGAAAGCGTTGTCTGGTATAATTTCGAGCTGGTTGTAAGAAAGGTAGAGGTACTCCAGCCGTTGTAACTTGCTGAACCAAGTGGCGTTCAGTGTCGCAAGACGGTTGCTGGATAGAGACAGACTCGTTAGCTGGTTCAATCCATAGAAAGCGTCTTGTGGAATCGTTTCTAGCCGATTATCTGAGAGGCTCAGGTACTCCAGTTGAGTTAACTGCCTGAACCAGGCGGCGTTCACTGTCTTCATGCGGTTGCTGGTCAGATCCAGTCTCGTTAGCTGGCTGAGTCCATCGAAAGCGTCGAATGGGATCGTTCTGAGCTGGTTGCGTCCGAGATTCAGGTGATCCAGTTGAGTTAACTGGCTGAACCAGGCGGCACTCACTGTCTCCAGGCGGTTCTTGTCAAGATACAGATACTTTAGCTGGTTGAGTCCACTGAAACCACCATCTCTCACTGTCGCCAGCCAGTTGTTGGACAGATATAGTTTCGTGATCTGGTTAAGTCCGTTGAAAGTTTCATCTGTTATTATTCCCAGTTGATTGAAGGTGAGATTCAACATCTCTAGAGTATTCCCGAGACCGGAGAATGTCCCCGGTTCAATTGTCGTGATACCTAGGTGGGACAATTCTATGCGCGTGACTTTGATACCTTCAAATGCGCCCGCTTGCAATGTCAACAAGGTCGTCTCGCCGATTATCATCAGCCGATGGTACGTGGTGCTCGAGCGACTGAACGGCGGTACCTGCGAGATGACGCCGAGATTATTGCAATAGATGCTCCCACTACTGCAGTAGCAGTGAGGGTGGACGGCGGGACAGGCGGCGTGAGTGGACGGCATAGTGGTCACTACTAACATCGCGGATAACGCCAGTAAACACGACTGACGAATGGGGCGCGATGGCTGCTCGGACTCAATATAATGGCACACTACCTTCATAACATCAGCCATAGTCGGA
The DNA here is from genome assembly GCA_963662155.1 of Lamellibrachia columna. Classification (NCBI taxonomy): domain Eukaryota; kingdom Metazoa; phylum Annelida; class Polychaeta; order Sabellida; family Siboglinidae; genus Lamellibrachia; species Lamellibrachia columna. Next base: position 40,034,400 of record OY759268.1, read on the forward strand.
TGACTACGTCTCGATCTTTTGTGTAAGCGTCGTCGCTCGCGTTGTTGCTTGGTACCTTTCCACAACTGAGTGATGCTTGCGTTGTGTTCCGTTTTAAACCAACTAGGTCGCAAACCCGCGGCGACAGTCTTCAGCTTAGTCAGCCAGTTGTGACACGTCATGCCAGCAACTGCCTATTGAATGTTTTGTTTTTCTCATTTAGACCATCATCGCAGGTCGCACAGTCATACCTCTGTGTTGTTAATGAATGTCTGCAACTTGTTCGTATGAATGGTGCCGTAATTTTGAAACTGAATTACCCTAAGTGTAGGAGTGTGGACATTATGTTGTTCACGCGTCTTATTTTCAGTGCCGTGTGTAGGATAATTGAAATGTGATATAGTGCAAAAGGCTAACTTCGATTTTCAAGTAAGCTGGGCATTTTGCGATATATGTACCAAACAAGTAATTGCTATAGACAATTGTTACTCACTACCGCCGGGGTCGCCACCTCCACAACTGACCACCAATAATAATACAACAAATAATTATATGTATTCTGATGTGTGCGTTTTTTTAGTGAACATAGCGTGTGTGCTTCTGTCATAACTGAGAAAGTATTCTATTCCCATGACCTAGCCTTTTTCTGTTAAATTTTCTAGTCACGCAATACCCGATGTGCGCCATCTGGGGATCAAAAAGGGACCAATGTATACCTCATAACCGTCCACTATTTTAAATACTTCTATTTGGTCTCCTCTTAGTCTCGTGGTCTCTAGTGTTGTCAAACCACATTGTAATAAGCGACTTTCGTAACTAATTTCTCTCAATTCTGGAATCATTTTGGTTGCTCTTCGTTGTATTCTTTCTAGCTTGTCTATGTCCTTTTTACGATACGGCCTCCTTGCTTGAATACAATATTACAAATGTGGTCTAACTATTGCTTTGTATAGGGGTACAATTAGCTGTTTCTCCTTATACATGATAGTTCTCCTAATTAGACCTAGAATTTGATTTCTTTTTGAAGCAGCAATCCCACATTGCTCTGAAACTTTCATGTCAGCACTAAATGTTACTCCTAAGTCTTTTTCTTGTGTGGTTCTACCTAGTACAGCATCCCCCATTTTATATGCTTCGTCCATGTTTCCATGTCCTATGTGTATACATTTTCACTTCCCAAAATTTAATAACATTTGCTATTTTTCTGACCATTTAACTAATTTATCTAGATCATACTGTAAACTATGTTTATCTATATCATTAGTAACATTTCTGAATACTTTTGTGTCATCTACAAAATTTCAGTACTTCGCTAGATATAAAGCCTCCACATAGTTTGATAAAACATTATTTTTCTAATAGCTTCTTTTGACAAGTGTTTCTTTCTAGACCATTTTATTTTTTCTCAAGGAACAAATTTATCGATGATACTTTCAAGTTCATATTTTAGAATATCCCAACATTCATTCAACATTGCGGTCTTATTCATCTTATTCCAATCTAGCTTTGATTTTTTATATTACCTACCATTTTTTTTTTTAAAGTTCTTTTTGATTTTCTAATTTTAGTTGTAGCTAAGTTAAGTGCCTCTTTGTAATTTGCATAGTCTTCATCCTTTTTGGTACACCTATAAACCCTCCGCATAGTTTGCTTAAACATTATTTTTCTAATAGCTTCGTTTGACAAACGTTTCTTTCTAGACCGTTTTCCTTGTTTTTTTCAAAGAAACAAATTTATCGATGATACTCTCAATGTCATATTTTATAATATTACAGCATTCAATTGCGGTCTTATTCGTCAGCATGTTATTCCAATCTAGCTTTGCTAAGTATATTCTCATATCTTTATAGTTACCTTTGTGGAAGCTTCTCCTATACGTTTTTTATTTTTACTTTCTGATTTTACATTGATGTCAAAATGTATTTGATTGTGTTCACTCTTAACCAATGGTTCATGTATTTTTACATTGTCCACTAATTTGTTTGTGATGACAAAACTATATATAATACATTATCCCCCTGGTTGGTTCCAGCTATCCTGAATTAAAAACAGAAATTGTTGGTCCTCACCCCCTGTGCTCTCTAGAGATTTTCATTGTATGTGTCCATGACTAAAATCTCCCATTATGATACATTCCCCTTTACTAACTTCCTTCATAGCATTTTGTATTTTTTGTGTTATCCTCTTCGTTTATGTTTGGACTTCGGTAAACTAATCCAATAGTGAATTTTTTATTTCCTGAAATTATTTTACACCGAACAGGTTCATCGCAATCTGCTTCCTTTTCTAATTTTATTTCATAAGCCTGAATAGATTATTTAACATATAAAATAATTCCCCCTCCCCTTCTTCCTATTCGATCTTTCCTAAACATTATGTATCCTGTCAATCCTAATTCAGCATATGGCCCATGATTCGGTAATACCAATTATGTGAGGGTCAATATCTTCTACCATAATATTTAATCTTTTTTTCTTATTTACTATGCTCCTACACTAGTTTGAAGAATCAGGAATCATATTAACATTGTGGTGTAGCACTTGTTTATGTGCTCGTGAATGCCTCGTGAGTGCTAAATTCATGCATCACTGAAGAATTAAGTTCACCAGGATTTATGAATGGATCATGAAATTTGGCACACAAATTACGTACCATTATCTTTAAAATAAGACAGGTTTCATGATTTTTTAAATGTGGCCACACTGGGTTTGCTCCATTGAAAATGTCCCCTAAATTATTTTTCCCTGAGTTCGCAAGGGTGTTGCTCCATAATTAAGTTGACCAACGAATCAATGATGCACCCAATTTCACATTGTAAACTTTGTTTATTTGTATCATTTGTAACCTTTCTGAATACTTTTGTGTCATATGCAAATTTGAGTACTTTGCTAGATATGTCTTCTTCTAGATCATTTATATATACTAAAAACAGTATAGGGCCTAATACTGATCCCTGTGGTACCCCACTCAAAACAGATTTCCAGTTTGAAATATCACCGTTTACTATTACTCTCTGTCTTCTGTGTGTAAGCCACGTTTCTATCCAGTAGATTATATCATTACCTATACCATGGGCTTTTAGTTTAAGTATCAATCTTTGGTGTGGCACTTTATCGAAAGCTTTCTGAAAATCTAAGTAGACAACATCCACTGGTGACCCGTCATCTACCCACTTTGTAATTTCTTAAAAAAACACAAGAGATTGGTTAGACATGACCTTGCTTTTAGGAACCCATGTTGAGATGTATTTATTAAATTATGTTTTACAAGGAATTCCACCATGTGGTCTCTAATTAATGTTTCGAGTAATTTACATACAACTGATGTTAAACTCACTGGTCTGTAATTGTCTCGCTTGTTCCTCGATCCCTTCTTAAATAGCGGCGTAATGTTTGCTTCTTTCCATTCTGAAGGAACTATTCCTTCTTCTAGTGACAAGTTAAACAATTTTGCAAGTGGTGTACTAATTTGCTCAACAATTTCCTTAAGCAGTTTTGGTGGTAGCAAATCCAGATGATTTATTATCTTTCATCTTCTTAATTTTGTTTGCTATCATTACAAGAGTTACAAATAACTGCCCTAAATGTTATGATTTATTTCCCTCAAATTTAGTAAATAGAACTGGAAGTGAGCTGATATCTTCTGTGGTAAATACTGAGCTGAAATACTCATTCAGGACCTCAGCCATTTGAAACTCCTCTGAAATTATGTTTCCCCTGTTGTTTTCCAGTGGTCCGACCTTATATCGAACGTTCTGATTACTCCTTATATAAACATATAAACTCTTGCTGTCATTTTTTATATTACCTGCCAATTGTTTTTAAAAGGTTCTTTTAGATTTTTTTATTTCAGTTGTAGCTAGGTTAAGTGCCTCTTTGTAATTTGCATAGTTTTCATCCTTTCTGGTACGCCTATAAACCCTCCACATAGTTTGCTTAAACACTATTTTTCTAATAGCTTCTTTTGACAAGTGTTTCTAGACCGTTTTCCTTGTTTTTCAAGGGAACAAATTTATCGATGATACTCTCAATTTCATATTTTAGAATATTCAAACATTCAATTGCGGTCTTATTCATCAGCATGTTATTCCAATCTAGTTTGGCTAAGTATTTTCTCATATCTTGATAGATACCTTTGTGAAAGTTTCTTCTATACGTTTATTTATTTTTACTTTCTGATTTTACGTTGATGTCAAAATGTATTTGATTGTGGTCACTGTTACCCAATGGTTCATGTATTTTTACATTGTCCACTAATTTTTTTTTTATGATAAAACTATATCTAATACATTTTCTCCCCTGGTTGGTTCTAGCACGTGCTGAGTAAGGAAGCTCTCCTGAATTAAAAATTAAAATTGTTGGTCATCACCCCCTGTACTCTCTAGAGATTTCCATTGTATGTGTCCATGGTTAAAATCTCCCATTATGATACATTCCCCTTTACTAACTTCTTTTATAGCATTTTGTATTTTTGTGTTATCCTCTTCGTTTATGTTTGGACTTCGGTAAACTAATCCAATAGTTAATTTTGAATTTCCTGAAACTATTTTGCACCAAACAGCTTCATCGTAATCTGCTTCGCTTTCTAATTTATGTAATAAGCCTGAATAGATTCAGTGAACTGTTGCTGTAAAGAACATGCTTAAACTCGGTCAAGCTTTTCCATACATCCGATGTTCCTTATACCCACGTGTACATCAAACAATGCAGGACAGAACGGGGATTTATATATTCCTGAAGCTAGTTTGGAGAACCACAAACTCTGTTTCTACTAACAATTGCAAATTAATGAGAGAGATACCTAATTTATTCAAGTTTAAAGTTTCGGTACTTCTACAATAAATGAGAATTTGGGGTATTCTGAGACACCACCGGGGTGAAATGGGACGCCTTTCGGGGATAAAGTGGAACATTTAAAATATTTACAGATATGTCTATGTAAGCTCTGATTTACGTTGTAATGTCACGTGATTGGGCACACTATGGCATCCTTAATGCGAGCAGTAGTACTTTTGCATTAAGGTTTAGGTAGAATGACTTGGATTTGACAGTTGCTATATTTTGCACATTAGGCGACATAAACGTATTTGTAACCAGTTAGGTTTCCCTACGTAATTCATTTTCGCAATCACCATCAACACCTTCGTCACATACTATATTCTTAAGTTTTTGCTGAGCAAATTCAACCAGTACATTTTTATCAACAGTAGAGCACAGGACTTCGTATCTGTACCAAACGATCCAATATTTTTGTTGATACCATACAAATACCCATATATTACACCGTAGCCATATTACAACAGTTGATTGGGTATATTTACTATTGCATTACTAGTTCGGAAGTGTGAGAAATACAAAATTAAATATAAAGGAGGGAGGACATAAAGAGAAGGTTATATTTGGCAACAAATGCTTTCGTAACACTCAAAAAATTATGGAGATCCAAAAAGCATACCACCAAAACGAAACGGAAAATCTTCTAGAGCAATGCTGCAGCAGTGGTACTGTATGGAGCTGAAATGTGGAGAATGGCACATGCAGACGATAAGTAATTCTGACGGTGCTGTGACGACGAAGTGAATTCCATAGATTAACGACTCTCTCCCTAAAGAAATGCCTCCTTACTTCCCGTTTACTCCGGTCCTTGAACAGCTTTAGAGAATAAACCCGTGTGCCTTCGTATAAGGCATGATTAAACATATCGTGCAAAAAGGTAAAAATGCCATGCAAGTATTTAGATTCATAATCTAAATGTCTAAGTAATGGGACCATCCTTATAGCTCTTCTCTGGACAGCCTCCACAGCATCAATATCATGCTGATACTGCGGTGACCAGACTACCACACCGTATTCCAGAGTAGGACGGACAAGTCCCTTATATAGACGAAGAAAGGTTGTCCTATCTAGGTATTGATATGTTCGTCGTATTACACCCAGCAATCTATTTGTATTTGACACTGCCTGTTGCACTTGTTGCGTAAATTTTAACTGGTCATCAACTTGGATGCCCAGGTCTTTCTCTACATGGCTATGCTCCAGAGAATTTGCACCTGTTGATGTTGTCAAAGTATAGGTAAATTATGGGTGCCCATGTCCAATTCTTAGAACTTTGCGTTTATCGTTTATTCTCAGCCCAGTCCGGTAATATGTCTTTCTGTAGGTTTATACAATCTTGCCTCGTTGAAGTTTTGTGATATATTTTTGCATTATCCGCAAAAATCTTAATGTCACACGTTACAACCTTAGTTATATCATTAATATACGGTATAAAAAGAATAGCTCCGAGGACATTGCCCTGTGGTACCCCTCTCACCCGAGGACACTTCCCTGTGGTACCCCACTCACCCGAGGACACTGCCCTGTGATACCCCTTCACTATTTCCGACCACGAAGATGCTGCTCCATTGACTAATACACGGTGTTGGCGACAGGTGAGAAATGTTTCAATCCATTTCAGGAGTTTTCCCCTAATTCCGTATCCTTTTAACTTTACAAGCAGCCTCTGGTGTGGTACCGAGTCAAAAGCCTTCTTTAAAGCCATGTATATTGCATCCACACATCCTCCATCATCTAATATTTTGGTCCAGTCTTCCAATGTTGAAATTAGCTGTGTGAAACACGATCTCCCACCAATGAAACCATGCTGCTGGTGTGCAAGTAGTTTTTGTCCATGTATGTTATTATGCCATATTTGACCAGGGAATCCATGACTTTACATGCCACTGCGGTCAAGATTACTGGTCTGTAGTTTGCCGCTAGATGCCTACTGCCTTTATTGAATATTGGCGATACATTTGCAATTTTCCATACTTTTGGTAGTATGCCTGTGTCCAGTGACTTCCTGAATATGATGAACAGTGGCATTTTCAATTCTTTAGCGAGCTATTTTAGTACACGGGGATATATGCCATCAGGACCTGGTGATTTCCCCATTTTGAGGTTTTCCAATTTCTTCTCAACATCGTCAGCAGTGAAGCTGATATCCTGTAGATTATCAATTCCCTGATGCTCCTCAAATGTTGGCACATTTATTAGGTCTTCTCTAATAAAGACATCACTAAAGAATTTACACAGGACCTCTGCCTTCTCTTTATCTGTGGTTGTCAGTTCTGCATTTTATTCCGTTTGGAGATCAGCTACTCTTGGTCTTGTTTTCATCTTTGACCAAGCATAGCTCCAGAAATGCTTTGGATTACTTTTTTACCTTCTTGCTAGTCTTTCCATTCCTTTGTCCGTAGGTACTTTTTCCAAGCCCTATGTTTCTTCCTCACTTTGTCAAGTGTTTTCGCATTCATCCATAATGGCTTTTATTTTCTTGGTTGCCCTGATTTCTTCTTGGGGATACACTCTTGCTCGGCCTGTTTATGCCTACTTATAAGCAATTCCCAGCTCTCCTCAGCATCAATATTCACGAATTTGGTTTCCCAGTCATCTCGCAGCATTTCTCGTAATTGTTTATAGTTTCCTTTCTCATACAGAAACGATTCGTCACTTTGACCTGAAACTGGTGTTTGACACTGATACGTAAATGTGATCAAACAGTGATCGCTCTTTCCAAGAGGATCCTCTACATCGTAGTTGTTTGCCATTTCGTCTTCTTTCGAAAATATCAAATCTAATAAATGTGGGACTTGGTTTACCCTGTAGCGCGTTGGTTCCATGATGTTTTGTTTAAGAAATGCATATCTAATGCTTTCTAAGAACTGATTACCTGTTCTGCTTGCTTTCTCACAGCTTGCTTTCTCGTAAAATATGTTCCTCTGATACTTCGTACATTTATTGACAAATGAAACGACAGGTGTCCCACCGTTGTCCCCTGTTATTGACTTATGTCATTCACAGTTCTACATCGTGTGCGTAAACATGTTGAAGCCCACGTACACCGAATCAGACAACGGAAGGTTGGTCGACACTGAGCATTTCTGGAAATGTCTTGACTGGACGGGAGCTATTGATATTGACTCAGGCTTTGATCATGGCGATGTCGGTAGCTCTGTTCGTGTTATGTAACCCTCTGTTCGTGTTATGTAACCCTCTGTTCGTGTTATGTAACCCTCTGTTGAGCGCGCAACTGATGCTACCTGTTTCACACAAACAAACAAGTAACAACGTATCAATTATTTCAGTTTTATTATTTATTATTCACATAATGGTAATGTCTTGACTATTAACGGGAGCCAGTAATATTGACCAAGTCAATAGAATGTTGAAAAAGGCACCGTCGGCAATCAGCCAATCATTTTCTTTACATATACAATATCCGACTATGAAAATGACTGACGATTGAAAACGGCAGGTAAACCTTGATAGCAATCTGCAAGTCGGCCACCTAACTTCCTAACACCTGTGAGGGGATGGAGGAGGTATGATTTACCAAGTGCTCTTAACAGCGAAAGGAGTTTATAATCTCCTCCCGACCATGGTTACATTCAATAAACTACAGCGATCCAATCTTTTCAACACCTTAACTGTTAACATCAAATAATTATGAATAATGTCACATTCCCCATAAGCCGCAGCTTCGTCAGCTGGAACGCATCCGACGTCGTGTCTGTCTTCCTGCCGGTCGCTTAGTAGTCTCGAAGTCGTCGCGGCCGCGTACTCTGGGCTTTTTATTTGAATCCGCCATCGTGTTGTCTCAGTTCTTTCTGTGTCAGTTCACTTCAGGCCGAATTATTTTTAATGTTCGCATCATTATTGCGGCAAATTGCATAACAGCATTAGTGAACCACTACTTTACTAGTTCAGGTAGTTAGAACGATGTTGCGGGTTTTTCTTAGGTAAATATCAGCAAGTTATCATCGCGATTTCTGCCGGCTTCGAAAGTTTGATAGTTTGATAGTTTGTCACGTAGACATCGTGGACCATGGACTATATTGTGACAATGTGGACTATTAGGCATTATATATCAAGTGACACTGGACCATTGGTCTATCAAGTGACAGAGTGGACCATTGGTCTGTCATGTTAATCTGCGGCCAGGCAGGCATATATACATATATATATAAGACACACCATGGTCCACAATGTCTGTACGACCGTCATTGGTCCACAATGCCTGCCTGGCATGGTCCGTTGCTACACACATTTAATACAATAATAAATATTTCAGTACATTTTGAGCATATTTTCAGTGTCGCCAAGAACAATATTCAATGTGCTATTTACAACTTAGCTGCAACACATTTATCACAATGTTATGTTGTATATATTTTTACTTTACAAACCATGTCAATATCATTAACATTCATATTACCCTAACATTCTAACTGTTGTGGATTTTAAATTGTGTATTGTATGCCAGGCATATAAATAAATTGGGTAAATGTTTCTCCAGAAACAGTAATGCTAGATGTCAGTGACATCGACATCGCCCTCTGGTGGAGTATATATATATATATACATATATATATATATATATATATATATATATATACATATATATATATATATTTATATATATATATATATATATATATATATATATATATATATATATATATATATATATGTATATTGCGGATCATTGTCTGTCGGGGAGACACTGTTGGAACACCGCCATCTTATGCGTTAGTGGAATGAAAGAATGTCATCTCCGAAGGTCCCACCACAAATATTGATTTCAATTGTTACGCCATAATGCCAAGTAATATCCATTATGTCGGGAAAGTTTCATCGGAGCATATCCGTTGAATACTGAGGTCGCTGTAGAAATCAGCGCGATTGACCAGTCACTCACCGGACATCGCTACTTCTGAACTCCACCAGAGGGCGATGCCGATGTCACTGACATCTAGCATTACTGTTTCTGGAGAAACATTTACCCAATTTATTTATATGCCTGGCATACAATACACAATTTAAAATCCACAACAGTAAGAATGTTAGGGTAATATGAATGTTAATGATATTGACATGGTTTGTAAAGTAAAAATATATACAACATAACATTGTGATAAATGTGTTGCTGCTAAGTTGTAAAATAGCACATTGAATATTGTTCTTGGCAACACTGAAAATATGCTCAAAAAGTACTGAAATATTTATTATTTTATTAAATGTGTTGTAGCAACGGACCCAAAGCGTCATAAAAGTGTTACTAAATAAACGAAAGTTAATAGTCACCGCGTCACCTGACAGCATTCGTGTTTTGTTGTGCAGGTAAAGTGCCAAATTAATCATCGTGCGCTTACGTGTTATCACATTATACGCACCAGTGAGCGTACTTGATGCTTCGATTAGCCGGATAAAGGAAGCACCTACAGCTGAACTATGTCATTTAATTTGTTATGGCTTTTTTGCAAATTGCAAAGTGGCAATGGTCGATGCAGCGCGATAGTCATTGATCGTCGTGACGCCGCCATCTTACGCATTAGTACAATGAAAGAATGTCATCTGCGAAGGCCAAACACGAATATTGATATTATATTTTTACGCTGTAATGCCATATAATATCCACTATGTCGGTAAAGGTTCACGGAGGACGCTGTAGAAAGCAGCGAGATAGGTCGATCATTCATCGGACACCGGACAGCGAGATAGGTAGATCATTCATAGGTCGATCATTCATCTGAACACCACCAGGGCCGATGCCGATGTCATAGAGACATCCACCATTACTGTTTCTGGAGAAGCATTTACCCAATTTATGTATGTGCCTAACGTACACTACAATATTTTAAATCCACAAAGTAATAATATTATGATCAACTAAATGTCAATGATATTGATATGGTTATTAAAGTAAAAAATATAGACATCGTAACATTGTGATTAATGTGCGGTAGTTCAGTTTTAAAATAGCGCATTGAATATTGTTCTTGGCAACATTGAAAACATGCTCCCAAAGTTCTCATTCAGTAACAATGGAAATTCAACTGCAGAAACGAACAGATCGTCCAATACTAACACGAATACTAGCACGCACGCACACACGCACGCACGCACGCACACACACACACACACACACACACACACACACACACACACACACACACACACACACACACTAATAAATAATAATAATATATTTTATTTTGTATAGCACCAGATCCAAAATTGTTCGTGGCGCTTCACAACATATTAAAATACATAAAATAGTGTCGAATTGCAAAATCAACAAATAAATGTATTTAAAATACTACTATTAATAAGAATTATTTTAAATAAATACAGCAATAAAATAGTATAAAATTGCTAAATAAGGAAATAACTAAATAAATATGTTAGCTGCTAGTAATAAGAATAAAAAAAAATAATATAGCACAATAATTTTATAGCAATGTTACTAATACATAAATGCATATGTATGATTACTAATAATAAATAATTTAATAACTTAGTCAAATATTTGTATAGTAATAGTTTAAGTGATACAATTTAGCGGTAAAATAATGTTAACTATCATGAATAAGATTACTGGAATAGTCATAAGTAAATTGCTTTGAGTAGAAGACAATGTTCATCTGGAATATGCGCTAATATGCGATACGAAAGAAATGTGTCTTTAGTCTACATTTGAAGCTGGCGAGAGTGTCACAGGTTTTAATAAAGTTAGGTAAAGCGTTCCACAGAGACGCCGCAGCCACTGCGAACGAGCTGTTCCCAGCCTTGATACGAGTGCGCTTCACTTCCAAACTGAGCGCAGTGCTCTTGCCAGTTGATATGGGCGCACGAGTTCACACAGATACATGGGCGCTTTGTCATTCATGGCTTTATGTGTAAGTACCAGTATCTTCAAATCGACTCTGCGTGCCACGGGCAGCCAGTGAAGTTCTTGTAACAGGAGCCTGGCACTGTCGCTACGTGGACGACGCAGAATCAATCAGCCGAGTTGTGTATTCGTTGCAGAAACGCGATGTTAACTATAGACGTGCCGTATAAGAGTGCATTGAAGTAGTCAAGCCGCGATGTGATGATGGCATTGACTACGCTTTCCTTTGTCGGTTTGGGTAAAAAAAGGCTAGTTTGATTGACGTTGCGGAGGTAGAATGAGCTGCGCTGACGGTTTGTGACACTTGCTTTTTCATATCTAGGTGCCTGTCAATGAAGACATCGAGATTTCGAACACATCGCGAAGCTGTGATTGTAGAAACACCAACTCGAATCACACTGCCGTCAACGAGTGCAGCCGCAGACTTGGATGCAGTTGGAAGATACTGTGTCTTGCCGTCATTCTTACACATAGAATTCCATGCCATCCATTTTTTTTATATCATCCAAACAATACTCCATTTGCTGCACAACAACCGCTAAAGCGGGTGGATTCAGGTCGAAGGGTTGGTAGATATGTAAGTCGTCAGCATTGTTGTGGAAGAATAGTCCATGGGCTCGAATAATGTCGCAATAGGCTGGACGTACAGTGAAAAGAGCAGTGGTCCAAGGACAGCGCCTTGCGGGACACCCGCCGTCAGAGTAGTTGTACTCGACGATTGGCCACTACTCGCTGCGTCTGCTCTTGCAGATACGATATCATCCAATCTAGTGCTTTGCCAATAAAGACACACACACACACACACGCACGCACGCACGCACACACACAAACACATTCATAAACACACAAACACATTTACTCGTTTAAAATTAATTTTAATGGTTGATAGAGCATCCACATTTGTGAAACGGAGATGGCACAATATTGCTCATAGAACCATCGAGGTCATCGCAAGGGTTTGTCGTAACTTGAGTGACTGTCATATTGTCATTGTTCTCTTAAACGCTTACAATGTATCAAGCTGTTGTTGCACTTAGTCTCTGCGGGATAGTTGACTTGCACACCATGTATGGTTCCTGCAGAGCTTAATCGGAGTTTACTGAAGTCGTCAGCTTGTTAGATTAAACAAGAGTTATTTTAAACCCACCATTAAATCGAATAATATTAATGGTATATGTAAAAATATTGCGTTGGTCAAATATATCGTCAAGTAATCCGAGATTTGCAAACGACTTCTTTCACGTGGCTGTACAAGTCGTCTTCTGCGACGCGGTTATGTGTGGTTCACCTCTCGTGTCTGAGTGGTGGTGGAGACATATTCCGTGAAGCGGTAATGTGTGGTTCATATGTCGTGCCTGAGTGGTGTAGGTGTCTTCTGTGAAACCATGTCTCGTCCATCTCTCATGTCTGTCTGAAACAATTTGTTAACAAATTGGTTAGTGGACGACTCGTGCATTCTTTCAACTGGTAAATGTTAAACTCGCACTTAACATGATTTGTTATTTTACTAAATGGTTGCACGTATAATTAGGAATTTGTTTGCTGATTAATGTATATTTAAGCAAATAATCCATTTTACTTATGAATAGGTGAATCTGAGAAAAACTGTAATCCTTGAATGAAAAACCAGCAACACTATTGGTTAAAATATTGACTTTGTCATCTGCATTCAAATATAAAACAATTAAACATTGTGCTCATGTTAGATTACAAAGTGACTTTTATTCTTACCTGTGTCTGACATCGAATGATCGTAGTCTGTGGTAAGGTCATTCTACTTGTCTGTTATGCATGTGTTCTCCAGGGTCATCTAATTGTCTGTCCTGCGGTCTGTGTTCTCCAGGTTCTTCTACTTGTCCGCCAGCGGTCTGTGTTCTCCAGGATCTTCTACTTGTCCGCCAGCGGTCTGTGTTCTCCAGGTTCTTCTACTTGTCCGCCAGCGGTCTGTGTTCTCCAGGTTCTTCTACTTGTCCGCCAGCCGTCTATGTTCTCCAGGTTCTTCTACTTGTCCGCCAGCGGTCTGTGTTCTCCAGGATCTCCAACTTGCAGTTATTTTAAGTCGACACTGCAACTCATTGTTTCAAACATAATCATTGGGTCCGGAAAATTACAGGAGCAAAGAGGACGGAGAGAAGGAGGATGAATGACTTGTGGGAAGAGATTGGGATGCAGTTCAGACTAACAGGCATTTGGAAAAGGGGAAGCTCACATATGAGATGGGAGGACTGTGTAAAGAGGGATGTAAGAAAGGCAAAGGAGGATGACAAATGGAGTGAGAAGGCTGTTGATGGTGAGAAATAGACAGGTATAACATCTGGGGAGGTGCAGCAATGCATAAACTAGGCTAACCCATTCATAAAGGGAGTATCGAAGAAGAACGTGTTAGTATGCGTATCAAGCCATAACTAGGTTAACGTTAGTAATCGTTGTTTGCAGACTTTTCGCCCGCCATTACCTACTTCACGGTTGCATGTGGTAGAGTCCGCATTCGTCTTCCGTTTGAATTCAGTTGAATCGTACGGAAAACTGCAAGAGCAATCAATGCTTCCAGTCTGATATCGACAACGAGACAAGCAAAACACGTTTTAATGACGAACGTAACGATCGCCAAGACACCCCCGTTTAGTGTTGTAAATATGTTGTTAACATGTAGTCCCAAAGTGACGCATCTGCATCTCTTCAGCTTATCCACTAAACAGCGTGCTAATTTGTTGCGTGAAATCGTTTTCTTTTTTAGAAGTACCAATGTCTTAGTGACTCATGTGAAAGACATGTGTCCATGTTCTTTTCAATGTTTTAGATGTTTTGGCTGCTACGCTGTATGGGATGCTTCTTAAATTAAGGAGTGAAACACCAGTCCAATGGTTCCATCCCATTACATCCTGATCATAAAGAGACCCAAGTCATTGAGTTACCTTATTTGTTTATATGTCATGATTATCGCACGTTTTACTGGCGAAATGTCTGGTAAATTGCATTACTGTGTATCTACACATGCAAACAAATCGACATGTCCACACATGTGTGAATCCCTCTGGATGCATCGACTAGTTCTCTGTCACTCGACCCCACCGACGGGACAATCTTACCTCTGTGATACTGTCACATATACCTGTCGTAGTGCAACCTCCAAAGTGTCATGGTCAGTTCATATGAAGTCGGTGTCTGCCGCGTACATCGCCTCGTTGTGTAGGTTGTAGTCGGCTGACGGCGACAATGAGACCCTATTGTGGAGTGCCGACTCTGTGCAGACTGGGCGTCGTCATTCATAGTGGTGATTTTCGTCTCCCACAATAAAAGTCGTATGATTCCAACGTTGTCTATGTCGAGGAACGAATGTGAAACGTCCACCATTTTAGACGAATTGTAAGGACGGCGCACATTAAGTGGATACCCAGCATTTCGATCACCTTTTCGCATCGTATAGAAATCCACTTTTAACTACTGTGCAATTTGTAACTCTGTAATCGCACATTTAGTTGAAACAATTTATGTTTAATGGCAAATACTGAAATAGGCAAATACACAATTAATTGACCGCGTATATTATATCACTGCCAACTACTATTTCATACTAGAGTATGTTTCGCTGTAGCGCTCTCTACACACTTACCTATGACGTTGATTGTGTCTTCTTGTGTACATCACTTGGATCCTGTCTATTGCGCAGTATGTGCATCATGCGCAACTTTAATACAAACAATGTAATGCCAACGTGCACCGATATTTTAGTAAAAAATATATATTATTATTTTACCATGGCGAATCAAAAACGATGTTACAACATGCAACGATAAATATAAATAATGTTGTTTAAACATATAGCAAACAAATAACACACACATCCTTACCTCTGTATCACTATGTCACCTCCTCACGTCCTCTCTATCTGATAGCATTCTCACCTTTGTAATTGTCCGATTGTGACACTTCTGACTAACTTCAGTTCAGGTTATATACCTATGACGTTGATTGTGTCTTCTTGTGTACATCACTTGGATCCTGTCTATTGCGCAGTATGTGCATCATGCGCAACTTTATCGCAAACAATATAACACACACATCCTTACCTCGGTGTCACTATGTCACCACCTCACTTGCTCTCTATCTGATGACATTCTCACATTTGTAATTGTCCGACTGTGACACTTCTGTCTAACTTCTCAGTTCAGGTTCGATGTCGAGCTTCGATGTTTGCAGTGGTCTGTCTCTGTTCAGATGTGAAATATGTGCATATCATGCAGGAATATCAACATTCCCGGGTCCATGTGCATGACGTTAAGACCAACACAGTCCATGTATCATACACCAAACAGAACGATGTGAAAAGTAAACAGAAATATTGCAAACCAAGCAGACATCCATAGCAAACAAGAGAAACTGTTCCCATTCAGAGGTCGGAGAGATTCAATGTGCTTCTACATACCTAATATGCCGCCGTGCCCACGCAACACAGCAATGCCATAAGACGGGTGGGTGGACCTAATGTTGATAACTCGTTCGCTTCCATCTTCCAGTTGCATTGACGTAACTCTGTAAGAAAACATACTTATAATGTGAAATCAGTGAGACAGTAGACACGTTTTGTTTGATTAAAAGTTCATTACGCACACATGTGTTCCACAATTCCTGCCTTTTGTCGTTGTTTATTTACATGTCCCAAAGTAGCGTGCCATTGTTTATTTCACAAGTTGCATATTCCCAATGGATAGGGCTATAAACACAATGTTATTTGCAATAGTGGAATATGCTATTGCTCTCAAGAGAGAACATTGTTGGAAGAGATTGGAAGAGAGTCACTGAAAGGGTAGAGAGACCGGATGTTGACGGCAGAACAGTATGCGATACACAGGGCAGGATGAAGGGAGACAGCGTGTGTTCAATATGGTATGTATGTGTTTAAATCAAGTAAGTCGAGCTACTGCAAAAAAACACTACCTCTTTGGCGAATGTTGTGTGTAATAAACAACACCATCTTTAACTGCAATTCCACGTGGCTTGCCAGGTGTATTGTAGACACGTGCGTGGTTGCCAGATAAGTCGGTACATTTGATGTGCTTCAATTCTGTAACGCCAACATTTGATATTAAATAAAATGAGGGGAGCAATAAGAAACACGATTTAACAAGATTGCCATCCGCAATTTTTTATTAATTTTGATTTTGAGCATATCCACGCTGATACCATTTACACAATCAATAAATAATGTTTCGTAAATAATCTACATTGTTCTTTCACTAACGTTCCTTCGTGTCTTTTAGTTCTTCTACCTTTCTCCAAGTTCCCTCATCAATCGATTTAGCCCATCACGAATCAAGTAGTAATAAATATTCGCAGTCGGTTTTTATAAAATACTCTTACTTTTGTTAAAATCTTCGAAATAATTGACTATGGCCATTATATCTGGTAACTTGCGAAAGTGCTATTGTAAATAGTGCCGAACGACGTTTGGCATTTTTCGCCGAATTTTGACCGGATCAAGTTAAAAATAATTTAACAATTTACCCGATGCTTTCATCAAAACTAAAAAGAGCAGACATACAGACGGACATAATTGTTTACTGGTCCATTTGTACACACTAGTACGGTAACAAGAAATAATACATTAAAAGCAATGTTATTGCGTGTAAATTAGGTGTTTAACCACATATATTCAACCTTTAAAACAGAGAGGCTTTAAAATAATTACACCATCAGTTGTTAGTGTTAGTACTATTACCTTTTTTGGAATTTGAAAAATCATATATTTAGTTTTGTTGATATGTAATGATTGTGTCTTAAATTTTAGCCATTCTGCTATGTTGTGTAGTTCTGTATTTATCATATATTCAGTATCAGTATTTGTAAAGGATCCGAGCGTACTATACTAAAGAAGTATTATCGGCATATATAATTAATTTAAAGACAGCACTGGCTTGTGAGAAATCGTTAATATATATATATATATATATATATATATATATATACATACATATATATATATATATATATATATATATATATATATATATATATATATATATATATATATATATATAAATATATATATATATATATATATATATATATTTATATATATATATACATATATACATACATATATATATATATATATATTTATATATATATATACATATATACATACATATATATATATATATATATATATATATATATATATATATATATATATATATATATATATATATATATATATATATATATATATATATATATATATATATATATATATATATACATAAATATATATATATATATATATATATATATATATATATATATATATATATATTAAGAACAACAGAGGTTTGAGCCTTGTGAGAGACACCGTGTTTATAGGTAAGATATTTGATTTTATGTCAAAAGTATTTTTACAAACTCACGGTTTGTTAAGAAACTCTTTAATAATTGTAATGCTGAGGATTCCAACTCATAATGTTCTATTTTTTAAGAAGATTGTGTGGTCAAGTGTATCGAATGCTTTTGATAAATCAAGAAATATACTGATGGGCAAAAGGGATATTTGTCTATAGTTTGTGAATAATGTGGAACCATTTTTCTTAGATATAGGAAATACTTTTTCTACTTTCAGCTTGTCAGGAAATTATCCAATGTTCAGCACTTGATTTATTATTGATGCTAAAGTTTTACTATTTCTGGTTCAATGAGTTTTATTAATTTATTGGATATTCCAACAAGGCCATAGCTATTTCTATTTGGAAGGTTGTGGATTATTTGTAATACGGTTTCCTCTTGTATTTCTGTAAACCTGAAACTACTTTTATTATTGTTTTTGAGAAATCTAATAACATTATTTGCATTTGTACATGATATGCTTTCAGCAAGTTTAGGGCGTGTTTCCCTAAGAATATGGTTAATGTTATTATTTATGTCAAGCGTATTAGTATATGTCTTATTATTTTGTTTAAAACATGTTGGAAATTGTGCATTAATTTGTGTCTTGATATAATTTCATTAATTGCTTTCCATGTACTTGCTACTTTGAATTTGTATTTGTCGAAAAGTTGTTCACAGTGTAAACTCTTTGCTTCATGAATGTTCTTCTTAAGTATTACGTTGCATATGTTGAGATTAGTGCACCACGTGTTATATTCTCCAGAATCAGGGTGTAACATATTCAGTTTTTTATATAATTTATCTCTATATTTAATTTATCTTAACAGACCTTTCGTTATTCAGTTTGATTTTGTATGTCTATATTTATGGAATTTGACAACTTTAGTTGTTATGTGTTTATTTTTAGTCGTTTCTATTATTTGATGTATAAGATTATAATTACAAAATGTTATCAGCATTAGGGCTCTTGTCCATTTTG
The DNA here is from genome assembly GCA_963662155.1 of Lamellibrachia columna. Lineage (NCBI taxonomy): Eukaryota > Metazoa > Annelida > Polychaeta > Sabellida > Siboglinidae > Lamellibrachia > Lamellibrachia columna. The sequence goes on from OY759268.1 coordinate 40,053,448, forward strand.
CTATTAATGTTTGACGTATGAATGTCATGTTCAACTCTTAATAAGGCACCATTAGTTTCCATGTGTACCTTAGTTGTTTTAGGATTTGATTGTTTTTGTGTGTCCTGTCCATAACGATAAAATATGGTTGGTGATCTGAAAATTGTGTTATGAATATACCTGCTCTACTCTCTAGAATTGTGTTTGTTAATTTACAGAAAAGATTATATATTAATGTACTGTGTGTTTCTGAAATCTAGTTGGTAGTGTGATTTGTGGATACATACGATGTCATGTAAAAAGAAAAGAAATCACTGATCAGTTCATTTTATTTAACTTTAGCAGGTTTATTATATAATCACCGGCAAAGATTACGTTGTGTTGTGTTTGGTCTAGAGATGATAGCATTAGTGAAAATTATGTCATAAACAGTTCCAATGTATCATTTAAATTCCTCGGAGGCCTATAAATATTTCCTATTATTGCTGGTTTGGTTAAACCACTTTCACTTAACCCTTCCCAGTGTTCATAATTGTTTAGATTTTGATTCACATCCTATGTCAATTTTGCGTCTACGTATATGATTTATCCTCCTTTTTATTGGATATTTTCCCTGTGTAAAGCAATTGTACCCGTCCAGCTGAATGTGTGAGAAATCGTCATTTTTTTAGATTTACAACTGTTTTGTAGGCATATGAAACTAAATTGGACATTATGAGATTTTAATTCCTCGACGAATGCCTCTAGTTCGCAAAATTTTGCATTAATATATTGCAATTTTTATTCTTCTTACATAAAGCAATAAATGCGTCCGAGTCGAAATATTAGGATAGACGTATAGGATTTAATTAATTTAATTCATTAGTCTGATTTGCATTATCATCAGGGATATTATTTTTAAAGTTTTATTCTGTAAGCCGCCCAAATGCTATAGAAATAATCCGTCAGATGTCATTTAGTGTTCATAATTTGCTTATGTAAACTGTGTAGCATGAAAATGTTTCATGTTGATTGTGCGTATGTAGATTTGTGTTGCAACGTGGTAATATTATGCTCTTGTGGGTGTTAATCGAATTTAATGTAGTGCATATTGCAACAACGGAGACGTATACCTAGGTAAACATAACGGTAAAAGTTGTCTGTGTAACAATTGTTATCAATAAAGAAAATAATAAGGAAATATATATTTAGAAAAGGAAATATTATAGACGTCGATCAAAAAATCAATAATTCACTTTTCGGGGAGCATTAAAAGGAATAAGAAAAAGGAGAACTCCGTTCTGCCAGTTGGCATAGAAAATATACTAAACTCAGTTTACTGCAAGTGATTGAGTAATCAGTGCCGTTACAAAAGACCATAATACCACAATATATTGTTACTTGTATGTTGCGATTCCTAGTCAGGTAATCACAGCTGGCATGGAGAAGAAACATATAAGTAAATATACTCATTTTGTTGCAGGTGACAGAGTGATCATTGCTGTTAAATACAAAAAAGGGAACAACCATCACAAGAAAAGAAAATAATAATAATAATAACAGTTTCGTTCCTTGGTTATATGGCAATAATGTGGACGCTGTGACATAACATTATAACAATGTTCAACCTCTACCTCATTTGCATAGGATGTTTGACATGCATTGCAATAAAAAAAAAAATTTCATCATTATAGGATAATACAATAATATATTAATAGCATAATATGTTGTAACTAATATGTTGCAATTTGTGGCCCGACAATCATTGTATAATATGTCACTTAGAATGTTCAAAGGAATAGTAGCAGAAACTCTGAGTGTTCAAAGAATGTTACAAAATAATGTTCTAAGTCGTTTAACATATATTCAAGTATTCGGTCTCCACAATGTCACTACACAAAATGTTGGCAGTTGGCATTTGTAATGATCCAATTTTGCCTGTGGCTTCTATTCTATCCATGCGATGGATGTAGGGCTGCATTGTTGGTTAACTGCAAAAGGTCCTTTGTACAGGTCTATGTTGTCGTCTCGAATGATCGAGGAATGTTCAGGGGACAGTGAAAAAAGGTATGTTCATATCCATTTAATATTTGTCCAAGTCTTGGATTTCTTTGATCATTTCCGCGTTTGTCTTTACGAGAACTTTCCCTGTATATGTCCAGCAATCATTGATTTTGTTTTCTTTTTTGGGGGACCTGGCTTTGTAAGCTAGTGATGCCCTCTTCGACGTTAGATCTTCGTTGATATATATTTGTTCGTCTCGGTGGTGTTGATTGTGATTATTGAGTTTGGTTCGTGAGCGATACACGTCATCTCATACCGCCTCATTGTGAAAGCGCACTATGATCGTGCGTCTGCGTGAGCGACCAGATCGTCAGTCTTCTGGCCAGGCGATTGCTTCTTTCCAAATCCGAGATACCTGTGTTATGAAATCCCAACTTCTTTATTGTTGCAATGACTAGATCATTCGTGACTTCGTTTGTAGCTTCTGGGATGCCGGAGATGCGGAGTTTCGGACGACGCGTATACTGCTCGCATTCGTCAGCCTCCGTCTCCATGTTTTCCACCTTCTACTCCATTGTACGTATTTTTGTTGTCAGGGCAACAGTCACTCTCTCCATGTTTTCGAGACGCGCGTTTAATTTCTGTGCAACAACATCGGCGATTTGTTCAGCGAAATTCGCAATGTCTTTAAGAATTTCTATTAATTTGGTCCTGGTAGAGTCGTCGCTCTACACACTACTGACCGTCCATATCTCCACAACAAAGACACACGCAACCATGACATGAAGAATATGAGCATCGACACAAACAGCTGGGACACAACTGTCTATGATCGAGACCATTCGGAAATCAGAAGAGGAGAAGAGAAATGTTACATTATGCACCTTCTCAGTCCACTACCTTCACCTACAGCAAGTACGGCAAGACTGCCAAGCCTTGAGTCATACCAAGCAATGCAAAACACAGAGTTGACCACCACTGAGCAAACTATTGTCTACTCAAGGGAGAATGATGGCCATATAGATATACATATGAACATGATTATCATTTGTGTGACATTTTAGGATTTACATTACGTTGGTGTCAACATCTGTTCTTGAAAAAATGGGAAAGTGAATAAAATCTAATTTACGAGCACGCGACATATCGCGCGCGCGAATCTTAGTCGGAGCCTAGGCGTAGCGCCGCGGCTCTAGACTCGAGTCGAGGCTACGTGTCGTTTAGTTTTAATAAAATTTCTCCCACATATAGCCAGACAGATATGTGAAATCATTGATGATTTTGACGTGTGCTCTTCCTACTTGTTCCCTGCTGTACAGGGGTGAGGGTCAGGTAAAATATTGTCGAGCCACTCTTTCTGTTCTTTCTTTCCATAGTTTTTTTATCGGCCGCTCCCTCTCTCCATCTTTCATCACCCCCCGATCTTCTTATGTCCCTCTTCATGCAGTCCTCTCATCTCAGCTGCAGTCCTCCCATCGTCCCCTTTTTCTGCGTCCTTGATGTTTTTCCACCTCTGCTCTCTTTGCTAGTTTGCTTGCATCCATTCTTACCAAGTGGCCTGCCCATCTCATCCTGCTTCTCACCAATCGTCCTGTTAGGCTGCATTGCATCCCAACCTGTTTCCTTAGGTCGTTCACCCTTCTTCTGTCCACCCTCTTTGTTCTTGTTATTCGCCGAACCCAGTTATTCACACACTTATGTTGTTGTTGTTCTGTCAAGCATGAAATTTGGCCAAACTTTTTTTTCAGACGTGCAACCACCGCCTTGACGGCCATTAAAACATTGCTGCCAAAAACGTTTTTCAATATTGGGAATTGTCCATTAGATTGTAATTAAATGAACTTAGAGGTGACCGTTGATCAGAATGCCATCCCATAATGTTGGAATCTTATATGTAAGATGCAAACTATATAACCCTTGGCTGCCATTTTTAAAATGGCTGTCAACAACCATTGGTAATTTACCATTATATTTTAATTAAATGAACTTAGAGGTGCCCATTTATCAAAATATCATGCCAAAATGCCACAACCTTGTATGTAAGATGCGCACTGCAATACACATTACACATTATACATACTTCCTCCCTTTGCTTCTAAAACGTACATTACACACTTTGGAATTCATTAACCTGGGAAGGTTGAAATGATCATCCACTTCCACTAAACTTCTTTTGTAGCGGACGGGTCGCACGGGTTCGTCTTGGTGGGTGAACGCATGCGCGAGAACATGTGAAATCACTACGTATCTCTGATCACGCAAAGGGGGAGGCCAAAGGGGTGCAAACTTAGTCATCCACAGTGGCACAACAGAAAAAAATGGGGGGGCTATGTCGCAATGGCACCCTCTGGATATACCACTGCAAATAACTTTCAATGACTCGTGCGCAACAAGAACGGCTTAGTGCTCAAGGCATTATCTATTTTAGGGCAAAAACAACTGGTGAAAAACAGGGAATGCGGGATCAAGGTAAAAAACAAGATTTCCCGTCCAAAAGCGGTAATGTTGACACCCATGATATTATATAAAAAGTCATTCAAAACAGTGTCTCCATTTAGCAGGATTAGCAGAGATAAGAGTTTGGCGGTACTCACCATCGTCAGCCCAACAGATCATGGTGTTGTCGTTGAAGGTAAACAAAGTGATTTGTTCAACCAGTTGTGCTGCACTAATCTTTGAGTGTCCACTTCCATCCAGGCTGGCCTTGTAGATATCGCTGCTTCTTTGTATATGCATTGCATAAAACAGCAGTCTAAACAGGTAAATATAAGACATTGTGATAGCAATCATACAGTATATCATGGAGAATTTGAAGGATCTTACGGATAACAAATCAGTACAGTAATACATAACAGGCAAATGTTTATCTCAACGATAACCTGGCATCACACAATAGCGAACTCAACTCAAGTCCGCCGGTCAACTGAAGCATACAAACAAGATATACAGCACGTGGACACAGCACTGCAGCGTCTACGTGAATATTCGCGAAAGCGGGCAGATAATTAAACTGAAGACTCTCGCAGATCACGCGAGACTTTGAACTCTTTCTCTGGACCTTAGATATTCAGACTTACACGCAATGCATAACACATGCTCCGATATTATTTTTCAAACGCATGAATGCGCTGATGATGATAATGTTGATGATAGACCGATTGACGCTATGAATAATATAGGTCCAGACAATCACTTTTATAACAAAATACCTACAAATTAAAAATATTACAGCGTCTACAGAACATTGGGGTCAGACATAGATCAATTTTGTGAGAGCATAGTACAGTTGTTTACTGATGTTATGCTCAGTAAATCTACCTTTGTATGTGGTGATTTTAATATCGATCTCCTAAAACTTGAAACACACAATGGGACATTGGACATTATAAAAGATATTCGATATTACATTATATGTTATTCACCATATCTAATGGACCCATTTGACTACTAAGTTTGACAAATTACCACACAATGTCAAAACATTATTTGGTACAAGTAACTTTGCAAGAAAAGTGTCCATTATGATAACATTTGCAGTAATTTTATTAAAATTCTTATAGCATCGTCCATAGATGCATAAATACAATATTCTTTTAGAAAATATCTTGTATTTTCCAACAGACAAATAATGTCGAAAAGCCCAAACAAACCTGTAATGTATTATAAGATCCTGTGTACTAATCTGTACATATATTTATATAATATAATACAATACAATAATTATTTTATGGAATATTCCACAGCAACAAAAACCTGTATATTCCCATAGAATATTTTAATGGGTTGATGGTATGATTTAAAAGCACAATTTAACATGTTACCTGTTTTGAAGATCTACAGTCAAACCTTGTGGTGTGCCTCTAGAGTGTATTATTGTTCTCACGCTTCCGTCCCTACTGACCACTTTAACATGTCTGCCAGATGCGAAGTATAGTTTCTTTTCCGCTGGGTCAACAGCAATCCCGCCTACAGATTCATTGGCTGAGAACACAAGAGGAAAACAACACAACATTATATTGTTGTATATTGTTCCAACTTGTCATACAATTTACACATGTTCCAGGCGGTTTGGTTTCGGCCATTCTGTAATCGGTAAAGAAATGCCTTAGCACGCTGTACGTATCATCGGATGTGACATATTATGACCTTTAATCTTTGCATTCCTTAAAATTACAAAACATATTTTCTATTTTCGGAAATTACCAAGTTTACAAGTTTATATATATATATATATATATATATATATATATATATATATATATATATATATATATATATATATATATATATATATATATATATATACATGGCCACTGTGATCACGAAACCCAATCTTTTAAGGCTTTGGAGTTATTACCAGGGCTGACACATTACAAAATAGACAAATCAGAGATGAATAATTCACCCCAGGATCAATCGCAGATGTCATCAGATCTAGAAAACTCCGGTGGTTTGGGCACTCTTGTCGTATGCTAACATCTTTAGTCATTCATTCAAGCACGATTTCAAAGGACAGCGGATTAGAGGAAGGCCACTTTGGCAACTGATGACCATGCAGGAAATATTCAACTTGCCCACTAAAACGCGCTTTGTATTGGAACCGGTAAGTGTCGCCTGCATGATTCCATCAGACCAGCTCCAGTACAACAAACCACGAACTTCATCCACGACCACATGCCGCATTCCATCTTCAAAAGCCAATTAGCTGTCTTAGCATTCGAAAAACATTTCCTCTTAAACACAAATGCAGTAGCAACAACGGCATTCTTTCAACAAGAACACTCCTAATCCTGTGATCTAGTAAACATACTCTTTGATATGGCACATGCCCGCCGTCGTAGCTGCACACGCGCACATACATGAGCACAAACAGTGCTTTCTATGTTGAGTGAGTGTCATAGCTAGAGTTTGGGGATAGAGACAAATTGGACCGAGAAATAGCACAACTATGTGACACGTTTAGGCAGCACTTGAAGAGAAACACGCAACATTGCGTGCCCCTCCTTTATTCTCCAGTCTCAATTAATAAACTATTTTATAACAAAAGTAATTCCGCTACCAGACAGTCAAGGTTGGTAAGTCATATTCCTGTTGTAATAAATGACCAACATGTCTTATGCTCGGTGAGACGGTGACATGAAGACAAAGGGTTTGTGCGCGCGTGTGCGTGTGCGTGTGAGTGTGTGTGTGTATATATATATTTATATATATTTGCCCGTTGTTCTCCTATTATTGACAGCTATCAACCAAAAAGTAGGTAGAACATAATGTACACATAATTTTGTCAGTACTTCATTAGACAGTATAATAATACTAATTAGTAGTATTATAATAATAATAATTATTATTATTATTGTTATTATTAGTATTATATTATTATTGGTGGTGTCACGTCTAAATCACTCACGATGGATAACTACTGAACGTTGGTCGGAAGCGCGAAACGTAAATTGAAACAACTGAACTGAAAAATATGTTTGTTTTTTTTTCTTAAAATATTAGCGCGCGTTGGAATAATTTGAAACTCAGATATATAATGTATGCTCTGATGTGTCCATAAAATGAATGCACCTGTCTTGTTCAAAAAGACGAAAAACCAGAAGCCATGTTGTGCTTCCAAAAACGGGCCCGTCAGTCTTTTTCAACAGAGGCCTGCTTCGCGAATACGAACAGGAATACTTTTATTTGTATATGTATTATTAGGAGCATGTACGAGATACAGACATGATATATATATATATATATATATATATATAAACTTGTAAATTTGGTAATATATATATATATATATATATATATATTATATATATTATTAGGAGCATGTACGAGATACAGACATGATGTGAAACCCATGTGTTTCGCTTATGCCATTCTGACGTGAATCACTACAACACAGCCTACAGTAAGTTCAGTAAGGTTAAAAAGTTAAATATGTTAAAGAATACATATATAAATAATAAATGCCCATGTCATTCAAAAGTTCTTAAAAGCAATTATTAAAAAATCACTTTAAAAGTTATTATACAAAAATTAATCAGTACAGTTGTTATCCCACTTTTGCGTAACCGCTGTACTATCTAAACCTTATACAGGTTTTCTGATAAGCCACGTAAGTTCATTGTCAAGCAAGATAACATTTAATATTGTTACGAACAACCACTAGTGATGAATTCTGTATCTGTAAATGTGTACGTTTTTACTTACTTGTACCGGTGATGATTGTTGTTGGTGGTCCGAATGTCGGAGGTGTTGTGGAGTCGTTAACCGGAACCTTCAAGATTTGGCGTTGTTGAACAACGAGCAGTTGAAATAGGCTTCCAGCAGCTAGAAAAAACAATACAACATCTCATACAACATTATTTCTATCACATACAAATTATGTGCGTGCGTGCATATGTGTGTGTATGTATGTGTGTGTGTGTGTGTGTGTGTGTGTGTGTGTGTGTGTGTGTGTGTGTGTGTGTGTGTGTGTGTGTGTGTGTGTGTGTGTGTGTGTGTGTGTGTGTGTGTGTGTGTGTGTGTGTGTGTGTGTGTGTGTGTGTGTGTGTGTGTGTGTGTGTGACATATAAATTGATACTCTGGAGCTGTATTACTAGATATTTGCTAGATATATGCGTAAAAGATCTCGTGGTAGTGTATTGCATTATTGCACACATGGGTTGTTTACTTTTTTAATAAGGACGACGAGAACATTTTCTCCAAATGGCTCATGTTACATTACGCGTTGGAAATGTGAGCATGGCCCCTAGGTTACTATGGGCAGGATTGATCATATTACTCAAGATGGTCCTAGACACACCAAAGTCATAGCCTAGCACACTACAAGATTCATTACTGAACATGGGAACACGCAAGCATGCACGCACACATCCACGCACATAGACACACACACACACTCACACGCACACGCTCACGCACACGCACTCACACCCCACCACCACAAACAACACACACGAATCATTACTCAACGTGGGCATATTCCCTGGATTGCATGTGGCTCATATTACCCAGAAGGTAATCCAGTTCTCGTTTTGCCTCCAGGTCTGAAATCTACACTACATGCTTATATAATCGCCTATGACACAGGCATACAGAATAATGAACTCATCGAAAAACGCAGTTGATGTGGATGTAGATTACACGTATATGATCGACGCACACTCATCCAATTGTTGTATTGCAAATAGTGCCTACGTAGTCTGCCACACCCCTTAACTTAATATATATATATATATATATATATATATATATATATATATATATATATATATATATATATAAGGGAAGGTTCGGTAATATGAACATACTGTTAATGTGGGTCACTTCCATAATTTAGAAATGTTGCCATCTGATGAGTTAATATATATATATATATATATATATATATATATATATATATATATATATATGATATATATATATATATATGATATATATATATATATATATGATATATATATAGATATATATATATATATATATATACATATATATATATATATATATATATATATATATATATATATATATATATATATATATATATATATATATATATATATATATATATATATATATATATATATATATATATAATTTTATAATCATGCCGAAGCATTGTGCTTTTCTATGTCATTAAAATACAACGAATGATGATGACCTATTAATTGACTGTCATGTTTTCCGCCTTATGTATGTCGGAATTCAGCAGGCAGCGTCTTCTCAAGCTCCATCTTCTCGCGCATCCTCCCGCCTTGGCAAAGATCTCAGCAACTTTTAATGTTACGATGTTTCAAGGGTCAACGATAAAAGCAAGATCGCTTTCTTTTTGCTGATATATTGTTTCCTTATATCTTCACGCAGTGCAGTTATCATATCCCGACACAGTTGCAGTTGACGATGATTATATGGAACGATTGATGTATTTCGTGTTGATAATGTGGAAATAGCGTCATCCGTTGCACATACATTGCGTCGTGCCAAGTATTCCCCTTGCTTGTTCGTAGCAATGCACATTCCGTTGACTAGTTTTCTTGAGATTTTCATTTTCTTTTCGGAGCGACCATTCAATAAAAAAACAGCTTCCGTCACAATATGTCACATCCAATACGATTTATAACACCAGTTTCCGTCGCAAACTGCGGAAATGTCCATACTGCCTGAAATGTCATTAGTTATTGGAGTGCTCTAGGAACTACAATGATAGATGACAGTAGTAGCAATAAAAATAACACCAATTCGCGAAAAGGGACATTTGTTTTTTATCGCGGAAATCAGAACATCTAGTCAAAATGCGGAACTGCGCCGCGGAATGCGGGACGTATGACATGTAATCACCATATTGTCCACAGCTGTGGACAATATGGTGATTACGGGGGTGTTTTACTCTGAAACTATTAATACAATAATCGATTCATAATTTAATGATAATAATAAAGTTTACCTCCTGTCTTTGTAGTCCACAAACAGACCAAAGCCAATAGCAGAACTCGTGTCAGAATCCCGGGCGGTCGAGGTGGCGAAGGACGAGCTGGCTTTCTCCAACGGCGACGCGGCATCTTCGCTCTTAAGCTGAGATGTTCACTGTCTCGCAGGATCTCTCCTGATACAGTCGGATGACTTGTCACCAAAGCAATGTGGCAACAGACTGCCGCTCTTGTTCCGCGGGCGATGTGATATACCGCATCATCGCATTAGACCTATTGATAAAAGGGCGTCACGAAACAAATTGGCATTCTGTGATAGGCTGCTAGTAACTATTGACGTCGGGTGCTGGACCACTCAGAAATGTGTAACGTGTCTGATGAAAACAGCGAGATTATTTTACGATAAGACAGACACCCGTCGGAAACTTTCATTTTTATTTATTCAAGGCTTTCTATCCGTGGTGTAATATTGTGGGGAAAGACTCCCGGGAGGGGGGGGGGGTTGTTATTATTATTAATTATTATTATGAAAATCGTTGTATACTTTGTATATTTGAAGATCAAATTGAAGTTATTAGGATATTGAATGGGTATGAAAATAGTGATAAAAATATGTGTTCTCACTTAAGAAAAATATTACAACTAGAGGACACAAGGTAACATTAATAAAGGATCAGTGTAGATTGGATATCAGGAAGTACTCGTTCTCACAGAGGACAATAAATTAATGGAAACAATTATCTTCAGATTGTGTAAATGCTAGCTATAAATGCAATGGTCTATTAATTTTATCCCCAAGCCATTCGCATATGGAATATGATTCCACCAAAAATTACCAGCATATAAAACCCAAAATCATTTCAAGAAGCTATCATGGAACTCCCTGTCACCACACCTCATCACCTAAACTGCCTTTAAAACACAGTGCTCAGCGTAAACTTATCCATGGTGTGGGCATAGAGACTGTATATGTGTGCATGTGGCAAGACAGTGACAGTATCCATACACATTACCAACCTATTAAAAAATTTCATCTAACATCCTATACATAAAATAAAAAAAACTATCAGATAAAAACCCTTTCAGCAACATTAAAGATACTAGTATTTTAGTTGTATGTACCACCCACAGCGCATGCGCACATTCCACCACAAACTCCTGTGTTAGCCCAAGCTTGGGCTGTTTGGAGTATAACCACTTGATATTTGAGACTTGAGCCTGAATATTTATGTGCTATTTTGGAACTGGCTATATTTTTACTTTACAACCAATGTCAATATCGTTGACATTTATTTGATCTAAAAATTACTTCTTCAGTGTATCTAAAAGTGTGTTGATTGTTCAGAAGATATAAATAAGTTGGTTAAATGCAACTCTAGAAACAGTAATGGTGGATGTCTCTGTAACATCGGCTTCGCCCCCTGGTGGCGTTCAGTAGTAGGGGCATTCCGGTGAATGAATGAGCTATCGCACGGGTTTGTACAATCTGCGTTCATCGGGAAACACTTACAGCGTAACAATGTAATATCAAAGTTTGCGGTGTTGCCTCCGGAGATGACCTTCATTCCACTAATGCATAAGACGGCGGAGCCTCGGCTATCAGTTAGTATCGCGTTGCATCGTGCATTGTCACCTGCGTGTATTTATACAAGTGCCGTGTAAACAATTAATCACACAGTTCAGCTGTAGGTGCTTCCTTTATCCCACTAATGCGACGCATCAAGTACGCTCACTGGTGCGTATAATGTGATAACAATAGTCATGTAAACGCACGATGATTAATTTTGCACTTTAAATGTGCAATGAAACACGAATGTGGTCTGGCGACCCGACGTCTGCAGTGTTTTTTTCAGTAAAGCTTCCAAGGCTTTTTGGATCGGTTGTACCAAACATTTAATGAAATAATAAATGTTTCCCAGTATAAGATTTATTAGCGGTCAGCCCCTGAAATGTGCTTAGGCGTGAAAAAATTTCCCAGTCAGGGTCTATGGCCATAGGCCGCAAAGTTCCCAGGCCTATGGACCTCAACTAATGTTCAGAGCATTAACGCAGGCCTTCGCTAGTTACACACTTTCGTCAAAACGGGAACTTTTGCTTTATAATTAAAATATCATGAAAATATGCGTGACAGATTCTAGATTGTTGCCGTGAGACCGTGACATTTAATGCGAAACCGTGAGTATCACGGTTTATGCGTGAGGATTGAGGTGGTGCGGTCGTGGTGGTGGCGGTGACGGCAGTGGCGGCGGCGGCGGCGGCGGCGGCGGCGGCGGCGGCGGCGGCGGCGGCGGCGGCATGCTGCTGATGCAGTTGTAGTGAAGGTGGGTAGCGGTGGTGATGGAGGTAGTAATTGATGTTACTGCATTATTATTAGTAGTAGTTGTTGTTGTTATTGTTGATGCATTAGTAGTACTACAGTACAACATCGTGGCAGTGACCGTTTGATTCCCTTACTGAGATGTGTGGCAAGGGTCTCAACATTCCACCTTCCACTTTTTTCGGGGCTAATTTGTCACCTCCCACTACTCTTAAGAACACCCCCTCCCCCATTTCCCTCTTACTGCCAAATGGGCAGGGCAGGACAATTCACCACTGACATGTAATTCTCGTTGCAAAGTATATGCAGATAACACGTGAGACCACTAAACATCGCCTTTGTCGATCTGCCCGTTTTCCGTGCCGCACAGCTGGGCCATGTTCACATCAGATGACTGATCGACCACAGCCGCAATGTCGTCCAGGCAGTCAACCTTGGTCTTCCTGTACAGACGTTTGACTAGACCAAAACACCAGTCGCAGCTGAACTTGGTGTGGCCAGTCAGCAGGAACGACAGTGTGATGTTTTTGTGTCGCCCAGTCAGAACTCGCCACATCAAGTACTGCATCATGCACGAATTCTTGTTCCGGCCGCTACAGTTGTCAGCGTGTAGATGGATATCACACTCGCCCACACCGTACTTCTCAAAGAAGTAGTGCAGCATTGACACTACACAGTTGGCACCCTTCCCAGTGTTGATGCTCTCATCAAGCATGAAGTTGACCTGTCTGGAGAATGCCTCACAGGCAACAACGAAGAGGCCACACTTGCGAGGACACTTAAAATAGATGGGTACAGGCTGTAGCGGATCTGACGGAAAGTGTACTTGCTGGGCGAAATCAAAGCTGTAGTGGCTTTTCCCAGCGTAGCTACATGAAGCATGTGGACCCAGGGTCAAATTGGGTGGCATATTCTCTTTCACAGATTTGCACACATCTGTGTAGTGGGTGCGCTCTGATGTAGCCCTGCATAAATGTTCTTCATAGTCACGAACTGCGGCAGTCTTCTCTGCATCAGGCAAGTTGGCTGACCGTGCTAGCTTCGTGACTCCCTTCTGACAATACCAGCAGAGGTTATGTAGCTGGTCGCATAGTAACGACGAATGGCAGAAGCTGCTGCCACAGCCTATGGAAAGTCTGCACTGCCACCTTCCGCGTTCCAGCAGCATCAATTGCATAACAATACTGCAGTTACACCTTCTTCTTGGTGCAATTGGTCGGCAGCAACTTCACGTCAGTTTTCCAGTGTCCTGGAGTGCGGCCGGGAAGGATGATGGCGTTTGCCTCAGCATAGTTTACTATGAAGTCCACGGCAGCACGGATGTTATCAAACTTCAATGCATTTGCTGGCCTCTTGCGCTTGCTGCGATGAACCCGTGCTTCAACACCAGCAACCTTGTAGTGAGCAATCAGAGCAGTGAGCTTGTCCTGACTGATTGCATGGAGCTGTTTGAAGATGTCCTGGCAGATACGGAAACCATGCAGGTAGAAATCAGTTCGCTGGGCTTGCCTTTCTTGCTGCTGACCTCTCCGTGTCTTACTGGTCATCGACGACAGATGCATGCCACACAATTTACAAGATCGAAATATGGACGACAACTTCCGTTTTTCACTTCTGTGTCTCATGAAATGTTTAGCACCACATTATATGACATCTCCCTTTTTTAAGGTTGTCTAACTAAAGTTCGTGGTGTTCAGTTCTAGTACACAGTTCTAGACATAGTCCTTTGTCCATTGCGGTGGTTTGACTTCTCGTCCACGTCGGGTGTAAACTCGGTCACTCGTCGATGGCGGTTGATATGTTAGTTGTGTCATCTCAGGTGGTCGCGATGGTTGACTCATCTCAGGTGGTCGCAATGGTTGACTCATCTCGGGTGGTCGCGCGATATCTCTAGTTGCCGTGGACGCGTAATTGACATTGTTCGGAGTTGTCGCTTGCATTGTACGAAACAGCTCGCGTCGTGCCATTGGTAAGCCATAGTTGCGGTTTATGTACATCCGATTGCGACGGTATCGCGTTCCATCATCAGTCTCTACTTGATATGATCTTGGTTCAGGCAGGTGTTTGCTGACAACTGCTCTTCTCCACTTGCCTTGCAGGTGTACCTTGCAGGTGTACCTTGCAGGTGTACCTTGCAGGTGTACCTTGCAGGTGTACCTTGCAGGTGTACCTTGCAGGTGTACCTTGCAGGTGTACCTTGCAGGTGTACCTTGCAGGTGTACCTTGCAGGTGTACCTTGCAGGTGTACCTTGCAGGTGTACTCTTACTTGATTTCCCGGCTTCAGGATTTCTTTCTCTGGACCTGCCTTTTTGTCGCGTTAGAACTTGTGATCATTGATTTTCTTTTGTAGTGCCTGCTTGACCCTTGCCTGATCGTACGCATTCGGAAAGAGTGCTTTCTCATGTCCAGGAATCTTGCTTCTAAGAGTACTACTTTGTAACAGTTGAGCTGGCGTTAACATTCCGTTTGTTATTTGAGTGTTTCTGATTTATTGAAGTCCCAAATGATACGATGTTCCTTCAGCACTCGACTTCTTGATCTAGTTCTTAGCGACTTGAACCATTCTCTCTGCTTGTCCGTTTACCCGTTGATATGTTGGACTTGATGTCCTGTGGACAATTCCCAAACTTTGCATAAACAACCTGAACTCCCAGCTGCCGAATTGAGGTCCGTTGTCTGATACCAGCTCCTCCGGGATACCAACATCTGCCAACTGTCTCTGGAGTACCTCGATGCCATCTGCGCTCTTCGTTGCTTTCAGTTCGGTGATGTTGATCCATCTGCTGTAGTAATCGACGCCCACCATGTAGTCTTTTCCACCAACAGTGAACAGGTAAGCTGCTATCTTCTGTTGCGGATACGCTGGCACTTCTTGAGGCATTAGTGGCTCATGTCGATTTGTTGATCTGTTCTCTTGACAGATGTCGCATGTTTCAAACAGATCAGCTATTTGCTTCTGCATCCCCGGCCAGTACAGTGACGTCTTCGCTCTCTCTACCCTTTTGACAACGCATTGATGTGCCGAGTGGGGACCTTTCAGAATGGTTGATATCATGCATGCTGGTACAATCAAGCGCTCGCTTTTGAAGAGCAGCCCGTCACATTCACTGATCTCAGTGCGGACGTCCCAGTATGGTTTGCTACGTGAAGTGCAGTGTTTCCTCGCACTTGGCCATCTCTTCCTCACATGTACCAGGAGATCGTGCAACTGTGGGTCTTGCTGTGTTGCATCTTTTTCTGTCTTCATGGACTTCTCTGAATGGATTATGACGGCACAAATGTCCTTCAATGGATATATTCTTCTTATTCACGCTCGTCATGTCTGGATTGTCGTTCTGGCTGACATGTGCGACTCAGCGTATCTGAAATGTACAGTTCTTTTCCTGGCTTGTAGACCAGCTTGAAGTCATACCTCTGTAACTTCAGCATAATTCTTTGAATTCGTGGTGAAGCCGTGTCAATGTGCTTTTTGAAGATGCCAAACACTGGTTTGTGGTCTGTCTCCGCGGTCACTTCTCTGCCACAACTACATCTATGCTTCTATAGCTTGTCATTCTTTTTCGATTTGAGCATAATTGATCTGTGCACCCGTGCGTGCTTTAGCAGCATATTCAACAGGACCTCCATCTTGGAGCAAAGCTGCTCCCAGGCTGGTGCTACTAGCATCAACTGTCAGTGTGATGTCTTTTACTTGGTCAAACAAATTGAGTACTGGTGCCTGAGTCACTAGTTCTTTGACTTTTCTGAAAGCTTCTTGTTGTGGTTCTTTCCAGAAGAACCGTTCTTTCTTAGCACTTAACACTTAACACTTAACACTTCTCTCAGTGGTTTTGTCTCTTCGGAAAGTTTTGGACACGTTTTGCTGAGTTATGTCACAAATCCGATGAACCTTTGTACATCCTCCTTTGTTTGTGGCGTTTTCATTTCAACAACGGATTGGACCCGATCCCGACTAGGTGCCAGTCCGTTGCTCAGTTCATGACCATTGAACTTTACTGTCGGCTGTGAGATTTTGCATTTGTCCTTATTGAAGGTAAATTTTTCTTCCCTGCATTTCTGAAGAACTTTCCTAACTCTGTCATCATGTTCTGCTTGATCTCTTCCCCAGACCAGAATGTCATCGATGTAGCATTCAACCCCTTCAATGTTATAAAACATCTGACTGATCGCTTTGTGCATCACTTCAGGTGCAGACTGCACACCAAATGGCAACCTAAGGTACATGTATATGCAGTAATTAATGTCGCGTAGTAGCTGCTTTGTTCTTCTAGCTCAATCTGATGAAACCCTGCAGTTGCATCAAGTGTCGAGTACACTTTTGCTCCACCGATTCTCGCTACTATCTCTGACGATACTGGCAGCGCATAATGCTCTCTCATAATTGCTTCGTTTAACTTCTGCGGATCCAGGCAAATTCTGAGTTGCTTGTTGGGTTTCAGTACGTTGACAATATGATTCACCCATTCAGTCGGTTTTTCAACTTTCGCAATGATGTGTTCTGCTTCTAAGCGATCTAGTTCCTCCTTCAATTTATCTCTGAGTGCGTGTGGAACTTGTCTCGGTGCACAAATTGTCCGTTGCGCTCCTTCCTTCAATCTGATGTTGTGTTTCATGTGCCTTCAAACACGTCTGCGTATTCTTCTTTCAGTGTCTTTTCGTTTACTTCATCTGTTCTGACAACCAGCCCCATCAGTTCACTTGCCACCAGACCTAGAAGTGGCGACATATTTCTTTCCACAACTTGAAATGGGAGACAGTGTTTCTGCCCCGATGTGTAACATCAAGTTGATCTATCCCAACAACCTCAATGTGATGTTCACTATAGGATGTTAGTTTGACACTGGATGGTTTTAGCTTGGTTGTTTTACCTTTCATCTGTCTATGCATGTCCAGGGGAATCACATTGCATTGAGCCCCAGTGTCTACTTTGAAATCTCTCATTAGGCACCGTAAGTGCAGTTATCAAGTCTTTTGAATCGTTTTGCGTTAGTATGTTGATCCAATATGTCTTTGACACTTCATTCACTTATTTGCTTTTGCAGACTTTGGAGAAATGGTTCCGTTTCCCACACAAGTTACAGGCTTTACCATAGGCAGGACACATTCTAGGCTTATGGCTTGTTCCGCAGTATCGGCAGTTTTGAGATACATACTGGTGCCATGAAGACCGCGAGGGGGCGCCTCTAAGGCCACTCTGTTGTGGTCCGCTCTTCCCCTTAAGTAAACTTTAGCACCAGCCGTCCTCTTACTGTCCCTATACTTCACATAATTGACCTATGTTGTAGGTGCAACCTGATTTTCCTCTCTCTGCTGTGCCAGAATAAGTTCTTTAGTTCTCACTTTATTTGTTGCCGTAGCCAATGTGAGGTTTTCTTCCATTTGAAATTCACGTAACAGATCTTTGTCCAAAATGCCACTGACTATTCTATCACGAATGTGCATGTCTTTATTTTGTCCATAATCACATCTTTCTGCCATTACATGCAATGCTCTGATGTATGCTTCACATAGGAATCAAATCCTTGTTCTACTTTATCACAATCTATACTTACTTTATGCTATAC
This sequence comes from Lamellibrachia columna, assembly GCA_963662155.1. Lineage (NCBI taxonomy): Eukaryota > Metazoa > Annelida > Polychaeta > Sabellida > Siboglinidae > Lamellibrachia > Lamellibrachia columna. Next base: position 40,071,718 of record OY759268.1, read on the forward strand.
ATAAAGTAAGTCACGCTATTTTTTTAAGATCCCACCTACCCCCTTGTTACGCTTCGTAACACTGGCCTGTACATCTCCCCTAAACTGCGTACGTTTTGAGAAAGATCCCTACCTGTTACGCATACATATTTTATTTTCACCAAGTTTGCAGACTCTTCGTTCGAATTCAGTTGAAATAAACCCGAAACTGGTAAAGCAATCAATACCTTCAGTCTGATTACAACAGCTAGACGGGCAATAAACGTTTTTTAATAACGAACGTAACAATCGCCAAGACACCCCATTTCATGCTGTAAATATTTTGTTAACATGTATTCCCAAGTGAAGCATCTCATCCGTTAAACAGTGGGTTAATTTGTAGTTATCCGTGTGCGTACTCAATAACGTATATTTCCATCATGCGGGGAATCGCTTTCTGGCACTGGCGTTAGTTAGAAGGACCAATGTATTAGTGTCTCATCTGAAAGACATGTGTCAATGTTATTTTCAATATAGTAAGCGGGTTGGCTGGTACACTATATGCAATGCTTCTTATATAAAGGAGTGAAATACCAGTCCAATGGTTCAGTACCAAAACATCCTTACTACTAAGGTACCTTATAAAGTTGTACGTGATGAGCACCGCACGTTTTATTGGAAATTTGTATGATAAACCGCATGAACATGTATCTTCACATGCAGACAAATCGACATGAGGTTAACCTGTCATTTCATCCTCGTCGTAAAGATTCTTACAAAACGTGCGACACATTTAAGGTCAAAAGTCGATATGGCGGATAGTGATGACGAGAAAAGAGTCTTGGCGGTTGAGCTAGAGCTACATCATCGTAAAAGAGTCTTGGTAGCTGAGCTAGAGCTACATCATCGAAAAAGAGTCTTGGCAGCTGAGCTAGAGCTACATCATCGTAAAAGAGTTTTGGTGGCTGAGCTAGAGCTACATCATCGTAAAAGAGTTTTGGTGGCTGAGCTAGAGCTACATCATCGTAAAAGAGTTTTGGTGGCTGAGCTAGAGCTATTATACTATATGCAATACTACTATATACTATATGCAATGATAAAGGAGTGAAATACCAGTCCAATGGTTCAGTACCAAAACATCCTTACTACTAAGCTACCTTATACATTTGTACGTGATGATTATCGCACGTTTTATTGGAAATTTATATGATAAACCACATTGGTATGTATCTACACAAGCAGACAAATCGACATGAGTTTAACCTGTCATTTCATCTTCCTCGTAAAGATACGACAAAACGTGGGACACCTTTAAGGTCAAAATAGATGCGGCGGATACTGATGACGAGAAAAGAGTCTTGGTGGATGAGCTTCATCATCGTAAAGCTGAGAAAGTGAGGCAATCGATGAGGGGTGAAAAGGAAAAAATTTAACAGGACCAAATTTATGAAGCATTTACATTTGATCTGGAGAACAACACCCTGAATTCCAACTGGGATAGTTTACTACAAGAGGCAACTTTGGACTTACAACCTTGGTATACATTCTCTCCGTGACAACTCAGCATCCATGTTCATGTGGCATGAGGGTTGCGCAATGAAAGGGGCAAATTAAATTGGTTCTTGTGGATATAAGCATATTCAGAGGCTATCTGAGGGGGGGTGATCAAAGTCAATGCTTATAGTGATAGCTGTGGTGGCCAAAATAGAAATATTAAAATGGCCTTGTTTTGGTCCCATATAGTGCCAACCTTGCGCATCACTGAAATCAATTATGGTGTCTGGCCATAGCTTTTTGTCAAGTGATCAGGAATGTGGGGTAATAGAGAAGAAAATAATTAATGCTTCTCACATTTATGTTCCCAGCGAATGGATGGATGTAGTTGCTGGTACAAGGAGAACAAATCCATTTGAAGTTGTGAGAATAACCACATCAGATTTTCTGAATTCTGATGGACTGGCAGATCATGTTGTAAACAGGAAAACATGTACTGATGGGGTGATGTCCGCTGGTCGAAAATCCAGTTGATATATTTCAAAAAAGAGACACCACTGAAGATGTTTCTTAAGTACAGCTGTGATGAAGATGATCTGCTCTTTGAGCTTGAACTTTCCCGAAAGACAAGGGGACGGCGCTTAGATACTGGCCTGGAAAACATTATGCTTCCTCAACTGTACAACGACCCAGTTAAAATCAATCCTTTGAAGCTGAAGGACTTGTTGGACTTGCTTACCTTGATACCTCCAGTCCATCATAACTTCTACAGAAGTCTGGCACACAGTGAAGATATCCCATTGTTGCACCCATATGTCACAGAAGATGAAACTGAGTCGGACGACACAGACTAATACTGATTGGCCATGAACATTTGTCAATAACTAAGACTTTCAAACACCAGTTTACATAGTTAACTTGGTTAAGTATGTAAATTCTCAGGTCTATGCATATAGAGGACAGTCAGCAGGCTACAAAAAACATTTTACGACAGTGCGAAAAAGTTTCGCGTTGGCAGTGCCGGGGTCAATACTATATAATCTCATATACACTTAAGTACCTAATCAAGCAAGTTTTGACAGTTGTCAACAAAATGTTTGCGAAGATCATTAAATTAATACTTTTAAGTTTACCTACTGAGTAAGATGCCTTAATTTGTATATGCCTTTTAATTAAAGTTTAAGACAGTACGTTAACGTTTTACACGCGTACACACAGACATACGAAAATAACAATATGTAGGGTAACTTGGGGATAGACGGCTCCCTCCACGTACGGAAAATATAAAATTCAGAATGTCCCCAAATTCGGTGCAAGGACCGCTCGAATCGCATTTCACTTCACACCCATGGAATACCTTTCCATTCCAACACCAACTAGACTTTATGGGAAGAACTAAGCGACACAGCAATTACTGCACGAATACTATTCGTTTACATATAATCCATCTCTGTCTATAATTTGGTACTCATTTATATAGCTGCGTGAAGAGAACGAGGCACCGTGGAGAGAACGAAACTACCCAAGCTTCGAAACAACAGCACGATGATTCAAACCCGGGTTCTCTCAATTGATAGTCCGGTGTTTTAATCGTTAAACCACCGCACCCCGCAACAATAACTTTCTGTATAATTATAATACGCACTTCCACCCTTCATTTGTTATTTAAAGGGCCAGGTGCTTATCATGCATGGTAATAAGGGTAAAAACAATTTTCTCGGACTGAATACGGAATTGGATACTGTACCGTGAGGCTTGATCACCGATAAAACCGAATACCTACAAACTGGAGAAGCTAAATCCTGCATTGATCACCGATAAAATCGAATACCTACAAACTGGAGAAGCTAAAGCCTGTATTGATCACCGATAAAACCGAATACCTACAAACTGGAGAAGCTAAAGCCTGTATTGATCACCGATAAAACCGAATACCTACAAACTGGAGAAGCTAAATCCTGCATTGATCACCAATAAACCGAATACCTACAAACTGGAGAAGCAAAAGCCTGCATTGTTCACCGATAAAACCTAATACCTACAAACTGGAGAAGCTAAAGCCTGTATTGACGATGGAATGTTGTATACGTAACAAGCGTAAATATGTACACACAATTTACTATTAGTGCTAGGAAAGTGCTGGGTCACAAGAAAACTTGATCAAAGATCACCGTCATCTGAACACTTATCTTTTTACAGATTATTTTCCTCATTAGCTTTCTAACATTTTCATCTATTGAAAAATTTTACATTGTATAATTTCCGGCGATGTTGACGCTATAGACGCTGTAGACGTTTTCATACTATTGCTGTAATCCCAGAATCATATTAACATTCATGTGTTGGCTTCTGTCTAGCATCAAAAGTAGGGTTGAACTTGCATTTTTCTGATGGCTGTGATTGGTTTATCCGAGTTAGTATATGGCCCACGCATATACAAGCGGTTGGTCATCGGCAAAGTCCGACAATTTCAATTAACATTTCACAGCACGTTTAAATTGCATTAACACGCATGTCGAGTGGATTTCGTGAAAATGGCATACCACGTTTTTCACAAAACACACCAAAATCTGATACCCTCAATTTCGACTAGGCCCAATAACTGATTTTGAAATGGTGACTGGCGTTCTGCAGAATAGTCAGTGTACTTATACGCGAGCGGTCAGCGACTGTTCATTGTCATCAAACGAAAGAGTTAATCCAGTGGTAGAAAAAACATTAACTTTACTATCTTATCTGGTGCAACAGTGCTCGGAAAAAAATCACACATCATGACCAAACCTAACTTTCTTACGGATTATTTATGTAATAGCGATTGTATCCAAACTGTGACCTTTTCGCCAGCAGCGAAACCGCGCTATTCTCGATTATTTGACTCTCGCTCGGGATCGTGAAATCACCGAGAAGAGAGTCTAGATGCAGAAGCGTGGTCTCGCTATTACCCACCGTCACCACTCCACTTTGTGTAGGCGCTCCCGTGAAACGTCAACAGCCAATCGGCGTCATTATTTTTTGCTTGATTTAACTTTCCAGTCGGACGGTTGTGTCAATTTAATGAAAGTTTAAAGTTAATGCGAATTCATTGATATTTTATGAATTAGCCAAATGCCCGGAAGAGATCTTAATTAGCTACTTATGTATATGCCCAGAATCTGGGTGCATACATAATTTCCTTCACAATGAGAACCCCACTCTGCATCCAGGCGAAGATGTGCACGACAAATGGTGGCGCTACAGCGCGGAGCCTGGATAATCGAGGCTAAAACCGCGCTATCTGTGGCGCCACTTAGCGAGTATACACGTAATGAAATTGGCCATAGCGTACACATTGCCACTGGCCAGTTCCGATGATGTCAGCTATGGACTGGACAACCTACAGCCGTCAAACGTCTTCTCCTATATCTGCAATACATATACACATGTCACGTTGTAAAAAAACTCATACTTCCATGCAACGATCAATATTTACAAACAATTTAACAAAAACTAGTAATCTCCTACGCCTAGCTCCACGGCTACCGTAAAATCTACGCTTATGCCGAGGCGTCGTTGAGTTTCACAAAACTGCACACGGCGTCGTTATTAAATGAAAAACTAATAACCCGGTGTTGGTAGAATTTTCTGTATCAGAATATTGTATTAATGCATATTTGCGACATTTATACCATCCTAGAAATATTGAAATATATCCATCCGCGTTTAAAAACATGGACCTTTTTCGCATTTATTTAACATATCTTAATTTTAATGCGTTCACAACATATCATGATTATTTCGCCTGATGTAGTAGAAGTAGAAGGAGTAGTAGTGTCCCATCCAATGTCACGTTTAACTTCACATCCAACGTCACATCCATCGCAATGCAACATCCAAGGTCGCATCCAATGTCACATTCAATATTAGCGTCACTGGTATTCCCCTATTATCCACAGAAATGTGACATCCAATTCCACACCCAATTCAATATCCAATGTAACACCCATTGTCACATCCAATGTCACATACAATGTCACTTCCAATGTTAGCGTCACTTTTTATTCCCCTATTATCCACTACTGCTACATCCGTCAAAAATTAATAAATGGTTAGCATCATATTTGGTTGACGTAACAATTTACAACATTGTGGTATTACATTGAGAGTTGCAATTAATGTATCATTACTGCCCATAAAACAAATTATATAAAATCATGGCTGACATTTGATATGTTGAATTGTGGCTCAGTTTTATTGTGTTTGTAAAGATTCGTTGCATTTGGTGTCACTGTCAGGGTAACAATCAGACAGTGAGCCATTAGTAAAAGCAAATTGATTCTTGTTGTCAGTGAATTTGCTTAGTGAATTTCCACTGGTCGGCAACAATATGTGCGAGACAATCGCTTTAACCAGCTGCCCATGGTAAAGATGATCATTCTCTATGAAATGTAGAATATGGCCATGAGAAGCCACCGTCACGACGCCACTCGTCTCGACACAGATGAGAATCAGGGCGAAGTGGTTCTGGAGACGCATTTCGCGACACAAAACAACAATGCCATGTAACCATCGAAGATAATACAGAACGAAATTACGTTTATCATCGAGGAGTAGATTCAGCGGATGATCATGTCCGAAAGGCAAAAGGTGGTTGTATTCAAATGCGCTGACGAGGCCTATTACATATAAAACAAAGAACATAAAAACGTTTTGTCCTGACAGAAGTTCTGTCCAAAGTTCCATTAAAAAACCTAGATTTTTATTTATCCTAATCCTTGATTCGGGTGTGTTTTGGTCCAGTTGTGTGGTTCCGATTTATGTTTGCGTATGTACATCATATCTGTAACTGATTCTTTTATTGGTCAATACGTTTGTTATGTATATGACATGTATAATGGTGCATTTTGATAACAAAATGAATCATGGCATTTAATTTGTCTCACGTTTATTAGTCTACAATAAACACTACCCCACCCTGTAAGGTCGTCAGTGCTTATTTTGTCAAAGAAATACATTATATATGTATATATATATATATATATATATATATATATATATATATATATGTGTGTGTGTGTGTGTGTGTGTGTGTGTGTGTGTGTGTGTGTGTGTGTGTGTGTGTGTGTGTGTGTGTGTGTGTGAGGGTGTGTGTGTGTGTGTGTGTGTGTGTGTGTGTGTGCGTGTGTTAGATTATTAAAATAAAATTACAAAAAACCCGGGGCATTCAATGGGTTGCCAGTAAACCATCTTTGAAAATTTATCTAACTGCCCCCCCCCCCCAACTCGTTTAAGACATCTGTCAAAAGTGTACCCTTGTCACGTTGGAATATGACCAAATATATACCCTTTGACATGCAAAATTTGCACTGTTACCTGGCTAATTCACTAACATATTTTATTCATTGATTAATGTTAGCTAAAATTAAATAAAGTTGCCCTGAAATTAAATCACAACCCTTGTTCTAAATATATACAATTAATTACAAAAACGCGTTGCGTTCATCAAAGTGTTTCGGCACATAGAACGTACCATAAGACGTGGAATGTGTCTCACGGATTGTATTCTGGCGACGTATTGAGTGCCACCCCGGGAAAAACAATGCATACTACACAAAGTAGTCCTGCTCATATTTATTGCTGATCACCAACATCCGTACAATAATAATATTGTAGCCATCCGTAGATGTTTAACTATCAGATCGGTTATGCAACATGTGTTTTCCGCGTGACTTCTGGGATATCTAAAGATATTCACAAATGAAGCAGGTATTGTGTGTATCCAAATAATCGTCCCACGTCATCCACCCTTTGACGTTGTTCCATAGCTGCATGCCGTGTCCGTTGTTATCAGGTTGAGTTAGCGCCCAGGCCGTGTAACTGAATTCTTTTCCAGTCGCTTGCCCATATCCACAAACCGCCGTACACCTTCCGTCCTGATGTATGGAATCTGTCACAGTCGTGGTGCAACTCTGGAAACCAAGAGATAGTTTAGTGATTCATGGAGACTACACTCTAATATCCAAAGAATGTCTATATAGAAGTAGAGGATCAGTTTCTTATTTAATTTACGCGCAACTATCTTGTTCACATTTGTGCTTTCAACAAATGGCAAGACTGTTACAAGAACACATAAATCTGATTCTTAGTTGACCTACCCAAGAATGGGCGGACTTGCTCCATGTCGGGGCAAGTCGGCACAGAGGCCGCGACAGGATCGCTCCACACATACTTTGAACAGAAATTATATAACACAACAGTGCAGTTTTGCTTTCTTTTTATGTAAAAAAAAATCATGGTTGTCTTAACTAGTACAAAAAGCCAGCAAACCTATAGACAAGGAAACAAAACGTAAACACAGGTTTGGCACTGCATCGACCAAAAAACGGTGAAATCAAAATGATCTGGTTTCGTCACTGTTTTTTTACTCCGTGGGAAATAACACTAAACGGGGTAAACGAAAGAATTAAAAAAGTGCGTGTTAGTCATAGTAATATTTTTTCTTACGCAATGTATGCACGTGTGTTGAATAATTTTATTTTGTCCTACTTACTGTCTTGATCTCGCGATTTCAGGAAACAGACATGCGCGTGTGGTCAATTGCAAAGAGCTATTCAAGGAAACGCACGTCGTTAACCGTCCGACCGTCCACGGCCAGTTAAAACTAAGTTCCCGATTGCAGGTTTAAGAAGTGAATTATTGTAACATTGTTGGTTACCATAGCGACTGACAAATAAGCGTTTTGAACGGTAGATATGCCAATAGGCATATATGGCGCGGAAGCTTTGACGCTGCGATCGCAGGAGACACCATCCATGTCCGTCATCAGGGGGTGGGGGGGGCTTCGGGGTTTCAAGCAAATTGTTGTTACAGGGCAGAGAGGTGACAAACTATCAATATAAAAGAGGACACTTTTACTCCGGAATCCATCACAGATGTCGTCAGACACAAAATATTCCGGTGGTCTAGGCACGCAATGGGCCAACACCGTTAGGCATATAACAAATTCAAAGGAGAGCAGAAAACAGGAAGGCCACGGAAGAGGTACAGTGACCAGATCAGGAATGGTTCTGGGCTCCCGCTGTTGACATCCTAGAGGCGGCAACGGAATGTATATATATATATATATATATATATATATATATATATATATATATATATATATATATATATATATATATATATATATATATATATATATATATATATATATCCATTCATCCAACATGAATATATATATGTATATATATATATATATATATATATATATATATATATATATATATATATATATATATATATATATATATATATATATATATATATATATATATATATATATATATATATATATATATATATATATAAGCATGTAGTGTAAATTTCCCACCTGGAGGCAAAAGAGAACTGGATTACCTTTTGGGAAATATGAGCCACATGCAATCCATGGAATCTGTAGATGTGCATATGCGAGTGTGTATGTGTTTGTTTCCATGTTGGATGGTGGTTTCATAACAAAATTGAAGGCGAACATTATAATAACTTGTTTACTCATTCCCGTAATGTTTCCGCGCAAATACTGGTATATCAGTGTTTGTTTTTAGAATAATGGTTTAATTTCGGGTGTTAAATAAAGGTGCGTCGAACAGACGACAAAATGGCTAACGGGAGAAAGAATCGTGTCATGATATATTAGTGTGTAGGCACGCGAGTTAATTGTACGAAACTTTAAAAAAAAAATAATATTAATATTTTGTCTTGACAGATGCCGAAGTCGTTAAAACCACATTATTATTGTGGTACTTGCAGACGTAAACAAACTTGGCTATAAAACTGTTATATGTGGAGCTATACTACCATGCATCATACGACACACATATTTTATATCCTTTAATAAACATGTTCTCTGCTGGGAATACTGTCAAATTTCTTCATTTCACACAAAGTTTAGGTAAGTAATTTTTGTTGTTGTTGTATATTTCAGTATAATTTAGTCGTTTATATGCTGGCACATTTCATACTTTGTCAAGCCACAGTGGTTGTATGATTTAACAGTGTTAACTGTATTAATAAAAATGTCTTCAATTCGGAAAAAGTGGAATTACAGTGTTTCAGTATTATTGTGCTATTACTTTGAATATGTCATGAAAACTGTCTACTTGTGTCCTAAATATGTATACTGGCTATTTTATGTTTACTTGTATCATAACAATGTGTACTGGTTATTTTATTTTTACTTGTATCCTAAATACTAAATATGTATTCTGGCTATTTTATCTTTACTTGTATCCTAACTATGTATACTGGTGTAATTGGCTATTTTATCTTTACTTGTGTTTTAAATACTTGTACTGGATATTTTATGTTTACTTGCATTCTAAATATGTAACTGGCGAAGTAACGTGAGAACCAGAAATGTATGGGAGATTCGTGATGTTGTCAACTATATCTACCTGGTCTACCAATTTGGAAGAAATAAATGTGTTTTGTAGAGACGGTGAATTTAACACCTGTATAAAATACAGCGGCTGACTTGCGTTTATTTCATTTTACTTCATTTACTTCATCCAATACGACACTGGTAGTAGCTGGAGGAATTTGCAACATTACATATCAATACAAATTTAATTACTCTTAAATTGCATTAATTTCAGGCAAGTGCTGTTCATTATTCCAATATCAGTTTAAACTGCTGCATCTATGAAATTAACGTATAACATCTATGTAATTGATCAGAAATTACTGCATAAAATGCATCGTACAGTATGCTCTGTTTTATCGGGACACAACAATTATATATATTCGTTTAAGTTATATGCGTTATAATATTGATTGAACATAATTTGAGTTCGATTTAACACCTCACAATAGCGGCTTCCAGATAACTATTCCTTTAAAATTAATAAAACACAGTGGCTGACTGGCATGGACTTTAATATTTGTCAGTACTTGACTCATTATATCCCATGCGAAGACAGCGCTTACTGTCTTCCAAGACGGTAAACGTTTCAACAGCTGTAACTTTAACAAACACATCAAATCAACCGGTGTCCGGCTGCCCAAATGCATTAATAATCTAACATCGTATACAAGTAGCCCTTTTCCAAATTGATATTGACAGTACCTGGAGGAATGTATTAACTTAAATATAATAAAACAAAAATCACTCTTAAATTACAATTATTTCACTGGAAGCATTGTTTAGTATTCCAAATCATGTTTACCGGCAGTACTTAAGCACATAATGTATCATATCTTGGTGATTCATCATAATTTACTACAGAAACTGCGTCAGACAGTATGCCCTGTTGTTTTAGGCCACATAAATCATGTATGTTCGTTGATGTTATAATGTATTTTTATATTGATTGGACAAAATTAGAGACTGTCGATTTAACAACCCCCGATAGCCGCTTTATGTTCGAGATAACTATTCCTTTACAGTGCATAACACATAATGGCTGGCTTGCATTTTTTTTATTAATATTGTTCTCATATTAGCCCATGTGAAGAGAGCGCCCACTGTTGTTTCAACAAATATAACCACAACAGAGCCACCGTTGACCGACTGCCAAAGTGGACCCAAATGTTTCCTAGTTTACATAAACGATTACATTATATAATTATGTGGATGATAGTACGTTATTCGAAGTTAGTGGTAGAAAATGTGTTTCTGTAATCCAAGAATCAGTTTTATCATCGCCAATGGGTGGACTTTGCAAAATCATATGAAAATCAATTCAGGGAAATCGAAAGAAATGATAATCAGTTATGCACAAGATGGGAATATTCAGTACACAACGGAGAGCTTTGCTTAATATTTTGAATACAACATTGATAACCAATAACCTGCACGTAAACATATCCTTTATGTCAATTATTTTAACAGTTATGCCAATTTGTTCTATCTATCTGAATGATCAATAATTGATTAGAAAATGTCCACTTGATAATATATACAGTAGTCCTCTATCTCCGAGCAGCGAAAAGCTGCTATGTGCGGAAATGTTCTCAATGTTCCAAGTATTCCCCTTTTGAAGGTCACTCTTGTAAAAGGACACTTGGTGAACGCAGACAAATTACAGAATATAAATTCAGGTATTATATTCCTCCTGAAAGAAAAATGTATTTTATTTTCAGTATTGTTTTTTTCGAATTGACAAAAAAAATGTAAAAAAATTCAGCACAATGTCCAACGAAGTAACGTGAGAGCTAGAAATATATGCGAGATTCGTGATGTTGTCAATTATATCTACCTGTTACAATTTGGAAGACATCAATGGTTTTGTAGAGACGGTCGATTTAACACCTGTATAAAATACAGTAACTGGCTTGCCTTTACTTCATTATTTGTCAGTACTGTTCTCATTATAGCCCATGCGAAGACAGTGCCCTCTCTCTTCCAAAGCGGTCAACGTGAAATCTTGAATAGGTAGCCCGCTTCCAATATGAGACTAATAGTAGCTGGAGGAATTTACAGCATCGGATATCATTTTAAATTTAATTAATCTTCAATTGCAATAATCTCATGGCAAATGCTGGTTATTATTCCAACATCAGGTTAAACTGCTGCATCCTATCTAAGCAATGCTCGGATAACATATTGGTGATTGATATGAATTTATTGCATCAACTGCATCAGACAGTATGCTCTGTTTTTCAGGCCACAGCAATCATGTGTATTCGTTATATGCATTATAATATTGATTGGGCATAATTAGATACGGTCGATTTTATACTTCCCAAAGCCGATTAAATCTCCACATGACTATTCCTTTACAATTAATATAATACAGTGGCTGGCTGCCCTGAACTTCTGCATTTGTCAGTATTGGTCTTAGTATAACCCATGTGAAAACAGCGCCTATTGTCTTCAAAGACGGTAAACTTTTCTACAGCTGTAACCTTAACAAACTCATCAAATCAACCGCTGTCCGGCTGCCCAAATACATTAGTAATCTTGTACAAGTAGCCCCTTTCCAAAATGATACTGACAGTACCTGGAGGAATTTACTATATTAAATATTAATTTACACGTAAGTACTCTTAAATTACAATTATTTCACTGCAAGCGTTGTTTAGTATTCCAACACATGTTTACCTGCACAATTTAAGCAACTAACTTATTATATCTTGGTGATTCATCATAATTTACAACACAAACTGCGTCAGACAGTATTCTCTGGGTTTTTTTCAGGCCACATAAATCATGTATATTCTTTTATGTTATAATGTATTTTGATATTGATTGGACGTAATTAGAGACGGTCGATTTAAAAAAAACCGATAGCCGCTTTAAACTCGAGATAACTATTCCTTTAAAATGCATAACACATAATGGCTGGCTTGCATTTTTTTTTAATATATATTGTTCTCACAGTAGCCCATGTGAAGAGAGCGCCTACAGTCTTCCAAGGTTGTAAACTTTTCAACAACTATAACAACAATATAACCATGGTCTGAGAAATGGCAGATGTTGTTCAATTTTGGGAAATATAAATGCCTACATACAGGACATGGGAACTTGGGTGTAAACTATAAAATGGGAGATATTGTTCTGGGTACTACTGTAAAAGAAAAGGACTTAGGAGTTACAGTAAGTCCTGATATGAAAGTTTCAGAGCAGTGTGGTATTGCAGCTTCAAACGGTAATCAAATTCTTGGATTAATTAGAAGAAATATAACATACAAGGGAAAAAAGTTAATTATACCTCTTTATAAAGTAATAGTTAGACCTCATTAAGAAAACTGTATACAAACATGGAAACCATATCGTAAGAAGGATATAGATACGCTTGAACGCATACAAAGGAGAGCAACTAAAATGATTCCAGAACTGAGAGACCTTAGTTATGAAGAACGCCTGAAAGAATGTGGTTTAACAACTCTAGAGACAAGGAGGTTAAGAAGAGATCAGATTGAAGTTTTTAAGATATTGAATGGGTATGAAAATATTGATAGAAATATGTTTTTCTCACTCAAGAAGGATAGCAGAACTAGAGGACATGAGGTAAAATTAGTAAAGGATCAATGTAGATTGGACATCAGGAAGCACTCGTTCTCACAGAGGACAGTAAATGAATGGAACAAATTGTCTACAGATTGTGTAACTGCTAGCAGCGTGAATATGTTTAAAAACAAGGTTGACACATATCTTAGGAGGGCGGGTTATAAGTAAATGAACATTGTTGGACTCTCGATAAGCCAATGGCTTCCTTGTCCACTTGCCATATGGGCCTTTGGCTTGGATGGCAAATCTTGTTAAATCTTGTTAAATCACAACAGAGCCACCGTTGGCCGACTGCCAAACTGAACCCAAATTTTTCCTAGTTTACATAAACGATTTAAGAACACCTGTTACATTATATAATTATGTGGACGACAGTGCGTTATTCGAAGTATGTGGTAGAAAAGGTTTTTTCTGTAATCCAAGAATCAGAGTTATTCACGCCACTAGGTGGACATTGCAAAATCATATGAATATCAATTCAGGAAAATAGACAGAAATTATCATCAGTTATGCACAAGATGGGAATATTCAGTTTAAAACGAAGAGCTTTGATTATTTTTTAAAGACAATATTGATAACCATGCATTACCTGCAGGTAATATTGATAATCATGCATTACCTGCAGGTAAACCCTTCCTTTATGTCAATAATTTTACTAGTTATGCCAATTTGTTCAATCTTTCTGAATGATCATTAATTGATTTGAAAATGTCCATTTGATAATATATACAGTAGTCCTCTATCTCCGAGCAACGAAAAACTGCTATGTGCGGACATTTTCTCAATGTTCCAAGTATTCCCCTTAAAAAAAGTTCCCTCTTTTAATCGGACACTTGGTGAAGGCAGACAACTGACAAAATATAAATTCAGGTTTTACATTCCACCTGAAAGAATTTTTTGTTTAATTTTAGTATTGTTTTATTTCGAATTGAAAAAAATATGTTCAAAATGTCAGTACAATGTCCAGCAAGATTTGTGATGTTGTCAATTATATCTACCTGTTACAATTTGGAAGACATCAATGTTTTTGTAGAGACATCTTGTACAGCCCATGCGAAGACAGCGCCCTCTGTCTTCCAAAGCGGTCAACGTGAAATTGTGAATAATTAGCCCGCTTCCAAAATGAGACTGATAGTAGCTGAAGGAATTTACAGCATTAAATATCATTTTTAATTTAATTATTATTCAATTGCAATAATCTCTTGGCAAATGCTGGTTAGTATTCCAACATCACGTTAAACTGCTTTATATATTTAAGCAATGATCGGATAACATATTGTTGATTGATAAGAATTTATTGTATCAACTTTATCAGACAGTATGCTCTGTTTTTCAGGCAACAACAATCATGCATAATCGTTGTTTGCATTTTAATATTGGTTGTACATAATTAGAGATGGTGAATTTAATATTTTACAAAGCCGACTAAAATTCCAGATGACAATACCTTTACAATTAAAATAATACGGTGGCTGGCTGCCCTGAAATTCAACATTTGTCAGTACTGGTCTCAGCATAGCCCATGTGAAAACAGCGCTTACTGTCTTCCAAGACGATAAACGTTTGTACAGCTATAACCTTGACAAATACATCAAATCAACCTTTGCGCGGTTGCCCAAATACATTAATAATCTAACGTCGTATAGCGTACAAGTAGCCTCTTTCCAAAATGATATTGACAGTAGCTGGAGGAATTTACTACCTTAAATATTAATATAAATGTAATTACTGTTAAATTATAATAATTTTACTGCAAGCGTAATTTTGTATTCCAAAATATGTTACCAGCAGTACTTAAGCAATTAACTTATTATATCTTGGTGATTCATCATAATTGACTACACAAACTGCGTCAGACAGTATGCTCTGTTTTTTAGGCCACATCAATCATGTATATTCGTTTATGCTATAATGTATTTTGATATTAATGGAACATAATTATAGTTCGAATCAACTGTTGCCCGGCTGCCCAAATGCATTAATAACGTAACATCGTATTTGAGTAGCCAGCTTCCAAAATGAGTTTGACAGTGCCTGAAGGAATTTAATACCTTCAATATCAATTTAAATGTAATTACTCCTAAATTACAATAATTTCACTGCAAATGCTGCTTAGTATTCCAACACATATTTACCTGCAGTACTTAAGCAATTAACTTATTATATCTTGGTGATTCATCATAATTTACTACATAAATTGCGTCAGACAGTATGCTCTGTTTTATTCAGGACACATAAATCATGTATATTCGTTTACGTTATAATGTATTTTGATATTGATTGAACATAATTAGAGACGGTCGATTTAACATTCCCCGATAGCCGCTTTAATGTCCAAATAGCTATTTACAATGCATAACACGCGCTGGCTGGCTTATATTTTTTTCTGTTTTTTGTAAGCGCTGTTCTCAAGGTAGCCCATGTGAAGAAAGCGCCTACTGCCTTCCAATGTGGTAAACGTTTCAACAACTATAACCACACAGAGCCACCGTTGGCCGACTGCCAAATTGTACCCAAATGTTTCCTAGTTTACATAATCGATTTAAAAATACCTGTTCCATTATATAATATTTGGACGACAGAACGTTATTCGAAGTATGCGATAGAAAAGTGTTTCTGTAATCCTAGAATCAGTTATTATCGTCACTAAGTGGACATTGCAAAATAATATGAAAATCAAAGCGGGAAAATCGAAAGAAATGATCATCATTTATGCACAAGATGGGAATTTTCAGTTTACACTGGAGAGCTTTGCTTAATTTTTTAATACGTAATTAATAACCAATTACCTACATGTAAACTTTTGTTTTATTTTAATTATTTTCCGGTTAGGCCAAGCTGTTCTATCTTTCTGATTGATCATTAATTGATTAGAAAATGTACATTTGATAATAAGTACAATAGTCGTAACCAACCTTCCCTGTAGTTGGTGTATTCACACAAACAGAGAAAGGTCTGCGTGACCTTGTCTACATTCAGTGTAAACACATCTACACCGGGAGGCGACGGGGTATCGAGCTATCGATGCAAACGAAATTTCATTATTTATATGTATATATTGAAATGTGGTGGTTAAATTTGTATATCTGTATTATGGTAAACTATGTCGTGTTAGCGGTCACTTCCTCTCAAACATTGCTCTGAAATGTTAAAACTGGTGTCTTCTTATTAAACCTCACCTTTTCTTAGACACTATGACACATAGAATCATGAGATCTGCCTTGTATGCGTGTCTGGTTTACTTCACTTTGGTCAGCCAGACTGGAGTTGCGGCGGGTTATGACAACAACCACATGCTGATGTCTATCGACAAACGGCTGAAGGAATAAAATGAAGGTAACGTACGTGTGTGTGTGTGCGTGCGTGCGTGCGTGCGTGTATGTAGGTGCGTGTGCGTGTGTGCGTGTGCGTGTGCGTGTGGGAAAACAATTACTTCAAACAACAGTCCATATTGGCTTTTCGATGAAAGAACCACTTGTCCAGAAATAAACAGAAACATAGATTATGTCCAAAAAAATATATATAAAATAATTCGGAGATAGTAGCACCACGAAGAACTTTGATTACGTATATTTACGTACGCGCGAACGCACACAGCTAGTATATCGTGCAACAGCAGCGAGCATAATTAGAGGTGTCGTTCGGCCAAAACATGTTCTGCTACAGCGGACTGGCAAGTCAACAGCTCATTTCAGGAATACGGGAGAGAAGGGCTAGTTGAAACAATAATGCCACTTTTGATAAACGTATGGTAGATGCCTCGTTGCCATGCCAATGATATTCCATATTGTAGTTAGTTTGATATGTGAAATTTCCCAGGAGGGTCGCCTGTAACAACCGTCCCCTATGCCGGTCCCCTTCGGCCTACTTTTGCGGTATTCTAAAACACTTTTCGTGCACATTTATCGCCTTTTTACTGTAGCTGCAACTGTTCTGTCAAATCGGTTGTATATGTGTAGTCATAGCACAGCTGCACACTCAATAACATAGCATTAGCAAACACATTGCCGTAATAAACAAAAAGCTAGAAATACTGACCTGTACTCTAGATACATGTCCAACATTTAGGCCTAGATAAATTGAATGGGTTGAGACCACAATTGATTTTCCATACACGAACATTATAACGTTCCTTTGGATTTCAGCAAAACACTATATTTTCTTTAAAATTTCACCTGAACATTGAACTTGCATTAAGATTCATGTTGTTATATATATATATATATATATATATATATATATATATATATATATATATTATATTGTATATATATATATATATATATAATATATATATATATATATATGCATATACATATATATATATATATATATATATATATACATTATATATTGTATGTATATATATATATATATATATATATATATATATATACACTATGCATTACTTCTCCAGGTTCATTTGTAAATTCACCACACTAATTATTTTGTGGTAGACGTGTCCACTGTTTTTTTTATTTATGATTGAATGCAAACCAAGGAACATACAGAAAAATAACGTTGTTAAACAAAGCTTAGGTAAGTAATTTGTGTTGTTGTATCTTTCAGTATAATTTAATCATTCATATGCTTGCATATTTCATCAGGTGTCAAGCCACAGTGGTTGTTTGATTTAACAGTGTTAACTTTATTAACAAAAACATATTTCTTTCTGAAAATGTGGAATTACATTGCTTCAGTATTATTGTGTTATTACTTCGAATATGTCATGAAAACTGTCTACTTGTGTCCTAAATATGTATACTGGCTATTTTATCTTTACTTGTATCATAACAATGTATACTGATTATTTTATTTTTACTTGTATCCTAAATATGTATTCTGGCAATTTTATCTTTACTTGTATCCTAAATATGTATACTGGCTATTGTATCTTTACTTATATCTTAAATATGTATACTCGCTATTGTATCTTTACTTGTATCCTAAATATGAATACTGACTACTGTATCTTTACTTGTATCCTAAATATGTATATTGGTTATTTTAACTTTACTTATATCCTATATAATATATTATATATACTGGCTATTGTATCTTTACTTGTATCCTAAATATGAATACTGACTACTGTATATTTGTTGTATCCTATATATGTAAACTGGCTATTTTATTTTCACTTTTATCCTAAATATGTATACTGGCTATTGTATCTTTACTTGTATCCTAAATATGTAAACTGGCTATTTTATGTTTACTTGTATCCTAAATATGTATTATGGCTATTGTATCTTTACTTGCATCCTAAATATGTAAACTGGCTATTTTATGTTTACTTGTATCCTAAATATGTATTATGGCTATTGTATTTTTACTTGCATCCTAAATATGTAAACTGGCTATTTTATGTTTAATTGTATCCTAAATATGTATTGTGGCTATTGTATCTTTACTTGCATCCTAAATATGTAAACTGGCTATTTTATGTTTACTTGTATCCTAAATATGTATTATGGCTATTGTATCTTTACTTGCATCCTAAATATGTATACTGGTTATTGTATATTTACTGTTATCCTAAATATATCAACTGGCTATTTTATCTTTATTTGTATCCTAAATATGTATTCTGGCTATTTTATCTTTATTTGTATCCTAACTATGTATACTGGGGTTACTGGCTATTTTATCTTTACTTGTGTTCTAAATACTTATATTGGTTATTTTATTTTTACTTGTATTCCAAATATATAACTGGCGAAGTAACGTGAGAACCAGAAATATGTGAGAGATTCGTGATGTTGTCAATTGTATCTACCTGTTACAATGTGGAAGACATACAATTATTTTGTAGAGACGGTGGATTTACCACCTGTATAAAATACAGCGACTGACTTGCGTTTACTTCATTTTACTTCATTTACTTCGTCCAATATGATACTGGTAGTAGCTGGTGGAATTTACAGCATTACTTATCAATAAAAATGTAATTACTCTTAAATTGCAATAATTTCACGGCAAGTGCTGTTCGTTATTCCAGTATCAGTTTAAACTGCTGTATCTATGAAATTATCGTATAACATATATGTAATTGATCATAATTTACTGCAGAAACTGCATCATACAGTATGCTCTGTTTTATCGGGCCACAGCAATCTTATATATTCGTTTAAGTTATATGCGTAATAATATTGATTGGACATAATTAGAGACGGGCGATTTAACACCTCACAATAGCGGCTTCCAGATAACTATTCATTTACAATTAATCAAACACAGTGGCTGAGTGGCCTTTACTTTAATATGTGTCAGTACTTGTCTCATTACATCCCATGCGAAGACAGCGCTTACTGCAAAATCATATGAAAATCAATTCAGGAAAATCGAAAGAAATGATCACCAGTTATGCACAAGATGGGAATATTCAGTATACAACGAAGATATTTGCCTAATGTTTTGAATACAACATTGATAACCAATTATTTGCACGTAAACCTATCCTTTATGTCAATTATTTTACCAGTTATGCCAATTTGTTCTATCTTTCTGAATGATCAATAATTTATTAGAAAATGTCCACATGATAATATACACAGTAGTCCTATATCTCCTAGCAGCGAAAAACTGCTATGTGCGGACATTTTCTCAATGTTCCAAGTACTCCCCTTGAAAAAGTTTCCTCTTTAAGCGGACACTTGGTGAACGCAGACAACTGACAGAATATAAATTCAGGTATTATATTCCTCCTGAAAGAAAAATGTATTTTATTTTCAGTATTGTTTTTTTTAATTGACAAAAAAATATGTTCACAAAGTCCGTACAATGTCCAGCGAAGTAACGTGAGAGCTATATATGCGAAATTCGTGATGTAGTCAATTATATCTACCTGTTACAATTTGGAAGACATCAATGTTTTTGTAGAGACAGTCTATTTAACACCTGTATAAAATACAGTGGCTGACTTGCCTTTACTTCATTATTTGTCAGTACTGTTCTCATTACAGCCCATGCGAAAACAGCGCGCCCTCTCTTCCAAAGCGGTCAACGTAAAATCGTGAATAAGTAGCCCGCTTCCAAAATGAGACTGATATAACCTGAAGGAATTTACATAATTAAATATCATTTTAAATTTAATTAATCTTCAATTTCAATAATATCATGGCAAATGCTGGTTAGTATTCAAACATCACGTTAAAATGCTTTATCTATTGAAGCAATGATAGGATAACGTATTGGTGATTGATAAGAATTTATTGCATCAACTGCATCAGACAGTATGCTCTGTTTTTCAAGCCACAGCAATCATGAATATTCGTTATATGCATTATAATATTGATTGGACATAATTAGAGACGGTCGATTTAATACATCACAAAGCCGATTAAATTTCCAGATGACTATTCCTTTACAATTAATATAATACAGTGGCTGGCTGCCGTGAACTTCAACATTTGTCAGTACTGGTCTCAGCATAGCCCATGTGAAAGCAGCGCCTGCTGTCTTCCAAGACGGTAAACGTTTCTACAGCTTACTACCCACCTTAACAAAAACATCGAACCAACTGTTGCCCGGATGCCCAAATGCATTAATAACGTAGCATCGTATTTGAGTAGCCAGCTTCCAAAATGTGTTGGACTGTGATTGGAGGAATTTCCTAACTTCAATATTAATTTAAATGTAATTACTCCTAAATTACAATAATTTCACTGCAAATGCTGCTTAGTATTAAAAATGCTGTACTTAAGCAATTAACTTATTATATCTTGGTGATTCAGTAAAATTTACTACATAAACTGCGTCAGACAGTATGCTCTGTTTTTTTTAAGGCCACCTAAATCATGTATATTCGTTTATGTTATAATGTATTTTGATATTGATTGGACATAATTAATTAGAGATAGCCGCTTTTATCTCCAAATATATATTTACAATGCATAACACGCGCTGGCTGGCTTATATTTTTTTCTGTTTTTTGTAAGTGCTGTTCTCATGGTAGCCCATGTGAAGAAAGCGCCTACTGCCTTCCAATGTGGTAAACGTTTCAACTACTATAACCACACAGAGCCACCGTTGGCCGACTGCCAAATTGTACCCAAATGTTTCCTAGTTTACATAATCGATTTAAAAATACCTGTTCCATTATATAATATTTGGACGACAGAACGTTATTCGAAGTATGTGATAGAAAAGTGTTTCTGTAATCCAAGAATCAGTTATTTTCGCCACAAGGGGGATATTGTAAAATAATATGAAAATCAAATCAGGAAAATCGAAAGAAATAATCATCATTTATGCACAAGATAGGAATGTTCAGTTTACACTGGAGAGCTTTGCCTAAATTTTAATACGTTATTGATAACCAATTACCTGCATGTAAACGTTTGTTTTATTGTGATTATTTTCCAGTAATGCCAAGCTGTTCTATTTTCTGATTGATCATTAATTGATTAGAAAATATACATTTCATAATATGTGCAATAGTCGTAACCAACCTACCCTGTAGTTAGTGTATTCATACAAACAGAGAAAGGTCTGCGTGACCTTGTCTACGTTCAGGGTAAACACATCTACACCGGGAGACGACGGGGTATCGAGCTACTGATGCAAACGAAATTTCATTATTTATAGATATTAAAATGTCGGGGTTAAATTTGTATATCTGTATTACGGTAAACTATGTCATGTTAACTGTCATTATTTATAGATATTAAAATGTCGGGGTTACATTTGTATATCTGTATTACGGTAAACTATGTCGTGTTAGCTGTCACTTCCTCTCAAACATTGCTCTGAAATGTTAAAACTGGTGTCTTCTTATTAAACCTCACCTTTTCTTAGACACTATGACACATAGAATCATGAGATCTGCCTTGTATGCGTGTCTGGTTTACTTCACTTTGGTCAGCCAGACTGGAGTTGCGGCGGGTTATGACAACAACCACATGCTGATGTCTATCGACAAACGGCTGAAGGAACAAAACGAAGGTAACGTACGTGTGTGCGTGCGTGCGTGCGTGTATGTAGGGGCGTGTGCGTGTGTGCGTGTGCGTGTGGGAAAACAATTACTTCAAACAACAATCCATATTGGCTTTTCGATGAGAGAACCACTTGTCCAGAAATAAACAGAAACATAGATTATGTAAAAAAAAATATATATAAAATAATTCGGAGATAGTAGCACCATTAAGAACTTTGATTACGTATATTTACCTACCTACGAGCGAATGCACACAGCTAATATATCGTGCAACAGCAGCGAGCAAAATTAGAGGTGGCGTTCGGCCAAAACATGTTCTGCTACAGCGGACTGGCAAGTCACCAACGCATTTCGGAAATACGGGAGACAGGGGCTAGTTGATACAATAATGTCACTTTTGATAAACGTGTGGTAGAAGCCTCGTTGCCATGCCAATGATATTCCATACTGTAGTTAGTTTGATATGTAAAATTTCCCTGGAGGGTCGCCTGTAACAACCATCCTCTATGCCGGTCCTCTTCGGCCTACTTTTCCGGTATTCTAAAACACTTTTCGTGCAAATGTATCGCCTTTTTACTGTAGCTGCAACTGTTCTGTCAAATCGCTCGCCTGTAAGTATGACCAACGGTGCTGTACTGATCATTGATCACGGCCTGATTATTATGTAGGGGACATAGAAAACCTACTTTCGGTGATAAATACTTAAAACGTACTGCTATTTCGTCGAAACTTACCGTCTCATGCGAAATGCCACTGATGAATGATATAATCGATAGAGGATGCCACGGTAGACAGTAATATGGAATATACAGCACTGGCCCGATCGAGGAACTGGTCCAATCCCGGCAACTCTCCCTACATACACACACAAACCCACCAACTCATTTACAATTTAATCGTTGATAGAGCATCCACACATTTTCAGTAATTTTCATGCGTTTCACACAACATGTGTCTTAATACAAGTTCAGTGTTCAGGTGACATTTTAAAGAAAATGTAGTGTTTTGCAGAATCCAAAGGAACGTTATAATGTTCGTATATGGAAAATCAATTGTGGTCTCAACCAATTGAATTTGTCTAAGCCTACATGTTGGAAATATTGGGCAATTCTGCTTCTGAGGTTGCTATGGCTTGCTGTATTTTTAGGGTTTAATTGAACATGGCAAATACCCAATTGGTTTACCTGTGAAAAGGAGAAACCATGGTAAATTACCTTCGTGTTTTCTAACAGGTAAACCATGGTATACTATACATTTACCATACTCAATATATGAAATGTAATACCAAGTAACATTACGAAATACCATGGCATTCCATGGTATATTTTCATAGGGGAGGACCCCGGGGCTGTCTTCAAATAAGTAGGTACGAATGCTTCGAGAAACCGCATTTCGTGTGAATCATACCCCCGATGACCTCTAACAAAGAACGGCCCGGAGCGGTGATCGGCGGCCATGTATTGGCTATACAACAATTGGTTCCCAGTAGGTGTCAGTCACTGGCCTCCGACCACCGGTCAGCGCCGTTCATCAGCAGAGAGAGAAGAACAGGGCCATTCCTCTGTGGTTTTTCAACCATGACCATTTTCAGGTCTGTGATAGAAAACTGGTAGTTCTGGTTGCCAGTGCTCACATACGGTGTTGCTATCGCCGGGCATACAGTGTTCACACAGTGGAGAGCGGTAACGTTCAACATTACAGGTCAGTATCTCTAGCTTTTTGTTTATTACGGCAATGTGTTTGCTAATGCTATGTTATTGAGTGAGCAGCTGTGCTATGAATACTCATATGCAACCGATTTGACAGAACAGTTGCAGCTACAGTAAAAAGGCGATAAATGTGCACGAAAAGTGTTTTAGAATACCGGAAAAGTTGGCCGAAGAAGACCGGCATAGGGGACGGTTGTTACAGACGACCCTCCTGGGAAATTTCACATATCAAACTAACTACAATATAGAATATCATTGGCATGGCAACGTGGCATCTACTATACGTTTATCAAAAGTGACATTGCGTTGGTAACTTGCCTGCCCGCTGTAGCAGAACATGTTTTGGCCGAACGACACCTCTAATTATGCTCGCTGCTGTTGCACGATTATACTAGCTGTGTGCGTTCGCGCGTACGTAAATATACGTAATCAAAGTTCTTCATGGTGCTACTATCTCCGAATTATGTTATATATATATTTTTTTATATAATCTATGTTTCTGTTTATTTCTGGACAAGTGGTTCTCTCATCGAAAAGCCAATATGGATTGTTGTTTGAAGTAATTGTTTTCCCACACACACACGCTCACACGCACACGAACATACACACACGCACGCACCCATACGTTACCTTCCTTCTTTTCCTTCAGCCTTTTGTCGATAGACATCAGCATGTGGTTGTTTTCATAACCCGTCGCACCTCCCGTCTGGCTGACCAAAGTGAAGTCAACCAGACTATAAATAAAGAAATTTCGTTTGCATCAGTAGCTCGATGCCCCGTTGACTCCCGGTGTAGACGTGTTTACACTTAATGTAGACAAGGTCATGCAGCCCTTTCTCTGTTTGTGTGAATACACTAACTACAGGGTAGGTTGGTTACGACTATAGTACTTATTATGAAATGTACATTTTCTAGTCAATTAATGATCATTCAGATAGAACAGCTTGGCATTACTTGAAAAATAATTAAAATAAAACAAACGTTTACATGTGGGTAATTGGTTATCAATTATGTATTAAAAATGTAAGCAAAACTCTCCAGTGTAAACTGAAAATTCCCATCTTGTGCATAAATGATGATCATTTCTTTCCATTTTCCTGATTTGATTTTCATATTATTTTGCAATGTCTACTTAGTATCGATAATAACTGATTATTGGATTGCAGAAACACTTTTCTTTCACATACTTCGAATAACTTTGTGTCGTCGAAATATTATATTATGGAACAGGTATTTTTAAATCGATTACGTAAACTAGGAAACATTTGGGTACAATTTGGCAGTCGGCCAACGGTGTCTCTGTGTGGTTATAGTTGTTGAAACGTTTACCACAATGGAAGACAGTAGGCGCTCTCTTCACATGGGTTACCATGAGAACAGCACTAACAAAAAACAGAAAAAAGATAAGCCAGGCAGTGCGTGTTATGCATTGTAAATAGCTATTTGGAGATTAAAGCGGCTATCGGGAATATTAAATGGACCGTCTCTAATTATGTTCAATCAATATCAAAATACATTATAACGTAAACGAATATACATGATTTATGTGTCCTGAATAAAACAGAGCATACTGTCTGACGCAATTTATGTAGTAAATTATGATGAATAACCAAGATATAATAAGTTAATTGCTTAAGTACTGCAGGTAAATATGTGTTGGAATACTAAGAAGCATTTGCAGTGAAATTATTGTAATTTAGGAGTAATTACATTTAAATTGATATTGAAGGTATTAAATTTCTTCAGGCACAGTCAAACTCATTTTGGAAGCTGTCTACTCAAATACGATGTTACGTTATTAATGCATTTGGGCAGCCGGACAACAGTTGATTCGATGTGTTTGGTAAGGTTACAGCTGTAGAAAAGTTTACCGTCTTGGAAAGACAGCAGGCGCTGTTTTCACAAGGGCTATGCTGAGACCAGTACTGACAAATGTTGAAGTTCATGGCAGCCAGCCACTCTATTATATTCATTGTAAAGAAATAGTCATCTGGAAATTTAATCGGCTTTAGGATGTATTAAATCGACCGTCTCTAATTATGTCCAATCAATGTTATAATAAGGAAGTATTAAATAGACCGCATCTAATTATGTCCAATCAATATTATGATGCATATAGCGAAGAAACATGATTGTTGTGGCCTGAAAAACAGAGCATACTGTCTGATGCAGTTGATGTAATAAATTCATATCAATCACCAATATGTTATCCGAGCATTGCTTAGATAGATACAGCAGTTTAACCTGATGTTGGAATACTAAGCAGCATTAGCCGTGATATTATTGCAATTGAAGAATAATTAAATAAAAATGTATAATTAATCCTGTAAATTCCTTCCGCTAATATCAGTCTCATTTTGAAAGCGGGCTACTTATTCACGATTTTGCGTTGACCGCTTTGGAAGACAGAGGGCGCTGTCTTCGCATTGGCCATAATGAGAACAGTACTGGCAAATAATGAAGTAAATGCAAGCCAGCCACTGTATACAGGTGTTAAATTGACCGTCTCTACAAAAACACTGATGTCTTCCAAATTGTAACAGGTAGATATCATTAACAACATCACGGATCTCGCATATATTTCTAGCTCTCACGTTACTTCGCTGGACATTATATTGACTTTTTGAACATATATTTTTTCAATTCGAATAAAACAATACTGAAAATAAAACACCTGTTTCTTTCAGGAGGAATATAATAAATGAGTTTATATTCTGTCAGTTGTCTGCGTTCACCAAGTGTCCGCTTACAAGAGGGACCTCTGCAATTGGGAATACTTGAAACATTGAGAAAATATCTGCACATAGCAGTTTTTCGCTGCTAGGAGATAGAGGACTACTGTATATGTTATCAAGTGGACATTTTCTAATCAATTAATGATCATTCAGAAATATAGAACAACTTGGCATAACTGGTAAAATAATTGACATAAAGGATGGGTTTACGAGCAGGTAATGGGTTATCAATGTTGTCTTCAAAAAATAAGCAAAGCTCTCCGTTGTATACTGAATATTCCCATCTTGTGCATAACGGATGATCATTTCTTTCGATTTTCCTGAATTGATTTTCATATGATTTTGCAATGTCAACCCAGAGGCGATGACAGCACTGATTCTTGGATTACAGAAACACCTTTTGTTCCACTTACTTCGAATAACGTACTGTCGTCCACATAAATATATAATGTAACATGTGTTCTTAAATCGTTTGTGTAAACTAGGAAACATTTGGGTCCAGTTTGGCAGTCGGCCAAAGGTGGCTCTGTTGTTGTTATAGTTGTTGAAACATTTACTACCTTTAGAACCTTCGAAGACAGTAGGCGCTCTCTTCACATGGGCTACTATGAGAATAATGTTAAGAAAAAAAAATGCCAGCCATTATGTGTTATGCATTGTAAAGGAATAGTTATCTCGAGTTTAAAGCGGCTATCGGGGGTTGTTAATTCGATCGTCTCTAATTATGTCCAATCAATATCAAAATACATTATAACATAAACGAATATACATGATTTATGTGGCCTGAAAAAAACAGTGCATACTGTTTGACGTAGCTTATGTAGTAAATTATGATCACCAAGATGAAATACATTATTTGTTTGACGTCTGCGGACAATATGTAGCGACATCGACCATCGTCCGTGACCTTGGCGTTGCAATCGATGCTGATTTGTCGATGGTAACGCGGGTGGCAAATGCATGTCGAAATGCTTACTACCATCTCTCTAGAATTGCTCGGGCGCGAGGGGCAATGACGATCAGTGTCTGCAAATGCCTTGTCCATGCACTTGTGACATCAAGACTCGACTATGGTAATGCTATGCTCTTTGGCTTATCTGACCGTCTGCTGCACCGTCTAGACAGGGTTCAACGCTCAGCCGCTCGTGTTGTGATGCAACTTCAATGAGATGTTCGGCGATCTATCTCTGGTGTCTTACAACACCTACACTGGCTCCCAGTGAGAAAGCGTATCGAGTACAAATTACTTATGGTTGTACACAAGGCACTGTATGCAGGCACGCCAGTGCATCTTGCGTCACTGCTACATCGTCACTAGCCACGCAGGACCATACTCTCTGGTGGTGGTTTACTTCTTGATGTTCCACGCGTAAACCTAGAACGTTATGGTCGCCGGGCATTTGCTTGTGCTGGGCCGGCATTGTGGAATTCTTTGCCACTGGAACTTCGCGCGATCCAGAACACCAGGCAGTTTGAAAACTATTAAAGACATTTATATTCTTAAACTAATTTAATCAGACCTCATTTAACCTTGGTATTATACATGCATACAGTTTTATTAATGTATAGTTTTATTTATCTTAGGTTT
The DNA here is from genome assembly GCA_963662155.1 of Lamellibrachia columna. Classification (NCBI taxonomy): domain Eukaryota; kingdom Metazoa; phylum Annelida; class Polychaeta; order Sabellida; family Siboglinidae; genus Lamellibrachia; species Lamellibrachia columna. Next base: position 40,100,123 of record OY759268.1, read on the forward strand.
AATTACCTTTATAGTATCTTTTTTAACTTATTTAATATAACGTAGGCTTTTGTTATTTATTATCCGATGTGATCATCTGTTCAGCACTTTTGTAAATCGTTTCCTTTATCATTGCCCTTACCTGTAATTTTACTATACATAGGTTTATTTATATATATGTAGGTATGTATATTTATGTATACATATTATCATTTTGTTTCCTAATTTTACTTTTTACTTTTTATTTAATTCTCTTAAAAGCATCTTTATGTTTCTTAGAAGTTCGCCGATTTGTAATCACCCGTGAACGAGGCACTAGTCCCGGATTTGATGGGGAATAAATAAAGTATATTATTATATATTATTAAGTACTGCAGGTAAACGTGTTGGAATATTAAACAACGCTTGCAGTGAAATTATTGTAATTTAAGAGTAATTTTTTTTAAAATTATATTTAAGGTAGTAAATTCCTCCAGGTATTGGAAAGGGGCTACTTGTACACGATGTTAGATTATTAATGCATTTGGGCAACCGGACAACGGTTGATTTGATGTGTTTGTTAAGGTTACAGCTGTAGAAACGTTTACCGTCTTGGAAGACAGTAAGGGCTGTCTTCGCAAGGGATATAATGATAAGTACTGACAAATATTAAAATTTAGGCCAGTCAGCCATTGTGTTTTATTAATTGTAAAGGAATAGATATCTCGAAGCCGCTATTGTGAGGTGTTAAATCGCCCTTCTCTAATTATGTCCAATTAATATTATAACGCATATAACTAAAACGAATATACATGATTGCTGTGGCCCAAAAAAACAGAGCATACTGTATAATGCAGTTTCTGCAGTAAATTCTGATCAATGACCTATATGTTATACAATAATTTCATAGATACAGCAGTTTAAACTGATATTGGAATACTAAACAGCATTTGCTGTGAAATGATTGCAAATTAAGAGTAATTACATTTAGATTGATATTTAATTATGTAAATTCCTCCAGCTACTACCAGTCTCATATTGGACGAACTAAATGAAGTAAAATGAAATAAACGCAAGTCAGCCGCTGTATTTATACAGGTGGTAAATTCACCGTCTCTACAAAACACATTTATTTCTTCCAAATTGGTAGACCAGGTAGATATAATTGACAACATCACGAATCTCGCATATATTTATGGCTGTCACGTTACTTCGCCAGTTACATATTTATAATACAAGTAAACATAAAATATCCAGTACACGTATTTAGAATTAAAGTAAAAATAAAATAGCCGTAACACCAGTATACATAGTTAGGATACAAGTAAAGATGCCATAGTCAGTATACATATTTAGGTTACAAGTAAAGATACAATAGCCAGTATACGTATTTAGTATGCAAGTAAATATACTATAGCCAGTATACATATTTAGGATAAAAGCAAAGCGAAGATAAAATAGCCAGTTTACATATTTAGTATACAAGAAAATATACAGTAGTCAGTATTCATATTCAGGATACAAGTAAAGATACAATAGCCAGTATATATATATATATATATATATATATATATATATATATATATATATATATATATATGTATATGTATATGTATATATATATATATATATATATATATATATATATATATATATATATGTAATGTATATATATATATATATATATATATATATATATATATTAAGGATATAAGTAAAGATAAAATAACCAATATACATATTTAGGATACAAGTAAAGATACAACAGCCAGTATACATATTTAGGATAAAAGCAAAAATAAAATACCCAGTATACATTGTTATGATACATACGTATTTAGTATGCAAGTAAAGATTCTATAGCCAGTATACATATTTACGATAAAAGCAAAGCGAAGATAAAATAGCCAGTATTCATATTTAGGACACAAGTAGACGGTGTTCATGACATATTCGAAGTAATAACACAATAATACTGAAACACTGTAATTCCACTTTTTCAGAATGAAAGATGTTTTTGTTAATAAACTTAAAACTGTTAAATCATACAACCACTGTGGATTGACACCTGATTAAATATGCCGGCATATAAATGACTAAATTATACTGAAAGATACAACAACAACAAAAATTACTTACCTAAGCTTTGTTTAACAACTTCATTATTGAACAACTGTATTTTCCTTGGTTT
>OY759268.1:40102471-40107471 GCA_963662155.1 Lamellibrachia columna
CATGGATGCCTGTAAATGTTGTGAATGTGAGTAGAACAAAATGTTCGAACGAATGGCGCTCTTTTCGACACATTTAGAACAGGAGCTATGTCGGAAAGAAAGGGAGGATTGACCATTGATTCCTATGTAAAATATGTGTTTACTGAATATATGTAACTCTTTCTTGCGTAAACTTGACACATTATTTGGGAATATGCAAGTTTTTAACAGTGCGCTAAATTCTGATTTTGGAAAGTTGGCACATATGAAATATTCTGTTTTCCAGTATGTATCCAATCTAATGGTATTATATATACATATTATTAACCCTTCGGTTTTGTCGGGTAACGACATGAAATAAGCTTCATTTTATTTAAATTAATAAAACATGAAGACCACAAATGAAAAAATTAAAAATCCACTCTAAAAACGAGTTAGTGCTGCCATCTGGTAGCCATATTAGAAAAAACATATTATGTGACAAATTTGATGTCGAACATCGATTGCACAAAGAATTGAATGTAGACACCTATGCGAAAACAGTCAATAAAGGAGCTTTTAAGCCAGGTTTCTCGCAATATTGTTCTCACGGTGGACTCCACTTAACACAATCACGTGTATCAGAATTAGCCGTTTCTAGAATCAGATATGCTGGATGAAGCCAGTTGGTTGAGGAGGCCTGGCAGTCAACGACTTTTCTCTCCTGCGGCCTCTCCAGCCACCGAAACAGGAAGAGAGACCACAGTGACTGGCTTCCACAACCAACGCTTCATCGTCATATGTAATACAGTGGCGACGTAAGCTGTTGCATGTTGGGAACGAACCGAAGTTGGTTCCTGCAGCATATCGAGGGGTCAACACACACGAACTCACGCACGCACGCACGCACGCACGCACGCACGCACGCACGCACGCATGCACGCACGCACGCATGCACTCACGCGCTATATGGGGCTGCCCCCTCCGCGGTTCCGACACGATTCGTGTACATAGGGGCCCTTTACAGGTAGGTGGTTTGTCAAAGAGGCCCTCAGCTCAGAGTGCACAAACCCCTAACGAAACAGGGGCCATATTCACGAAAGGTTCGCGCTGTATGAACGCTTCGTGAATCCTTCCAATGTGAAATAACAACCGGAACCTGGTCAACGAGCCGGGTATTTTCGTATAATAATTTATTGTAATAAATAACAATATGAATCGGAAATGTTTTGACATGTGTAATATTCTTTCCATTTGGGGTTTGTAATTGGATGAGTATTTGTTGTTGATTGTTGAATTACGATGGCCACTGAACATAACAGTTATGCAAGGCATTAAACGCATAACAATAACGAGGCCGTTAAATTACTTTCCTGTTGTGATTATTATGAGCAGTTGCGTACAATTTCGTCCGATAAAGTGAAATATGGCGCATTTACAAAATGCACCGATGTGTCCTACCAGTAAGGCCACCTGGTGATTAATGTCGAATTAGATATACGAAAATATGTCTCAAAAACCTGTTTAAATTTTTTCTTCGAAACACTTAACTTTGTCAGACGTTGATACTCGCAGTGACCGATATATGATTTGATGTCGGAATATTGACGTGTCTAACGTGAGATCCAGCGAGAACACAAAATGAGGCAAAATCTGGCGTGAGGCGAAAACTACGCCGGTGGATGAAGTTTCGCACAGTTTAACAAGATTTAACAAGATTTGCCATCCAAGCCAAAGGCCCAGATGGCAAGTGGACAAGGAAGCCATTGGCTTATCGAGAGTCCAACAATGTTCATCTACTTATAGCCCGCCCTCCTGAGATATGTGTCAACCTTGTTTTTAAACATATTCACGCTGCTAGCAGTTACACAATCTGTTGACAATTTGTTCCATTCATTTATTGTCCTCTGTGAGAACGAGTGCTTCCTGATGTCCAATCTACATTGATCCTTTACTAATTTTACCTCATGTCCTCTAGTTCTGCTATCCTTCTTGAGTGAGAAAAACATATTTCTATCAATATTTTCATACCCATTCAATATCTTAAAAACTTCAATCTGATCTCCTCTTAACCTCCTTGTCTCTAGAGTTGTTAAACCACATTCTTTCAGGCGTTCTTCATAACTAAGGTCTCTCAGTTCTGGAATCATTTTAGTTGCTCTCCTTTGTATGCGTTCAAGCGTATCTATATCCTTCTTACGATATGGTCTCCATGCTTGTATACAGTATTCTAAATGAGGTCTAACTATTGCTTTATAAAGAGGTATAATTAACCTTTTTCCCTTGTATGTTATATTTCTTCTAATCAATCCAAGAATTTGATTACCCTTTGAAGTTGCAATACCACACTGCTCTGAAACTTTCATATCAGCGCTTATTGTAACTCCTAAGTCCTTTTCTTTTACAGTAGTACCCAGAACAGTATCTCCCATTCTATAGTTTACATTCAAGTTTCTATGTCCTGTATGTAGGCATTTACATTTCCCAAAATTGAACAACATCTGCCATTTCTCAGACCATTTCACTAATCTGTCTAGATCGTTTTGTAAATGTTGTTTATCACCATCAGTATTAACCTTTCTAAACAGTTTTGTGTCATCCGCAAATTTCAGTACGTTACTTGTTATACTGTCGTCCAAGTCATTGATATAAATTAAGAATAATATAGGTCCTAATACTGATCCTTGAGGTACCCCACTCAAAACCGATTTCCAATTTGAAACTTCTCCATCTACTACAACTCGTTGTCTTCTGTCAGTCAGCCATTGTTCTATCCAGTCAGTTATGCTATCCCCGATACCATGGGCTTTTAATTTAAGTAGTAATCTTTGATGTGGCACTTTGTCAAAAGCTTTCTGAAAATCTAAGTAGATAATATCTACTGGCGATCCCACGTCTATCCACTTAGTGATTTCTTCCAAAAAACATAACATATTTGTTAAGCATGACCTCGCTTTAAGGAATCCATGTTGAGATGAATTTAATAATTTATGCTTAACGAGGAAGTCCACCATATGGTCTTTAATTAACCTTTCTAATAATTTACAAATCACTGACGTTAAACTCACTGGTCTGTAATTCTCTGACTTATTTCTCGAACCCTTTTTAAATAATGGTATGATGTTTGCTTCTTTATAATAGTTATAAATAACAGTGCGATATCAATACGTGCGCCGACCAAAGAATTATAACGTTGACCGCCGCGTTTTGCAAACATTACCGTTTTATTGTATTAAAATGTGTGGACATGTTAGTTATGAACCCATATAATAAATACCTTATCGAACGATAATAAGTTAATGCACTCGAACAATCTCGATGCTTTAGATTGGTGTCTTGGGAGCAACTCGTGCATCAACCCAGTTTCGTTCAATAAGTGTATATTTTATATGAGGGGGGGATATCCAGGGTGGGGTAAGCTGCCCTAAGTATCTTCCCCAAGGATGATGACACCCCGCGAGAGATATACTGACACACCTGTATGACGCCCGCAGCGACAGCCGTTTATTGTCATTCGATATGTGAGACCAAGCGTTACCTAACGCATTGTGGTATCCATAATTCATACAGTGCCAACAGTCGAATGTCACAAGCTTCGAAACACGCGTCGCGTCTATTAACCATGCACACTTTCCACTAACAAATCAATTGGCCTTCCGATATCATGTCCAGGTGTGTCTGTGAGTGAACTGAATAGCTCGATATAACGTTCCGAATACTTCATATTTTACATACATGGACCAGTCAGTGATTGACTGAGCAAGTGAGCATTAAATATGGTGGATACGCATTCCCGGCGGAAAGAAAGGCACGCGTAGAGAAACTTTGCACTGGATGGCAGCGAGAGATAAAGCAATGCGTATCTCAAACCAACATGTTTTAACGTAGCTGTTACGAAGCCTTACAATGTGCTGGACGTAGTCTTAATGCTCCGCTACAAACCATCGTATAGACATGTCCATTCTGTGTTGTTATTAGTTGATAAATTCATCACTAGTTTTCGAAAAGGTATGATTTTATAAAGCGCGGTAAACAGTACGTAATACCGCTCAAAACACGTTGCACAACACCCCAGGTAGGTATGTTTAGTGTAACACCAACTCCACTTCTCAGAGAAGAAGCATTCAGCCAAACTGCAACTACTGCGCAAAGATTATTCGCAAAACACAGTGGACTGTTATAACTATTACGGTGTCGCAACACACATCATTCTGACAAATCCAGCGCAAAAGATGTCCAGAGTTTATACATTTACACATTTATTCACCAAACGTTTCCGATCACATCGAGTGATGTTGTCTTTACGAAGGTCTCCAGAAAATAAATGGAAGCATATTTTATAACGTTACTTAGTTTGATAATGATTATCAAGGTTGTTTTAATGTAACACTTAATTCCGCGGCACACATGTTCTACCACATATTTGGGTACCATTCGATCATACTATCATTGCTCGCGAAGACTATTCACATAAATGCGTCAAATTATAATGCAGCCGTGAATTCATTTACTCAACTGAATGAACTTGACCAACGAAATAACTCAGGCTTCGAAAATCAGAAGAATGATTCGAACCTCGATACGTCGTCCAGACCACTAAGTGACCCCAACGACGAAATGTTTTCTATATAAATAATCGTTTCACCGTCTACACCGGTTGATCTTGACCAACTACAGGAAGATACTTCGTCGAAACAATGGTACCTGTGCACTACCTTCGCTGTACGGTCGTTCTCTGGTCCGCTCCGAGCTGGATACACTCTGAACTGCAAACAGTAGCGAGTCGCTGTCACGGAGCTTAGCAACAGTGCATGAAAACATCAATTAGATCAATAACAGGGATCGTCCATTAGATACTACACGATACTCATGCTTAGTTAGTTTATTAAATATATCAATAATAGGGATCGGCCAGTACAGGACTACACGACACTTTTGCTTAGTTTGTTTATTAATTAGATCAATTACAGGGATTGCTCAGTACAGAATACAAGTCACTTATGTTCCGACTTATTTTTATTCAAATAATACTTGCTTACACT
>OY759268.1:40112471-40194971 GCA_963662155.1 Lamellibrachia columna
GCATTGATTGCTGAAGGAGCGATACTTGGCATAATATGTGTCATGATAGTTGCGAAATAAAACATTTTTGATAATAATAAATTCGCCTCTTATCTTCTTAGGCGTGCAGTTAACGCCTCTTATCTTCTTAGGCGTGCAGTTAACGCCTTTATCTTCTTAGGCGTGCAGTTAACGCCTCTTATCTTCTTAGGCATGCAGTTAACACCTACGGAAGAGCGTATTGCTTTGTTAATTTTTTTCTTATTTTTTTACTTATTTTTCAATGTATTCTATCAGATCAGTTGCACATGCTTGGATAGCCTTAGCACTATCGCATTAAAATATACTTATTTTAAACATGGCAAACATGGCACTTCCACCGTACACGTTGCAAATACCTCTCATGGTTCCATTCGTTACTTCCACCATAAAAAAATAAAATAATGCACTGATTTACACCGAGAATTATGTAACATTGATACACACACACACACACACACATATATATATATATATATATATATATATATATATATATATATATATATATATATATATATATATATATATATATATATATATATATATATATATATATATATATATATATATATATATATATATATATATACATATATCAATGATTTTGCACAAGCCAGTAAAATTTTAATTTCATCATTTATGCTGACGACACAACCTTATCAAGTACTTTAAATACTTTTAATGATAACATACACAATGACAATTTAGAATGTTTAATAAATGTTTAATAAAAAAATAATGGCTCAAAATAAAGAAATTATCATTAAACATTGAACAATCTAAATATATGACATTTCTAAAGGCAAACAAAACATTACAGGCGCTTACTCTGAAGACAGATAATATGAATATTTAACAAGTTAAGGAATATAATTTCTTAGGTTTAATTATTGATAAAACAATTATCTGGAAAAGAAACACTGAACATATTTCAAATGCAGGTTCTAAAAAGATTGGTATTTTAAATAAATTAAAATATATGTTATCAGAACAAATTAAAACGTTATTATATAATTAATTAATCGTAACAAACATTAATTATTGCATAATGGCTTGGGATTTTCAAACAAATAGAATAATACAACTTCAAAAGAAAGCTCTGATAATTATTACCTTAATTAATTATAATTCCCACACAGAGCCACTCCATAAAAAAATCAGCATGTTAAAAGCAGATGACATTCTTAAATTACGACAATTAAAATGTATTTATATAACAATTTACCAGTTTATTTACAGAACTGGAGACTAATCTTCAAATATGACACACACAATTATGATACACAAAAAAAGAATGAAATATATACTTATAAAAAACACGAATTTGCAAATAAATGTCTTCGGCATAATTTACCATTTTTACTTAATGATATTCCCACTATGGTTAAATAAAAGCTTAATACACACAGCTTACAGGGATTTGCTCAGTACGCAAAACTTATCGATACGATATCACAACCACTGTTTCTAAGAATGTATCACTGAATAGCAATTTCATCACAAGTTTCACATTTAAACTTAGGCATTTTAAACTCCATACTAAAAATTTTCTTTTCTTTTGTGTGGCTAATTAAGCCTTAATCATAAAAATAAGGTGAATATTGAAATATGTTAATTTTACAATTGTAATTAATTACTTGTTAGCTTTTAACTTTGGTAAATGGCAACATCATAAGGATGTCAACCAATCGACAGCATGAAAGATATCGAGACCTATTTACCAAGAACACGAAGGAGGAATTGACACTAGATATCCATCTTGTCGACCGCAGGGATGGGAAGCTTATGGAGGCATGTGCCTGCCCCATTCTAGGGTGATGTTGGGCAGATCCAGGAGCTGGCTAACCCGTTCTCCAGAAACGACGATCTTGAGTCGGTCTACGTATTTCTCCGTCATCAGGTCGTCCATAAGCTTAACTCCCAGTGAAAGACACGAGGGGACTTCAATGATCAATTCCTCCTTCAGGTTCTTGAAAAATGGGACTCGATAACGTTCACGTTGTCTATGAAATGACATCCGGTTGATGCTGACATCAGCCACATCATGACGAAGGCTCACGGCTGCCTCGCGACGATGTAAATAGCGTTTCGAGAAGACATTTCTTCTCGGTCGACGGCGGCTGCAAGACCATGAGTGACGATATTCATTCTGGATAGATTCGGTTGGGAGGGAGTTCTTCTCATCGCGCAAAGACAGCCCTGATAGTGATCGCGTCTTCGTCAACACGAGCCTTGGGTGGTCTCTTCCGCCCATATCAGCCGTCTTTTGTCAGCGTCTCATTAGCAGTCAATACCTGGTCAAAGGAGCGAATGAGGCCACGACGGCCTTTCTCTCGTTGAGCAATGAGGAAGACAATGCCTCCGGGCACTTTGTCAGTTTCATGACTAATAAAACGTGAATAATGAAACGTACAACAGTCGAGGGCGACCCATAATTTCTACGCGACTGAAGCAGAAATTTCACAAAGATTTTTTGGTAAATATTGCGTGCGCGTGCGTGCGTGCGTACAAATCTGTATAAATAAATGTATGCATGCGTACATGCATATATGTATATATGTATGAACGTTTATACATGCATACATATATACACACATATACACAAACATCTAAACACATATACACATATATAAACAAACGCTCTCTCACTCTCTCTCTCTCACACACACACACACACACACACACACACACACACACACACACACACACACACACACACACACATACACACACACACACACACACACACACACACACACACACACACACACACATGCAAGCATGCATGCATACATACATACATGCATACATACATGCATGTATGCATACTAAATAGTAAAAATTACTTACTCGATCTTACGACATGTAATTTTGTCATAAAATGTGATTTTGAATATCGGGAATGTATGGTTCTATATTGAACAGATACGCATTACTATGTGGAGACACATGCCTTCGCTTATATTCACTATGTATTACTGTTAACTACTTAAGCATACTCACCTGATGCGCTCAATTTGATGTATTTGGTTGTTCCATATACAGTCCATTCGTTCGGGATTGCGGTGCTCTCAAAGGAAGCAAAGGTGTTCTTCACCAAGAATGGAGCAGGAACAGTGAACGTTGTTCATGCGGACGGAAACGGCAGGAAACAAATATACGCGATTGGAGAACGTCTGATAGGCTTAGCAATTGATTCAAAACAGAGGTGACCTACTGCCTAAAATTACAAACAAACAAAATATGTAAACAAAATATTTGCCAAAACACGTATTTGCATATATATGTAAAAACATGTGTATATGCATGCATACATACATAGTTGCATACATAAATGCATACATACATGCATACACACATACATGCGTGCATGCAGACATGTATGCCAACATACATACATACGTCTATATATACACACACGCATATATATGTATATATATATATATATATATATATATATATATATATATATATATATAAACACATACACACACATACATACACACACGCACAAATGCATATATACATGTGTACACGTGCAAAAGTACACACGTACATACATCCACGTACCTACAAGTACACGTACATACATGCATGTAAACATGCATGCATCCATGCATACATAATTATATACATGCACATACATATATGCATGTATGCATACTTGCATGCATACGTACATACATACACACATGCGTACATACATACATACGTGCAGAAATACAGACATACACGTATACATATACATGCATATGTTTTTTTAGATTTCCTTTCATTACGATAGCAAACACCTATGTTGTTTATAGACATGAATGTTAACAACCCTTTCCAATCTTATTTCCAGTCTGATGTTCTTTGCGTCACCAGAAGCTTTGCACAAATCTAACATTGATGGTAGCGAGCATGTGGTGATCGCATGGGAAGGAATGCTATCGGTGCATGGCGTGGCACTAGATCACAGCAACAAACAAGTATGCTGGACCAATGGAGGTACGGGACATTAGTTGGTGACACAGTGGACGACGGTTAGAGCACTGAACACTAAACCAGGAGGCAGCATTAGCAACGTCTTTCAACCCACGTTGCCTGTGTCTGTCAGAAGAAAAAATTAAAACAGTTGATCCCTTCTACCTAGTGTATGAGTCAGGGGAAGTAAAATGTCTCACACAATCGTGGAGAGAGTGGTTTGTGTGAATGTGTATGTGCGCGAATGTATCCGTAACATATAAATCAAAAACGTGTTCCATAATGGACGGTTTAACACGAAGAACGTTATGTCGTTACAAACATGAAGCATGTAGGTTTTGTATATGCCTTTTGTGTGAATCACATGCAACTGTTTATGTTTTAATCAATATGTTGCTGCCACAACCTTCGCCTCTGTTAGCCATCAAATGCAAGTAGTACTTCAACGTTGGCGTGGCAACGTAACGGTCATTATACGTATGTATATATCGATTTATGTGTTTAAATGCACACATATGAATATTTGTAAGTAACACAAACACATACACACATAATCACACGTACACAAACATGCACGCACACACACATATATACATATATATATATATATATATATATATATATATATATATATATATATATATATATATATATATATATATATATATATATATATATATATATATATATATATATATATATATATTGTAGCTATGCTATTTTGATCAATGTTTTTAGTATGTATGCAATAAAATATGTCATTCTGGGAAGACTTCTTCTTCTCGCCAGTTGTCATGGCAAGCAGGCCGTCCCTTACGTGCTGAGTCGGTATCTTTTCGATCAATATGACCTCTTAAACCACCTCGTGTTTCTGTTTCGTTTTCTGTTGATAAAATTTGTTCCCTCCCAGCCAATGATGCAACTGTCTCTGTCTGCATGGTCTTTTATCGTTGAGAGTTGCTGCACCTTCCCTGATTATCTCGTTTGTTCCCGGAAAAAAAATTTTTCTCCGTTTATCGACAATATTCTTGTGAATGCTGCTCTTATAAGTGATCTGGTATACCTTTTTCTTTGCGCTGTACACGTTCTGTTACTCATTTGACATACGGGAGAGTGACCATACCTTTGGATTTGTCTGTGTTCTTATCCTTCCTTTCCTTTTTCTTTCAATTCCGATTTTGTTGTTATTTCATCTTCTCTATGATCCAACTTGGGAACTCACATCTTTTAGTGCCTTGGTGATGTTCTCTAATTCTTTTTGGTGTACTCCACCACGTTATTGCACATATACAGTAAACGTTTGATTACACCCAGTTTCTGATGTAGCCGATAGTGATAACAAAAGTGGGTGTTGGCGAAGAGAGACCCTACATCGTTTTATTGTAAAATATCATCTTCTACAATCATTATAGGTATGGCAGTGATCTTGTACAGTGTACCATATCGATCCTATATTGTACACACAATGGGTATGATAGAGTTGTATAGTTTATTGATTTATGGAAGTGCACGTGTCGAAACCTGCTTGCATACTAACAGGAGGGCAGAACAATAACTACCCGTCCCATAATTCAGCTCAATATGAAGGGTACCGAAATTAGACGAAATCTGAATAGTTGCGATTCGAAGAAAATAGTTATATCACTATTGTCTACCAACTTGGTGAACATTTTCACGAACACAAAATTATATTTATGTGCACATACGTAGAAAGAATGAGCAATCTACCAGCTACGCTGATGTGTTGCAGGTGCAGTGATCATGGAATGTTCAGACTACGACGGCCAGAAACGTCGAGTCTTACACCGCCCTTCATCTAAACCTGTTGGCATATACATTCAAGACGACCTGCTTTTGTGGACAGAACACTCACCACCAAGGTAGTAAATACATTGATATATCTCTCTCTCTCTCTGTTTGTATATATATATATATATATATATATATATATATATATATGTGTGTGTGTGTGTGTGTGTGTGTGTGTGTGTGTGTGTGTGTGTGTGTGTGTGTGTGTGTGTGTGTGTGTGTGTGTGTGTGTGTGTGTGTGTGTGTGTGTGTGTGTGTGTGTGTGTGTGTGTGTGTGAGTGTATCAATATATATTTCTGTCTTTTTCTATCCTCATCCATATTGCACATCCTACATCTCTTTCGCTCTCCCCTCTTCCTATCTTTTTCCCACCATCTCTCCCTACCTCTCTTTCCCTCCCTTCACCAAGTACGTGTATGTTTGTACCCCTTTGTCCACCCTACTCCGTCCTTCCCTCCTTCACCCCTCTTTCTAGTTAATTGACGCTGACCAACATATAATTTGTCTTTCAGGTTGTATTCAGCTCACTTTAATGACAACGTCCCTCGCATGATTGGGTTAGAGACCGAGGCGTATGTAGCGGTGGAGAGGTGTCAATGCCCATGTAAGTATCCGAACTGTTTTGTTCAACAACAACTAGTTTTTTTATAGCGTCAATATTAATGATACAATCAACTATTTATCTTGCAACAGTTCAGCCTGTGTCTCGACACGTGGAGTTATATCTCACATGTATTTACAAATAAATATCCAGTACTTTAAACTTCAAAATTGCACTACACAAATGTTTACGAGAATTGACTGGTAATTGTTGGTACTCTATTTACAAATGAACTACTCAAGTGGTAACGCAGTGTTGATGTGTTTGTGTTACTGTTTCGTAGTAATTGGACGGTATGTTCTTGACCCTCCAATGAAGACGGACATGTCAATTCGCCTGAATGACGCCGACAACGAGACATGTCTGGCTCTGTCCGACATGGACTTCTACAAGTTTGATGCAAGAAAAGAGCGCTGGTTCCCACGTCCACAGAACAAATGTGTGATGTCTGGACTAGTCATCAAGAGATGTGTGCCGGCCAAGATGAAGACGTCATTCACTGTCACAATCACCGGACATCACATCGCGTGTTCCACGGCCCACTTCAAGGTGGCGGTGCGACAAACCAAGTGGTCATCCTGTCACCTCGCTGGGCTGTACAGAATCTGTAAATGGAGCGGTGCCGTCGACGCTGGAGGGCTGACCACGTGTGTCGCCGCCTGTCGGTGTGACGGAGACGACTGCAAACACCTGACTATCCACATTCCCAAGTTGTACGATGACTGGCAGATATGTGAAATCAACGTTAACTAAATGTAAATGACAGCATGCAGAAGCAACGACATGGTGGTTTTAACAAATTACATATTATCAATTGATGATAATGTAAAATGTTGCTATTCACTTTGAAAAACCCACATCAATTGAAATAAAAAAATAATTATATGTGTGTGTGTATATATATATATATATATATATATATATATATATATATATATATATATATATATATATATATATATATATATATATATATATATATATTAGAAACCTGCCTCTTTAATATCTACATTATCTCTGATCCAGGTATTAGTATTTGTCAGAGTTCAGCTTCAACTGAGCATCCCGTACCTTTAAACAGCTACAAATAATATCAACATCTATGTTGGTGAATTACGTGTTGATGTGTTCAAATATAACGTTAAATCACAGCGTGCGAGCAGTTATTGTGTGAAGGAATGATTTACCGCAGCACGATATGTACTTCTCATTGATGTAACTTGCATAAGTTTTGCACCTGAGGTCCTATAGCTATGCGTATGCATGTTAATTCAAGTTGCCGGGTACATTTTTACAGTGTGTGGAAACACTTTTATTCAGAGTGACGTGGCACATATGGTAGCGTTGAATTGCCACATATATTTGCTTACTAGTACTGCGTTAATAATTAACGAGCACGTGACGTGTGTGGTTTGCATTTGTTTATTTCTACTTTATCTTACGACTTGTGGTGTTTGACACGTTGTTTATGTATAGTTGTTTACAACATAGAGTTCATTCCCTGGCAACAACAACATGTAATAGAAAATATATCCTACTGATTCCCCTGAAACATAGACAAATATTCATCCTTTCAGATCCCACATATGGTGTCCGTTGGTGAACCAACTGAACTCATTTGTTGTTCTGGTCCGGAAGTTAGATTACTGCTCGAACATGTTATGAAACAGCTAAGAAAGAAACGTCCAAGATAAAAAGTGACTTTCTCTTTATGAATGTTGCTGCTTATGTCGGCGGCCGAAACTAAAGTAGTTAGTGTATTAACTAATACAATTTGTGACTAGAATGTAATTACGTGTCATCGCAAATTTATTGCGAACGTTTTCCTTTTGTGTGTGGAATAAAGGTGAAACGACCATTTTATTGTCTTGACCATCCACTGCTGCATCGTCTCAAGTGGATTAGCCATACATTAGTGTACTGTGTAAGAGGCCGCTCACCATTCTATCGTCATTTGCCTTTTATATTTTACAAAATATTTTTATTTTCAGACACCTCTCCTTCCTGGAGCAGAACTTTAATATTTAATAAGATTGGAAAGGTATCGATGTATCACGAAGTAATGAATGTCCAAGATGTCGGACAGTGTTACAGTTCCGAGCGGTTACCAGTTAAACAATTTTACTAGTTAAAACAATATTAGTTCCGTAACAGTGCACTGCACGACGCCACGGTGGTAATACTTCGCATGCGAAGAACATTTATTAGACATTTAGTACGCGTGATTGGAACCCCATCCCCTTTAGTACACTTTATACGAAGGCGTAAATATCGATATTTGTGAACAGCCTCTAATGCTGCATTGTTTCACCTGTCAAATATTACACCCCTAAGATCTTCAGTGCAGTGAAGTTTCTTGAGCGGGCATTGATAACACCAAACGTCGTCCAAATAAATAGCATATTTTTAAAACAGTAAACGTTCGTTAAGAAGCCGTCCATAATTGTCTACATTTACCTATTCGAACAAAACCGTACTAAGTGACAGGGTTAAGGACCGCAAAAATGTCGTATGCGAAATATGACCTCCGTTGCGTCATGCAGCGCCGCGCGGTGAACTGCTACGGAACTAGTATTGTTTTTCTATTGCATAACCAGTCACATATCCGTGGAAAACAGCTATGAAGATGATACTAGTGACAAAGAAGAAAGGAAAACAACAATAGAAGACCGTTATCTGTGCCAGCCTATCCCCCGTTATGCACTGCGGCATTATGACGTCACTACCTCTCAATTGGGCATTCTCATTGGTTGTTGGTTTCATTTCGCAAGCAGAAAGGTTACTTCCTGTGACCTGTATTGCTCTTATTTGTTGTTTTAAATTACCTTGATTATCTCCCACGTGTATCGACTACAATGTCCCCTAGTGAATAATGGAACTCCACCTATCGGAGTATTCTGATTAGTCGGTTTGATTACTTTGGTTATCGTCCACTTCCGACGATCATAGCATTTTTGTTGGCGTGTGTGCTATATTGGGACTACGAACGAGTCCCTGCCTTATTACGGAGCGAGGAACTGGTGGGAAATTTAAAAAGGAAGTCAACCTCTGTATTCGTCTTAGAGTCGGTGATATACTGCATGAAGCTGTTTGTCAAGACACTCGAGTAGCCAACCAGTCACTAGAAAGGAATTAAAAAAAAGTTTGTCGCTACTGTTCACTCGTCAAAGATTCTGTATAGAAATTAAATGTTCGTAGACACAACAATACTAAGTTGTTTACATTTAGCTGAATGTAATTATTATTACGTATACATGACATTAATACTGATTTCATGTATGATAATTTCGTTACCGTTCCCATTGTCGTGACAAAGCATAACAGTTAGCGCAATTATTTATCAGTGGTACAAATACTAACAGATTGAAGCAGTAAGCCTTGAAAACTTGGAAGCCGTTGTGTTATTTGTAATAGACGGAATGGCCGTTACTGGTTACCGGGTGTGTCCAAACGCTAGGTGAAGCCAACTTTTCCCCGCTGTGGAGGGACAAATATAGCACGGTGAAAATGGTATGTCCTGGCCTGTCTCTAGAAGCACATCAACACAATGTACGCCAATCTATTGCCTTGTATTTGCACTGAAGTAGATCATGCATCAAGATAAAAAATGCTTACGTCTTAATTAAATTCAATAAGCAAACACATTAAACAAGAACTGCATGAGTATAAGAATACCAGCCAAGGTAATAGATACGTGTTTATATATATATATATATATATATATATATATCTATATATATATATATATATATATATATTTTCATCCACCCAACCATTTGTTCATTTATCCATCCATCCATCCATCCATCCAATTGAACCATTCTTCAATGCATCCATCCATTTATTCATATATCCACCCATTCATCAATTGCAATCATTCTTCAGTCCATATATTCATTTTATACTGACATCTATTCTGGTCTGAAGAGGCATGAACGCATGCACGAACGAACGTGCGAAGCCACAAGTTTATCTGGGCGGTATCTACTCTCCTTCGCAAGTTATATATCAACAGTTGGAAGAAGAAGGCATTGACATCGCCTCACTATTATCGGGCAACATTTGACACCGTGTGCTACCTCGACGACACGCAGCTTCCATCGGCTACGGATCGACTCGACTCGATTCACTGAGTGTGTGTTTCACTTAAACTTGTAACATCCACGATCATACTGAACCACAGTTTTTCATCACGAATGAAAATCCTAGAGAGTTAATTGGATAACTGATGACTGCGCCATAGAGTATCAGTGAAGTTGCGTACGGAATACTCAAAGAGAAATTTCAAGACGTATTCCACTAACTCGGTTAGCGGTTAACTATCGGGATTGCAATCGTCACTCCACTCAATTTGGTCTTGATTAATATTTTGTTAAACTCTAAAAATAAAAATAACTTTAAATAATATTTTTTTTCGAAAACGTTAAATAAGTACTATGAAAGTACTTTTTTTAAACAATAGGTTTAGTGAGTGGTCAACGCAGGTAATATTGATGTAAATTCACTGTTGTCTATTTATCTTATATATATTACACTGCTGCTCCATTCAGACCATTAATAAAATAAAATAATTGTATAGGTGTTATTTGCTAAAATACAAAATAATGTTAGTTATGTTTGATTAGGACTCATGAAAGTGATAGGACCTCCACCGACTCTCAGATTTTAAATCATGTCCCAAAATTTCCGCACATCCATTATATATAATTATTATGTAGATCACTTTGGCAAGAATATTTGTTTAAACGTTGGAAAAAGCATTCGTGTAAAAGTAGTATCAAAAAAGCATATCTCAAATAAATTTGCCACAAAAACTGTTTCAGTAACGAATAGTTTTTAAATATATTTTAAATTACGTTTTCCATTTTGTTTAGTTCCGTAATATAACATAACATTTTAAAATATCCATCCCTGGGAGTCGTCATCACTCGCATCTATGCACACGCATACTTCAACTTCATGATTGCGATCGCGATCCCAAGCCGTTTATAAAGCATACCTCGATCGTGAAACTCGATCCACCTACGAAGTAGGATTGCAATCGCAATCTCGATTGGAGTGTTTACACGTCACATATTATCGGAATCACGTGCATGCCGGGGTATTACTGCCTGACATTTCCAATAATGTATTAAACTAGCACAAATACCCACCGTCCGGACGAGGTAATTCGTAAGTGACTGTCATTGTAACAAAGCTTACACAACTTCAAGATTCACAGTATTATTACATCAACATCTAACCCATAAATTTGTGTTGGCCGCACAACCCTCTGGCATCTGGAAAGAAAACACACAAAACAATCGCATCTGGAAAGACATTCATTTATTTATATACTCTCCTCACATTAAAACTATATATATATATATATATATATATATATATATATATATATATATATATATATATATATATATATATATATATATATATATATATATATATATATATATATATATATATATATATGCAATTACTGCGCGAATATTTTTCTCGATTCAAAATGAAATGTTCAAACTATGTCCAGAGGGTCTACATCTGCACATTTATTCACCAAACGTTTCTCATCACGTCGGGTGACGTCTTTAAGAAAGCCTACAGAAAATAAAAGGAAGCATGTTGTTTTAACAGTGAAACCTGTGCACAATCTTCGCTGTAATGTCGCTCTGTGGTCCTGTCCTGATGTGCAAACAATAATGAATATCTGTCACAGGGCTTAGCAACAGTGCATGAAAACATCAATTCGAAAAAAAACAGAAGTGTGTTGAAGTGCACGACTCTTATGCTCAGCTCAATTATTAATATGATGTTATAAATAACTTTTAACAATACCTATGCAACGTCAATAGGCGCGGCGATCAATGAATTCAAACAGTGTGCGCCGTAGGTTGCGTAAATTGCCATTTTGATGGCATTAAATGATTTGAAATGTTAGTCATGAACCTATATAACAAATACCTTATCGAAATATAATATGTTTTATGCAGTCATTGCGTTAGAATGTTATCTCATATTTTCTAGAATGTTATAAACATTCCATGCTGCAGCATTCCAGCAATTTAATTATAAATATTTTTTTAGTAATCTTATTCATGTTAGGCAAAATATTTAAGAAAACCGATTCTGACTATTTGAAGTAGTATTATATAAATATTTGAATTTTGCATTATTATTATTATTTATGTATGTTTATTAATTTAATTATTAGTTTTGTGTTTAATATTATTGTTATATTGATTTTTTATTATTACTATTATTACTACTGTGCTGTTTTGATTTGACAATAATTGTATTTGTTTATTTAACAATTATATACTACCCATTGTGATATTTTTCATCTAAAAATCATTTACATTACTAGTAGTATTTAATTAATACATTTATCTGTTTGTTTATTTGACGATTATTTATTACCCAAATAATTGGTAAACACAAACACTCTACACTCGTTTCTTGCTACGTACCTTAGTCACTTTTGTTTGCTGTCGTCATTTATATGTGTTATCCTGCAGTATAAAAAGTAACTTATATAGCGCGGTACCCAGCGGTAATTGCTGTACCCGGTACACGGAACCTCCCAATTCGCTTAACACATGAATCCCTGGCAGACCTGTTCTACCACTAGTAGGGTTTGCATATGAAAATAGTTATTACTATATGTTTTGTATGGACTGCGCACCGGGGGCCTCCCATTGGCTGAATACATGTATTTAATATTGGTGTGGCACTAATAAAACCGTGACTGGTTGCGTACGTATGTGCGTGCGTTTTCTTGCTTTGCCATTGTATTTAGGCATATTCAAATATGGCTTCTGACACGATTACACATAAATGCTGACGTTGATACGACATTAAGCAAAACAACGAGGAAAATTTGAACGAAACTTTATTGTAATGACATATAAATGAATAAACAGTTGATACAACTGTTTTAGTACCTACCGAACATTGCATATATGAAAGCAATTGGAGATAATTTCTGCCGTTT
The DNA here is from genome assembly GCA_963662155.1 of Lamellibrachia columna. NCBI lineage: Eukaryota > Metazoa > Annelida > Polychaeta > Sabellida > Siboglinidae > Lamellibrachia > Lamellibrachia columna. The sequence goes on from OY759268.1 coordinate 40,125,857, forward strand.
TTGTACGAACGGAACGAAAGAGTAATATATAAATTAAGCTGTTCACGGAATAATTACGAACTATAATCCCAACTGCAAGAAACTTATACCAAGACGGCAACTCGTCTTCCCATCCCAGAATTTCGGCGACAGCACAAACAATAAATAGAAACGTTAGAATCAGAAATGCGAAACATATAAGTAACACATTCCTGCCAGAGCGGATCGACTTGAAAGTCAACGAAGGGGTGTTTTCGATGACACCACTGATCGAATTCACTTGCGCTGTTATCTGACGGCGAGTTCGGAAGACACACACACAACTACACACACACTGAGATATTCCGAATGGTTGTTATAATCATGTGGCCGATAAACAAACTGACGTATTCCGAATGGTTAGCATCATGTAGTGCCGAAGGTATACCACACCTCGTAAGTGGCTTCATTATTATTATCATACCTATTACACTAAATACGACTATCATGTATCCTCCCCATAGAGTATCTTTGCCGCCGTCTGAAGTTCCAAGATGCGTGTGGTGTTGACCTCGACAGTAGTTTGGGTATATATAAATGGTCAACTTATTGCATCATGCGGCGGTAATAACAATGCTGTTTAGTGGTGTACATGAACTATGTTACTACAAAGCACTTCAATCGCCTGGCGACACAAATGGATGCATAAACTGAAACACCACAGGTACTTTACCTGATTAAACACCACAGGTACATTACCTGATTAAACACCACAGGTACCTTTCCTGATTACACCAGCTAAGATGACACGAGCTCATGAACAATGAATACCTAGGCTTAATTTATATATATATATATATATATATATATATATATATATATATATATATATATATATATATATATATATATATATATATATATATATATATATATATATATATATATATATATATATATATATATATATATATATATATATATATATATATATATATGTATGTATATATATATATATATATATATATATATATATATATATATATATATATATATATACATGTATGTATATATATATATATATATAGGGGTAAGAAAGGGGAACACTGTGTCACCTAAATTGTTTAATGCTGCCCTAGAAGGAATATTCAGGTTAGACTGGGATAGAAAGGGAATCAACACAAATGGTGGTCATCCGAGTCATCTCCCCTTTGTTGATGATGTTGTTCCTCTCACAAACAATACAGAAGAACTAGAGCAAATGTTAAATGACTTCACCAAAGAAAGTAACAATATTGGGTTAAGAGTCAACATAAAAAAGACAAAAGTCATGTTCAAGAGTTGCGCTAAAGTCAAACAAATTAAAGTTAACGATGGTATTGTAGAAACAACCGACAGGTATATTAGGCAATGCAAAAATGGAACAGCACAAAGAAGCATGGAAAGACGTATGCTAGGAATTAAAATGAGATATATAAAATATAGCAAATGGATCAGAGAGCAAACTAAAATCCAGGATATCGTATAACAAAGTAAAATGAAGAAATGGAGATGGGAACAAAGGACAACAGGTGGAGAAATATAACAACATAGACCAATGACAGGTTCTTGATGTCAGGGACGACACAAAACTAGATGGAGAGATGACACTGTGAAGTTTGCTGGCAACACGTGGAGGAGAACGGCACAGGACATGGTACCAGCTTAGGGAGGCCTTCGCCCTGCAGTGGGCTGACAATGCCTGAGATGATAATGATTATGATTATTACTTTGGTATCACTCCTACTTTATAATCTAAGGTGGCAGTTAATGCTATATAAATAGGTATGTATTCATTTGAAAACGGAGTGATGTTTCTATCAAATTGTTAATAACGTTACACTTATTCGACATCAGCATATTCCTTTCAACTCCAATTCACCAATTCAATTGTCAAGAGTTGTTTGTGGAAAGCATACAGAATATGTGCAGGTCTTGAATCCCGTTTGGCCGCTTATATGCACACTGAATCAAAATATTTCATGTGGTGAAACTATTCGAGAAACTGATAATGTGCTTAGTGTTCGCGTGACAGTAATTGTGTAAGTTATATTGTGCAACTAATGCAACACGAACTTGTGCATATTATGTGGTTAGTTTCATCATATCATGTATCGGAATCAGATTGTATGTATGCGGCCGACCGTGGACATTTTTGCCCAATATCAATATTCATAACACAACCACCAGTTGCAACAACTGGTCTCATCCTAGCATTTTATTGTTGCCCAATCAACTTACGTTGCTTTGAGGAAGTCGGTCACGAAATTGTGTTTTATCGATATTACACTGGAAGTGCACTTGTTGGAAAGACTTGAGCGTGCTGCATTGATCATTTCAAAATGGATAAATATGACTTCGATGTTATAAAGCCTACAATCATTAGTGAAACGATCATACTAAACATAACACTGAACGTTGTAGTAGTCGTAGTAATCTTCAGATATCCAGAACTTCGCGAAGATCGCACGACGCTTTTTATGCTCTCGCTCTCGCTTTCTGATCTCGCCACCGGGTGTACAGCGATGCCCATCAGCGCCGCCCTGTGTTCGAAAGCATCGCCGAATGTTCGCAACATGCTTCAATACCTTCCCAAGATTCACGCAACAGTACAGTCTGTGCTGGGTGACTGTGTGCAAGATGGTTGCCGTTACGAAACCGCTCCACTATGAACAAATACTCAGTCGGAATCGTTGCTATTTCGTCATAGCTGGAATTTGGTTGTCTGGAGCGATATTTGCCACTACAATTTCCGGTCTGATTGACACTTGGGATCTTAACAATTTCCCGTCTGATTGACACTTGGGATCTTAACAATTTCCCGTCTGATTGACACTTGGGATCTTAACACGTGCATATATGGTTTGAACACTGGTTCACCGCTTCCAGCGGTTACTGTAGCAATATTACTGATCGTTGTTGCTCTCGGAGTTGTACTGCCTCCAATCGTGATGACTTACGCCACTGCAAGAATATTCAGCGCAATCTTCCGAGCTCACCGACAAATCGCTGTTCAGATAAATTCGATCGGAGGACATATTGGCGTCGTCGGAAACATCCCGTCGTTGACTTCCAAGTCGATTCGCTCTGGTAGAAACGTGTTGATTATATGTTTGGCTTTTATAATTCTAACATTTCCGGAGGCTGTGTATGTTACGGCAACCATTTTGGGGAAAGAAACTGAGTTTTCATCTTGGTTTAAATTTGTAGCCGCTTGGAGTGTGTTTTGTAATTCCTTCATCAATAGCCTTATTTATTTATTCATATTTCGATATGTTCGCAGGAAAGCAATAGAAATGTTCATGGATGCCTGTAAATGTTGTGAATGAATCTGCAAGTTTTTAACGGTGCGCCAAATTCTGATTATTTTCGCTTCTTCTATGTTCTTTTATTAATCTTATCTAATGGTATTATATATATACAAATATTTGTTCGAAATACATTTACGAATGAGAATATGAAATGTGAATTTACCATTCATATTATTAATTCACCGTTTTTGTCGGATAACGAATTGAAATATGCTTATTTTGATTTCAATTAATACAAATATAAAACGATCAAAGTCCACACCAAAAATAGTACTCTCTTCAGGTAGCCATGTTGGAAAAGCATATTATGTTAACAATTTGATGGACAAATAAAAAGATCACTATTAAATGCATGGTTATCTAATATGTTCTTCATTTGTTATATCCGGTAAGCGAAAATGAACACCGAGGATCGTGACACAACGACCATTGAAGACAGCTGGTTCAATCCGGTTATTTACATATGTCGAACAATCGTAGCTCGTATGTTTTTAATCACCACGACGAATCAAGTACGTGAACAAGAAGTAAATGTGCTACACGGGAAGATATAGACGTTACATCAACATTTTCCTACTTGATTTCAAAGATATCGAACCATTTGAACATTACATACAACGCTGTAATTTATTAAATATCCGCAACTGCGCGAAGATATCAAACCAGCGATCATCAGCGCAGTGATCGCATTTAACATTACATACAACGTTATCGTCATCGTTGTAATTTATCAGATGTCCGCAACTGCGCAAACATCGCGTGACACTTATCGTGCTCTCGCTTTCTGATCTCGCCACCGTACATTATTGCCCATCAACGCCGCCGTGTGTTCGAAAGCATCCACACATTTTAGCTACTTTCTTCAATACCTTCCCAAGATTCACGCAATGTCCATGGCTTGGTTCATTTTCACCGCTATGCACTGCTGGGTCAGTGTGTGCAAGGTGGTCGCCATAATCAATCCGCTCCGACATATAAGTACTCACTCGAAGACGTTGTTGTTTCGTACTTGCTGGGGATTGGTTGTATGGAGCAATTATACCGACAGTGCTATCACATAGAGTCGCTGCTTAGAATCTTGAAACAAAATTTAATACGGCATGACAACTACCAACATATAAACTTCCAACATGAATTGCAGCTTCTTTAGTGTATAGTAAAGCTGTTGAAATTGTATTGCTTCTTGATGTGATCGTTTTCGCCACTGAAAGAATACTTTGCGCCATAATCCAAACTCACCGTCAAATCGCAGCGCAAGCTAATTCGACCGCAGGACACATTGACTTAGGACATACTCAGTCGATTCGATTCGTCGATTCGCTCTGGTGGAAACGTGTTAATTATATGTTTTGTATATCTGGTTATAATTATTCCTGTGGCAGTATATGCTGGTGCTGTTTTGTAGGGATGGAATACGATTGGTCCACTTCGTTTAAATTTGTCGCAAAATGGATTGTTTTGTGCAATTCGTTTGTCAATAGTCTCCCTTATGTATTTTTGTTTCGATGTGTTTGCAGGAAAGCGTTTGGCATGTTCAAAGATGGTGTGAATTTCAGTATTAAACAAAGGAAAAAGAATCGTCATTAACGATGAATTTGCTTGAAAGTAGTGGTGTCAATAAAATGTATATTTTTGCTTAATATATGTATACATTCGAAACATATATAATTATCTAGAGAACATGTAAAACAAATATTTAACTAAAGGAAACTCACTTTGAAATATGTGTAGGTAAAGCGTGATATGTCGAACATCAATTGTACACAAAATTGAATGTAGACAGCGATGAAAAACCAAGGTGCTTTAAAAAAGATTTTTTCGCAATCTTGCTTGCGCAGTGGACTTCACTTAACATAATCACGTTTAACTGAATCAGCCGTTTCTAGAATCAGATATATTGGCAGGTTTTTTAGAATATGTATCGCCGAAATGCCCTCGTTGCTCTATGCTATGTGCATAGAGTGTATTAATATAAACTAATTTAAACGTGTTAAGAGCTAGACTTTTCATTTGCGGCCACGATAGATGATCTCCACCTCGATCGGCGTCGATCGCGTAACGTTCACCGTCCGAGTGCGTTCACCGAAGGCCGCGGTACATGTCACCGATGACGTTGGATAGTTGAAGAACCAGCGCCACGATCGGCGTCGACCACGGCTGTTTCTAGTGGCGCTCTCTCGTATCGGTGACAGTTGCCGATCGGTAGATCTCGATCGCTTTCTCGGCATTGGTACACGAACTAGGCACTGAGCAAATTTTATATAACCAAACGTGATAGGAAATAACATAAAATAATTTAAAATAATAAATATTAATAAATAAAAATAAAATCAGCAACATGTTGTCAGGTTCACAGCAGTCGTCGTCTGAATAAATAAAAAACGCTCGGTAACACCGTACACGTGTGCATCTCCCCGGAGGTTCCCCGGACCCCGGGGCAACTCCTCGTCACAAAGCTAAACATGATAACGAAATAAAAGTGAGTCTTACTACCAACGCGTCGTGTCGTCTGCAGCCGCAACAGCGATCGGTTAAACCGGAAGCACGCGTGAGGCACCTGGAATAAAAAATCACCGATGATTAACCGATTACCTTTTTAATAACTTTTTCCGGCTGCCTTGGCTACATCTCAATAAAAATAATATCTTCACCTTGAACACACGCAGTATAGACCTATTATATAACATTATTCAACGGTATAGCTTGTAGGAGATATATCAAGTAAACAATATTGTGATATATTAGTGTAAACGCAATACCAGTAATAATAAAACTTCCATAGTCTACCATGGCGTCTAGATACCCAGGCACTAGAGTTCAGATGCGTTTACCAACATAGTTAAGCCTACTACTATTACTATTTTTCCTGTATTCCGTCTAGCCTCAACGTGCAACACAAAATACAGTGCAAATACTCGTCACATATTTAGGTCAGAGGAACGGGCATTGTTAGTTAAACTTACCAACTATAATGTTGATCCATTGTGAGTAATGTCCAGATATCCGTGAGTTTGGTCTCCGAAAGACGATAACGCGTCAAGCCGCCTTCGAATGTTTATGATCGGAGCCCGTTCAAAACGCTTCCGGCTTGTTTGAAATCTAGCTTGTTAATGATTGCTACCAGTTACCACACCGTGACATAATGATAATGGCGCATTTCATTGGCCATGTTTGATTTAAGTCAAAGAACAATAGACGTTCGAATGTCATAGAAACCGCTTGGCGATGAAAACGTTGCTTTCTAACGTAAGCACGCAAAACGTCGCAAACAAACGTCCAACGTTCCCGCGCATTTGTACTGCAACTCCGCGAAGTACTGTTTGCTACATGCTGCACATTACTGTTATTCTTGCCTTTAGAACGAATCCCAAAGGTCATGGTTTAGTTTATGCACAGCCTGACTAAGATATTCGTATATATGGTAAACTGTGGTAGACCATGCTTTTTCATATATTATGTGCGGTAATTGTATGGTATACCATGGTTTAGCTGTTTCAAAACAACATGGTTATTTACCTTGGTTTTCCAGTTTCAAAACACCACGATATACCATGATTTCCATGGTAGTTTATGTTATTTTACCATAGTTTACCTGTTTCAAAACACCATGTTATTTACCATGGAATACGATGGCATATTTTCACAAGGGAGGTGCCAGAACTAACGAACTACACCTCATAGATAGGATGTGCATATTCTTAAATGCATTCTTTTAGGAATCAATAACATGCTACGTAGCGGCTTTTCTGTAATGAGATGGTGGTTTCGCACCTTTTCCCCATCGTGGGTCACCGTAACCTGGACCCCGACGGACGTGGTCCGATTGGCACTCGAGGGCCTCCCGTGCCGCATTGACTGCCCCGGGAGTGTCTCACTTTGTCACACCTGACGGAGGAGGTTGTCAAGTCGACCTCGTGCTGTTGTCGTTCGCTCGCTCGCCGGCCCCTGCCGACCGGCGGCATTTCCATGGCATATGTGTGTAAATACAAGATATTTATTCAACCGACTCCCATCCGTTTGGTGGGGTTAACATAACAATAATTTTAATTCCACCCTAAGAGACGCGTTGTTCGGTCTTCGTTCCATGTGCCAGTAGCTAATCGGCTGTCCTGCGGAACCGCTGTATAATCTCTGGAAGACTACACTATCGGAAAGGAAACTACTCGTTTGACAAAAGTTGTCCAATCAATTATTGTCCGTCTACACTGAACACGTAACGTTTGTAGAACAAATAAAATAGTGCTACTCCGATTGCAGCTCCATTTTAAGATTCCAGTGGAACGCACTAATGCGCTGACATTACACGTGGACGATGTCATATTTGGTTCAGTAGAAGGACATAATGTCAATTAAGAAGAGTGATACTTGCAAAGACACAAATTTTATATAACAATATAGGATACATGAAATTGTGCGTTGTGCGTGTGTATGTGTGTGTGTGTGTGTGTGTGTGTGTGTGTGTGTGTGTGTGTGTGTGTGTGTGTGTGTGTGTGTGTGTGTGTGTGTGTGTGTGTGTGTGTGTGTGTGTGTGTGTGTGTGTGTGTGTGTGTGTGTGTGTGTGTGTGTGTGTGTGTGTGTGTGTGTGTGTGTGTGTGTGTGTGTGTGTGTGTGTGGTTGTTGCTCTTTCACAGCAACTGCCATCATTTCGTTGATCTACTGACCAAGTTTTGTCAAAATCACATGCATCCACCACTTTTAAAATGCCCCGACATGCGATACTCGTAAATGTTTTTTTACAAAAATAGCAATATATTCTTGCGCCCACGTTTCCCATAGCAGAACACTTCCCAATAATCCCTCCGTTTGGTAAACTCTCCAAAAATACACTATGTCACAGCCAATAGATTCTACAAACAAACCTGTGAATATGCCTGCTTAGTTGCACTAGTGTCACATCATATGAATTGTTTAATTTAACATATCACAATTTAATGGGTCCTATATTCGTGAAACAATAGATAATAAACGATAAATAGGAAGGTCAACTGTGGTCTTACCCCTAGAACATTTTAGGAAATGGCTACGGTAGGTGACACTCTAGGGGTGTTCGGGGTCAGCTCAAAATCTTGGATAAATATGATTTAGGATAAATACTACATTGCGGATTCTCTCGGCGTCTGCAATATATAAACCACTTATGGAAATGGACAGGCTAGGTCATTGTTTATATAAAAAAAATCGATGTATTTCTTTAATACTGCAGTTTTGGCACATACCTATTAATACCGATGTTTAAAATATTGATTAATTAAGTTACCGAGTCCATTTTAATAGGTGTGCAGTACCATTGCTAGACTGTCGAGTGTGCTATTGCTAAGTGTCTAAACGTTTTTAAACACACACGTCAAACATAATATTTTTCGTGTTGGTTACAAGGTGGAGTCCTATATCACATCAATAAAAGTGCATATCAAGTTCTTTGATACAAACCAATACTTTTTTGTCTGCTTATTTACATATTCCACATGCAGACAAACAACCTTTAATTCCCTTACATTATAGGGTGAAATATCGTGTTTAAATAAGTATTTCAATGTCTTGCTTCCTAGAAATAATGTCGGAGTAATTGTGGGTGGATTGGATAAAGAGGTAGAATGCAATGTGCATCCACGCCAATTTTTTTTAGCAGTAAAGGAAGCAACCACGAAATTAACATAGTCTATGTTAATTGTGAAAACATATCTTCGATGAACCTGATGGACAAATAAAGTTTTGCAAATGCAATAGTGCTGGATTTTTCAGCAATTAAATTACGTCTGCTTCTGAAAAAGCATTTACATTTTTACTTCATATAACTTTTTCTTCGATTTTGTAAAACATAATTTGGCCATTTAATGAATTCTGGACTAGTTAGATGTATTTAAACATCCGTTCAAAAACATGTAATATGCGTCACGCCCGTCATCTGTGATCGAGGTGTGCACTTTAAGGCTGAGACAAATGTAGGCTGCAACAATCGGATAGCCATCGATAGTAGCTTTGCTATGGTAAACAAAACCCCGTGTCCTACCCCAATGTAACTGCCACGACACATCGCATTAAGTGGGTTCAACAGTGGAACAGACGACGAGACAACAATAAGAGAATGCGGAGGAATTGTTTTATTTGTACACTGATTAAAATATTTTCATATGACGTGTTGTAATAGTTTAATAAAATGTAATGCAGACTTAATAGATTTAAGTCTTAATACTTTATAAAATATTCAAATTAATCTTGTTTAGCATTAATAAAAAATAATCGTTATCAGTACAATTCTAACACCCCTTATCATTATTATTATGGTGTTTTTTTTAAACGGCCGTGCAACCAATATATTCAGTAGTAAAACAACCAGTGCCACGTGTACGTCGTTTAGGTCGATACCCAGCTGTATGTTGACTTTCCGCGTAATGGTGCTGCAACCGCCGCCGACCGGATATTCCGTTGTCTTATTAACCTGACAGTATGGCAGGCATCGCGCTACCTACTTTTAGTCGAGACAAAGACAGAGGCGCTACTGTTCTCAGCACCGAACAATCGTGTTCCACAGACACCTCCTCTTCCCATCTACAACTGCGGATGTAACGTCAGTACTCGAGACAAAATACGTGACCTGGGTGTCCAGCTCGACTCTACGATGTCGATGGCTGCACAGGTTAGCCGTGCTTGCTGGACTGCCTACGCCCAGCTGCGTGGCAAACCGCGAACACGATCATCTCTGCCGCTCAGAGCGTGCAAGACGTTTAACAAGATTTAACAAGATTTGCCATCCAAGCCAAAGGCCCAGATGGCAAGTGGACAAGGAAGCCATTGGCTTATCGAGAGTCCAACAATGTTCACCTACTTATAACCCGCCCTCCTGAGATATGTGTCAACCTTTTTTTTAAACATATTCACGATGCTAGCAGTTACACAATCTGTAGACAATTTGTTCCATTCATTTATTGTCCTCTGTGAGAACGAGTGCTTCCTGATGTCCAATCTACATTGATCCTTTACTAATTTTACCTCATGTCCTCTAGTTCTGCTATCCTTCTTGAGTGAGAAAAACATATTTCTATCAATATTTTCATACCCATTCAATATCTTAAAAACTTCAATCTGATCTCCTTTTAACCTCCATGTCTCTAGAGTTGTTAAACCACATTCTTGCAGGCGTTCTTCATAACTAAGGTCTCTAAGTTCTGGAATCATTTTAGTTGCTTTCCTTTGTATGCGTTCAAGCGTATCTATATCCTTCTTACGATATGGTCTCCATGCTTGTATACAGTATTCTAAATGAGGTCTAACTATTGCTTTATAAAGAGGTATAATTAACTGTTTTCCCTTGTATGTTATGTTTCTTCTAATCAATCCAAGAATTTGATTATCCTTTGAAGCTGCAATACCACACTGCTCTGAAACTTTCATATCAGTGCTTATTGTAACTCCTAAGTCCTTTTCTTTTACAGTAGTACCCAGAACAGTATCTCCCATTTTATAGTTTACATTCAAGTTCCCATGTCCTGTATGTAGGCATTTACATTTCCCAAAATTGAACAGCATCTGCCATTTCTCAGACCATTTCACTAATCTGTCTAGATCGTTTTGTAAATGTTGTTGATCACCATCAGTATTAACCTTTCTAAACAGTTTTGTGTCATCCGCAAATTTCAGTACGTTACTTGTTATACTGTCGTCCAAGTCATTGATATAAATTAAGAATAATATAGGTCCTAATACTGATCCTTGAGGTACCCCACTCAAAACCGATTTCCAATTTGAAACTTCTCCATCTACTACAACTCGTTGTCTTCAGTCAGTCAGCCATTGTTCTATCCAGTCAGTTATGCTATCTCCGATACCATGGGCTTTTAATTTAAGTAGTAATCTTTGATGTGGCACTTTGTCAAAAGCTTTCTGAAAATCTAAGTAGATAATATCTACTGGCGATCCCACGTCTATCCACTTAGTGATTTCTTCCAAAAAACATAACATATTTGTTAAGCATGACCTCTCTTTAAGGAATCCATGTTGAGATGAATTTAATAATTTATGCTTAACGAGGAAGTCCACCATATGGTCTTTAATTAACCTTTCTAATAATTTACAAATCACTGACGTTAAACTCACTGGTCTGTAATTCTCTGACTTATTTCTCGAACCCTTTTTAAATAATGGTATGATGTTTGCTTCTTTCCATTCAAACGGAACAACTCCCTCTTTTAATGACAAGTTGAATACTCTTGCAAGTGGTATACTGATTTGATCTACTGTTTCCATTAGTAATTTTGGAGGAATCCCATCCACTCCCGGTGATTTGTTATCCTTCATTGCCTGAATTGTTTGTACACGTGCGTGTCACGTCGCAACTCAACTTCGGAAACGCGGCCCTCTACGCCATTTCCGGTACCCTGCTGCATCGACTCAAACTATTTCAGCGATCAAATCCTACTGCCTACGTCGATGTGACCAACACAGCTTGACGGCGGCACCATGAGTGTTGTAATGGCTACCTGTGGCACAGCGCATTCAGTTTAAAATGTCGATCTAGATGCACGGCGCCGTGCATGCAAATACTCCACGCTACCTTGCTGACCGTATATCTCCCTATGTCCCCTGTCTCCTGACCCATCTCTCATTGTTGTTCCTAGGGTAAACCAGGTCCCACCCTCTAGAATATAAATATATATGTATATATAATTTATATAATACTGTTATACATATACATATTTACATATATAATCAAAATGCTTGTCTTTATTATGTTATCTTATGTAATACCTGTATTGTAATAATTATATTCACTAATGTAATGTATTTTAATTAATTTATTATTTTGTTACTTACTTTTTTGTGTGTATACACCCCGGATTCTATTTTTAGAGATGATGCAGTGTCAAAATAAATTATATTTGTATAACAAATCCACACTGTGGCGCCACAATAGCACACAATTGTGTGTAATGCTAATGTTATCAACTTGGTGGTAGCACATGTAGTAGATCGTAACCGACTTCTCAAAACGTTGAACGCTGACAAGCTTTCCCAAGCTTCATTGCATAAGCTGCGTAGATGGCTGATTTCTTTCCAGCAGTCTTGGGACAGTTTAACCATTGTCAGCTTGAATATATTTACAAATAACATTATCGTTATGGAGACAAAATAAATCTTCAGTATAAAATTAATATAAAATTCATATAATCAGCACAATTCTTAATAATACTAGCAATAATAAATATGTCAACACTACTTATCTGTGTGTACCTCTTCGTTTACGTTTATTCCACTTTTTACTTAATCAATCATATATATATAGTATCTAGTTTACATATAATTACATCACTAGCATAGTTTATAGTTCATTGCATTTTACTTTTTTCAATTACTAACATCTATCTTTGTCAAGAGGAAGCCTGCTACTCTTTTGCAACATTGAGCTCATAAAGTATTTTATGGATACTCAGGCACTGAGAAATAAATGCACCCGATATGATATTCTAATAAATCTAGCCATTCTGTAGTAACTGCAAGACTTTAGAGTAATTTCAAAATACTAGTAATGTCAACAGTTATACGAATTTATTGCTTATTAAATATGTAACAATGAAGTCCATGATGTTATATATAATACCTGGTATTTTCCTCCATATTTACAGAGCAATGCCTATAATTTACAAGATTGCAAGAATATAGCCTAAGCCGTACACAACCCACAATTAATTAAAATTATTTTACTCATTGCAGGACTCCAATTAACAATATTGTGTGTATTTGGAGTTACACATTTATACATGTTAACATAGGCAATTGACTTTATTCAGTACACATTAACCAACTACACATGAGAGTACATCTGAAAACATGAATGTTACGCAAGGTCTTCATTACACCTGATTAGAACATGCCTTCATTATTCCAGGCCTTATTTACACCATCACTGGCTCAGGTACAAAGCAAAGACCAGCGTAATACATGCTATAGCAGACACCAGAGTCATACGGTCCAGCTAATGGCGCCGCGAAACTAAAGAATATTATTAATTCAAAAGCAGATAATATTGTGTAAGATACTAATTTTTTAGATATTAACTGGAATCTTATAAGCATGCATTTTTTTAAAGATCGGAACATTGCCAAATATTGACATATAAAATATAGCTATATTGACATATCAACTATATTAACATATCAAATATATATATAATCAAATACCACTTCAAAGAATAATGAACACATAGGCTAATTACACATATAATGATGTGTTTCATCACTTACATATAATTAACATATTTTTATAAAAATTATACCTAGTGACCACATTAATTGGTTGTGCTTTTGACATAATCCCTCTCTCTCCCTCTCCTCTCTCTCTCTCTCCCTCTCTCTACGTTACCAATGTACTGACACATTTTGAAGCTTATATTTCATTGTACCTTCACATATGTAGCCATTTACACATATGTAACTATTTACACATTGGTGAACACACTGAACAGTGAACTTAACAACCCATGTGTCTATTAGTTACGAAAATCGCTTATTACAATGTGGATTGAAACACTAGAGACCAGGATACTAAGAGGAGACCAAATAGAAGTGTTTAAAATAAAGAATGTTTATGAGGATGTTGACAGGAATATGTTCTTCAAACTTATAGAAGGCAGTACAACCGGAGGGCGCCAAGCAGCATTAGTTAGAGAGCAGTGTAGGTTGGACATGAAAAAGTACTCTTTCTCACAGAGGGTGATAAATGAATGGAACAAACTGCCAAATGATTGTGTTAATGCTATTCTAAAAATATAATTGACAGATATTTGATAAGGGCAGGCTACACAGAGATTAGGAAATTGTTGGACTCTCGATAAGCCAATGGCTTCCTTGTCCACTTGCCATCTCGAACTTGATGTTTGGGATGGCACTCTTGTTAAATCTTGTTAAACTTCAAAAGTATATGTGAATTGAACATTAAACAAAATACAGCAATCAATACCTACAAGATGGCATAGTATATTGATGCAACAAATCAGTAGACAGAGGACAAATGTGAATGTATGTGTAGTAATTATGCTGAACAAAACTATCCAGATATGACCTGGTGATGCCTTCTTTACAACTGCTACAATATATCACATCCATACATGTCATAGTTATAATTTTCATAATTGTTACAGACAAATCACATCCAGTCCAGATATGTGATATTGATGCCTTCTTTACAACAGGCCCAAACATTTTGCATCCACATATGTTATGTAAACAAGCCACATCGATACATACATGGTGACAACTTCTTTACACCAGTTTCAACCACGTTACAACCAAACATGTATAACATTGTCTTCTTTATAACTGTCATACAAATTGCTTCATAAGGAGAGATTAATTTGATGAGGTAGTCCTGAAGAAGTGTTTCTTCATAGTGAGTGAAAACCTGGCGGCTGTTGTACTTTGGTGAATACGTCAACGAGTCTTTTTACCAGCATCTCTTGTCTTTTTCACATATCAACGTACAGTTGCGAACTTGATATCATAAGTTTTGCAAACGTTTCGAATATGTTTCCTTCATCAATCACCTTTTAAAGAGCCTCGTTTTTTATCAATGTCTATATTCCAAATGTTTCGTTTTGCTTGTTCTCTGTCGATATTCAGGGCACTGTGTTTAATGAAAGACTAGAAGAAGAATCAGTCGAGACGCACCAATTCGTGCTAGATCTCAGTAACATGATTGAGTTAACTTCCTAAATGGCTAGAGGGCATCTGAAATTTTTTTTCCGAACAGGTATAGAGCTCATTTCGATCATAAAGCAAAGGTGCGATATCTAGAGATAGGAGACAAGGATATCATTCTACTTCCCACGGACTCAAATTAATAGCTAATGCAGTGTAATGGTCCTGATGAGATAGTACAAACGGTGTGGATAAACGATTATCGAGTAAAGATGGGGACTAGACAAGGATACGGTGATTGGTGAACTAGTGTAATGTGTTATCTCAGAAATAAGTCATATAAAAAGAGAGAGGATACACATGTGATCATCTCGGCGAGCAGATCAGGGTAAAGTAGAGTGGACACAGAAGGGTCGTATGGCCCAACGTGGGCGCCCGGATGTCAAAAGAAGGGCACGTGTGAGTCAGCCACGTGGAAAGTAAGACTTAGTGTATGTCGGTAGAACTGTATAATGTCCACTAAAAGTTTGAAAGAGAAGCGTAAACGTAAGATAAGTAGTGATCGAGCACACGACCGAGAGGCACAACGTTGATAGAAAAGGGTAGAGGGACGCTCGAGAGGCAACGAAGCGCACGACGACAGCGGACGACGACAGCAGACGACGACAGCGGACGACGACAGCGGACGACGACAGCGGAGACGACAGCGCACGACGACAGCGGATGACGCGCGGGACAAGTCAGACGGTACGATTTTCGGCAGCGAATGACGCGACTACCGAAGTGCGACGTCAAACGGCGACAACCCCCCGTTCGTGACGACCAAAAATCTTATCCGTCTTCCATGTGAGGACGGGCGGTAATCTGAACACGCCGACGCACAAAGGGCAGGCATATTGAACGGTATGTAAGAGTACAGAGACTTGACTTTGAGAGTGTTTGGGAATTAGATGCCTAGGACATTATATTAGCATTATAGTTATGCCGTAGAATCAACTGAGTAGATGTGGGCACAGGCAGGCGGTTGCAGGACTAGTCACGTTAAATAGCTACAAGCCTATGTGGAAGATCTTCATATGGGAGTACTGATGAGAGAGGTTTTAGTTTGAGTTAACTGTTTTTTTTGTGTGTTAGGAGGTGAGCTGTTGCTATATGAAGTCGTTGAAATCAGTCGGTGTCACTGGTTGAAGTCCCAAACAACAGTTAGTTTCAGTAGTTCAAACGGGAGGTTACCACGGGTTTTACTAAACGTTCCCTGTCGGTTGCGTCAGATAACCGTGGATCAGGCCAATGTTTCGTAGATGCAGCGAACAAATGCTGATGGTACGAGACACTTGCACAGTCGTATCCAGGTTTATATCGATGTAATAACAGGTCTGCCAGGGACTCAGTCAGACTTGTTAACACATTCATGTCAACGCCTTTGAATGCAAATACATATGCTTCACTTGATTCAAATGCAAATGCGAATGCAAATGCCATTTTTTTCAGGAACGCATTCAAATGCAAATACAAATGTTTTGGTTACAAATTTACAAATGCATTTGTATTACATTCAAATGCATTTTAATTAATTTCAAATGGTGTGGCTTTATACTAACGATTTGGCGTATTTCAAGAAAAACAGCGCATTAGTAATTGATTTAATAAATACAGTAGTACCTTATTGTAACCACTAAGTTCCACTACATACCAGAACCACTACATGAACATGTCTGTAGAGTCATACACCGAGTCACGCAGCTCCAGGCCTGCAGTGGTGGTGGAAATGGGAGGGAGTAATAGACAACTGATAGTTTTCTGGGAACCAAGGCAGGGAATGAAATGCTAACCCTTCAGATATTCCAGAATGAAGGGGAACCCAAGATAATAGACTTTTCACTGGTGGAGTCACTGGGAAGATAACCTGGTGGAGATTTACAATTACCACTAATCACTCTCTCATTGCTAATGTTTACTCCCCCAACAGTGCCAACACAACAACTCATATGTATGTACGCATGCCAGTTCGTACGTGACTGTGCGCTGAGAAAACGTGAAGTGTATACCACTACTGGCCAATCCGTGTTATTGATCTACCGTTTTTATATTAGTTTGCACTGTTGCTAAATTTCTGACAGCGACTCGCTACTGGATGCATTTCAGAGTGTGTCCAGCGCGGAGAGGCCCACATAGCGACTGTACTGCGAAGGTAGTGCACATGTACTACAGTCTCAAGGAAGTATCTTCCAATTGTAGGCAAACTGCTGACGGGAGAAGGTCAACCGGCGAAGAAGGTGATACCATTATTTATGTAAAACACACAACTTCGTCGTTGGAGGTGACTTAGTGATCAGGACGACACATCGAAATACAAATCCTTTTACTCTACTTCGAAGCCTGGGCTGTTTTGTTAGTCGAATTCCCTCAAATGTGTAAGTGGCTGCAATAGAATGTAGCGCATTGATGTGGTCGGATAGCCTTTGCGAGCAATGACAGGGTGAATGAATGGTTCATACAGATATTGTGGATAGAACAGGTCTGCCCGGGAATCAGTAAGATATACCAAGTACCAAGTGCCAATGCATCGATGGATGTCTCTGTAGTAATGTTGTGCATCCTGATATTTTGTAAATATTGTTATCGTAGCAGTCACTTTCGAACTACCAGTTTATCCAATCCACAGGAGGGGGATTTTTGCTAATGTTACCAACGCATGTAGGTAAGTAGGTAGGTAGGTAGTTAGATATGTAGGTAGTTAGGTACGTAGGTAGGAAGGTGGGCAGATAGGTAGGTAGGTAGATAGGTAAGTAGGTAAGTAGGCTGGCAGATATGTAGGTAGTTAGATATGTAGGTAGCTAGGTACGTAGGTAGGTAGATAGGTAAGTAGGTTGGCAGATAGGTAGGTATATAGGAAGGTAGGTAGGTAGGTAAGTAGTAGTTAGGTAGGAAGGTATGTAGGTAGGTAGATATATAGGTTGGTAGGTAGAAAGGAAGATATGTATGTATGTATGTATATATGTATGTATGTAGGTAGGTAGGTAGGTATGAAGGAAGGTAGGTAGGTAGGCAGGCAGGTAAGCAGGTTTGGGTGCAAATACAAATGCATAAAATGATTCATATGCAAATGCGAGTGTTTGAGAAGATTCAAAAGCAAATACAAATGTCTCAAATGATTCAAATGTAAATCCATTTATTTTTATGACTGGAAAATGCAACAAAATATGTACCAATCTTCTTCAACTTTATTAAACAAAGCTACACACAACACATGCTTTATTACTAAATACAATTTTAGTAATCAATAAAATATATTACACTCAACGGAAGTAATTTAATGTAAGAACACAACAAGTGATATATTTAATTACGGAAAAACAGTGGATTTATTCAAGTTGGGAGGCTTCTTTCCCCCATAAAGGAAATGAGTAGGCCGCAGTCTTTAATTGCCCGATCTCTGTAAAAAAGCCACATCAGAAAGATAATGATATAATATCTTAATGGTATGGCACATTTGATTAATAAGAAGTAATTGGGCTTTACTGTCTGCAACAGATACATAGCGCTTGGTGGAGAGAACAAATATTTTGACATAATTACTCAAATGAAAAAAAACAGTTAACATATAATGTCATTCATTGCGAAAAATGTGTAGTGGCGTGTGGTATATGGTGATTATGGTCATTACGGTGACATTTGGCAGGCTTAGTCTTAGTGCCAGTGTCTTTCTGATAATGATAAGTTTTGGGGTGTGAGCAAAGCAATCCAAATTATTAAATGTAATGCATCATTGTTAAGATGATTACATTATAAATAGTATTTAAATCAAGATAGCTTGTAAGTACCAAAATATGTGTGACAATTGTGGCCATGGTTTCCAAAAAACTGTCTTGACTCACTGATTGAATTCACATATAAGCTTAGCATAGATGATCACACAGACACTACCATCTGGGGTGGGCTGGTCATTCGGTTAGCCAGGCAGAAATTGAAGGGCCTTCTAAAATAGCATATCCATTGGTAGGGAGATAAGTTGACTGCTATTCATGCCTTCTGCGAATGTGTCTATGATAAATGTTTGGGGCTGGCAACTTGCAGCCAAGTGAGACATGTGCAGTAAAGGCGTCAACTCTTTTGATTTAAATGTAAATGTGTTTGATTCAAATGCAAATGCAAATGTTTTGATTCAAGTGTAAGTACAAATGCGGAGCAGGAGACGACATTGCATTTAAAAGCAAATGCAAATGCGACATTTTCAAGTGGAAATGCATTTGCATTTGAACCCAAGCCTGGCATGCATGTTGGTATGAATGTATGCGTCGTCTCTGTATGCCACTACTGGTTGCTCCGTGTTATTGATCTACTGTTTGATGCTTGCTTGCACTTGTTCAGTTTATGACAGCGACTCGCTACTGTCTGCATTTCAGAGTGTGTCCAGTGCGGAGAGGCCCACGGAGCAACCATACTGCGAAGGTAGTGCACAGGTACCACTGTCTCAAGGAAGTATCTTCCTTGTAGGTAAACTACTGACCGAAGAAAACCAACCGGTGTAGAAGGTGAGACCATTATTTATGTAAAACACTGTGGTTCACTTTGTGGTCAGAACGATGCATCGAGGTTCAAATGCAATGGCCGCTGTTCACGTTAACGACGAATGAGCGCTTGGCTTCCGTTCTGACGCGTCAAAATGCTTTAAATGCTTTCGATCGAAATCGAAGGGCCGGTGGTTGTACACAAGAATAACTAATAACTCTCAATCAAACATTTTGCTATGTCAGAACTGAGCAAATTTAGTAAACAAAGGCGAAGACATGTTGCATAAGTTGAATACATTAAGCAGCTCGAAGAAAAGAAGATAAACCTTTCTTAGACATACCCACAAAATAGTACTTAATTATAACATCCATTATATGTTACACCATATTATAAAGGAATTACCTAAACCTATTCAAGTTATCATTCAAATGGAGACAACATTGCTGATCAGTCTGAACTTATGCAACGTTAAACTATGCTTCGGATTATTTTCTGCGTGATTTGGTGAAGATATATCTAGATGTAGAATTTTATGGACATAATTAATTTAGATACGTTGTATATGCCAGAATAATGAGTGTTGTGTAAACTAGTAAGGAAGTTATATTAAAAATAGCCGGGTTGTTCAACGTTGGAAAGTCGTATGGCTCCTTGCACTGCCCCGTCAAATGTTGGCAAGGAAGTGTCAATTACAATGACAACGTCACGCCCAACGGCTGATTTCTCGAAGCGTTCGTACGGTACAAATGATCTGATGTGGACGTTTGACGTTTGACGTTTGACTTAACACGTAAAATCGTAAAAAATCATGTGTGGCTGTGCTAAAAATTGTACATAACTAAGAACTCCTTTGTTCTGAGTTACGTAATCAACGTAAAACATCCACATAGTTTAATTCGTAATACCCCCCGGGGTAAGCCAAATACATGCGAAAACGACGGTGATGCGAGGGAATTTATGAAATATATATATGGCTACCGAGTAAGGATTTGCTTGTTCTATGAAGTTCAGCGGATATTTTGCGATATCGTTAGTATGAATTCAGCACCACCAGTGACACAAAATGATGATCACACCAGGTGGTATTAGAAATCCAGTGATCATCTGCCACAAGCATTCAGTCCCGATTCCAGTTGATGTACATGTGCCGGTCTTCCCCACACTGTTTATACGTATCTCGTTAGAGAGTTGGAAAATGCAGGCACGTTGGCACTTATTGTCGTGGCTGGGTTAGCTCCCCAACACGAGTCACTGCGCCATCGAATAAAAGACTTCCGTACATTTACCTAGCTTTTGTTTTCCGCGTGAAGGCTACAGATGGCAGCAGAAACGTTGAACAAGTAACTTTCAGTAGCTGTGATTAGAAGAAAATGTTTATTTCATTGTGCATCGATGCATAATTATTTTCACAATGTTGGGTTCTAAGTTCTAAATCAGTTCCCATCAACGCGATGTGCGCACATTTTTGGGTCGTGATAGATTTGCCTTTGGTCGTTTCGTTGTGACGTGAGATGTTTCACTTACGGATTACCAATTATTTTTAGTGGAACGTGTGATGGTTCGGTTGATTGAGACGTGTGTTTTTCGAAGCTTGTGGCAGGTTACCGTTGACCTACTACTCTTAATGAATTATGGATAGCACAATGCGTCATGTAGCGCTTGTAGTCGCAAGTCGAATGACAATAAGCGACGTGCTCTGAGGGTGTCATGCCGACATCAACAACACTCAAGCAAACAATTCGACTGTTTTGGCAGCATTTGCAGTCCCGTCCTCGGGTGTTTGCGGGGCTGGGGAATTTAGATATTTGTTTTGACTGAACCACACGCACCAAGTGGTGGTTTCCTCAACTATCGCTCTCAATATGCTGTAATTGGCGATAATATATTGTTGGTGAATTGTTGATATCCCCAAGCCATGATGCAAACATGAATATGTCATAATATTAATGAGTTACAAAAGAGCACTTTTATTTCCAAAGGTAGTACGTGTTTTAATATATTTAATGTGCCCATTGATTTGATTATTTGCTTGTTAATCGTAAGAGACTGGATACGTTGATTAGGCATATTAAAAATCATGTATTTTGATTTATTTTATTTAGTCTTACTTAATTAATATTTAGCCATTCAATAACTTTAGTAAGTTCTTATTTTATTAAGGAGTATTTAATTGTATTACGTGTACTCTAATTCGCCCGTTGCCGAGAATAGAATGTTGTTGCTGACCAGCAATGGCCCCCTTTGACAAAACATATTGATTGGTTCTGTATATAGCCCGTTGCGCCGCTAAGGAAACATGGTAAACTTATGGTTGATTAAGCTTGCCCTCAATCGGCTTCCTCTTTGCAGGATCATATATAACCCACGGCTTACTGTCCGACTCAGCGATATGTTTTGTCAGAGAAAGTTTCACGCTATGAAACATTTGTGTGCCTGCGATAAAATTGTCTAATCGGTTCAACAATATGCGAATCTAGCTTTGTTGAGTTATGGACCTGAGCAACAAAGCAGTGTACGTATGACATTATATCTTTGTAAATTGAAGCTGTTAGCTACATTATATACAAATGCTAGGTGTACATAACTCAACTGTTGTTATAATTAGTGTACTAAATTAACTTAAACTGATCAGTCGTGAGATGTACTTTAGTCCGTATCTCAACACAATTCGATTCTCATGTTGATTTTACCGTCTCAACAATTGTTCAACCGATTCGAAAATGTAATCGCATCAACTGATGTGGTGTAATATGCGCCGGTCTATGACAAGACGTATCGCAGAATCTGTCAATGTACGTTAGTCAGTAAGTCAACATAAATAAATCAAATAGTATGGCAGTAATATGTCAAGTTATTATAGTTGTTAAATTTTAATTGGAGTTAATATTGTAATACATACCTTGGAAATCATTCATTTCAATATAGAAGAAGAAGTTTATTTGTTTCCCCAAATACAATAATTAAGTTATGCTTCATGTTTTGGTTTGAACAAGTACGCATATACCCAAATGTATACACATATATGCATGTACATACATATGCCTCATAAACATAATATATACCTACATACATATCAACATGTCAAAATTAATGCCGATGGGGTGGGTGGCTCCCATTAAGACAAAATGTGTCGCTGTCATAGGAGCCAACCCAGTTTTAATTAAATAGTTTAATTGCTCTATTGGTCAAATATCATGTGTGTGTGTGTGTGTGTGTGTGTGTGTGTGTGTGTGTGTGTGTGTGTGTGTGTGTGTGTGTGTGTGTGTGTGTGTGTGTGTTGTGTGTGTGTGTGTGTGTGTGTGTGTGTGTGTGTGTGTGTGTGTGTGTGTGTGTGTGTGTGTGTGTGTCATATTTGTTATTAGTTATATGTGAGTGTGTGTTGTGTGTAGACGTCAGTGTTCATTGTACGAATATTTGTGTTTTTATGCTAATCGTTTGTATATAAGTGCTACATGGTATTTATAATTCAATGGTTTTGCAGACATGTGTAGTAGTCGGGCAGAGTGTATATATCACTATATTTTGTCTAAAAAAAAAAAATAGAATGTGAATCAACGTAAACTGTGAGTGTATATATTTTATTTTTGACTGTTGCGGGGGTGTCATTGATATGATGAGGTAAGTTATATTTGAGACATTTCATTGCAAATTCATATTTAGTTCTAAAAGTATATATATATATATATATATTATTTTCCGAGTGTTGTAATTGTGCATGTTAGCAATTATGATAATATATAAGTTGAATTAACAAACTGGCAAATGTGTGTATTTATTTAAAGTAAATTTAAATACCTGCAACTTGTGTGTGTGTGTTGTGTGTGTGTGTGTGTGTGTGTGTGTGTGTGTGTGTGTGTGTGTGTGTGTGTGTGTGTGTGTGTGTGTGTGTGTGTCATATTTGTTATTAGTTATATGTGAGTGTGAGTTGTGTGTAGACGTCAGTGTTCATTGTACGAATATTTGTGTTTTTATGCTAATCGTTTGTATGTAAGTCCTACAAGGTATTTATAATTCAATGGTTTTGAAGACATGTGTAGCAGTCGGGTAGATTGTATATATCACTATATTTTGTCTAAACAAATAAAAAAAAATAGAATGTGAATCAACGTAAACTGTGAGTGTATATTTTATTTTTGACTGTTGCGGGGGTGTCATTGATATGATGAGGTAAGTTATATTTGAGACATTTCATTGCAAATTCATATTTAGTTCTAAAAGTATATATATATATATATATATATATATATATATTATTTTCCGAGTGTTGTAATTGTGCATGTTAGCAATTATGATAATATATAAGTTGAATTAACAAACTGGCAAATGTGTGTATTTATTTAAAGTAAAATTTTAATACCTGCAACTTTTTTAATATTTACTTTTTTATTTTGAGCGTAAGAGTTGTTGTGCGTTTATTGGGCATGTGAAAAATCGTTTATTTTTATCTGGCTTTGTTTATGTTTAGCCATTCAATAACTTTCAATAGTTCTTCATTTATTAAGTTTTGAGTAATCTTATTGTGTGTTTGTGTGTTGTTCCTAAAATGTATTAAAGTGCTAGATAATGTTGTGTCATCAGTATACATGATGAAGTCAGACATGTTACTGGCTTCTGAAAAATCATTTGTGTATATAATAAATAAAAGTGGACAGAGAATTGAGCCATATGGAATGCCAAGTGTTATGGGTAAAGTGTCTGGCTGGATTTCTTAAATTTCGATATATTGTTTTCTGTTTGTTAAATAACTTCTAAATTAATGCAAATTTGAGCCATCAAGGCCATAGTATTTTAATTTATTTAGTAAAATGTTATGGTAAATTGTTTCAAAGGCCTTGGAGATGTCGATAAATATGTTAATTGCTTTTTCATTTTTAACCAGTTGTGTTATAATTATATATATTAGTTCAGGTGAAGCTTATTCAGTTGATTAATCGGGTCTAGATCCATACTGATTAATAAAAAGAAGCTTATAGTTTGAAATATTGAAAATATCTTAATAAAAATTATTTTCTTATTTACTTTTTAAATAGATGGAGGAAGAGAGATAGTTCTTTAATTTTCAAATAATGATGGATCTTGTTTTTAAATATTGGAATAACTTTCGAAATGTTAAATTTATCTGGGAATAAACCGGTATTCAATACTTTTTTTATTAACAGCATTGGTGGTTTTATAATAGAGAGTTCAATTAGTTTTAACAGTTTGGAAGAAATGCCATTGAATCCACAACGGTTTTTTTGTGTGAGGAGATTTGCAATGGTTCTCTTCACAGTTTCTTCGTCAACATTTTTAAGTGTAAAAACGGAGTTGACTTGTTTATTTAGATAATGACTATAATCTGTATTTCCTTTGATAGTAAAGCTATTTGCAGTAGTCTGGCCTATATTTGTGAAGTAGTATTTAAATTGGTTTGCAATGTCTTTTTTATATGTGATTGTTTTGTCATTTTCCAGGCTGTGTTAGTTTTTTTGTGTGATTGTTTGACAACATTTCATATATATATTTCCAAGTATTTTTATGTCCTTTTTAAATTGATTAAATCTTTGTTAAAAATACACTTGCTTGGCTGCACGAATGCTATTTTTTATATATTTTTTTATATGTTTTGAGGTCAATGGTAAAATGTCAGTTTGATGAATTTGGGTTT
Source organism: Lamellibrachia columna (assembly GCA_963662155.1). Taxonomy (NCBI): domain Eukaryota; kingdom Metazoa; phylum Annelida; class Polychaeta; order Sabellida; family Siboglinidae; genus Lamellibrachia; species Lamellibrachia columna. The sequence goes on from OY759268.1 coordinate 40,150,957, forward strand.
GTCAATTTTAATTGTTTATAAAGTGTGTATCAGTGTCGATTTGATCTTAACATAACTTGAGTAATCCACGTTGACATGTTATGTTTGTATTTATTAAATGTCACCATTTTATTTGGCATATGCTTGTTTTGTGCTCGTATAATATCTTGATTTATTATCTCATAATTAAAAAAATTACATTTATAATAATATTTATATAGGTAATTAATTGAGGGAGAGTATTAACTAGATAACAATGACCGGGGGTAGGTATCTTATGGGAACATTTATTAGACATAACACCGGCACATGAAAGCGCATACGTTTCAACAAATAACGTCCCGATTCCTGCGGTGTGCACAGTCGCACATCCAAGAAAAGCGTTGCCAATTTTGCAATCACGTGATACGTAATAACCTGTCAACAGTTTACACCTAACATTCCTTGCGACATTCATAACATTTGTGGAAACAGCTTTCTAACGTACTGAAGAAATATCACTTACTTGTACGTTGTCTTCTGTGTGGCTCTTTCAACCTGAATTACCGACTTTAGATCGAATCAAGGAGGAAGCACGCAGCATCAGCGGAAACCACGCTGCATCAGCTTAAACCAAGAAACAGAAGTCTCGTTCCATCTTAGTCTTTATTACAACTTACAGCAACGTACATCACCCTTACAACGGTTTACATAATACAGCCACAGCCCAAGCCAGGGGTACAGCAAGTGTCCAACTTATTTGCAGGCTACACCGTATGCAATTATTTGTCAAGTGGCCATTATAAGAGTTCACTGGAAAAGTGTCTGTGGACAGTTAAAAGTACCTCACCGGGAGTCGGACTGTCGAGAGCGGCTACACGGTGGCCATACCGTAGAGAACGGTTCCTCGTTATTTAGACCGTCGACAGCGCCTCATTGGCTGTCGAGAGCGGCTCCCCCTTTGTCCATACCGTCGATAGTGGCTCATTTCTTATATAGCGCGGTATACAGTCCTTGAGACTGTTTAGTGCACTTTCCACTTCACTCTCTGGCAGACCTGTTCACTCCATTGCAATCTCTACTTCTCTGGGAAACATTCAACTACGAAATTTGTGTGTGGAAGACGGTTAATTTTGTAATTAATAGTTGTAATTCCATCAGTGAAAATTTACTAAATATTCCCTGATGAAAATCATTAATATTGAGTACCGGGAAAAATATTGGTATATTAGAAGAACTGGGGGTAAACAAATGGGTGGCTATGTTACAAATGAAGTGGTGTTTATATTACAAATGAATGGGTGCTTATGTCACACATATATTTTACTCCATATTTAAGCTTGCTGACAGAAACTTAAGTAGTTTGCTATACGACGCCACAAAGAGTAATTGATGGCGAAAAATAGTTAATAAGTGTGTCCAAATAAAAGTAAATACTTGTATATCGATGAGAGATACACCAACTGCTAGCAAAATACTCATATTCACTTAACATATTCACCTAGATGAAGCAATTATTACAACTCGCTGTAATTCTTTTTATATGCTTATATATATTTTTTAATTAAAGTTGATGAAGTTCGTCTTCTAAGAAAGTTGATGTACATATGTTTAATATGGTTTGATAATAATGTCTTATTACCACGGAATTGGGTTCTTAAAATGGAAGGGATAATGGCCTACCAAGAACATGTACAGATGATGCTCAAATTGCATGTCTACTCGTTGCCCACCTGTCTATAGGCCTATACAAAGACGATGACGCGATCGATTAAATCCATTAAACTAAACCTAATGTTAACAGTAGCAACGTTCCATCTGGACTGTTAAAGCCGTTGGGTTTGTAAGGTGTTGTTTCACTATGACATTGGGTTTGTAAGGTGTTGTTTCACTATGACCATTGGGTTTGTAAGGTGTTGTTTCACTATGACCAGTGATTTACTACAGCTGTTGAAAAATCGCTCAAACGTCATCGTTTTAATTGCGTGGTTGAAGCAATGCATGCAAGTTCTTCCTCGAAGCTCCCTTTAAATGGTTGGGGTTAGTTCATCACCAGCCTTACAGAACCCCAAATGTTATCTGTTTCCGCTTCGCTTTTAGACTGCAACCTTCTTTTTTCTGTCGACAGCCTTACCCTTCTGTAGGCAGCCTTCTTCTTCAGTCGGCAAATTTAGCTTATGTCGGCAACCTTCTTTTTCTGTCGGCAGCCGTCACGTTCTGTTGGCACCCTCCTTCTTCTGTCAGCAACCTTCTTCTTCTGTGATGTAGCCTTCACCATATGTCTGCAAACTTCTTCTTCTATCGACAGCCTCCTCCTTCTTTTGAAAATCTTCTACTGTTTGCTGTCTTTTTCTTTGTCGTCAGCATTCTTCTACTGTCAGCAGCCTTCTTGCCCATGGCATATGTAATTATGTAATCAACTGGATAGAAAAGTGGCTTACACACAGAAAACAGAGAGTAATAGTAGATGGTGAGATTTCAAACTGGAAATCTGTTTTGAGTGGGATACTACAGGGATCAGTATTATACCCTATACTGTTAATACCCTATACTGTTTAATATATATAAATGCTTTTTCTTCTGTCGGCAGCTTTCTCCGTTCACGTGTCGTCTACTCTGCTTTCTTTTGTTCCTATTTATGCAGTCCTCCCGCCTCGGCTGTTGCCTTCCAGCTTACGACTTGGCGGTTTCTTCGCATCTGCTTTCTTAGGTAGTCCGCCCTCCTCCAACCGCACCTAGGGAACTGCCCATGTCATCCGGCATTGCCATGAAAAAGTTGTACAACATCTGTTACAAATCGATGACATAGACACGAAGTAAATGTCACTGCCTTATATTTCAATCCCATTTGAACACGGCCCGCATGTCTACGCTCATGTGACTTGCATATTTGATTTGAAGGGAGGTGACTGTCATTGTTCTAATTGTGGCCAGGCAGAATCAACACTCTACGTTCAGTTGGCGATGAACGGGTGAATGCGCAACACCTGTTGTTTGTGTAGCGCCACAGTGAAACAGCACCTTTTATACTAATTGGCTTTTTACTTCATGCGGGACATGAAGTATAAAGCCAATTTGTTTGGCAATGTTTTCTCAGGCCGTTGATCGATCGTTTTTCGTCGTTGTGTCAGGGTGTTGTCGCGTTAATTCGTAATGTCAAAACACGTATGACAACGTATTCCTTCCTGGCCCTTAGCCTGCTTTTCATATGGGGGGGGGACATTTTGTCAATAAAGACTACAGTGGCGCCACAAGTTCTCATGCGGCGACATCTTTTCTTAGTCAAATCCAAGAGGACGCCACAAGGGTGTCACATTTTCGCAAACAATCTCCAGGGGGCGTTACAAGTTCATATGGGGGAGGGGACATATTTATCCAAAAGAGATGGTGCCACAAGTACTGTGCACAAAGCCTTTCTACTTAATCCATTGTTTCATACAATAAGACAAACGTAATTAAGATACACGCACGCACGCACACTCAAGCTCACACACATACTTCCTGGTTTACTTATATATTACAACAATATTCAATTTAGAAAATATTTAATGAATATTGTTAATTATGAAAAGCCCAGTCATATGTCGAGGTCAAAATGTATGATAAGTCAACATTTATGAAAAGCACAGACAAATGTCGAAGTTTGTGCTGTTTACTCACACCTATTTATGCACTATGCTTTGCAATTAACTTGAACAGTTAATTAATTAAATTTCAATTAACTTATAAACTATCCAATTAAATTCAATTAACCTCTTAGATTCCTTAGGTCAGTTACATTAAATTAACCATATACGTTGCTCAGGTCAACAAAATAAAAAATAATTGTATTCAAATAATTATTATATCATATGTTGGTAGAAATGTTTACACTTTTAAAACGATTCAAAAAGCACAAGACTTATAAGAGAAATGTGTTTTGTAAGTTTATTGAAAAGAAATCCGCTCATTTACACTTTCTTCAAGGGGCAACTGGTAAAATTTTAATAGTTGTAGATACTTATAAAAATATTTTCTGAAAGGGATTAAACGTTGTGGTTGAAGATTTGCAGGTGTGGGTTAGGTTTCCCTTTACACACTAACATTTAAATGTGTATCCTTTATTTGCTACGCATCACTACAATTGGCATGCGTTTGATTTAAGTTGGCACTGTAAAAAGAACCCAAATTGAAGCACTATTACCTTTCTCAACATCTCCCCATTAAAGGTTATAATGTACACACGAAACAATTTTAGATGCTTAGGTCTAATGGACCCACTTGACTGCAAGTTGCCAGCCTCATATGTTTTTTTTTTTTTTTAATTTGCTGAAGCCATGGTTAACCATCAACTTATCACCACCAGAGGAAATTCTAGGCCTTCCCTACAATTCACACTTGCCTCAAGTGTCAGCCCACCCCAGTTGGTACAGTGCTCTTGTGTTCTGGAGTGATCTGCCTCCCTCTCACACATCGCTGCACCAAATCTCTCATCGGAGACTGGAATAGTAAAATCAACTGTTATATGAGAACTTAATTTTTGGGAAAGTTAATTAATTATCTGAAATTAGCCTTTGTGAAAAAAAAAAGTAATTAAATTAAAATAAATTGAGTTAATTAAATGAACAAATTGGCAATGGCAATTAACCCATGCCTGATGCTTTGTGTGTGTGTGTGTGTGTGTGTGTGTGTGTGTGTGTGTGTGTGTGTGTGTGTGTGTGTGTGTGTGTGTGTGTGTGTGATATGAATGTCTGGATGGCATGTTTAGCATGCCACTACAACAAAGATAGTAATTGGCTTGCTAACTCTGCTTTGTATCAGTGAGCAGACATTTTCTGAAACCATAACATGTTCTGCTTATAAGTCTTCTTCTGGTTTGAATAACTGCTTAGCGACTGTCTGTACATTGTATACTGCTCTCTGGCTGTTACCAACTAACCACCCGTAAGGTGATTTGGTAGCACATATATTGTTAGAATAAGATTATTTATCAAACAAATCAGAGAGTTGCATAATATATAAATATATATTTGTACTCCCCCCTGAAAAGTGTGAATCCCCAATAATAAGAAAATAATATTATAATGTTTTAATAAATGTGAGTCCCCGTTTACAAATAATGTAAAACAGTTTCTCAAAAGCGTGAAACCCTTCCCCAATATTAATTTTCATAAATGTGAACCCACCTTTCCAAAATGTGAACCCCTTTAAAACCCCCAATAACATGAAGGTAATACTATTGTCATAAAAGTGAACCAATTTTCCCAAAACGTGAGCCCCGTCTCATAAGCGTGAACACCCCAATAATATGAAGATAATATTATTTTCATAAAATTAATGTGAACCCCCCATTTAACAAAAAATTAACCCCGTTCTCAAAGCATGACACTTCCTCTCTAAAGCATGAACACCTCCATAATATTATTATTTTTCATATTTTTATGAAAATAATATGAGTATTTTGATATTATTGGAGGTTCACGCTTTTGAGGATAATTATATGACGAATTATGGGGATTTGTGTGCTTTAAAAATAGTTAACATTGTTATTCTGATGGAGATGATGTAATGCTTTCAACGTAGCAACTTCGCAGTCATTCAGATTGCACCCAAAGAAGCCCGGTTTAAAAAAAATGTAATGGCTGATATGTTGACCCATCATAACAGCATGACATAACAACCCGTCTACACTGCTGTAACGAATCGCGATCACGATCGTGATCGCAATAGCAAAACGTGATCGTCATCCGAAATTGCATTTACACGAGACTGTTAGTAATCTGGATCCCAATCAATTTGATCTTTAGTATTTATTATAGTTTTCAACTCGTTGCTGCTCCTCCTGAACAAATGCAAATACAAAACATTGAATATATGTTGCACAAATTGTTGTTCAGGTTGTTCTCAAGAACTGCGCAAACTACTACCTATGGCAATTATGATACAACACCTACCATGCCAACACATTCTGAAAACATGTTGCATTTCATTCGATCTGATTACTTTTGTGCGGTCGTATGAAACGCTTACCGATTTTTTGTACGCCTCTCCTCTCAGATATGTTCCCAAGGGAAATACGCGCTGTAGAAGTGTTATTGCTGTTTCTTTACAAGTATTATGCATGCGACCTGACGACAGCGACCTTAAAATGTCCGGATATGCCGAGAATGTAATATTTCATTTTAATATATGATCGATGTTCCATCGGCAGGTTTCGATTAATGTCACCAAACCTTCTGGCTGCGACACAACATAGAGACGGCATTACGGAAGAGTGTACATCAAAGCCGGTGTCGTATGCACGTTTAGAGAGAATACACAGGAAGATGTACGTACAACCGTCCCATTCGTTGCTTCGGATACTCGTGATTTGTGCCTGCTCCTGGGCAGTTTCAACCAGTGTCAAAGGTGAGCTGTTTATACTACACTACAGTCATGTCTCGTTTATCCGCACAACTTGGTTCTTAATGGCTTTGGCTGGAATAAGGAATCGTGTAGATTAGTGAAACATATTTTCGACCTAGCAATGACTGTCGGTAATAATGTGTAATGTATAATTAGATCTTCACAGTGTTTTATCATTTTGTTCCTTAAAAACAGCATCAAAAAAGCGTCAAAACTGCATAGCGGGGTTCACCTTCTGATTATCTGCGTACATATTATCCAACATACTAAATATTGAATAGGCCTAGAAGGCCAACTAAGAATATGAGTATAACAAATTACTACCGTTGGGCACCAACTGCAGAACAGGTTTTACCTCAAGAATTGTTGCCCGTGGTCTAAGGTTCAGGTGGATGCCATTTATACAAATTAGTGTCTTGGTTTGCAGTGCATAATAATTATGGCTAAATTTGAAAAATGTGTATAAAACGATTTACTCATTATTTTGGGATGATCATTTCATTAAACTATGCAACATTATGTAAAGCCTTATTCTATGAATACGCAGATGCATAATTATGTCCATATAACTTATATTATGCTGTATTACATTTATTCAACAACTTATGATTGGCTTACATGAACACTTCAACGTATTACTGACAACTCATGTCTATACTGGCACTCATAAACATACCCACTATTTTAATCATCTATTTCTTCTCCTCAATGGCTTAGAATCTTACATAATCAATCCTAATACATTCATTATGCAACAATTTGTGTTGTGAACATTATCACACATGAAGCTATTTGCAATTATTATATAATTAAATTTGGCAACATACATATCAAAACTAGCATATACGCGCTCAACAATATAAGTGTAATGCAGCTGTACAATTAGGAATAATCTACAATATAATGCACACATTGTTACTCACCATTACCATTACATTAGAAAATTTTTCTACACAAACCCATCACATTCATATACAATATTTTAAACAGGTGTGCAGTTCGTATCGACAAGGAAACATGGAGTATTCGTAAAATCATATGCAACAAGTAATGATTCATACTATTGAAACTATTCAGAATTATCCTCGTCTTCCTATTTGTCTCTTGAAGAAGAAACCAAATTGAGTTTCATATATTGATAGGTTTGAAACGGTCCTCATCATTTGGACACGTGCAGATTGTGCTTGAAGCAACTGCATCGATGTCTCTGGCATTTCGACGATACACAAGAGCAGCGTATCAATTCAGTACATACCATAGATGCTGAATCCTAGCTCATAAACTTTGACTTCGTATTACAATCAACTCTCCTCCAGCCGTAGCCAACAGATGCTGGATCCTGGCTTACAAGCTCTGGCTTCACTTCACCATCAACTATCCTCCAGTCATTGTCAAAAGGTGATGGTAAGACTGATTTGGCTATATGTGGCTGCTGCCACGCAACTACTTGAAAGTTGATCCTGAGGAAGTGATGTAGCAGTGCATCCTCTGTGGATGATAAGTGTTATGTGCTGCTCTGTTTCTGGAAGAAAACACGTTAATGTAGTTCAATCACAACCATAAAGGAATGTATGACATGCGACAATTTTACAATGAACTATTCTAGTGAATCGTCAGCTTCCTTGCGACAATTTTACAATGAACTATTCTAGTGAAATATTCTCAGATCAGAAATGTCTGCTGGTAGATTTTCATCATGCGAATATACCTTCCATGCAATGGCTTGTCCATATCTACATGAAACATTTGTCTTGTCGCAAACATAAATAGCATGCAATGCTAGTATATTTTGAGAATATTATTACAGTTGTCCAATTTATCTGTTATTGAAAGTACTGGGTTGAAATTGGGTTTGCTGAATATCAAAACTTAATCAGACATAGAAAAGCATTATGAAGAGCCAATATATGGACATTACTATTATGCGACTTGATGACAATCCGTTGGTTTCCGTTACGAATAGCATCCACAGCATGCATCTTGGTGTCGGTCTCTTCATGGGTAGCATGCACATGTGAAACAGTACGCTCAGTTATTGTGCAAACGCACACATCGTCCTCAATTTCACTACCAATTTCCAAGTGTACCTGCTGATGTGATGGTTTGGCACGCGTGAGCAAGTGGTTAGAAAATAATGCGGCAAGGTCTGCCTAGTTCGTGTTATGCTTGATGAATTTTCTCCAAATCTTTGGGAGTGGAACCCATGGGTCATCAACGTTCAATGTGATCGATACTCATGTTGTTCTTCAAAAACATTCTGCAAAGGAGTTTCAAAAATCATAGCGATCAAATATGACATATATGCGAACAACATTTTCTACAAGTTTACTTAAGATTGCGTCTGCTTGTCTCCAAACGTGGATATCTCAGGAGGTCTGCTAAGTGTGTGAACCACAGCCATTGTAAAATAAATGTAGCAGCACCGTCCGTCTGCCAGCTGTATACGTTCCTTACAGTATGGTTCACCGACACGTTCTTCTAGTATATAGAATAACTTTGCTTTATTCCTCTTGTACAGTGGCACCAGCCAGAGACCTGCTGATAGTTCTTTGTTAAAGACATCACTCATATTGACTTGGCGAGGTCGGGCTGCTACAGGCAACTGACCAAACAAATTAGCCTGTCCGTGTACTGTTTCCAAAAACCAAACATCGGATTCTTCTTCGTAGCTTTATTTAACTAATGAAGTGTGTCTTTTATCTGACTGGTGGCTTCGACAATTTGTTTTGCAGCATTGGTTTTTCATTTCTTTGAAGCAAATCACTCATCTTCTGTTCAGCACATTCCCTTGTACTGTACTCATCGTCAATGAGTACAGTACAAAATACTTTCCAGAAAAAGCGTCATGCGTTTATGAGCCATCGCTGCAGTCACTGGTCAGTTAAAACTGAGCATTTTTTAAAGTTAAATTTTCCTCATAGACATGTTACTATTACCGTTTTATTTGAAATGCATACCCTCTTTAATATTGTTCAATAGGAACCAGTCGGTTAAATATACTGAATTGTGTTTTGGTGCATGAAACATAATAACTTCCAGCCGCCGTGGAAATTATTTGACATGTTGGCCTCTACCTAGAACATGTTCCGTATATGCTTTAGAAACAGTTCAGCATGGAAAATCTGTGCAATGGGGGATGCCTTACGAAGGGTAGCATTTGTGAACCTGGCCTCCAGCTATGCTGAAGTATTAGATGATCTATGTTGAATCGTAATATTGGAGGGTTTCCATTATCATCTTAAAAGTAAACATGTTGATTTGGTGTGAGATATTTTGTGAGTGACCGACCCGAACGCATTTTTGCCGCCATAATTATAAACAAACCGAGTTACGAATTCGTAACTATTGCGATAATAAGAGCTCCTTTGAATTTAAAGTGGAGTTCGGAAACACACAACAGCCTTTCTGGGTATCTCCCTGGATACTTCATGAATATTCCACTGATTCTATTTTCATATATCTTATAGTATGTCACATAAATACGTCTCATTTAACAGTATATAAAAATAAAGAATATCGTTGTAGCATTAAAACAATGCTAGAGTGATAGCGTCAAACAACAGCAAATTCGTCAGGGAGGAGCTTTACCAAATGGTGCATTATACAAACACATGACATCGTCTAAGATGGTTGAGTGTGTTTCTTTCCAGATGCCACTGTTTTGTGTGTTGTTTTTCCAGATGCCACTGTTGTGCGTGATGTATTTCCAGATGCCACGGTTGTGTGTGATGTTCTAACTGGAACACCATACGGTATGGATATGATTCCATTGGACACAACAGCGATACCTCCAATATTCGGTTCACCAAAGAAACTCATCGCAGGTAAGATACATCAGTTGTAATAATAATAACGTGTGGTCTTATACAGCGCCTGTATCCGACTAGACATGGCGCTCCTGGCGCTTACAACATTATATCTCTTAAATCTAACCTTTTTGAGACTACGACAACATATACAGTTGAGTGGGAAATTTTATTTCCCCTGGCATAAATATCATACATAAAGGACCAACGAGTGTCAACATCTACTTCATTACACAGGCAAAGTGGGGTTAGCGAAATTTCCCAACATTCGAAAGAGCAGTAGGTAGATTTTAACCCGGGCCACTCGTTTGAAAGTCACTTTAACCGACGAGCCACCGCGAGTCATTGGTATTTATTTCAGAACAGTACATACTGCTTCGTGTTTAGCTTCATTGTGCAGGCCAAGAGTTATAATGTGAAATTAGACAGCGGTGATTAAGAAGAACACAACTGACTACACAGTCAGTGAGATTAACCCGCAGATGAGTGGATATAGTCCACCAAGGATCAAAAAACAATAAAATGCAAATCTGTAATTAATCTGTAATTGGCGATTGAATGTTTGTTATGTGCTCTGTCACATAGCAAATCGATGAACTGGAACGAACTTAACTGATCTGTGCCATTCCAGGAAAGGCTCTTGCTATCGCAGTGGATAAAGTTGGTGGACGTATTTACTGGTGCGATGCTTCCGTTTTAACCATCAATCGCCCCAACCTGGAAGGTTCCGAAAAAATAGAAATATTCAAAGGAAGTGAGTAATTGTTTAAACAAACCAACCAATTATTATGATATATGATATATATATATATATATATATATATATATATATATATATATATATATATATATATATATATATATATATATATATATATATATATATATATATATATATATATATATATATATATATATATATATATATATATATATATATATATATATATATATATATATATATATATATATATATATATATATATATATATATATATATATATATATATATATATATATATGTACACACACACACATTGCTACATTTGTTATCCGAATGTACCTCAAAACAAGGGGGTAGCTCTCTTGGCAATGGCAGCCGCGTACAATGATTTACAGCTCATCAAATTCCTCCAACAACATTCCAACATTAATCCAGAAATCTTGAGGAATCACTACGATGAAAATGTGCCCTACACCTATGTTATCTCAAGGGGGCTTATTTGATGCTGCACCAATAGATGACAAGTGTATTTAGGCAAGTGCACTTATTTGATGCTGCACCAATAGATGACAAGTGTATTTAGGCAAGTGCACTTATTTGATGCTGCACCAATAGATGACAAGTGTATTTAGGCAAGTGCACTTATTTGATGCTGCACCAATAGATGACAAGTGTATTTAGGCAAGTGCACTTTACATCACACGTGATGGAGGCAATGGAGTCCTAACAAATGACCCTGACAAGACCGCACAAACTCACTCCTCCAAACTCGTCTTCACCTACACGTTCCAAAGGACATGTTGGGCAGACCTATGAGCTGGCTGATTCATTCTCCAGACACGATGATCGAGAGTCGGTCTACCTTCTCTTCCATCCTCAGGTTTCCAACTAAGTGGATACCAAGAGGGAAATCGAGGGTCAATTCCTCCTTCAGTTTGTTGGCAAATTCGAATCAATGTAGTCAGCGTTGTGGATGCATTGACATCCGGTTTATGTTGACATCAGCTATACCACGACGATGACACACGGCTGACTCCGCGCGGATATAAACAGCGTTTCGAGAAAACATTACTGTTCGGTCGAGGGCGGCTGAGTGACGATATTCATTCAAGTTCAATTCGGTTGGGAAGGAATTGCTCTCACCGCGCCAAGTCAGTGATTGCGTCTACGTCAGCATGAGCCTCGTCTGGCCTCCTGTGAGGCCCCATATCATCAGTATTCTACCAGTATCCCAAAAGCAGTCAAAACTTTGTTACGGAGAACATGAAGTCACGATGACTTTCTCTATTTAGCAAGGAGGAAGATGCTGTCCTCCGGGCACTTGATCAGCATCAAGTATAATAAAGTATAAATAATGGAACATACAACAGCCCGGGGCGACTCCTACATTTTACGCGGTTCAACTGAAATTTCACGACGGCACTTTTTGTAGCTATTGCTTGCGTGCGTGGATGCGTGTGTACATACCTGCATCAATATATATATATATATATATATATATATATATATATATATATATATATATATATATATATATATATATATACGCATATATACGCATATATGCATATATATGCATATATGCATATACGTATATACATATATATATATATATATATATATATATATATATATATATATATATATATATATATATATATATATATATATATATATACATATATATACATACATTCATATATAGTAAAAATTACAATCAGTCATACATACATACATGTATACATACATACATACATACATACATACATACATACATACATACATACATATATACATACATATATTCATATACACATACATACACAAATACACACAGTACAATACTCAAATATACACATGCATGTACCCACACATACACACATACATACATACATACATACTTGCATACATAGAAAGAAAATAGTACAAACTACTTACTCGATCTTACGAAGTGTAATTGTGTCATAAAATGTGAAAATGAAAAATAAGCCGTTCTCACATAGTTATTATCATGCAAAACGAAACTATATATATATATATATATATATATATATATATAAATATATATATATATATAAATATATATATATATATATATATATATATATATATATATATATATATATATATATATATATATATATATATATATATATATATATATATATATATATATTTATATATGAATCCTATCAGTTGTGAAAAAGGACCAACGAGTGTCAACATCTACTTCATTACACAGGCAAAGTGGGGTTAGCGAAATTTCCCAACATTCGAAAGAGCAGTAGGTAGATTTTAACCCGGGCCACTCGTTTGAAAGTCACTTTAACCGACGAGCCACCGCGAGTCATTGGTATTTATTTCAGAACAGTACAGAAAAAAAAAGGAAAGATGCATTTGTTTAAATGTTACAATCACCGCACCGTATTAATATATATATGTATATATATATATATATATATATATATATATATATATATATATATATATATATATATATATATATATATATATATATATATATATATATATATATATATATATATATATATATATATATATATATATAGTTTCGTTTTGCATGATAATAACTATGTGAGAACGGCTTATTTTTCCAGCCATTCCATAAAGAAATTTGCTATTACAGGTGACACCAGATTTCTTCTCCCATTATTGTATCAAATGTATGTGATAACTCAATGAAGTTAAACAGGTTGCTGGGAAAATTAACTTCACCAACTCTATTATGTCATCCACAGTAAGGTTAAGTGTCAGTTCTGTGATTTTGCTACTTTATGTTTCCAGCGTCCCTCCCTATCCCTTTTCCTCGTGTATGTTTACCCCTATGTCCATCCTTCCCCGTCTCTCCCTCATTCCCCCACCTATCTATATAGTTAATGGATGTTGACCAACATATGTTTTTCTAGATTGTATTCAAACCGCATCAATGGTAACGTAACTCGCGTGATTGAGATTACAGCTACGGCGGCTATAGCGTTGCTGCGGTGTGAAAGCCCATGTAAGTGACCAGAATGTTCAGACATTATAACAAACCAGGGTTTTGTTATATCAACCCGCCGATATACGATATGTTAAATCAGCCCAGTTTTTGCTTAACGACAAATATTTTCATAAAACCAAGATTTATGATGAAGTCCACTGTCTGGACGCCATCATTTATATTACATATTTATTTATTAAAAATATCTAGTGCTTTAACATTCAAAATTGCAATACACAAATGTGTACGAAAACTGACATGTGATTTTTGCTACTGTGTTTACAAAGGAAATTTCGCAAGTGTTATCAATAGCACATTGTTCTGCAGTAATTGGAGGGTATGTTCTTGACCCTCCAGAGAAGACGGGAATGTCAACTCGCCTGAACGACGCCGACAACGAGACATGTCTGGCTCTGTCAGACATGGACCTCTACACTTTTGATGCAAGAGAAGAACGCTGGTTCCCACGTCCACAGAACAAATGTTTTTTGTCTGGACTGGTCATCAAGAGATGTGTGCCGGTCGTGATGAAGAAGTAATTCACTGTCACAATCACCGGACATCATCTTGCGTGTTCCACGGCCCACTTCAAGGTGGCGGTGCGACAAACCAAGTGGTCGTCCTGTCACCTCGCTGGGCTGTACAGAAACTGTAGATGGAGCGGCGCCGTCGAGACTGGATAGCTCACCACGTGTGCCGCCGCCTTTCCCAAGTTGTACGAGGACTGGCAGATATGTGAAATCAACGTTAACTAAATGTAAATGACAGCAAGCGAAAGAAACGAAATGGTGTTTTCGACAAATGACATATTATCAATTGATGATATTGAAAATGTTGCAATTCCCATTGAAAAACCATGATGGGTGATTCAGTTTCAAATGAAATGTACATGTGAACTGAAAATATTATATGTGTGTGTGTGTGTGTGTGTGTGTGTGTGTGTGTGTGTGTGTGCGTGCGTGCGTGCGTGCGTGCGTGCGTGCGTGCGTGCGTGCGTGCGTGCGTGCGTGCGTGCGTGCGTGCGTGTGTTTAATGTTATATTTATATGTCAACACCTACGTTGGTGAATTTCGTTTTGATGTGTTCAAATAGAATGTTAAAACATAACGTTCGAGCAGTTTTTGTGTGAAGGAATTATTAACCACAGCACGTTGTGTTCTTGGCATTGATGTAACTTACACAAACATATTTACTCACGACACAAATCTTCTTCTGCACGATTCAATTGTGTTTGCCTAAGTATTTCACCTGAGGTTCTAAAGCCAGACGCGTGCATGTTAGTCCAAGTTGCCAGGTACGGTGTTTCAGAGTTTGTTCAGAGTGACGTGGCATATATTTTAGCTTTAAACTGCCACATATATGTGCTTATTAGCACTGTATTAATAATTAAAGAGCACCTGACATGTATGGTTTGTATTTGTTTATTTATACATAATTTCACGACTTGTGGTGTCTGGCACGTTGTCTTTGTATAGATGTTTGCAAATTGAATTTATTTCCTGGTAACAGAAACATGTAATAGAACATATATCATAATGATTCCCCTGAAACATCCTTTCAGAGCATACAAACGGTGTCCGTTGAAGTACCAAGTGAACTCAGTTGTTGCTCTGGGCCGGAAGGTAGATTACCGTCCGAACTTGTTATGAAACTGCTAAGAAAGAAATATCCAAGATACAAAGATGCTTACTCTTTATGAATGTTGCTGCTTATGTCGGCGGTCAATACGAAGCTAGTTAGTGTATTAACTAAGGCCGTTTGTATTTAGAACGTGTCATTGCAAATTTGTTGCGAACGTTTGCGTGTTTGTGCGTGGAATAAAGGTGAAACGACCATTTTATTGTTTTGACCATCTACTGCTGGATGGCCGCTCACCATTCGAACGACATTTACCTATTATATTGTACAAAGGACATTAATTTTCAGACAACTGTCCTCCACGAATCAATAGTTTAAACTGTTGAAAAATTTCAAAATTAAAAAACATTATTGATCTAACAGTGTTAGGACACAGTGTATGTAATGGCCATCAAAGTATACTTACAAACATATATCTTCTATGATAATGTTCAAGCGTTATGTTTTTAAAAAAAACTCGATGGAGTCATATTGATAATTGTTTTTCAAGATGTTGTTAATTTTCAAGATGTCGGACTCTGTTAAGTTCCGCGTGGTTACCGGTTAAAAAAAATTCCATTTAAGACCATATTAGTTCCGCAACAGTTCACTGCATGACGCCACGGAGGTAATAATTCGCGTGTTTTGACCGCCATTTAGTACGCTTTATACGAAGACGTAAATGTCGATATTTGTGAACAGCCTATAATGCTGCTTTGTGTCACCTGTCAAATATTACACCCCTAAGATCGTCAGTGCGGTGAAGTTTCTTGAGCGGGCATTGATAACATCAAACGTCGTCCGAAACAATAGCATATTTTAAAAACAATAAACGTTCGTTAATAAGCCGTCCGTATCTTTCGACATTTACCTATCCGTACAAAACCGTACTAAGTGACAGGGTTAAGGCCCGCGTCATGCAGCGCCACGCGGTGAACTGGAACGGAACTAGTATTGTTTTATATTGTATGCCCAGTCAGAACCCGTCGGAAACAGTTATCAATATGAGATCACGGAAAGGATCGACGTAAATCAATCAAGGATAACATTTGTTGCGATATACCAGTACACTGGTTGTTTTACCTGTAACATACGCAGCACTTGTGTTTTGGAAACAAAATATTTATAGCCAACACAATACTCAGCAATTGTTGACAGTATATGCACGCATACGCAGCATTACTAATTAGTTTACACTAGTGTGAGAGTGGAGACGACAGTGAAACGGGACTAGTGACAAAGAAGTAAGGGAAACAACAATAGACGACCCTTATCGGTGCCAGCCTCATCCCGGGCTGCAGGGATAAAGAGGAGAGCAACAACAAGTGTAATTCGTACATATGGGCCTTGTATTCGACAACCCTTCATGTACTGCGGCATTATGACGTCACTTCCTCTCAACTGGGCGTTCTCATTGGTTTCATTTCGCAAGCGGAGAGGTTATTTCCTGTGCCCTTGATTGCTCTTATCTCATTATCGCCCACGCGTATCAACTGCAATGTCCCCAGTGAATAATGGTATTCCACCTATCGGAGTATTCTGATTGGTCGGTTTGATTACCTTGATTATCGTCCACTTCCGGCGACCATAGCGTTCTTGTTGGCGTGTGTGCTATATTGAGATTACGAGAGAGTTTCTACCTTATTGCGACGTGTTGTGGCGAGCAGGGAGTGACACACAAGTGCGCTGCCCCGTCTGACATCGAGGAACTGGCAGGAAATAAAAATAGGACGTCAACCTCAGGATTCAATTAAGAGTCGGTGATATAATAGATGGAGCTGTTTGGAGATGTTTGTCAAACCAACCAGTTACTAGAAAGGACAATGAAAAAAAAACGTTTGTCGCTACTGTTCTCTCGTCGATGATTCGTTACAGACTTTAAATGCTCATTTGTAGAGACACCTAGACTAAGTTGTTTGCATTGAGCTGAATGTAATTATTATTGCGTGTACATGACATTAATACTGATTGCATGTATGATAATTTCGTTACCGTTCCCATTGTCGTGACAAAGCATAACAGTCAGTGCAATTATTTATCAGTGGTACAAAAACAAACTGATTGAAACGGTAAGTCTTTTAAACTTGGAAAAATCCAATAAGCAAACATATTAAACAAGTGCTGCATGAGTATAATAATACAAGCCAAGGTAATAATAACGTGTATATACTCAATTCATTCATCATCCACCCATCCATTTGTTCATTCATTCATCCATCCAATTCAACCATTTTTCAATTCATCCATCCACCCATTCACCAATTAAAACAATTCTTCAGTCCATCTATACATTTCAAAATGGCATCTATTCTGGGCACTTGTAACGTGTAACATCACACTGAACCACAGTGTTGCATCACGAACATAAATTTGATTTCGAAGACATCTTCAAGGAAGACGGTGAAAATAAAGACACAATCAACACAGCTACGACAGAGGAAAACGAGGTAGGCAAAGTGGACAGTGAAAATAACAATCCCGTCGCCAAATTGATAGGTCGCTTCCAAACATAATAAGAAAACTTAAGTAGATGTTGGTCAAGACACTTAGAAAGGCACGGATTGGAGAGATTGTATTGTCGGGGATATTTCTATTAATGAGAGGCCAGGGTCATCGAAGTAGAGGGTCAAATGTACTAACTACACTACTTTAAATAACTCTAAATACTTTAAATAAGTTAAAATATGTACGTTGAAAATACTTTTTTTGGAAAACAATTTAGGTTGATGGAGTGGTCAACCACCTACGAAGAAGGATTGCGATCGCAATGTCGATTGGAGTGTTTACACGGCACATATTGTCGGAATCACGGTCGGTGTGTACTGTACATGCCGTGGTATTACTGACTGACATTTTCAATAATGTATTAGACTAGCACAAATACCCACCGTCCGGACGAGATAACTTGGTAATTCGTAAGTGACTGTCATGATAACAATACTTACACAATTTCAAGATATTCTCAACATTATTACATCAATATTTTCTATTCCATCAATTTGCGTTGGCCGCCTTCGCATACAGCACAACCCTCTGGTGGACTAATACGTTGTAAACAGTTTCCATTTGATAGAAAACAGAGATATCTGAAAACTGGGTTGAATAAAAAGTTATCGAACCGGCAATATGTGCGATAGCTGTAGATGAAATGCGGCTTGAACAAAACGACTAAATTGTCAATAATCTTTCCGTCTGCATTTTGTAGAATACAGGTTCCCACTACGCTGTGAGAGAACTCACGGGTGCATCAAATCGATATTTCCGTCGGAAATGTACTCGTCCAGACAGAAGTGACTTCCTGGACTAGGACACCTCTCGAATTGTCCGCCATCCAGTCTTTGCGTAGATGGTATATGTTTCACGATCCAGTGTTCGGAATGTCTCAGAATTTCATAACCGTACTGATTGCGCGCATACAGACCGGGGTTGTTATGAGAATTTATCCATTGTCCTACTATCAGCACTTTTGTCGGTGTGAGCCGGGGATCTTGCACCAAGTGGCTCTCTGCAATACTGGCACCTGAACTGCCATATATATCGATGCCCCAGCCGCCTGGGCATCTCAATACAAATGCTTCACAGTCAAAGTTTTCAGGGTCGTATTTGGGACACAACTTCGCATAGATTATCTCTAGCGTGTAACCCAACTTCTCGAATTCGTGTCGCTGCCACCAAAGGCTGGCGTTCCTTGTCGGCACGTACGCTATGTCGGCGTCCAGTTCCCAAGGCAAAACTCCGCTGAACTTGACAGCCCCGAGAGTTGTGCCGCAGTTGGTGCTGCAGCACATACCAATCTTCGTACACATGCCCATTATGTCGTTGATTGCCTTCACTAGACTTTCCAGACAACATATCGGCACGATGACCCCTGCCGTCCACGTACATGTGATATCCGCCTCCTTGCACGAATAAGACAGGCGTGTTCCATCCGGGAACTTGACGCGGTTCAACCGGAGCCTCCGTGCAACGTGATTCCATTCATCGTGTCGCCTTGATGGCGAGGCAGCGTCGTCAGTCTGAACGTAGAACACGACGTCAGGGCAAGACACGACCAGCTTTCCGACTTCCCTCACACGAAGGAAGTAGTCGTGGAATACAGCGAGCCGTGGCGTATATTCGAGGTTGACAGCTCGGAGAGTCGATGTTCTGGTAACGAAAGGTGAAGGGATGTAGTCGCAGTAGGCACAGGACGACGCCGCAATGTAGTAGCCGGCAACATAGGCGAGAGTGTAGTTCCGCAGATTTGTCTGTTGACAACCCATTGACCAATGTCCGTTAGGGGTCCGGAGTGCACCGCCAACGAAGTCGACACCAAATTCGGACACAACGCGGACCATCCTTTCGAGGCGCCCTGTTAACGGGAAATGTTCCATTCGTCGCCCGACGAGAACATAATCGGTGGAAGCCATCATGACCAGTTCATTCCACACGTAGCCCGTCATCGCCGTGTTGGAGAGGACGTGTTGAACAACGTCGACTGTCACGTCACTTGGAATGACCAGCCTCTTCACGAGAGCCAGGTGGACGGTGAGACAGGGATATATAGCGTTAATCTCTCGCAACACAACCGTCACCTGATTAGTCTCGTCGTAATCGAACCCATTCAAAAGAATCGAGAGGACATCTTCAAACGGTCGTGCATTCGTGCAATTTGTTAACACATGTTCTTTACAAAGCGCCTTATACTTCTCTGGACACACGTCGAGCAGAGCACCCTCTCGTCGGTCTTTCGTTCGTTCTTTTGTATCGCATGCGCCGAGCTGAGCTGTTATTTCGCGGTGCTGCCGAATCATTCGATGTACCTGTTTCAAGGCATGCTCCGTTCGCCGGTGCGACTCGTGCGTGTCCCGTCTAAGATGGAGCGCCATCGACAAATCCAATGCCACGGATTGCAGTTGACTTGTGCATGTATTGCGGATTACGTCTGGTAGAAGTTCAGTGATGATAATCTGTCGGGATATTTTAGTTATCAACACCACAGTGCAAGTCGTGACGACGACAGTGCAGATAAGGAAAGTGAAACACTTTTTAAGATATGACACGGTAACCACCATTTCGTACCGAGCCTAAGACTAAAGAACACATGAAAGGTATATTCTTTGTTGATGTCAAAGAAGAACACCAACAAATGAACGGAAAGACGTTTCGATGAGCGATGTCGTGGATCTACGAGACTTAATCCATTCCGTACTTGTGAGATTTGTTTTCAGACGTGTGACGGCAGGTAGGTCGATGACAAGACGAAACTGAAAAAAGCAACGATTCTTAAGTTCAAATATTGTACTCTGCGTGAGTGCGTTGATAGAGTTATTATTAATATAAAGTAAATCACGCATAATTTCAGGAAAACCATTACTATGATATAATCAATGTAATAGATAACCACTTGTGTTCTGGTGCTTTCGAATTTCGTCAAGCAAAATACACAGACTGCATTGCATATAACATTATACTCTAGGTGCATCAAACTGAAAATGTGATTTTAAAATGTTATATATTTTGCAAACATTTTAGTGAGAAAGAAATACAACACATTTCTTCAAATTGAACCCTCTTTAAAAGTTTTAGTTTTATCAAGGGATTTGCCTGACGCCAACTTTCAAATCATTAGTAAAAATTGGCTATGGCCGTGCAAACACAAAACGGAAACACTCAATGGCATTGCATTGTGGTTTTGCCCAGTATCTAACTACTGGCTAATGTAATTACTTAATAGATCATGCCTGATGAGTCATGGTAATGATAACAGAATAATAACTATTCACTTATATTATAGTCAATGTCCGACGGCAGCATAAACGCCCGACTAAGTAAACGTTTTTCGAAGAAAATTATATACACACACAGGTTTTTGTTAAGAATGTCTAGTCTAGCTGTAGAGTAGCTGCCAACGAGCAGACGCTAACTATTGTACGAGTTAGCAAGTCTCCACATGGGAGGTGCAAACACTAACCAAATCTCCACATGGGAGGAGTAAACACTAATCAATAAGAGCCGCTGCTAAAGGAACTACTATTAAAAGTGATATAACAATGGAGACCATCGTTAATGCACAAACACATAACAATATATGATATACACACGATTAAGTTTCCAACACGTAAAGGCTGGGACTCAACCCCACCCTCCACCGGCACGGTGGAGAAAAAACCCTCTCCGTGCACATATGTTACCAAGAGCAGAACATTAGAAACCATCGGCTCTGTACGTAGATAAGGTTCCCTCACATGGATGTTAGACGCCGCAGCTCGTGGCAGGTAAAGTTGGCGAAAATCACAAAGGTTGTAAAGTTCAGCAGATATACGTGGATGTTAAAAGGTCGTCTTGGTACATGATGATGTAAAATCGTGCACAATATGAGCGCCTAAAAGTCACCGTGTTGTAATTATCTTCATTAAAGGAATCCCATTGAAAGCATGTCTAGCTGTGTGCGGAAGTGCAGCAACTCCAAGCCGTGTGCCGCGTCAACAGTGCTGACGAACAGGTGGTTTCAGAAAGAAGCACCGAGTCACGTTGGAGCAACACTAGATCCACGGCACAGATGTCCTGAATCATTAAACAGAGAGGAGAAAATAGGCCAACCCTATTCATGGATAACTACGGCGTGACGAATGTAATCAACCTAAGTTGTTTTTTTGAACGCTAAAACGCCAACTTCGTATCAGTCTAATTTGTTAATTGACCTTTTGCTAAGCGCAAGTTGCTGCGCCGACATAGAGTAACAGTGAAATGCTTATGTTATTTAAATGCATTTGTTTTATATTTGCCTGCAAGATCTTAGCGAAATAAGGGCTTGAGTTTTTGTAAGCACGACCAACTGATAAGGGTGAGCGCTATTTCGCAAATACCTTTGGGGAAAAATGGGCGAATACGGCACGCAAGCGTGAAGATGAAGCAACCGACACAATGAAGCCATGATGAGCTGTACTGAGGGCGTCCTCCGACAGCGGGTCCCGGTCATCCACAGTCCCCTGTTCTTTGGGAAGGCCTTTGATGTGTTGTATTTTACCTGGAATATGCTTAAAGCGTAATTCAGTGCGTCCAGTGCACGTAACATCTGAAAGAGGAGAGGAGTGAGATATGGCTGGATGTGAGAGTTGACCCAGGTTTCTTTGAGGAAGCTAACGGCGTCATTGGGTGGAACACACTCGGAACAGCTTTGCTTTGGGCGTGAAGTGCTGGCTCTGTTGTGCGAAGTGCAGGTTGTGGGCGTTCTCTCTCACGTAGGTGTAACCACGTTCACAGAGATGACATCAAAGGTGGATTGTAGACTTCGGTCGAGGGCTTCGAGCTGCTGTTGCCTTCTTCGAACTCCCTCCCCAAACCCCGCCCCACCCTCACCCCCGGCAACAAGCCATATCCCCTAGAAACCAGACCAAGAACAAATCATGCAGCTTGGCCAACAAAATGTCTACAGACGCAGAAAACGCGGATGATAACCCAAGAGGACGCGCAAGTGGGTGACACAGCAATTTTATCGCAAAAATGCATGTTATATTAGTTGACTCCAGCGTCTAAGAATCTACACTAGGTGCACTAACATTCCTTGTACAAAATTTTGGTGTATATGTATATGTATATGTATATGTATATATATATATATATATATATATATATATATATATATATATATATATATATATATATATATATATATATATATATATATATATATATATATATATATATATATATGTGTATGTGTATGTGTATGTGTATGTGTATGTGTATGTGTATGTGTATGTATATGTGTATGTGTATGTGTATGTATATGTATATGTATATATATATATATATATATATATATATATATATATCAGGAACACACTGAATAAACTGGGTGAGAAAAGAATGAGGCAAGACACCTACTATAACCGCAATGCAAAGGACTTGCCATCATTGAAAAAAGGTGACGTAGTGTGTATCAAACCTGCGAAGTACAACAAGCATTGGCAGAAAGCAACCGTACAGCGACAAGTGAACGTGAGATCGTACGAAGTCGAGACAGACTACAGTTCGGTCTTCAGACGCAACAGGAGACATCTGCGAAAGACCACCGCACCGCCTGCGGTCCCTGTAATAGAACCACAAATAGGTTTACCACCAGAAGCAGAAGCACATGCGTTGCCAGTACGACAAGTGCTACGCCAGTTCGACGGAGCGTCACACAGCCGTACCAGGTCCCCCCTGCTACTGCAGCTCCGCCAACTAGCATTTTGGCTAGCATTTTAATTTTTGTAAAGAAAGGGAGATGTAGCGATAGTTGATCTAGCGATATTTGTAGCGTAGACTATCTGCGACGACACACTGCAATGACGGCATAGATAAAATAAACGCTGTGGTGTTTCTGTTCCCTCAAGTTGCCTTTTATAATGTAGTTAACACGAGTAAACACAAATGAAACACTTACTACGTTATTTCATGTGGTGAGCACAATTTAAATAAAGCATCAAGACAATTATATGTGTGAAGGTTCCATTAGTGGGTCGTTTTGTCTACATAAGTAAAGTATTTTAGCACAAATACACAAACACGCAGGCACGCACGCACGCACGCACGTACGCACGCATGCACGTACGCACGCACGCACACACACACACACACACACACACCAAGTCGCACAATTATTAGTGTGCATACATTTTAATATGCTTGGTAGGATACAAGTTGATCCTGTATTGCCCAAGAGGCGAACATTAAAATGTGTCCTCAAAGAAAGAAAGTTATTAAAAGCCAGTGCTAGCTGTGTCCACAGACAAGTAATCCAGTGATGTTTGGTTAAAGTTAATAACTTTTTTCAGATCTCAAGGGTCGTTCCACATCCTGGTCTAGGCTGGAGCACCAGGGGTTTCCCTTCATTAATCATTAAACATAGCCTATTGTAGCCACGCCACTTAATTAGCTAGCAGGAAAAATAAGTTACACATTTAATTAACTTAGTCCAAGCTGTTTAAAACAAGAAACGTGAAATATGCCACCTTCCGAGTATATAATACTAGTCATAGGGAGACATTAGGTGACAGCAGATTTCTTTAAAGTACTTTAGAATACTTATTTCGGTATATTATTTGTCTCAAGAATGAGGGTTTTTGAAAACGTCCTACCTTTTTGGGGGGCAATAGCGTTGTTTTGCGAAACATGTTACCGTCGTTCGATAATCATAACTGTTTCACTAAACAACTGCTAACAATTTGTTTGCACATATTCGATTAAATAATCGATCGACCTGTATCTTCAGGTTTTTGTGAAAACGGCATATTATATTGCGTAAACAAACACTACAGTTTCTACATCGATCAGTATACTACTGGTTGTAGTTTTTGCCTTACGCAATATAGTATGCCGTTTTCACAAAAAAACTGTTGTGCATGGATCGATATTCCAAACTACTGGTCATTTCATATATCGAATGCAAAAAAGTTGATAAAAAGAATGACTTGCCAATAACGAACTACGAAAATACCTTTTTCTAATAGTGAGGCTAGCGCTGGAAATTGCATTAAAAATAAGAGCATCTTCGAAAAGGCTCACTAAGCAGTAACACGCTATGCATTGAATGTATAACAATCACGGGGCCGTTCGATTACTTTCCTGCAGTGATTATTACGAATAGTTGCGTATATTTTCTTCCAATAAAGGAAATGTGGCGTATTTACACTGCACTGTATTTACAAAATGCACCGATGTGTCGTACCAGTAAGGCCACATGGCGATTAATGTCGAACTTGACATATATGAAAGTGTCTCAAAATCCTGTTTATGAATATTATTTTTCGAAAAAAATTACTTTGCCAGACGTTTATTCTCCCTTTGACCGATAGGTAATTTTATATCTAATATGACGTATCTAATGTGAGATCCTGCGAAATCAGAAAATGAGGCAAAATCTGACGCGAGACGAAAACTACGCCGGTGGCGGTGTCGGTGACTATATCTTATATACCGACCTCTGGCTCTGTCTCAACTTGTATAATACCATTGTTGGCGATTTATAATAAGTACTCAACAACACTAACAACATTATTCACGCACATATGTAATTGTGGTCACCTCTAGGCATCACCTATTTGATGCTATATTACAGAATTTGAATAGAAAGAACGCAACAAAAACCGGATTTGGTTTCGTTCTTGACCTTATGTTATGACGAAATACAACTTTAGCCCTTGTTAGTTGTGTCCCTCCCGACTTTGCTTCAATCATAACTTATATAAATCGATGCATCATCAAACATCATATACGTCAATTGTGGCCAATAATGTTATAACATATCGTGTTACGCACAACGTGATTGCATAGAATGTCCTACCGAAATTCAACCAGATCGCATTTCAACCGCCGCTGACGCAGGCTTTATCCCGACTAAATCGCGAAGTACTGACGTCACGTTGTCGTGGCGACGTGGTGGTTATACCAGAGCTAGTGGCTGCACTCGATTCATTCGCCGCCGGCGTACGCCGCAGTCCGCCGGTCATGTGACCGGCGCGCCGCTTTTTCGCGACCAATCGAGCGACAAATTTTTAAAACATGGACGCAGGAGTTTTTTATACTTAGATTTATTATTTTGCATTGGGTTAGTACCAGAAGAACTACGTTATCTTTTTGTATGATCGAGTTTTTAATTTATGATAATTGTGACATGGATCGAACTTTAAGTTTACTAAAAATATACGGGTAACGTATTGAATATGAAAATAGTATTAATTGTGCATATTATCGCCCTTTGCCTCTGCTTTGCTGGAATGAATTAAATATTATAATATGTTCATAACCGCATACAAAGCACATAATCGATGATATTCAACAGGCATGTCTTATATTGTACAGTGAGATGTTTTTAATTAAACGCCTTGGCCTTGACTTTGCCTTTGGCGCCTCTTGATTTTGTTATGCCCATGTCATGTTGAAGTTATGCCATACTTACAGTCAGTGGCATATTTGTAGTTATATTACCATGACATGTCTTTGATGTTTTCCTGCAGCAGACTACTGGGCTTTCATCATTTTCATCAAGCATTTTGAATAGCAGAACAAGTGAGTACCCTTTCTTTGATATATGTATATATTTATGCATATATGAATATTCCCTAGCAATGCCAATGAACACTGTCATCATACAAACCATGTTGTGTGCTTGTATTTAATCTGAGCATGTGGCGGTCTGAGAAAACTTTGGTCTCTTTGGCGTGGCGAGTGAGGCATGATGTGGTATATGATGTGGCGAGTACTCACCGGGCGTCACATGACCATCACTTTGTCGTTCCTACTGACCGGCCACACCAAGTTCAGCTGCGATTGGTGTTTCGGAATTGTTAAGCGGCTGTACCGGAAAACATCAAGAAGTACCATCACTTCCACTTTGCGCAAGGATCGTTAAACATGCGCGTGCAGGAGTTCGCAGACAGCAAATTTCTCGAGCAGCCACTCGTGAAGTGGAAATTGCTGAGCAGTCGTACAATGCCACAGATCATTGTGTCCAAAGGACTCGATGCGAAGCGGCAATGATATTTGTACGAGGAGATACGCCCCTTCACCACAGAACATTGCCAAGACACGACAACACCTCTCCCTACAGTTGCAAAACCATCTGGGAAGCCCACTGAACCGGTGTCATCAGACAGTGATGATGACATTTCACCACCACCCCCTAAGACAAGCCGTGGGCTTGGTCGAGGCTGCAAAACCGCACAGTGAGAACTGAAAGATGTACAGACTCAACACGACAAACTATGGCTGTTTTCCGAGTCACATAAAACAAACAGCTCTTTTCAGAGCTAACCACACTTTTGTGGAAGAGTTTGCTATCAATCGATTGATGTTTATAGAATTTTTTTGTTTTTCACCCAAGTTGGCAAGTTATTTTTTTGTATTAACCGGTAGAATAATTTGTTCCACTGGACTGTACATGGTAATATCAGCAGATAATTTGTTATACGCTGATGAAGTGTTAATAATGGATGCCAACTTTAAGTCATTTTTCAACTAGCAAATGTTTTGACGGGTGTTCTCTTTAAATCATTGTAACTTCCAGTATAATGGGAATATTTCAATAATTCAAACTGTTTTGGAAAGAAAAAATATATGATGTGAATGGTTTTCTCAGACCACCACACATCAATTTTATTATATATATATATATATGAATATTCCCTCGCAATGAACACTGTCATACAAACCGGGTTGTGTGCTTGTATTTAATCAGAGAATGGAGCAAATAATTGCAAAAAATATTTATAAGAATGTTAACTCAAATTTTTAAACAAATTATTTTTAAGTAGTTTCATGTAAATATTCACATATTAAGTGTGTTTTGAGTGGACTTTGTCCATTGTGCCTTGCATGACCCGTCTTAGATTTTTTACAGCAGCACACTACTGGGCTTGTGGTGATATCTTTGATTGATGCTAGTGTGTGGACCCTGCTTCGAATAGCACACCAATTGAGTAACAGTACGCTTTTGTGTGTGTGTGAATTTTTTAGATTTTCTCCAGCATATGAGTTCGCGTATGCCCACTGGTTGCCCATGAACGCATATATATATATATACAATAATAATGGATATGGCACGTTTACTTCCAATGATTGATGATCTTCTTGCATCTGATGACGACTGCGGAGACTATAACCCTCTTCTTTTGAATATGCTGTAAGTGGTGTTATATGTATGTATATATAAGACAATCTTTCATATATCAAGACGTCATGCCCACACATGAATAATAAAAGAAAGCAAATAATTCATTTTGTGGGAAGTCCCATGGACAATTTTAATCATTTATGTCAAAAACAATAATACATTCTAACAAATACTATATCAAGTCGTGCAATGATACTATTTTGATGAAGAAACAGTAATACATTGTCATAGTTGACTTTCTTATCACATAAACATAACAAGCTGTAAATTTGGTCAACATAAGGTTAGTAGTTTCTAAGATATGAAAACAAATTAACAATACCCATTTTCCCGACCAGTGTTACCCCTTAAATTCAATATTAAACTGATACCATATCTGTGTTTATTTTTAGTGGCCGCGATCATCAACCTAAAATTGAGAATTTCTATGAAGACATTCTTCCCGCGTACTCGGACTTCAATTTTCGTAGATGCGTACGAGTTCCAAGATCAGTATTTGCCTATTTATTGGACACTCTTTCTGTTCATGTAAGTGATCCTCCTCATTTCGGTGGCAGGACTGCCGTAAGTGCTGGCAAAAAAATAGCAATGTTTCTAAAATTTCTAGGCTCCAAAGCAACCAATCTGGACATAGCACAAACCTTTGATGTAACAGAATCCACTTTCATAAAGGGCAGGCGACAAGTGTGTTCAGCCATTTTGCATCATGTTCTTCCTTCCACGATTAAGTGGCCAACTTTACATGAAATGCAGGAAATTTCAAATTCTGTAGACTTAAGCGGGCAACATAGATTTCCAAATGCAATTGGTTTTCTTGATGGGAGTCATATTCCCATCTGGAGGCCACATGTTGTCAACTCAGATGCTTACTACAATCGGAAACATTTTTTCTCAGTCGTTCTCCAGGGTGTCTGCATGGATGATATGACATTTTCTGATGTCAGCGTTGGATGCCCTGGAAGGATGCATGATGCCAGAGTCCTGAAAAATTCCACTTTGTGGACATCAGGTTACACCAAATGTGTACAAGGTCGCTATCACTTACTAGCTGATGCAGCATACC
This sequence comes from Lamellibrachia columna, assembly GCA_963662155.1. NCBI lineage: Eukaryota > Metazoa > Annelida > Polychaeta > Sabellida > Siboglinidae > Lamellibrachia > Lamellibrachia columna. The sequence continues at coordinate 40,180,147 of OY759268.1, forward strand.
CTTTAACCAAATGGATAATGACGCCATATCGAAACAATGGTCATTTGACACAGAGGCAGGTACATTACAACACGGCCCTTTCGTCAAAAAGACAAGTAATTGAGCGTGCCTTTGGAATTTTAAAGAAGCGATTTCCTAAACTACGGCTGGGGATAGACCTCGTAGATGTAGATGAAATCAATGATGTGATTATGGCAGCTTGTGTGTTACACAATACATGCTTACGGCATGGGGATGGGCATGATTTCCCAGAGGAAGATTTTAATCCCCGCTTGCAGAACCCTGGCAATTTGGTTATTCCCTGCAATCGCAGCTTAGAAGGGAAAGTAAAGAGAATTGCAATAACAAATAATCTATAAATGCAGAACCAATGTACTTATAGTGTCCAACAAGGTAGGATTGCATTACAATGACAAATACACTTCGATGATATGGAATCCCCACATCGCCAATGGTAACTGTATTTAAGGAGTCACATGGGTCGGGAAATTGGATACGCAAACTTGTGTCATATTTAAAAAAATACTTTTACCATTACTTGACATAACAATAAATATAAACTAATTGTAAAAAAATAACATTTTGATCAAACATATTACTGTTAAAAAAAAAAAAATTATATTGATCAAAAGATATGACAAAAATTTAACAAATCCTTTTTTCCGACCTATAAAAAATATGTAGGAATATCTGGTTACCATGGTTACACTCATGCAAATTACACGTTATGTCATAAATGACTTTATTTTCACAGACACATAATATGGTCAAGATAACATTAGTAACAGCAGTTTTTAAGAGGAGATATGGCATCTAGATAGGAATGAAAGATTGAATAACAGAATTTATTAATTGATAGACACAAATGTTATCTATGTATAAAACTAATGTAGAGGTTTGTAATTGTTATAAAAGTGAACTTTATTTATAGTAAAAATACACAGATATTGGATGAATTTTTTTCACAAAACTCCAGCTGCCATGTCTCCCCATAACATTTGGATATCTATTTCCTCATTGCAGCAATGAGCTCCCTGAAAAGTTCCATTTTTTCATTGTGGCGTTTTGTCGCCGCCTCTTCCCTTCTCCTGTCCTCCACATCAATGTAGTCTATAATTTTTTCTAGTGACGTTTTTTTGGGTTTCCCTATGTAACATAAACAGTAATGTTTACGTAAGTGGTGTTGACAATTATTTGATGTATATTTCATGTGAAATGTTTAGGAAAATGCTATGATAATTTTGCATTGTAGCAATTAATAATGGTACATGTGTTGATTACAAATATGTGTAATTAAGGCATCAAAGAAGATGCACTACATATCAATATGAATATATATATATATATATTAATTTGTCAATACAATGTTTTGTTACCATTATTTTTTTTCCATGATATGTAGCACATTTCATAATTTGCAAAAACAGTTATCTACAACACTATGCTACTAAAAATGTTGTATTATCACTAATCATTGCCTGTATATTACGGCAAGGATATTAAATTACGAAAAAATTATATGTTACACAAATAAAAATGCACACTATCACATGTGAGAATCATACATTCAAGCTCTTGAACATACAAAATATATGTACAATTATTCTATTACAATTTGGGAGATAGTTGTACTTATTTAATTTTGCTCTCTGATGCAAAGGCTGCAATTGTTAGAATTAGTGTGTGTAACTTGAATATCGTAAGAATTATTGTTTTGAATGTTATTTTTCATGCTAATAAAACGTTCAACAAAGCACATAGCTGAAACCATGTTTGTATAAGCTATAAATGTTTGAAAGACTCAATGGTTTAGATCGCTATGCCAGCACTGCAAATACTTATCACGTTTGTGGGATATGAGAGCAAGGTCATGTGCAAAATTATCAGTCTATGGCTTAGGTTGACTAAAGACGACAGTAGGCATCCCTGCCTGACTCCTGTAACTTCCAAATGGTTGTCTTAAACCATCACACATCTTCATCAAGTGAAAACATTAATATTTCAGTATTGTTACCTCTGGTATCCTCAGCAGATTTTCTCTTTTTGCTGGCATTGTCTGTTTTTCCTGTGATAATATCTGAAGAAAAAGAAATGCATTTGTATAAAATTAATTATGAAGTGATTCAAAATATAAATAATTATGAACTTTGACAAGGGCTATTAATAAAAAAATTATATGGGCATCCTCGAATCACTCTTAAAGTAAAATTTCATAAATATATATGATAAACTTTACATTACTCTTACCCTCTGAGTTTGTAGGCAGCACGTTACCCGTATAGGTCTTGCCAAAAGCATCCACAAGTGCTTCTCCAATGTCTCTCCTGTCATTTCCACTCTTTTCATTATGCTGACACAATCGGTCAAATCTTTCTTTTTCACTTTTGATTTTCAGTCGGCACTTCTCTGCTGATGGAGCTAGTGAGTCCTCCGGTAACAATGACGTAACCATTTTCGCAATAGTGTCCCAGGTTGTTTTACGCCCTTTCGTCTGAATATAAATATCCATTAATGCCTGAAGTTTTGTAACAGTCCACTGAAAATCTCCTGAAATAAATATAGTTATAAACAGACATGGGTTGTATTACAATATATTACTATTAATACTCATTGTTTCTATTACTATTACATTAATTATAATCTATTACCAGGATATATATCACGGGGCATTATTACTATCGCTGCATGTCAATTAAACATTTTTAGTAATGTACTCATATTCAGCCATCAGCAGTGTGCTCGTATTCGTACTCATGAAAATGTACTCGGACCCAAGTTTGGTGCCAAGTACCGCTAGTTGAATCTTCTGAGGAAGAAGTTTGATGACTCAAGTCAGACAGCCTGCACCAGCATTGTATAGTGCAAATTTTGTTGTTGTTAAAGTACAGGACAATGAGCTGTGGATATTGACAGCTGCTAATCAACATTCTCAGCAAACATTAGTTACAGAAAAACGTCTATTACAATTACATATTACTATTACCCCATGCCTGATTATAAAGCAGGGTTGTGGTTGTGTTTCTTTGTATAAGTATATATGCATGTTACCTTCACTTTTATTAGGCATGATAGATGGACCTGCTGTCGGTTTATCTTCCTCATCCGCTGCCTCATTGGCTGCCGAAAGTAACGTTTCTATTGTGGCAGGATCTGAAAATAAAAATTCCACATACAAACTTAACGAAATGTTTACTTGACAAATAACTTGTCTACATCTACAAGCTTGGGGTAAATTACATTGCAATGTAATAGATTACTACTACTTGATTTCATTTATATTACATGCTGAAGGCAATGTAATATATTTCTATTAAATTTTCAATCAAGACTATTTTCTTTCAAATTTACTGGTCAATTAAATTAACTTCTTTTGGTAAAGTTAATTATTTAAATAGTGTGCAGGCTGCTGTTTAGTGCTGGAAGCCTGGAACCTTATCCTGCTTCAGTGAATGGATTAATAGGCTTGTGTGAAAAGGATAGGTGGATGGTGGACTTCAAAGGATCAATTAGCCTTGCAGCAGTCACACTGTCACAGTGTCTCCAGCTAATAGTGAATAAGTTCATTGACTGTAATGATTCAGATATTAACCATTTAATCACCAATATTTCAAGGAATTATATTTTAATGACACACCAGACATCCATGAAAGTATTTCACTTGAATAACTCACTTGTACATCAGTGCTATCTTGTAGGCCTTAAACACAAACATGTTATTTAACACGGAATGATTAGTAAGTAAGATTTAATAATACTATTTATTTGGCATCAACTATGAAGACTGGTTGCAGTCCATGTTGCAGTGAATATTTTTCATTTTGCATACACATTAATGTAAGGGCATTACATCATTTTTTTTAATCGCATTCAGCCAAAAATTAATAACATTCTGATTTGTTACATAATACTTATACACATACCTTGTGCTATGCACTTGTCTCTGGTGATACTGTCAACCATTAGTGTCACCATTTGGCCGTTATTTGAAATAATCTCCACATTGTACCTACAACAATTTGAAAAATTACTTATTTTCATTCATGAACATATTGGGTTCAACTTAACTTATACAACCATTTTAGTATTATTAGTGACAAAGTAGTCAACAGACTCAATTTTGTTGCACTGGTCTTTTTAAAATGTTTTATTTACTCAAAATAGAACATTTCTAACTATTTCTTTGCAGTCAAACCATTGATGTCAGTTATTTAGTTGGTGGCAGTGCTACAACTCGACTCAAACCATATATATGCCATATAATAATATATATAACGAAATGTCATTATCTAATATTCATTTTACCTTTCAAGTTTCACGCGTACATGATTTCATCTACAATAAATTTATCCGCTATTAGTTTCTACTTATAATTTACCACTGGTTGCACTCGATTCATCCGCCGGCGTACGTAATATTTATTAGTTTCTACTTATAATTTATCTAATTTGATAATATAAGGTATCCCTTCTTTTATGGACCCGGACTAGTCTAATACCGTAGACCGATTACTGACTGACTGTATTATCGATCACCATTGTTGATTTTACAAGTTTATTTGTGCTAAATGTTCGAAAAATACACAAACTATGTCATAGCCTAGGAACGTGCTTTTGTTCCCATGCACAACTGTTTCAAATTACTTACTCAACGGCACACTGCATTGAAAATATAACAACTTATCAAAATCCAAACTCACATTTCTTCTTCGATTTCTGCCATCTTGTTTTGAATGCGCCGCTTAAATCTGACCGGCGGAATCGGCGGACGCCGCCGGCGTACGCCGGAATGAATCGATTGCCAACGGTTTCCGCCGATCCGCCGGCGGCGTACGCCGGCGGATGAATCGAGTGCAACCAGTGTATACCGAGCTGCGTCACTCTACGAATTAACATAGAGGAGCCATTTTGTAAATTGACGTTCAGCGCCACCAAGTAGGGGGCAGCTACAACTTACGTCAGTTCATCCGGTAGTTCGATTCCGCATGCGCCAACTCTCAAGTTACATTTCCGGGTGAGAGGGCAGTCGACGTAAACCGCTGTTGACAATGCGATTGCGTTTTATCCTTTCTGCTATACAAACAGTTCTTTGGTATTGTATTGTTTTATTTCTAAACTCCTTAAACCTGGCAATGTAGTCTTTACAACTGACGCGGTTATACAACTGGACATCCGTTAAATCAAAGCAAGAACGTAAACGAACAATTGCACACATCGCCATCGCATCGCCCGCAGGACACTGAGTGACACACATAGACATAGTCAAAGTCATAGTCATAGACAGTCAGTGACAGTGTTATTGTTGTCAGTTGATATTGGTGGTGTCGATCTATTTTGTTTTATATTGTTTATGATATTGCTGCGGCCATGGAAAATTTAAAACAGTTTCAAAATCGGTAAATAACTTTTCGAAATATGATTTTTTTAAAGGGTGATTCCAGCGGCAGCGTTACGTGCCGTGTGTATGACATTCAGACATTTTTTTCTTTGAAACTTTGCAGATCCATATCAAAGTATTGCCGACTGTTTTAATTTTGATCATTGCATTGTTCTACATGTTTTGTGAATAGTTAGGGTAGACAAAATAAATTTTTCAACAGTAATGAATAAAAAAAAAAATATTATAAAATATATATATAAATATATGTGTGACGCACACAAATCTAAATTGAGATGGGTAAATTGGTTATTAGCAAATGTTTCCAAAAGTCTGTGAAATTATGGTAGCATTTAATAAGTTGCTTTATCATAATTAAGCACATGTGTATACGTATACTATGCGTATTCATATGACTGTGATTGGTTATTCTTTTTGTCATTAAAAAATTATAAAATCGTGTATGACACATTTTTAGTTACGTGTGTGATGTGTGTTAAGTAGATTTTTTCTTAGTTGATAACGACTGTTTACATGACAGTATGACATTTTAGTACACGCTGTAATAACACAACATAATAAGATAAGTTAATTATTGTGATAACAAAAATAGTTATATGACATATTTATTTAATATGCCTAGGTTAATATAAACAATAAGATATGATCCATTTAACGTTATCTTTAATCACCAAACGCACAAACAAAAACAGCATAATTTGAAAAATAGGACAGTAAACCTCATTATGGTACTTACTATCAAACATGCAGTTTGCAGTGTCAATTATACTGATCCAAAGCTGTGTGCAAATCCGAGGCTGAATAAAGAGATGATTAAGGGTGTTTCCCCTGGTGTGTCAATTATTATTAAATTAGTGTTGTGTTGCCCCCTTGTCACATTTTGCATGTCACGTATTTTATATGTTGGTACTACACAAGTAGTAGTGCTGATTTATAAACCATTTCGAAAAAAAAAGAAATGAAGGTTTAAGAAATTTGCATTTCGTGTGTAACATTGAAATTCAACTTTACAAAAAAATATAAAACTTATAATCAATATTGTCATGCTTTATTTTTCATTTCATTGTAAATTCGTGTGAATTTCCCTGTTGTAATACGTATCTGCAAACATGAATCAATGGACCGTTATTACTAATATGTCAACTTACACATTTGCTATATGTGTGCATTTACACTTCCCAAAATTGAATAACATTTGCCATTTTCTGACCATTTAACTAATTAATCTAGATCATCCTGTACACTTTGTTTATCTGTATCATTTGTAATCTTTCTGACTACTCTTGTGTTATCTGCAAATTTCAGTACTTTGTCATCTTCCAAATTATATATATATATATATATATATATATATATATATATATATATATATATATATATACCGGTATATATTAAAAACAGTAGGGCCTGATACTGATTCTTATGGTACCCCACTCCATTGTTTTTTATATTTATTCCCTGGTTTACTTTTTTATTAAAATGGATTTGGTTATGATCACTTGAACCCAAAGGTTCGTATATTTTAACATTGTCAACTAATTCATTTTGAGAAGACAAAATTAAATCTAACACATTCCAACCTCTGCTCTGGTTGGTTCCAAGACATGTTGAGCAAGCAAACAATCCTGTGTCTGTGATAGAAGTAGAAATTGATGGTCGTTACCCCCAGCACTCTGTAACACTAATGATTTCCATTGTATATGGCCATGGTTAAAATCACCCATTATAACACATTCCCCCTTGCTCACCTCCCTTATAGTCTTGTAGTTTTATATATTCTTCTTGTCCTGTGACTATGTTTGACTACTACGATAATATAAACTACTCCGATCTATTAATATTATATTGTTAATGTTGACTTATTGGTAACTATGTCTTTGTTACACCAAATTGCTTCCTTCACTCTTCAGTGTTATTTTATATGCTTGGGTATATTATTTAATATATATATATATATATATATATATATATATATATATATATATACACAATTACTCCCCTCCCCCGTTCTTTCTTAAACATTACATAAGCTGTCTGTGATAACTCAGCATCTACTATATATTTAGTAGCCCATGATTACGTGAGGATCAGTATATGCTGCCATAATGTCTAACTCGATTTTTTTATTTACTATGCTCCTGGCATTTAAGCATATACATTTAAGTTCATTTTCCGAAATTATTGGTGAACATTTCTTTGGATGTGTATTTGTAGTTTGTACTCCTTTGAGTACATGATACATATAATGATAAACATATTATATTTAATTTAATATTTGTAGCAAATAATTTTAGTAGAAAAGTTACAAGAAATAATTGAAAAGTAACTGAAAATACCATTTATATTTCACCAATTCCGGAATTGACGTTCCAATTACAGTGACACTGACCTCAAGATCAAGTCTAATTGAGTCTGACTGCAAAACATATACGACAAGAAACTAGAGATCGGCGATAATATTCTGGTTGACTAGTAAGTTAATAAAACTAATTTACAGATATTGATAATTTACTTGGTATGCCAAAAATTTGCCTGGGAAATTTGAGATTTGAGTACAGGGTAGGTTTTATTTCTTTGGAAATGGCACATCAGATGGTAATTGCAAAACGTGATATGTACGATGTACTGAATTTCAGCAATATAATAACAATACATAAAACAAAATATATATTTTCATTGATATCCCCAACATCAGCAAGTGTCACTCACTGACACTGGCACTGTCCCAGGCATATGCAATAAAAACATATGATATGGCGATGGCCGATGCGTGCAATTTTATTCAACGGATGTCCAGTTGTATAACCGCGTCAGTTGTGAAGACTACATTACTAGGTTTAAGGAAGTTTGTAGTAAAAGCAATAATATTCGAGAACAGTTTGCGTAGCAGATAATTATGATGAAACGCAATCGCATTGTCAACAGCGGTTTATGGGTTTATGACGTCGATTGCCCTCTCACCCGGAAATGTAACTAGAGAGTTGGCGCATGCGGATTCGAGTTACCGGATGCGTTGACGAAAGTTGTAGCTGCCCTCTACTTGGTGGCGCTGAACGTCAATTTACAAAATGGCGCAGGTCGGAGTGACGCAGCTCGGTATACACTAGCTCTGGTTATACATATCAAATTATTCCAGTAATTGTGATATGTGATTACAAACAGTTGCATTAGAAGTTTGGAATGCATTACAAAAGTAATGCCACTGGCTACTCTTCAATAACAGCTAATTGTATTAGTAGTTAAGAAGCTCCAAGCGATCTGACATTTCGCTTGGCACTGGCACTGCCACTGTCTTTACCGAATCGGCGTGTGACGTAATTCAAGTCAACATTGGCATTGTCATATCATAGGAATAGCAACGGAGAATATCTGCCTACGTTAAGAGTGTATTAATACACTGCCACATGTTTACATTTATTTTCAATAACAGGTCGCGTAGACCGATGTAATGTCGTGACTGTTCACAGTAATAGTATGCAATAATACATTATCCCTGTGTCTGTGTTAGAATCAGTCCGTCTGTCTAAATGTATGCTTAGACACTAAAACCGAGATACACTTTGTGCACAGTGGTCCAACAAAATCACAAAACCATTTACGTTGGCAAAGCCAAAGCCTAGCAAAGCCAAAGCCGAGATTTCAACTAAACAATTACATCGAAACAATTGTTAGACATAGCATTTATATCAAGTTATTTCGGCAGTGAAATCATACAGGGTTCACGTATTTTCCCATGTCCTCCAATATTCCTAATCAAACGCTCGAGTAATGCAAAGACAAAGTATGCCTCTGGTCCAACTTACAAGCCTAGCCCTAGGCTGGTTATACATGTATATTGGTGTATTGAGTTTTGGCTATGCTTAATATAATATACCTTTTCAAAAAATTCCGAAGAAATCTTTTTGTGCTAGGGATCGGTATTCTTATTAAATTACAGTTATTTCATAGATTTAGTACAAACAAATTGTTAGAAAAATTTTACTTGGGAAAATAATTGCGATTACCGAACGACGATCCAAACTCATTTTGCAAGAAGATGCGCTATACTGAATTTGCTACGGCATGTTCGAAAAGCGTCATTCTACTGTAAAACACAACGAATTAAATGTGTTAAATAACATCAACAGTCGCCGTTGTATCGCATGTGTTACGTTACTAATGTTAGCTACCAAAATATATTTCATGAGCCAGTTTATATCTCATTTTATTCGCTTCACAGCACATTTTTGCAACCATAAAGATATCCGTCCAACAAATCATAAATAAATTTAATAATATAAAGCAACTCATTATATTAAGTAAAATCTGTTTTTACCCGTTTTATTATTAGTTATTCATTAATAGCAAATAATTAATATATTTTAATTGAATTATGATTTCATACGTCAAGACTTCTAATTTAATGTTGCTTTCAGTTGTGTGTAATTCCATAAATGCACGTGTTACACTTTCCATGATTACTGATGTCCTTGATGATGCGAGTGATTTCATCATACTCTTTGAGACAGCCTGAAAACAAACGAGATGGTTAAGTGAATTATAACAACTTAGTGTCCAAATGGATGATAACAATAATTGCATTTATCATAACAATAACTTATAATCTGTTTAAATGGATGTTTCATTGATGGGTACAACCAAAAGAAATAACGGATACATTTGTCATTTGTTGATTCTAGCATTATACCTTCAAAGTTCCAATTTTTTTTAATATTGAAGTATTTTTTAATGTAAATATTGAAGTGTAAATATATTATTACAAGGGACAGAACATCGTTTAACGTTGTCATGAGGTCAGCCTGTGGCTTGACTCAAATTATTATTTTATTTCGATATGGACTTGATAATTATAATTAATATTGTCGTTGAGATGAAATTGGAATTGATATGCTGCAATTGGTGTGTAATTAGAATTGTTGTACCAGTAATGTAATTGACCCATCCTCTGATAACAAGTGACTTGAATTGACGCAAATCATCATAGCCTTAGACAACGATGTGACTGACTGGATGATTAAATAAGAGTGGCATTATACACATCATATGATAAAACACAAAACTTATGGGATTAGCTTAGCTTAGCTCAGTATATTGAGTAGTTAAGCTGAGCACTTTGTCTTAACACTTTGTCACTGCGCACCAACAGACAGTGGTTGACAAGTAGTAGCTGATAAGAAATAATCCTATTTTGTAGTGTAATGGGAATTTCGTATTTAAATAGTATATATACAAATTGTATGATTAAAACATGTTGTTATTTTGCATTGGTCTAAAACAGTAATGAATATTATTGTCAGTGTTATCAATGAAAATAATGAGATAATTTTATAATGTCATCACGTTTTGTAAGAAGAATGTCTTTCCCAACCTGAAATATTGGGAAAGACATCACAAGCGTGACATAGTTGAAAAGGATGTTGCTCTTAGGCAATTGCAACTTTACAGGGTGGAGAAGTAAACAAATGGTACAGCTCTGTTGATGCTGCAGATGCACATCAATGATCAGGCTGTCGTACAACAATCTCTAACCTTTGTCAGCACGGAATTTAATATTGAGCCATTGGCTTTCGGTCTGTTTTATGTTATGATTAAAATGAAGTAATACATTTATATTTCCTGCACTAGGCTGGACATGTTAATATACAGTAAACCAATGATATTTTTCCTTTGTAATGATTTGATTTATATCAAATATTGCCATATATAATGCTATAAATTATGATGGCATTCTGCCTTGATTTATGAAGGAAAATTTATATACCACTATAATCTATCACTTGTGGAAATCAATCATACATAATTATTATTACTATAATTTGTCCCTAAAATTTAACACATTTTGTAAAAGGCTCACCGACTATAAATATCTTCTTCGGTGCTCGTTCTATGCAATGAGTAACCAGCAATAATTGTCACGCTCATTGAAAATATATTGGAAGACCGTAAATTGTTTCCTACATGTAGAGAAGCCATGTGGCGAGCGAACTAATAATACATACACATGTCATCTTATTGAGTATTACACATTTAAGTGTTCATATGGCTGTCGTTCATATCCTACCACATTTATCCCAAAAAAATAGATAGCAAGTCGACAAGCAACCCATTGCCTTATTGTGAATCCAACAATTGTTCATATATGTATATATTTTATTTCTCGAAACCTGTTTAAACAATCCTCACCCATAACTATTGGAATAAAGAGGAGAGCAACAAAACACGTACATTCGCTAGGACCGCATTGCATTCATGCAATTATGGAAAACACTGTGTGTCGCCATTATATTGTTGTCATCTACCAGAAACATTACACGATATATAATAGTCGACTGTTACTGCGGGTGGTGTCTGGTGCACCTGACAATTCGCAGGGACTGGAACAAAATCGTCTGCTCAATTACTTTAATTACGTAGACATGTTGTCGCAGACGTCGCGATACCTGCGGCTATTTCGATGTTATATTGGATTGCAACAGTATAATTACCTTCCGTTGACATTTCTTTATTCGACGGCGTGTCTTTCGACGAATATAACGTGGCTTAATAAGCAGAAGGAAGTTGCAGAAAAAATCTACTAGACGACGAATGTCTACAATCTACGATGTTAGAATGATGATGATGGTGAACAATAGGATAATGATGACCGTATTGATAACGAAACAGTTCGCAAGAACAGTTCATATTTTCCCGGTATTGTTATTTTATGTATTTTTCATTTTATTCGGATATATATATATATATATATATATATATATATATATATATATATATATATATATATATATATATATATCTCGAAACTGGATTTATATGAATATATATCTTAGTTTGTATATTTGAATACTTTCGAATGTGCTTGTTTCAGAAGCTAGCTAAAATAAAAGAAGCTTTTTGAAAACGTGGTGTGGCGTCTGTAAATTGCAAATATTACGAAATCGTAAACCGGGAAGTCTCCAACATATGTACAGTTTAACGTTCTCATATAGCGCTCAAGGCAATTTGTACTTCACCCCTGGCTAATTCTAACGCTATCTCGACTTCTCTGGGAATAATTAAGCCACTTTGCAACTACTAAGCGTCGACAATTCGTCCAGTCGGAGGTCCTCGCGCCACATAACTTCAGCCATGCGTGAAGAACCATACAATCGGAAGTCCACGCGCCCCATAAGTTCAAACATCGACGATGAACCATTCAGTCGGGGGTCCATGCGCCTCATATATATATCCATCCGTGAAGAACCAGTCGGAGTTCCACGCGTCCCATATGTTTAGCCATCCGTGGAGAATCATACAGGCGAAGGTTCACCCGCCCCATATATTTAACCATCCGGTAAGACCCTTCCAACGAAAACAAACTAATATCTAGAAACTCGTTCGCTTCACGTCCAGTTGGCGGAAATTTCTGGGAACCAACATTATCTATGGAAACATGTACAATATGGAAATAAAATGCACCACTGACTATCACAACATTGTTATCTTACCCAACTTTCGTGTTCCCACCTTACACAGACGATGCGGATATTTCATGTTTGGTATTACGAACGCATGAACGCACTGTCTACAATATTCACACCGCGTAACGTGACACTGACAGTTACATAAAACCTAGAAGGGCCTATTTATGAATTTATTAATGCGTCATGTCGTGGACAAAATAACAGTACCTACTGTGATATTATTGCATCTTGGTTTTATTGATATCACTGCAGCGCGTGTGATTCGTTTATTTGCATAGTTGATTCATATTAACAAGGAACCGTCTAGTCATAACTCGTGGCCTCATCCGGGCACAGCCGTCTGCCAAACGTTGATAAGTGAGACAGCCAGCACCCAACACACAGAACAACCATACATGTAGAAGAATCAGTATTGTTCAACCTGCCGTGTGCTTCGCAATACAGGCACAGCAAGACATTAATTTGCGTTACGTCGCGGATTTGTTTACTGAGTTGGTGTAGTGGTTCTCTAATGAGGGAAGATATTCCACTCATACAGTGACGCAGACTGATGAAATAATGTTGTCGAACACTACGAATTCGAACACGATTGTTCAACCATCTCGCGATGTCGACATATACCTCAGCGCCGTGAAGCCTACGATCATCAGCGCAATAATCGTCACTAACGTAATCCTGAACACTTTGGTGATGACAGTGATCGCCAAGTATCCTCAATTGCGCGAAGATCGCACGACACTGTTCATGTTCTCGCTGGCTCTATCTGACTTACTGGCTGCCTGTACTTTCATGCCCATCAGTGCAGCCTTGTGCTCTAAGGCAACACCCGGGGTGCATCGCATTCACGACTACTTGCCAAATATTCAACAAATGTGCCTGAAGTGGTGCGGTTTCAACTCGGTCAACAGTCTGAGTTGGTTAACCCTCTGCAAAATGGTCGCCATAACTAAGCCGTTTCGCTACGAACAGCTGCTTTCGAGAAATCGATGCTACATAATAATATGCCTTGACTGGATCATCGGGGCGCTGATCGCAACGATCGGAAGCCAGTCGAAATCCGAGTGGAACATGCCGATGTGCTTCTCTACGTTGCCAGTCGATTCAAGCCTGTCTGCATTATTCAAGGGAACTACCATTATGATGGTCACCGTTCCCCTCGTCGCCATTGTCTACGCAACTACCAAGATAATATCGGTCATCGTGCAAACCCATCTTCAGATGTCGGCGTTGGCGAACTCCATTGGCGGCTACAACAATGTTAACGGTCTTGGCGTGTCGCTGACACGGCAGTCCATTCGCTCTTGCAAGAACGTTCTGGTTATATGCGTGGCTGTTCTTGTTCTTTCCGTTCCGTTGGTCTGTTATAGCGTCGCCGTGTCTCTGTGGGGCTATGAGTGTCTACCGGTCTCGTTCGGGTTCACGGTGTTTTGGATAGCCATGTGCAACTCGTTCGTCAACAGTCTAATTTATTTGGTTCTCTATCGTTCTGTGCGTCGAAAAACATACGAAATGCTTATGGGTATTATCGAGTCGTGGCGCCTGCGATAGATGCTCTCTTTAATAATCTGAGTCTTCAATTAAACCAAACCCAGCTCAAAAAGTAGCTGTCGCTTTCTATATATTCAAGTGGATTGCTCTGGTAGGAAGGTAAGAAAGCATATTTTATGTCATGCCTGACCGTACTGGCGTCACCCTTTCCTAGACATTGTCAAATAACTGGGGAACTAAGGTCTTTTTAAATAATGGCTGAGATCTAAAGGGTTAAAACGATGACAATGTTATCAATGAATTTTAAAAACATGTATGAGAGACAAATACATGTGAAATACAACAGTGGTTGTTCACATGTGTGAATGTATTAATGCATGACACGTACTACGTATTACCTTCAGTATATGTTGTGCATTTGGAAATGTATGGAATGGAATGTATGGGTATAATCAGATGATTGAAAAGATAAACTATATGCCA